>JANRMT010062796.1:81548626-81563155 GCA_026402145.1 Polypterus bichir lapradei
TATATATACACATACATATATATATATATATATATATATATATATATATACAGTATATATATATATATAGTAGGAGGCATACGGGATGGACAGGTGTCCTGCAGGATTTTGGAAAGATCCCTTACCTGGATGGGAGGCACCAAGAGTACAGAAAGGCATTCTGTCCAAGTGAAGGGAAGGAGGTCGCACCCAGTCAAGGCTGCCCAAAAGGATGGATGGACATCCCAGCCGGCCATGATTCCAATACCTTCCCTGTCTGACATTAAAGAAGAGGACAGGGAAGGACTGTCATAGAGGGATATTTATTCCTCCCAGGTGATACATGGCAGCAACCCTCCATACTGGTGTCCATATGAGAACCAGTAGGGAATGCCGGGAGTTGTAATCTGGCAGCACAGCCTTGCTGGGGTCTGGGGGTGCCACAAGGGGGCGCTGCAGGGAGAGATGCTACTTGCTATATTGGACTTCCGTATGAACCAGAGGTACTTCCAACGGGCAGCAGCCAAGGCACTGGAAGTAATCCTAGGTCCTCAATAAAAGGGACCACACTCCCTTATCCAGGCAAGTCAGAGCTGGGCAGAAGAAAGGCAACACAAGGAATTGTGAGGAAAAGTGAATTGTGCAGAGAGAATACTTGTGTTTTGTCAATTTTTGGAGGTATTGTGTAATAAAACACTTCTTTATTTGAACCTGGAACTGTGACTGTGTGATCAAGTTTGGGGTTTGGGCCTCGCTGACTGCCCTGTTCCCATCACAATATATTTATGGATAAATCAAAAAGTAAAATAAATTTAGAAATTCCGTAATAACGCAACAGATAGAAGCTGATGCAATGCAAAACGTTGACGATGGCTTATGGGTGGCTTGAACACACACAGTGCAGTGCTAAGCCATTACTCTAGTTAAAGCCAAGGTCAAATAAACATGAATGCTATGCTGCAGGATTACACCATTGTTAAACAACACACCATGGTGAGATTTATTTGAGCAGGTAGAGTGAAACCTGCTGGATTTCACCAAAAGGATGTTGACTTGTGCAGATCAGTAAGCTGTTTGAGTACTCATTTTACACACACTTGACGGTACTCCAAGTCATCATGCACCATGGCGTGTGCAGATCCATAGCTGATATCCAAACGTGCAGCAACAGCGGGCAACATATTCTGTTGGTTTTCTCTGATGAAGGCATTCACCACATCAATGTGGGCATTGTGTGCGCGATGTTGATGGTCAACCAAAACGAGCTTGCCTATTACACTTGTTCTTCCCACTAAGCCTTTCTACCCATTTATAAACATTTTCCTTGAGTCTTCTGTTTTCACTTCTGTACTGTGTCAACATCATTCAGTGAATTTCAGAAAGTTTTTCTCCCTCTGCCCAAAGAACTCTCACTACCGTATCTTGTTCAACAGTGCTGCAATCCTACAGCAGAGTATCTGTTTTCATTTGACCTTGGCTTCAACTAGACTCATGGCAGAGCAATGAAAACTATTATCATACACTGATAATTTCTGTATTATCTATATCTATTATTTATTTATTTATTTGTTTATTTATTATATTACATATCTATTAACTATATTTATGTATTTAGATTGCAAATACTATACATTGCATCAATGTTCATATTGCTTACTACACGTCAATATTGCTGCTACTTCTTTGTCTTGTCTTTGCACAATGTCTTGTTTTGTTTGTGTTTTAATTTTAAATTTAAATTTTTAATTTTAATTCTATTTTTAATTTATTATTTGCACTTCATGTTGTTACACCGTGGACCCTGAGCTTCGCAATTTCGTCTATCTGTATACTTGTATATGGTTGAGATGACAGTAAAGTTCGCTTTGACTTTGACTGTGTGTTTGAATTACCCATAGTCCATCATTAACGTTTTGTATTGGATCAACTTCTATTCTTGTCATTTACTACATAATTTTCAAATTGCCTTTACTTTTTATTTATATATATTTATATATTAGGGTTGGGTGGTAATCTGGCACTGGTCAAGTACTAAAAAACCCAAATTTTAAAATGGCACGACACCAGCATTTCAGAATTTTTGATACTCAACCCTTGACACTCAATAAATTAGATGGCCAAAAATGACCCTAGGTATTCTGTAGACTTCACAAAACCATTAACTTCTATGTGATCAATACTTCATGGGATGCCCCCCTATTGCTTCAACAAGATAGAGACCCCTTTATTGCTTCAGCACAATGCTTCACACAATATATGCTATCAAGCGGGAAGTGATGCATAGTGTGGTGTAACGGCACAGTGCACCAGGGAGGCTGGAGGGGGTGTTCAGTTATCCGTTAACTCCTTCGCAACAGTTCTGGTACCGGTACTGGGGTCCAAAAGCTCGTATCGATACCAAAGTCACAATTTTAGTATTGATCCAACACTTTTATATATAGTGCTGCGATATTTTCCCCCTTCCTGATTTCCTTTATCTCCGAGCAAGTTTAGTATAAAACAAAAGTCAACCTGAGTAAATAAAATACTGAGCATGGTTTTTAGAGAATCCTTTCATTTATTTAAGGAAAAAAGTCTACCAACATCTTTAGCGCAGGTATGAAAAACTAATTGCCCCCTTCCTTGCTCAATTACTCAATGAGCCAATCTAAATGATAATGGGTCGAAATAGACAAGACACACCCTGTTTGCTGCCAGCCCTATTGAATGTAAATATCACTTAAATAGGACATTTTCAGCCATGTGGAATTGGATAAAAGGTCTCAACAAGCAGCACACCATGACTCAATAAATAAAATGAAGAAGATGAGAGATAGAAAGTTAGAAAAAAATTACAAGGCCATTGCTTAAACCTTAGGACTCCAGTGAACCACTTTGAGAGCCATTATCTCTAGACAGAGAACACTTGGAATAGCGGCTAATGTGCCCAGGAGTGACTGGCTGAGCAAAATTAATCACAAAGTCACAGGAGAACCCAAATGAACATCTAAGGGACTGTAAAACATTACAAGACACTGAAAAATTAGTTCATACTTTTGTTTTTAGTTGACTAGACTACTGTAATGCATTCCTAACAGAACTACCTAAAAAGACATCAATCAGCTGCAATTAATGCAGAATGCAGCAGCCAGAATCTGAACTAGAAAAAGAAAATCTGAGCACATCACACCAGTTTTAGCGTTGTCACATTGGTTACCAGTGTCATTCAGAATTGACTTAAAAAATACTACTAATGGTTTACAAATCCTTAAATAATCGCTCCATCCTCTGTTTTGGAATGCCTGTTTCCCTACACTCCAAGTCTTAACCTTCAATCTTCTAATGGTGGTCTGCTTATAATTCCAAGAACCAAGCTTAAATGAATTAGTGAGGTGGTGTTCTGCTGTTATGCACCTAAAATACTTTACCAATAGAAATTCAGCAGGATGATACTGTGGAACAATTAAAAAAAACACTGCTAAAAACTTATTATTTTAATTTGGCTTTATCACAGCTACATTTTAGTTGTACTCCTAACAGACTACATGGGTACACAATTATCATATTCTTCAGGGATCTGCAATCTTTACTACTCTCTACTTTTCTCTGCTGTCTTTTCCGATGTTTCTGTGATGGCAATTTGCGCCATCACCACCTGATCAAAGCACCATGCAGTCCCCTGCGTTGAAGGAATGAAGGCGGTTGTCTCAGCTGTCCATGAGAACAATTTCATCAAATCCTCTCACGTGAAGCCTGGAAATGAGGAGGACTTAATTGTGAAAGAATCAGTCTCAACACAAGAAAAAGGTTTGGAGCATCCACCCGTATACTGTCCCTGGCTGCAAAAAGGGCTTTGAAAATTGGCACTGATGTGCATACGTTGAGTTCCAGACTGAACTGATTTGAGTTGTGAAATGATGGAGGCTTTAAAAGCCCAAACCGGAAGTGATGTCATCTAAAGCTGGAACAGGAAGTGACATTTTTCTTGGCTCCGGAACTGAAAGTGACATTGTTCTTGGCACTGGAATCGGAAGTGGTGTCCGCTTTGGTGCCAGAACCAGAAGAGACATCAGTTTTGGCACCAGAACTGGAAGTGACATTGTTGATGTTAAATCAGGTTTTCCCATATTTGGCCTGTAGAGACAACAGAAGTATGTTTAGCGTACCCTGCCACCCCCTGGCCTGGCGGATAATTACCTCCACTTGGTCCACTCAGCTTTCTTCTAATCACATGTGTGTGACAGAATTAAGAATATTTAAGTTAGGTAGAATGCCCAGTGTGGGCTGGGTGATCTTTTGGCCTTGGAACCCTTGCATATTTTGTGTTTATTTTCTCCAGCTTAACTGGAGTTTTTTGTTGTATTGTTTTATTTTGTTTTCTCTGTCTTCCTGGCCATCTGACTTTATCACCAGACTCATCCTTAGAGACTTACATCATGATGCTGTATTTAAGGATGCTACTCTTCTTCTTGTTATTTTCTGTTTTTAAGATCATTTAGATGTATTTTTTTCTTTTTTGTTCCTTATTCTTTAATTTAATTGTCTAAATTGTTTTTCTTTTCTTGTACCTTTCTGTTTGAAATCTTGTAAAGTACTTTGAGCTACATTCTTTGTATGAAAATGTGCTATAGAAATAAATGTTGTTGTTGTTGTAGGCTTCTCCCGACTCAGTTGATGTTAGCATTCATGATTCCACCATTAGAAAGAAAGTAGACAAGAAGAAGGTGTCCATGGAACAGCTGCAAGGCAAAAACCACTGTAAAACAAGAGGAACATGGAGACTCACAACATTTGCCAAAAAACACTGTGAGTACCCCCACATGTTTGGTGTAATGTTCTGTAGACCAATGAGTCAAAAGTGGAACTTTTATGGAAGACATGAGTCCCATTACATCTGGCATAAAAGCTAACACAGCTGCCCACAATAAAATAATAAAACAGCGGAGAAGCCATGGATTAAATAAAAAGGCTGCAGTTATCAGCAGGGAGACGTGAATCCCGTGGCGAAGCAAGGAAGGGAATGAAGAGACTGGAGCGACGGACGGCCTTATATAGGCAGGCAGCCAACAACGTGGGAGGCATTGGGATGGGGGACCCAACGCCACCTCACACGGTGACCGAGCTGCAGGCTATGGACGTATATATTTACGTAAGTAGGATTCAGTTAGTGTTGGTAACCCGGGTACCAAATTTCTTGAAGATGGGCCCATAAGTAACAAAGACTGTTGGAAAGTTCAATATGGCGGCCAACAGTGGCATCATACTACCGAAATAAGTACGTACATCGGTCTTGGTTAGCGCAGGGAAGCCACCTACTAAATTTCGTGAAGATGGGGCCATAAATAAGAAAGTTCAACATGGCGGACGTTGTTGACCGTTATGACCGTTACGTGTAGAATTTCGAAATGAAACCTGCTTAACTTGTGTAAGTAAGCTGTAAGGAATAAGCCTGCCTTCACACCCACTGTCAAACGTGGTGATGGTAGTAGTGTGATGTTGTGGACACGCTACAGAGAAAGAAAGAAAGAAAGACATCATCCCTCATTTAGATATTATATAGCTAGCAAATGTGTGTGCACTTTATACTTGAATTTCAGCTTTATTAACTCTTTCAGGGCAGATGTAGACTTTTGTCAAAAGGATGGGTTGACGCTTGTATTCAACTGTAAACGGTGACCAAACCCACTGTTATGTTTTAGTTGGACTCTCTTTGCTAGGAGGAAATATAGCTTCATTGGTTTGACCATCTCCCTGCACTCGCGTGAGTAGCGAAGGTCAGACAACAGCAAAAATGGCATCGGCATCTGGCGAGAGACTGAAGCGAGTGCATAAAGCAAAATACTCCATTGACGACGTTTTGCGGATTATCACTGAATTGAACTCTGACTTGTCGGACTCTGATTTTTATGCAAATAATCGAAAATGAACATGAAGTACCACATCAGCTGATCGGTCCTCAGCTGACCTTGGTGTTGAACCCTGTCATGCAGCTGACAGGGCAACGTTCGCCTGGAAAAACCTCCACTTACAATGACAAGAGTTACAAACTAGATTGTGATGCACTGTGACCGCGACTACTGCTGCCGGCCCCGACCCCATGAAGACAGCCTGGCAGCCAGCCTGCCATGCATTCCTGCCAGCTGTCATGCCGTCCTTGAGTGGCTTGAGCCACTGGAGACTGCGAACTGGTGGCCATGGCAAACAGCAATAGATGTTTTATGTTGATTTCTGTGTGAAACCATCGCTTTGTGTGCTGTTCAGAAAACTGAGTTTTTTGGAAAAAATATTCGCCCTCAAAGAGAATGTGCAAAAAGTTCTGAACATTAATATTAAAGAAATCTGATTCACAGTAAAATATGAGCAAACCAGATTTCCTCATAATCATCCATTTATCCATCCATCCATCCATCCATTATCCAACCTGCTATATCCTAATTATAGGATCACGGGGGTCTGCTGGAGCCAATCCCAGCCATCACAGGGCGCAAGGCAGGAAACAAACCCTGGGCAGGGCGCCAGCCCACCACAGGGCACGCACACACACCCACACACTAAGGACAATTTAGAACCATTTATCCATCCATTACCTAATTCAGTATTCTAGTTCAGGGTTGTGGGAGCTGGAGGCAGACACAACAACATCAACCGTGGATTCAGTATCTTCACAAGGCTCACTCACATCCACACACACACGCACACACACACACACACACACACACACACAGAATCACTTTGGAGTCACCATTTAACCTAACCTGCAGAACGTTAGGGATGTGAGAGGAGGACTGAATACCCGGAGTATCTCCATGGCTGAGCACACAGACTTCACACAGACAGTGACCAGGCCTAAGATCCAAACTCAAGATAAGGAATCTGCTAATCAGTGACAGTAACTTGCGCCATCCTTGATTCTTTCACTTTTGTACAATTTAAGTGCTTACAGATTAAACAACTTAAGGTAGGCCACATTGTGACTCAATGATGAGAAATGAACCTTATGATTATAGTCAGAAGGCCTGGAAGACTAAATGCTGCTAAGCTGGGTACTCTGCCTCCTAGTGGCTTACCTTCTCAATCTATAGAAGCAAACGGTGGGAAGTATGAACAACTTCACAATTCTGTTTGTTAGATGTCTGAAATCAGTAAAACTCAGTTCACTTCTCTATAGCAACCTTCACAATAAATATAATAAGAAAATGTTTAAATAGTACATGGGCAAGCTGTGGCATATTGCTGCTGCCTGACAAACCCTGCATAGTGAGTTTGTGTAGGTTTATGGGCTCACTTGTTATTCTCACATGTATTAAGTGCATTGAAATTCTCACTTGCATGTGCTGATCAACATGCAATACATCACCTCTCTCTGCTGTGAACTTGAGAGTCCAAAAGCACAAAAGTCCCAAATAAGGATTCAAAAATGCCCACTCTGGGGGGAAATGAAGAATCTTTTATAAAACAAAACAATTTTTTTTCATAAAAATGCATGGTTAAACAGTGAAGAGCACAAAAGGCACAGCAGGGAGTGCATTTAAAAAGCAAGGGCAATCCAAGGTAAACAAGTCCCAATCACAAATCCAAAAAATTGTCTAGAAAAAAGAGCACAGAGCTCAAAAATCCAGTAATTTACAAAGCACCAGAAGAATCACAAATTCAAGTAACTCACCAAACCACAAGTGCATTTCCAATGAACCGCAAGGGACTGTGGGTTTTCTCAACCTTTATAGGGCTGAGGGTAGACCCTTGACAGTGCTGGGCAAGTGGCCCTGCCTCTTGGGGCACCACCCACAAAACATACGGAACATAAAGGAAGATACACAGATATGTAGAAACAAATTGACCAACAATATTAAAATAAACAAAGGAATCAAAAATTAGCAAAACAGACATAGAAGTGGCTTTTGAAGCCTAGTCAGGGAAAGAACTCTGAATGAAAATGAACACTCTCCAGCACCATGATTACTGAATATAACTACCTTACCTCACAACTTCTGTCATCCTTAAGCCAAAGTTATATTATGCAACATTTCGTCATGGGTTATGTCAGATTTGCTGACAGTAATTGCTGATCTTGTCACTGCACCGTGTCAAATTACATGACTGAAAACTGCAGACCATGCCACATTTACTGACCGAGGGCTGATCTTCAAGCACACTCATGCATGTCTCTTTTTCTGACAGCCAATATCATGCTGCCTGAAAAATCTCTGAGCCCAGTTGCACTTGTATGGAAGTTGCATATTTTTCCTGAGTTCATTTTAATCACACTTAGTCAAGGAGGGCCAGTTTAGAATCACCAATCAACCTAACTTGTACCTTTCAAAATTTGGGTGAAATACCCAAGCAGACACAGTGAGTACATCCAAAATCTACGCAAAATGCAACAGGATTGGGATTCCTAAACACTGCACCACCAACTGAAATATTTTAACCTCCTTGGCATTAACACTGATCGTGATTCAAGCTCAGAATTCTATGTAATTACAGTTAAGCCAGAGTGGCTCTTTAATTAAACAGTTTTAATCCAACGTACAGCGTTAAACCTAAATAACTCGTGGGACAGTATTCTGCTTTCATCTAGTGCACAAAACAGCATTATGCTGCAAAAAATATGAATATTTACATGCTGTAACCAGATGGGTGCGCCAGAGAAATCACCAGATGTTGAATGAATAAAATAAATAATTTTTAATCCACCAAAGCATGGTCCACAATCATCTCTCCAGTAAAAAGCCACAAATAAACAGTAAATCACAATTATTCTTCCCCCTTCTCTTCTCTGCTGAGTGTCACCTGCTGCCTCACAGCTCTAACTTCTCCATGTGTGGCAGCGGGTTTCCTTTTATGCCAGACCCAGGAATGCTTATGGTGCCAAGCCATGTCTTCCAGACAGCACTTACGGCCCATAAGGAAAGTAGGGAGGTCTTCCTCTGACAGTACCTTCTTTTGACAGGGTTTATCTCCCAAGTAACCCTGTGGGTCTCTCATCTGGGTTCATATATGAGGACCACTGCCATCTGACTAAAGGGAGTGGAACCACTCCCAACTTTCAGCTTCTGCTGGTCCATCCAACATATTAGTCCAGCTGGGAGTAAAGTTATTCCCTTGTCCAGTCAGCCATCTCATCTGTCCTTCCATTTTGGCCTCCTGTCCGGGTAATAACACATTCTACTTCCTGGGGTGAGATGCCTGTTCTACACCTACAATGCATTTTTACACCTCATGGTAACTCATCAATATTCATGAATGGGCTGAGCCTTAAAAAAATACAATGGCAAGTGAACAAGAAGCAGTAAAGGCAGTTTTAGAACAAACTGAAAATGAACAATTAGTTGAAGCAAGCGATAGTGATAATGACGTGAACTGATCATCAAAAGTTGACACAGATAGTAAAACCGATGCATATGGCATAGTAACACCAAAATGTCATGATGTGCCCGGTGAAAGTTCACCATTGTGTAAGCAGGTGTTTTGCAAAGAGGTAAAACAATTGTGATCAACTAGAGAGACAAGGACAATTTTAGCCCCCTAAGCACTATTCATAATGCAGCAACCATCAATGTTTGTGTGAGGGGAAATGTGAAAGTCACTAAGCCTTGTGCTGTGGTGTGTTGATCGTGCAGGTCAGGCACTGACATTCTACCCTCTCGTGGTCAAGCAACAGAAAAAATATAAGAAACGTGGGCAAAGAAACCCATATCTACTGTCGTGATTGCGACGTCGGGCTGTGTGTTGGTGGCTGTCTCAAAACATGTCACATGAGGAATGTGTTCTAAATCTGCATCAGTATCGCACTGGACACTAGATATACTTTTCCTAATGTATTTATGTTGACATTTTGATATTTAAATATTTCTGTTAAATATTTTTATTGAAAAAAATTAAACATTTTTCCTAGGAGTAAACATAATGTGAAAGAGGTTACTAAATCAAAAAAATCCTGTTTACATATACATTTTCTTCTTCTTCTTTCGACTGCTCCTGTTAGGGGTCACCACAGTGGATCACCTTTTTACATATTCTCCTCTCCTCTACATCATGCTCTTTTACACCCATCACCTACATGTCCTCTCTCACCACATCCATAAGGTTTCGCTTAGGCCTTCCTCTTTTTCTTTTGCCTGGCAGCTCAATCCTTAACATCCTTCTACCAATATACCCAGCATCTCTCCTCTGCACATGTCCAAACCAACCCAATCTCGCCTCTCTGACTTTGTCTCCCAACTGTCCAACTTGAGCTGACCCTCTAATGTACTCATTTCTAATCCTGTCCATCCTCGTCACACCCTATGCAAATCTTACCATTTCTAACTCTGCCACCTCCAGCCCTGACTCCTGTTTTTGGGTCAGTGCCACCATGTCCAATCCATATAACATAGCTGATTTCACTACCATCCTGCAGACCATTCCTTTCACTCTTGCTGATACCCGCCTGTCACAAATCACTCCTGACACACTTCTCCATCCACTCCACCCTTCCTGCACTCTCTTCTTCACTTCTCCTCCACACTCCCCATTACTCTGTACTGTTGATCCCAAGTATTTAAACTCATCCACCTTTGCCAACTCTACACCCTGCATCCTCACCATTCCACTGACCTCATTCTCATTCACACACATGTATTCATTTTTGTTCCTTCATTCCTCTCCTCTCTAGGGCATATCTCCACCTCTTCAGGTGTCCTCAACCTGCTCCCTACTCTCACTACAGATAACAGTGTCATCAGCAAACAGTCATAGTCCATGGGAACTCCAGTCTAACCAGTCAACCTATCCATCACCATTGCAAATAAGAAAGGGCTGAGGGCTGGTCCCTGATGTAATCCCACCACCACTTTGAATGCATCCATCACCCCAACCTCGGACTTCACCACTGTCACACTTGCCTCGTACATATCCTGTACCACTCTTGCATACTTCTCTTCCACTCCCGACTTTCTTGTATAGTCCAACAACTCCTTTCTAACTCCTTTCTGCTTTCTTTAAGTCCACAAAGACACAATGCAACTCCTTTTGTCCTTCTCTATACGTCTCCATCAACACCCTGTGCTCTTCCAGAGTATGAAACCATACTGCTGCTCACTAATCATCACCTTATTTCTTAACCTAGCTTCCACTACACTTTCCCATAACTTCATGCTGTGGCTTATCAATTTTATTGCCGTGTAGTTACTACAATCCTGCACATCCCCCTTAATCTTAAAAATCGGCACCAGTACACTTCTTCTCCACTCCTCATACATCCTCTCACTTTCCAGGATTCCATTAAACAATCTGGTTAAAAATTGCACTGCCATCTCTCCTAAACACCTCCATGCTTCCACAGGTATGTCATCTGGACCAACGGCCTTTCCATTTTTCATCCTCTTCTTAGCTGTCCTTACTTCCTCCTTGCTAATCCGTTGCACTTCCTAATACACTATCGCCACATCATCCAACCTCTTCTTTTTCTCATTCTCTTCATTCATCAGCCTCTCAAAGTACTCTTTCCATCTTCTCAGCACGCCCTCCTCGCTTGTGAGTGCATTTCCATCTTTATCCTTTATTGCCCTAACCTGCTGCACATCTTTCCCAGCTCAGTCCCTCTGTCTAGCCAAACGCTACAGGTCCTTTTCTCCCTCCTTAGTGTCCAACCTCTCTTACAACTCATCATAAGACTTTTCTTTAGTCTTCGCCACCTCTCTCTTCACCTTACGCCTTATCTCCTTGTACTCTTGTCTACCTTCTGCATCTCTCTGACTAACCCACTTCTTCACCATCCTCTTTCTCTGTATACTCTCCTGTACTTTCCAATTCCACCACCAAGTTTCCTTTTCCTCCTTCCTCTGTTGACGTCATGCCAAGCACCCTTCTTGCTGTCACCCTTGCTATTTCTGCTGTATTTGCCCAGCTATCTGGTTACTATTCATTACACCCAGTGCCTGTCATACCTCCTTCCTGAACTCAACCTTGCAGTCTTCCTTGTTCAACTTTCACCATTTGATCCTTGGCTCTGCCCTCACTCTCCTCCTTTTCTTGATCTCCAATGTCATCCTACAGACCACCTTCCTATGCTGCTTAACTACACTTTCCCCTGCCACCACTATACAGTCTTCAATCTCCTTCAGATCGACTCTTCTGCATAGTATGTAATCTACCTGTGTGCATCTTCCTCCACTCTTGTACATAACCCTATGTTCCTCCCTCTTCTTAAAATACGTATTCACCACAGCCATGTCCATCATTTTGGCAAAATCCACTATCCTCTGATCTTCTTCATTCCTCTCCTTGACACCATACCTACCCATCACCTCCTCGTCTCCTCTGTTCCCTTCACCAACATGTCCACTGAAAACCGCTCCAATCACCACTTTCTGTCCCTTGGGTACACTGTCCATCACTTCATCCAACTCACTCCAGAAATCTTCTTTCTCATTCATTGCACACCCAACTTGTGGGGCATATGCACTAACAACATTCATCATCACACCTCCAATTAACAGCTTCATAATCATTACTGTGTCTGATGCTCTTTTCACCTCCAGAACACTCTTGACATACTGTTCCTTCAGGATAACTCCTACTCCATCCATCTTCAATCCACCTGGCCTTACTCCCCTTCCGTTTGATCTCTTGCACGCACAATATATCAGCCTTCCTTCTCTCCATCATATCAGCTAACTCTCTCCCCTTACCAGTCATACTGTACTGCCAACAGTCAAAGTTCCTACCCTCAGTTCCACTCTCTTTACTTTCCTCCTCTCCTCCTGCTTCCAGACACGTCTCCCCCCTCCTCTTGTCATTCTTCATCCAATAGTAGCCCAATTTCCATCAGCACTCTGTTGACCAACAGTACTGGTGGCAGTCGTTGTTAACCCGGGGCTCGACCGATCCGGTATGGAAATCTGTATTGTTGTCCACATGTTGATGTGGCAAAATTTTACACTGGATCCCCATCCTGATATAAACCTCCCCATTTATCAGGGCTTGGGACCGACACGAAGAAACACACTGAATTGTGCATCCCCTGTGTCTGGGTTATTTACATGGTATGTTACTTTAATGTACAAGATATCCCTGTACATTTATCCCAGTAAAAAATTAAATAAATAAAAGTGTACAGAAGCAATAGTCATAAATGTTAGCAATTTTGTATGCATTTATGGCTCTACAGTGTATTGTGACCAGTGTGGTGGAGCCTGTGAAACATCCCAAATCACAAAATAATTCAGCAAAGAGCAAAGTGATTTTAAAATGGTGTTTTATTAACATAATTTTAAAAAATCTTTTTAAAATACGATTAAAAGAGAAGGCACAATATAAATTAAACAGATTAGGACCCCTGCTTTCCGAATGGAGTGCCTAAAGTATTTATCCACCACAATAAAGAGATAAAAGACACAAAAGGCTCCTGTTTTAATGCCAGCATAGAGTACATTGAATTATACAACACTTCCCAAGCTGTATCAGAGATATGCGTTATTTTACATTCTTAACATGATATCTTGTGTTACTTTGAGATTGTTTGGAGGTCAACTTTATCTTTAGAAAGACATAAAAGTTTTGTTTTTTACTTTCAGTTTTAAAATGTATTCAAAATTAGCTGGCAGAGTTTCTTTCTAGTTTAAGGAAGAAGAGCAAGAATGAACCAGGTGGTGGGTGTGGGAACTTTTAGAATTAAACATAGGATAAGTACATTTCTATGTTCATTTGTTTGTTCCTTGAGATGCACAGCCTCTTGCTTAAAGACTTCAAGAAGAATTACATTTACAGAAGCAAAATTGTCTTCAATATTCAATCAAGTGAAAACACTGTAAATGCCCAGTGTCGTAAAATGTGGCGGCATATCCTAACATGCATCTTGATTTTTTTGTCCCATCTCTTTAACCACCTGTGAAATTAGTCTGTGTTTAGGGAAGGTAACTGAATCTTTACCTTAATAATCAGTGAGTGTAAGATCATTAGATGTAAAATGGAAATGTGTGATTTTAAATCAACACGTACCTCTTTTGAGAGTGTAAATGTCACTGAGATAGAAGAGACACAGAGGCACGGCCATATTGATTTGTGTTGCTCAATACACCCAGCAAGTCGCTGACCCCATTTGATCAGCAAGTGCTCTCATCTGCTTGCTGCTACTCTGGCAATAATCCTGCAGCTTACTGACTCCACTATTTGCAAAAGTTTGAGTAGTTTATCAGTTCATTCATTCATTCATGTTCCACCACTTATCCGGAGCTTGGTCACAGGTGCAACAGTCTTAGCAATGAGGTCCATATGTCCCTTTCCCCAGCCACACTTGCCAAATAGTGTGGGATCCCAAGGCATTCCCAGGCCATCTGGGAAATATAATCCTCAAAGCGAGCCTTGGGTCTTCCCCAGGGTCTCCTCTCAGCTGGTTGTGCAGGTAAAACCTTACAGGGAGGCCTCCAAGAGCCATCTGTATCAGATGTCCGAACCACCTCAATTGGCCTCTCTCGATGCAAAGGGTCAGCAAGTCTACTCTGAGCCTCTCCCAGATGTCTGCGCTTCTCACGGTTATGGAAGAAATCAACATATTAATTAAAGAAAAAGCTTATCCTCTACTAGGACAAG
>JANRMT010062796.1:81573155-81606883 GCA_026402145.1 Polypterus bichir lapradei
CATTCCCATTTTATTAAGGTGTATCCATATAAATGGCCCACCCTGTACTTACGAAAGTGGGAATATCCAGAGCCGATGTACCTGGTAGCATTGTTCTCAAGAAGCTGCGGATTTCTGGCCATTGTGGATTGCACATCATTGTAATAAATAAATCTGGCTGACTGATAGTTCTGGATATTACCATTGCATCATGATATAACTGTTGCAATGCTCTTGGACTACCTTAATATGATGATGGTAATATTACTGCTGTACCTATTTTAAATTTGTCTGAACTACTGATATTTGAATTTTGAACGTGATCAATGAGACCTTGCATATGTTCCGTTGAAAGTTTAGCTTGATTTCGATTTAATAAAGAAGAGATGACTAGCTGCGACTTTTACATTAATAATGTAATGTTGCGATAGACGTTGAGATGATAGAAGTGGGTTAAATACATGGGAACGTATAGCTAATTTTGACCCGAAATATTGTGTGGGTATTACCCGTTTTTCTGAATGCGTTTGTTTCACATTGTACGGCCATCCTGTTTCGTCATCTGGGAAAAGCAAAAGAAAGAGTAAAGGGTCGGCATGTGACAATGTATTTGGCATAAATGACGAATCATGCTTTGCCTTTGGATATACACGAATATCAACTCTGTCTTTGATATCTCCATCTTTCGAAATTATTATCGCTAACAATTCATTACTTGTGGGTTTATTATAAATGCGACTGTGATCTTTTGGATTCATATAGAAATAATGGAAAATTTCTTTGTCCGTGTTTTCCTGATAAATTTTGTTTAAAGTGCATTACTTTTGGACGTATGGATTTGTATCCATTATTGGCTGCATAATTTCCATTACGTTGAATCGTTTAACTCTTTCGATTCTATGTTGCATCGCTTCTCTGTGATCATAAAGACACACCTGACCAAATCGTGTTTTTTTTTTCTAAATTAAACCTGTGGTAGCTGTAATTGTTGCGGGAACACAGATTCTTATAGCGTATGGTCCATTATTGTGTAAATCAACGTTTTGTGCACTGAATGATGCTAACGCGAAAAGATTATTGTAGACACGTATATTTTGCCTGTAGTGTTTGTGGATTTCACTTTCACCAAACAACAAATCTTTTAATCAAAGGCACTTGAAAGTTGCAATAAGATGCACGTTGGTCAAACATGAAAGTAAAAATTTCACTGTACTCTGTACATGTTACAATAGCACTACATACTGAATAACTATATTTATACACTAGGGGGCTTTGCTCCAGGCTCGCTTCGCTTGTCGACATCCCAAACTACACATGGAGCTCGATTCACTCCTGAAAGAGACTGCTTGAGACTGTTTGCTTGAAGTGTTTGAATAACGTTTCTGTCTCTAAAATCTCCTGTGTATCTGCAATTCTGTGTCCCAAGTGTGACAGCGTGTGTGGGTTTCTCTTTCACCAAACAACAAATCTTTTAATTCTCGCAGATACGCCTCTTAATTGGGAACAAACGCAATTCATGGCAACACGAATTAGACGATCTACAAGTCTCAGAATTAAACTTTAAAGCCTTACAATATCTACATACTTCCGACATATCACCTACTGTATGTCCATATATTCGATCTCTTTTTGCTGTTCCGTTATTTCACCTAGTAATAATTTCCGTTTGTTTGCGCAAATGCAATCTGTACTCTTTTTTTTTTTTGATACTTTTGGCATTTTAGTACTGTCATATTTTTTAACTTGCTCTGCGTGTGTATTACGCCAGGGTTTTTTTGAGCCTTTCGAATTCCACTGCTGCCATAATCTGTAACCTGCTCTGCATGTGTATGGCGCCAACGTTTTTGAACGTCTTTATGAAGTTCTACTGTGTCTTTTACTCTTTGTCTTTTATTTCTGACCCCATTTGGACCTGCAAGGTTTTCAATTCCACTTGTTCCAGACTGATTATTGCTTTCCTTGCCTAGGTCACCATCTTACAGGAACATGGTTCCAATGGATGTCAGTAAGATGTGACTTGACTGTGACTTGACCCTGTCACGGGAAGTGAAAGTGTCTCTGCATCTCTGAAGTGTCTCTCTTCAGAAGATCACATCTCGTTTTTTTGTTTTTACAATAGAGAGATGGGTATTAAAGTGACAAACATATTACACCTCAAATGTGTTGAATATGATCTGCAGGCTGTGTTTTAGTTGCCTTTTAAAGAGGGTCAATGCTGCGTATTTGCACTGAAGAACTTTTTAGGTTTTTTCATCAGTTTATACCAGCTGTGACCACACGAGGGCTCAAGAGAGCCTCAAAACCACAGATCCAGCAATACACCACACATAAATGGAATAAAATAAATGATTTCTATTCTTCTCCCAAGCACTTTCACAGTCCTCTTTCAATTATAATCACAATAATAATAAAATAAATGATATATCAAATTCCTTCCTTCCTTCCACCTTCTTAACCTTCTTTCAGCTTTGCCCCCTGCCTCCCGTCTCTGACTCTGTTATGTCCAGCAGCGGGCTTCATTTTATACCAGACTAGAAAATGCTTCGGGTATCATTCTGTCTCCTCCAGGAAGCCATAAACGAAGAAGGTTGGTCTTCCCCTGACAGTGCCCTCTATCAAACCCAAGGGACCCCTATAGTAATACATTTCCAGTGTAATAAGAATGAGTCTCCAGACATCATAAAGGTTTGGGGCAGCCATCCGTATATTATTTCCCAGCTGCAAAAGTTTTTGAAATCTTTGAACAGAGATATTCACAAAACTGAGTCCAAAACAGAACTGATTATTTGGAGGTAAGATGGCGGTTTTAAGGGCTGGGGAAGGAAATGATGTCATCTAGTCCGGAACTGGAAGTGACGTCATCAGAGGTGCCGGAGCTGGAAATGACGTCATCAGAGGCACCGGAGCCGGAAGTGACGTCATCAAAGGCGCCAGAACCTGATGAGATTTCCCGGGAATGGTCTGCAAGAAACTGAGAAAGACAATCAGCACACTCTACCACCCCTTGGTCTGGTGTAGTATTACAGTTCCCCAGGCCCTTTAGCTGTCTCCTAAATGCACGTGTGTGACACCAGACTCCATTTCCCTAGCACCCCTGTGGGTGTCCAAACTGGGTTCTCGTATGAGGAACACTGCCACCTAGCGCCTGGGGAATGGAACCACTCCCAAGTCCCAGCTTCACTTGGTCCACCCATTATTTTACTCCGGCTGGGCATAAAATTATCTTTCCATCCGGTCGGCTGATCCACCCATTGTTCTTCTCGAGCCTCCCAACCAGGTAATAACTCAAAGTCCCCCCTGGCCGGAAAGCCTATTCTCATCCCACACCGCTTATATCAGTTTGGGGCAGAGTGGTGGCTTTGAGGCTAGGGATCTGCACCAACATTTGGAAGTTTGCTGGTTCTAATCCCGTAAATGCCAGAAGTGATCAATGTTCATATTGCTTACTACACGTCAATATTGCTGCTACTTCTTTGTCTTGTCTTTGCACAGTTGTCTTGTTTTTGTTTTAATTTTAAATTAAAATTTTAAGTTAATTCTATTTTTAATTTATTAGTTGCACTTCATGTTGTTACACTGTGGACCCTGAGCATCACAATTTCGTCTATCTGTATACTTGTATATGGTTGAGATGACAATAAAGTTCGCTTTGACTTGACTTTGACTTTGATGGACTGAATAGCCTCCTCTCATTTATCAAATTTCTAATGTTCGTATGTTCTCTTATTCACTCCTCATGCACGGTTTACAACCCTAACTTAGGCAATTACCCCACTCTCACTCCAACATAGTAAAATCTGCAATATCATATTGGCAAGCACATGGCCTCCTGTGTTGCCAGTGTGGCTCTCCTTTTGTTGTCTGGAGGTTTCTGCAGAGCATAACTCTACCCTGTTCCACCCTGAAGGTGCCCTTGCCCTGTCCTCAAAGAAGAACACAACAACTCAGGTCAAATTGAGCTTGAAATTGTTCCTGCTAAATTGTACAAGGTAATAATTGTTCTTCCAAATACGGGCCTAAGAGGTTAATGCAAGTGGCAGGTGAAGGCGACCAGATAAGAATCTTAGCTGAAGGCGGATTTCCTGAATCGGATCCATGTCATTGTTATTGCTTTGTGGCACTCTGCGTTGTCAGCTTGATCTGTATTCGTTTCTAATTATTAGTCATCTGGGGTAAGCATATTTCTAATGAAATATTTTCAAAAATATAAATATTAGTTTTTGAATTCATTTGAAAGAGTTTTGATTTTCTTGAGAAAGATTGTTCTGTGTTGTTCAGAGTAAAAAGTGTAAAAGCATTCTTGGACAGATATTATACTTAACGTGTGAAATCTAGAGGGTGATTTTAAGGCTTTTCTTGAAACCAAATAACACCAAGGAGGCTAAAGTATAAAGAAAAAAGTGTATTTTACAAATTTGGATGGATTTGTCAGACGAGGTGTTATAATCCAGCACTGTCTTGACCCAAGAGAGGGCCTGATTTCCCTTTGTTATCTTCAGTTGTGTACTTAGGTGTCATTGGGTGTTTCTGCCTAAACACAATACCATCTACTAAGGCAGGACCACCTCAGGCTGACCAGACCCAGGCGTGTGTCCTGCGGCCATTGGTTTGATCTCTGTTAGTGGTCATTTAGGGACCAGCTGGTATCCTTTCTCTCCAACCACAGCCAGGGGCTGCTTGCTTTGGCTGTGCCAAACTGATTTAATTGCCTTTGTTGAAGGCCTGACCTGTGACTTCTCATGGAGTTGACAACACATCCCTAACAGTCAGCTTCAATGGGGGCACCTTTCTTTGTCAGCCTCTCTCTTCTATCTCTGCTGCAAGACTGTTATATTGTAGAATCTTTCACTCATGGTCTGTGTCCACAGCATTCTCCCAGGGTCAATGATGAACACACTCTGCTGACAGTTGGACCTTAGGACCATATTGGGTCTTAGGTTGGTACTGGTAATTTCTGCTGGAAACATAAATCTTTGGCTTTGGTTGACAAGCATATTTCAGTCTTTTGCTGCGTTCAATGAGCCTGTGTTGGGGGACTGAACAGTGAGTCCTCCGTTATTTCCCTCCTAAATGAAAGATGTTGAGCATGGCAGCATTATCTGGGCATTGAGAGGCATAGCATTAGTTGTTCTTGTCATGTGTTCAAGTTCAGGTGCCAGGCACCTCAGCATTTGAGTGTGCCACTAGATTTATCTGTCTTGTTTTAGGACAGATTTCCATCCTACCAAAATATCCTTGATAGTAGCACAGACTGAGCAGAGGAGTTAGGCAGGATCCTCTCCTAGCTATAGGTTTAAGTTTGTTGGAGAGGGGGCAGGACATTGAAGGTAGCCATGATGATAAAGCTTATCCTATTTGAATGCATTGAGGTAATTCTCCTCCTCCTCTCAATACTGTCCTTTTTCTTGGTGTGAGAATATGGCTTGTTTCTTTAACTTGTTTCTAGACCACGGCTCCTTCTGCCTTTTTGGAGAAAGCCCACTATGTCCTGGTATCAGAGGGCTGACATTGCATCCTGTGCTGCTAAACCCATTTTTTGCCTGTGTCACATATGTGCAATTGGGAGGCAGCAACAGGGCCTGAATAATAGCAGTACCATGCCTGACCAGGCGGTGGCAAGATGCACTGACTTTCTCTCTCAATCCTCTGCAGACCTTCCATGGGAAATCCTGCTAAGTCCCGGCGGGAGGACACAAGGAGTCGAATCTGCAGGTCACCAGGTGGTTTCTTGACCTTCAACCATATAAGTTTTTGCTTGTTCATCATAAGGGTTCTCACCATTCCAACGCTGATGCCTTTTCTCGTATTTACGACCACTTGGTCGTAACCGGACTGAAGTTTTTGAGTCTCTATGCTGTCTTGTAGTTACATACACACTCAATTTTATAACTTTCTTTCTAACATATAAAACCATGAATGGTTTCAAACTGCTTTACCCTAAAGAAATGGCAGTGTATTGGGTGAACACAAGACAGTTTGAAGGATGCATGAAAGTAACGTAGTCGGCGGAGGATTTAGCTACAGGGTACACAGCCTCTGAAATGATTTACCTGGCAATATAAGGGAGGCCTCTTTGGTCTCAACAATTAAATTGATGTTGAAGATCAATCACATTAGCACCTGTGCTACAACTGTCGGCATTACCTTCCGTGTTGCATTATCATCTTTTGATTTATGTATTATGTTCTCCAATCAGTTGTCATTGTTTTGTGGTTTCCATTGTTCCTCACAAAAAACACTTCAACCAAGTAACTCTGCCAGGCTTTGGAGCAGAACTTCAGATTGGATCCTTAATTAAGGAGGCCAGTGAGTACACATATGCAGTGGATTCAGAAAGTATTTGTACCCCTTCAATTTTTCCACATTTTGCTATGTTGTAGCTTTGTATTAAAATCATTCCAATTAAATTTTTCTCCACATCTAGCAACACTGAATACCCCAGGTTAAATAGTAAAACCAGATTTTATAAATTTTTGAAAATTTACTAAAAATGAAAAACTGAAATACAAGTATTCAGACCCTTTACTGTAACCCTTTTAAATTTTGAGTCAGGTGCATCCCACTCTATTGATCATCACTGAGACGTGTCACCAACTTGTTTGGAATCCACATGTAGTCATCTCAATTGATAACACGGGATTAAGACAGCAACACATCTGAAGATCTCACAGTTGAGCAAAAGACAAGTCACGAGGTTGAAGGAATTGCCTGCAGAGCTTAGAGAGAGGATTGCGTCAAGGCACAGATTTGATGAAGGCTACAAAAAATTCTGCTGCATTGAAGGTTCCAAGAGCACTATGGCTTCCATAATTCTTAAGTGGAATGCATTTTGAACAACATCATTCTTCCTAGAGCTGGCTGCCCTGCTGAACTGAGCCATCCTAGGAGAACAGCCACGGTACTGGAGGTAACCAAGGACCCTATGGTCAATGTGGCTGAGATTCAAAGAACTGTGTGGAGATGGGAGAAACTTCCAGAAGGACAACCACCACAGTAACACTCCATCTACAATATCTGGGCTTTATGAAGACTGGCCAGACAGAAACATCTCATTAATTAAAGATACATGGGAACCAGCTTGAATTTTACAGAAGTGCTCCTAAAGTACTCTCAGACTGCAAGGTGTAGGATCATCCCCTGATTTGTTGAAACCAAGATTAGTAAACTAGGTGATACTCATCCCCTGCACAGTACCATTCCAGCAGTGAAGCACGATGGTGGCTGCATCATGCTGTGGGATTCTTTTTCAGCAGCAGGGACTGGGAGACTAAACAGGGTTGAGGGAAAGCTGAACAAAGCAAATTACAGAGATATCCATAATGAAAATCTACTCCAGAGCACTATGGACTGAAGATTTAACTTTCATCAAGACAATGACCCTAAGCACAAAGTGAGGACCACAAAGGAAAGGCTTAGACTCAACTCTGCAAACGTCCTTGAGTGGCTCAGCCAGAACCCCAGACGTAATCAAACATCTCTGGATAGACCAAAAAATACTAACCTTACAAAAAAATCTTATATCCTGGGGTATTGATGTGGTATAGTAGGTCCATAACTCAAATTGAAAAGGCCAGTTTTAAATAATCACCGCACTCGCAGCTTAAAAAGGGTGCGGGGTAGTGTGGCTGGAGCGGTTCCCGGGTGCTTCGTTATGTGGGCGGTCCTTGCTTAAGTGCACAGGTCGTCCGCATCCGTAATTGATGCCGGGAGCTGCTAATTGCCACACCTGATCCACATCTCCTTTATATATAATAGTACTGCGAGTGTGGAAGGGAGGATAAGGCAGCAGGCAGCTGGAAGTGAGTAAGGTGGTGTGCGCGAGCGAGCGAGAGCGAGAGAGAAAGAGAGCAAGTGAGCGCAGACTCGCGCATGTATGCAGGCAGTTGGGAGAGGCGAGCCCTAGCGGGGTGTTTGGCCGACACCCGGGGGCCGACAGTAGTGATCGCTCTTGCCGAACGTTTGTATGGAGTAGGAGTGACTGGGGGAAGGTTGGCTTGCCGCAGCAAAGGCAGCGGGAGTCAGAGATTTGGAGTGGAACCCCAGCATTTTAAAAGACTGCTTCCAGCCATTGTTTTTAACCTCGTTTTATGGATCTATTTATACGATTTTTAACCTCCACGTTTTCACCAGCTTTTAATGGATAATTTATTTAATGACATATTTGAAGCACTGCACTATTTGGACACTGTTTTTGGTTTGTTGATTTTAATAAAAGCACTTCTGTACTTTTTTTGCACCATCCCCTTGCTTGGTTGTGTCTCACTGTCCAGCTCATCAGTGACATTACCAACGGTGTCGGTTTCAAGAGCTTCCCAGAAGCTAGAAGGGAGCATGGAGCTGAACCCGCATTGTCACAATTGAATGTTGCTTGCTGAGGGGAAAAATCAATTTAAATGATTTTAGCACAAGGCCGCAACATTACAAAGTGTGAAAAAGTAAAGGGAGAGGGGGTCTAAATGGCTTCCTGAAGTTTCTGTATGCTAACACAATTTAATCAGTCAATTCCATGAGTGGATTGAACGTGTAATAATAAATATTAATTGCTGGACATCATCATTGACTGTTCTTACCAGCCTACCCATGATTACTGCAAGTTCAATTAAGCACCAAAACCATCATACCTGTTCCAGTGAGGTCACATTTGGGCTTAATTATCCAACCCCTTCACAATACAGTCCAATAGATTTAAGCAGGGGTAGGGGTCTTGTAAGTACTGCTCTGTAAGAGCTTAATCATCAAATGCACACACACACATACAGAGAAATCTCTGCCTTATTACTTATGATGGCTCCACTCGTTGTGACAGTGTCTCCCTCTCAGATCCACATCAGAGCTGACAATGGGGTCAACAGATCATAGATCATAGGTCAACAATATCGGATGGGTCATGTGGGTCACAAGTCAATGTCCGTGACCCACGATAAAATTTTCCTGTGGCAGTTCGAAGTTTTAATATAATGCTGAAAATACTACGTTTTTTTCATCCCATGTCACTGTAATGTGATAAAATGAAAAAAGGTAGCAGAATTTTTTAAGCCCCCTTATTTACTTATGTCTTGGATGAAAGACCGATCAATTGACTTTATTTCTATGTTTACATAATCTGACTGCCTGTAATGAGAAGTCAAGCAAAATGACACTTTTAATTGGCTTTCGAGGCAACTCAGGCCTTTCTTGCCTGTAGTAGGGGCCTGAGTTGCCTCAAATGCTTGCATATTGTAATCTGTTCAGTTAGCCAATCAAAGGTGTCATTTTGCTTGACTTCTCATTACACCCATAATGGCCAACATGGTACAACATCCTAGTACTATTGACACTGCCTGGAAGAAAGTCATGTCTGTGAACCCCAACATATGCCAGCTGGACAGCGAATCCCCTGGACTGGTCAAATGTGCAAACCAGGCATCAGGAATGCAGTCCAACCTGCCAAAGGCCATAAACATGAGGGAGAAATGAGGCCATGGCATAGCTTTAGCGACATGTTTTCATCAACTTTGGAGAGTCACGATGCACTGATTCCGCTGCTGAGGGACAGAAAAAAGTAACACTTGATTTCCCGAATTCGATATATCGACCTTTTAAAGGATGTGGAGCCCTTCGTGAACATTTTTTCTCTGTTATTCAATTTTCTTGACTATGCCAATATTTCCACTTTGTAAAATTCATTGCCAGTTTATTACAGTCTTCACAAAGATTGACAACCACGGCGTTCCAGCAGTGGCACAATTAGTCTGATGAAAAAATATTTCTAGAAGTATTAGCCAACAAACACTGGAGCGGCTGAACTATGCTGCACTTTGTTGTAACATATTTTGATCCAACTTTGGATTTTGGTCTCGTCAGTTGTGGGAGATGGACATTTGAAGCGGAGCACCATTAGCAGCGGTGTTATCTTTTTCTATTATTTCGTATTATTCCAAGGTATCCTGTATTTACCCAACCCGAGGGTTCTATTACAGTATGTGCAAGCATATATACTCAGCAAAAAAAGAAACGTCCCCTGACTTTCAACTGTTTTTACTTTCAGTAGACTTAATGTGTAAATATTTGTATGAACACTAAAAGAGTCAACACCATAAGACATAAACTAAAAATGTTTCACAATGTGTCCCTGAATGAAGGGAGGCTCAAAATCAAAAGTACCAGTCAGTATCTGGTGTGGCCACCAGCTGCTTGAAGTACTGCAGTGCATCTCCTCCTCATGGACTGGACCAGATTTGTCAGTTCTTGCTGTGAGATGTTACCCCACTCTTCCACCAAGGCACCTGCAAGTTCCTGGACATTTCTGGGGGGAATGGCCCTAGCCCTCACCCTGCGATCCAACAGGTCCCAGACGTGCTCAATGGGATTGAGATCTGGGCTCTTCGCTGGCCATGGCAGAACACTGACATTGCTGTCATGCAGAAACTCATGCACTTTTTGCCACTCCTGTCTGGTCCAGCGAAGGTGGGTTTGTGCCCATAGGCGGCGTTGTTGCTGGTGATGTCTGGTAAGGACCTGCCTTACAACAGGCCTGCAAGCCCTCAGTCCAGCCTCTCTCAGCCTATTGCGGACAGTCTGAGCACTGATGGAGGGATTGTGTGTTCCTGGTGTGACTCGGGCAGTTGTTGTGGCCATCCTGTACCTGTCACACAGGTGTGATATTCGGATGTACCGATCCTGTGCAGGTGTTGTTAAACGTGGTCTTCCACTGCGAGGATGATCAGCTGTCCTTCCTGTCTCCCTGTAGCGCTGTCTTAGGCGTCTCACAGTGTGGACATGGCAATTTATTGCCCTAGCCACATCAGCAGTCCTCATGCCTCCCTGCAGCATGCCTAATGCACGTTCACGCAGATGAGCAGGGACCCTGGGCATCTTTCTTTGGGTGTTTTTCACAGTCGGTAGACAAGTCTCTTTAGTGTCCTGCGTTTTTAGAACTGTGACCTTAGATGCCTACTTTCTGTAAGCTGTTAAGGTCTTAACGACCATTCCACAGGTGCATGTTAATTAATTGATTATGGTTAATTGAACATGCATGGAAAACATTGTTTAAACAATTTACAATGAAGATCTGTAAAGTTATTTGGATTTTTAAAACATTATTGTTGAAATACACAGTCCTGAAAAAGGGACGTTTCTTTTTTTGCTGAGTATATAAATATGACCGGCAAGAAAGGGGCTCAGAAAGAAACGGAAAAGAAACCTAAAGCTACATCCAAGCCTAGACAGGCAAGTCCAAGTCCAAGTTCAAGTTCAAGGTACGGCCTATCAGAGACTGACCTGGAACAGACAGGCGAAAGCCCAGACTGCTTGGGACCACGGTACGCTGCATCGTCTCCAGTTGAGAACGAAAAATGGGAGCAAATGTGCAAGTGATGCATGTCACGATTGCTCGCCGATTCGAGAAGATCACTTGAAACTGGAAAAGGCCTTGCAGTCCGCGCTTTCACCTACTCCTCGCGAGATGGGAACATCGGCTGTAATAGAGCCCGCACGAAAGCAGAAATTATATGTCCGAACTGAAGGTGATGATCACTGAGCTCAAGCAAGAGATAAAGAAAGATATAAAGAAAGAAAGAAATAATATGCTCAAGATAAGCGAGAAGACAAGCGGGAGCTGCAAGAGCTGTGGCAGTATAATAAAGACTCGGAGAAACGCGTATATAATCACTTTGAGGCCGTCTTTAAATGTATGCTGGAGAAAATTGAGGAGCACATTCAGGAAAATGCAGCTAAACTGAGAGCACTTGCCGATCAGCTGGAGGACGTTAAGCAGACATTCACGACTCGAATTGAAACAGCCGAAAATTTAGCATCCATCCCTGATGGACAAGCAACAGCTGCGAATTCCGAATGCAAAAAACTCGGAGGCAGACTTGCTGCTCTGAAAGATGGATGCAGAAGGAATAATATTAGAATTGAAGGTCTACCTGAGAATCGCGAAAGTCCAAACCCAGTGAAATTCGTAACTTTGCGAGGATTTACTTTGTGAAAAACCAAATGAATCACCAAGGGTTCTTCGAACAAGTGAATGCCTCCCTTCACATGCTAGCCATTGAACCGATTGACTCAACTGCCAATGATGTTACTGAAGGCTTCTGCGGATGTTTCAGATGTCAACTTAAGCGCACCACTGGAACCGTTATGCAAGAAGCTGAAGGCCAATCCATTCTCATGGTGCAGAAGTTCTGTGACAAGTGCCAGTAATGTGAGTCAAGTATCCACACTGGAACGGAGAGTCAACAATGAGATGAGAAATTACAAGAGAGAAGCGAACTAAACCTCAACCTTCAGCTTCTGTATCTGATCACATTGACCCGCCGCAATTGGGGGGAGGAGGGAGGTCGGGGGTATCTTCAGTTGAACGCAGCAGACACTTCATCGCATGCAGTGCTCAACACATAATTACGTCACAACGCAGTAGCATGTTTCCTGAAATTGTTAGAGCTCTTTCGATCGTGCTTGAGGGGTACAACAATAAGCTGATCAAGTGATTTTTGAATAGTGACTGGCACTGGCAACACTGGCTCAGGCTGACATTATTGTCTTTGTTTTTGCAGTCGCAGTCGCACGACTCGCACATAGTAATACTGTGACCATTGCAGTTGCAATGCCTGTCTTTCTGCTATTTGTGAATGAATCAATGCCATTTAACACACAATAGAATGTTATTGCAGTTATCCATTAAAATCCCGAGGGTTAAATTTGACAAACCAAAACTCACTTTATTGAACTCGTATTCCTGATGGAATGCAGAATTGCAGAGAGCATAAAAAAGTAAATGTACAGTTGTATATACAGTAATCATAAAAAAATAAATAATACTAATAAAAATAAAACAAAGAGGAGAACTGGCACCATTGCTGTAAGAACTAATTTGACTGCTAACAATGCAGTGCCTGTTAGCAAGAGGCCACCTGTAGCGTCATCTGCTGAAGTCTGGAGCTGGGGAAATGCACCATGGGTCATGTGGGTCATGGGTCACATGGGTCACTGGTCACAAAAGATGACCCACTCTCAGCTCTGGTCCATATTGTGATCCTGATTTTTATGAGTGAAATGGCACTGCAACCCAGAATCCTGTTTGTAAAATTTCTGTCAGTTTGGTTTGTTTCCATGTTCACTTTTAAAACAAAAAATAAAATAAGAGCATAACTCCAAAGCAAGTATAAATCATGTCAATAAACGTTTATTTACCAAAACCGATTTACTCGCCTGCGGTGGGTTGGCGCCCTGCCTGGGGTTTATTTCCTACCTTGCACCCTGTGTTGGCTGGGTTTGGCTCCAGCAGACGCCCATGAACCTGTAGTTTGGATATAGCGGGTTGGATAATGGATGGATGGATGGATTTACCCGTAGTAAAATAACACACAGCACACCACAGCATAGAAAATCTCACTGGCAACCCCAGAGCTAAAGAAGATGAACAATGTCACTTGTCACATTAAAGGAATGCAGAACCTGCTTTGCCATTTCTTATAGAGTTCCTCTGTGTTACGATACCCGTCCAAGCTGGCATTATACATCCATCCATTGTCCAACCCGCTATATCCTAACTACAGGGTCACGGGGGTCGGCTGGAGCCAATCCCAGCCAGCACAGGGCGCAAGGCAGGAAACAAACCCTGGAAAGGGCGTGCACACACACCCACACACACCAAGTACACACTAGAGACTATTTAGAATCGCCAATGCACCTAACCTGCATGTCTTTGGACTGTGGGAGGAAACCGGAGCACCCGGAGAAAACCCACGCAGAGAACATGCAAACTCCACGCGAACCCGGGTCTCCTAACTGCGAGGCAGCAGAGCTACCCACTGCGCCACCGTGCTGCCCAGCTGGTATTATATTTTTTTTTTAAATCCTCTAGGTAATTATATTCGTTTTCCTTCACGGTGCACTGCACAAGATTTATTAATGACTATAACTCAGCGTGCCGGTGAGTCCAGATACTTAACAAACGAACCCTTCATTGCTCCCGGTTCAATTGCTATAGGCTTGGTCTCGCAACGCTTAAGTGCTTTTATATTTGCGTGTATTTGTTTTAGCAAATGCTGTTATCCAGCTCTACCAGATTTCAACATAATCGAGTGACATCAGTCTGGGGACTGTTTGTTTTTTTGGAGTAACTGTTAAAGGTCAAGTGTACACAATGTATTTGCGAACGTAAATAGCTCTAAACAAAATACAAGCGAGTTAGAATGCCTAGATTTAAAATAGCTAATATCATTTATATAATATTATAATATATAATATATATTTATTTTGAATTTCCCCTTTGGATTAATAAAGTATCTATCTATCTATCTATCTATCTATCTATCTATCTATCTATCTATCTATCAGTTAAACAGAAAATCACCAAGCATAAGAGTCTTTAAAGATTTTTTAAACATACTGAGAATTTCGATTAGAGGTGGGCAGCTCATTCCTCCAGTTGGGAGCTGCATATGAAGAGTCTAAACTGAGATTTGATTCGACGCACAGGTGGCATCGCCGTTCATCAGCAGGCTTGAGGGGTCGAAAAGGAGCACAGGACCTCACGAGTGTCTTCATATACAAAGCTTCAGATCCACTGACTACTCTGTACGCAAGCATCAAGGATTTAATAAAGGATGAAGGGGCTCTCGCGCTCTGTACTTAAATGTACGTATCTGCTGACTACCAACAACTTTCGGAAATAAATAGAATTACGTAAAAAATGTTGTATTGCGCCTTTCATACTGCAACTCTTTCTGTTTCATCAGTTTGTGGAAGGGCAGTTTTGAATGCAAAGTTCACTTTGGAATACCACGCCAGAATGAATAAACATTTCTAAGTCGTCATTTTCAGAACGGTAGGGAACAGAAATGACCGAAAATGTGTAATGTGTCATTTCTTCCGCTCTACGGCGCTAAAGACACATGAAAACTACTAGGCAGCTGCATTTTGTCGTTTCTCCAGCAGGGTGAGCTGTTGGGTGAAAATTGTTAGTTCCCAAACTTTAAAAACTTTTTTGATCTACCAAAACGTCTACAAGATTATATCATTTCATTCAGAGTATATTATCCATAAATTACAATTCCAGTTGTTAAGTTTGTATTGCAAAATGTTTTTATAGTTAAATATTGGATTTCTTGTTCTCTGAACAAACTTTTTCTCTTGAGAGCTAAGGAAGCTTGAGAACACAACCTGTTTAACTGAACTCAGGGCAGCTACGGTGAGAGACTTTCGCAGTGGCATTGGGTACAAGGCAGGAACCAACAAGGCCGTCTTAACATATGGGCACAATGGGCACTGGCCGGGGGCCCCAGGAGCATAGGGGCCCACATTGTTCCTGATGCCTATGTATGTTTCTTTTTTGCTTTCAAAAGAGGGGCCCCAGCACACTACTTTGCCCAGGGGCCTATAATGTGGGACCTGGATAAGGTGCCAGACCATGAGACCGCAAACACACACACACAGTGGCATGCACACACATACACACACATAGTTAAACTATGGCAAATATAACATTTCTGCCCCATTTAACCTACATGTCTTTGAAGTGAGGGGGAAATCTGGAGTACCTGAAGGAAACCCATCTGGACACGGAAGAACATGCAAACTCAACACAAGGAGCATTGGGAAAGAAACATGGATATTTAAATATATATACTAGTCAAACATGTGGACCTAGGGTACAGAAATTAAACACAAATAAAAGCCAAGATAAAGAGCTCTTAATACTTCTTGTATTTACCAATTAGTTACTTCTTTTAGTTTCCGCTAAAAGTCAGTCTGTCATTTTCCAACCCGCTATATCCTAACACAGGGGTCTGTTGGAGCCAATCCCAGCCGACACAGGATGCAAGGCAGGAACAAATCCCGGGCAGGGCGCCAGCCCACCACAGGGCACACACACACACCAAGCACGCACTAGGGACAATTTAGGATCGCCAATATACCTAACCTGCATTTCTTTGGACTGTGGGAGGAAACCCACGCAGACACAGGGAGAACATGCAAACTCCATGCAGGGAGGACCCGGGAAGCAAACCCGAGTCTCCTAACTGTGAAGCAGCGTCGCTACCCACCTCGCCACCCTGCTAAAAGTCAGAATGTGTTTTATTACTTCTGGTTGGTCATCTAGAGCAAACAGGGCATTTCTCTTTTAGCAACTTTCTTTGGTTTTCAAAATAAAAAAAAATCATCTTGACCAAGACCACATCACCAATGTACCTTTGCTAAGTAGTGGACTTCAAAGATAAATTGATGTAAAGATGTAAGAGCAATGCTCTAGTATGGTCTGAAGTTTTGATAACCTTCTCAACTGTAAATGTGCATTTCTCTCTGGAGCGTTTTTGTATTCTCTATCTGGAATTTGTCTTGCCCATCTATGAGCCATTGCATTCTGTTCACTTCGTCCATATTCAGGATTACATCTTAGTTGTCAGTGTGGTTCACTTTCTTGTCTTCATATGGAAAGGGGTTGTGTGACCCAACAAAAGGCTAAATACGAGTAAACAACAGTAAAATCTTTACATGCATTTCTCCATCTTTGCTGTTCTTGAATTCTGTATCCCGCATTTGATGCTCAACAAAAGGGGCTGCTCTTCTACTTCTTATTGTTTCTATTATGGTGATCTTTGTCACATAATCAGCTTTTGCAATTTGCTTGACACTCATCAGATGTTGTTGCTCTTCTTTTTTGCTCCACCATGTTACTTCGTTACTTTGCAATCATTTTGCTATTACAAACCCACAACCACAGATCACCTTCTCACTGCCTGAAATTTCCAGAATATATCTGGCCAAACACTTTTGTTTCAGACCAAAATCAAGGTTCTAACCCGAGTAGTTTGTGAGTAATAACATGACAGATGGATTAGCATTTTATATATGTACTAGACATTAAGCCTGTTACAATAACGGTTGCTAGAACAGTAGTGCATAAACATTAGTAGGAACAGTCCGTAATATACCTTTAATTTTCTGTCACAACAGTGGGCAATCAGCAGAGTCTCACCAGCAACTGATGTAATGTGTGGCGAGTATTTGAATCCGTGCTGGCGTGCAGCTGATTACTGTATGTCTTGTCTCCCCAGCAACGGATTTTATGTGCGCGGCCGCGACTACCCAATCAGCACTCTCCCCAGCAATGATGTCCTTTATTTGCTTATCATGCGTGGCTGCGGCTAGGCCATTCACTGTGTGCCCAGCTTCCAGTGCGTGTACGTCCACAGTGCTGTGCGCAGGCGCGGGGCACGGTGTGATGTGCGGTGCGGCCCCGCGCTTGCACACTTCACCAGAAGACACACACACACGGACACTTGGACACACATAAGGGTTTTATTAAAGAGGATTATAAGCACAAGGGGGCACCACCAGGCCCAAAACCTCAGACACAATAATGCCCAGACACACTTCCACCTCAAATAAATGGTTTTATTGAGCCCCAACACCTTCTTTACAAGAATGACAAAAATAAAACATCAAGCACAATTCTCCTTCCTCTACCAAGAGTGTAGCCCACTGTCTGCTGACACTAACAAAATCCAAATGAGGCAGTGAGCGTTCTTTTAAGTCCGACCTAGGAACTGCCTCCAGTCTGTTGTCCCAGTTGTGCGGAAACCAGGGCAGTCCTTCCCTGATAGCGCCCTCTAGTGAACCCCAAAGATGGCCTCCAGGCTGGATATAAAACCTTCTGTTATCCCAGCCAGGACACCTGTCCTTTCTCCTGGGCACCCACAATATATATACACATATTCTGTGGGGGAACAGCTGGCATCCTTGTCCGGCTGGGACACCCTCAACCTAGAAAGACGGGGAGACAGCTTACACAGGGCTCTGTCTCTTCTAGGATGCTAGACGGCACCCATCCCAAGCTGGGATCCCTGCACGAGTGCCCACAAGGCCTGTCGAGTATTGTTCACCCTTGTTGGGTCCCGTGGGGTCTGCCAGTGGGGTTGTGGGATTTGTGATTTCCTACTCCATAGGGCTCAAACCTCACCTGGAAGTGCTTTGGAGCTGCAGCTTCTTATCACTGGAAGCACTCCCAGGATTTGGATAAAAGGGTCTAGACCTATAAATACCTGGGAGTGTAGCTGGATGATAAATTGGACTGTACTGCCAATATTGATGATCTATGCAAGAGAGGACAGAGCCGACTATACTTTCTTAGAAGGCTGGTGTCCTTCAACATCTGCAATAAAATGCTGCAGATGTTCTATCAGATGGTTGTGGCAAGCACCCTCTTCTACGCGGTGGTGTCCTGGGGAGGCAGCATAAAGAAGAAGGACGCCTCACGCCTGAACAAACTGGTGAGGAAGGCAGGCTCTATTGTAGGCATGGAGCTGGACAGTTTGACATCCGTGGCAGAGCGACGGGCGCTGAGCAGGCTTCTGTCAATAATGGAAAATCCACTACATCCACTGAACAGTATCATCTCCAGACAGAGGAGCAGCTTCAGTGACAGACTGCTGTCACTGTCCTGCTCCACTGACAGACTGAGGAGATTGTTCCTCCACAACACTATGCGACTCTTCAATTCCACCCAGGGGAGTAAACGTTAACATTATTCAAAGTTATTGTCTGTTTTTACCTGCATTTTTATCACTTTTTAATTTAATATTGTTTTTTTTTCAGTATGCTGCTGCTGGAGTATGTGAATTAAGTATCTATCTATCTATCTATCTATCTATCTATCTATCTATCTATCTGCCACAACTCAAGGAGCCGGAGTCGGGAGGAAGGAGAATGAAGCTTGTGTGACAGTGAGAGAGAGAGGAGGCATAGAATTGCAGAGTGTTTGTTATATCACTGTGCTTCTGTACTTGTGCTTGTGGTGAGGGAAATGATTCCCAGAAGAGTTTCCCACAATAAAAACTCTTGTTCATTTTACACCTGTGTTGGGTGTTTGGGGAGCTGGAGTTCCCCCTGGTGGCCACAATACATATATCTTCTTATATAATACTCTACCGTGGCTGTTCGTTTGTCTATCCAGGATTTGAAATCACCTATAGCTCACAAACCATTGGACCAATTGACCTGAAATTTGGTACACATATACTACATGACGTCTACTGTCCGCCTTCGGGGTGATGATTTTCATTATTCTTTTTATTTTTATTTTATTTTATTGTAGAATCAACTCTCAGCTGCAGGGAGGCTGTGCTGTCCATGCATACGGGCGCCGTTGTCATCCCTACCACCTTCGCCGTCACTTCCCCTATCTCTTCATATCTTAAATCATTCTTGAGGCAGATTGAAGATTTAAGTGCCAGCTTAAGTGAAAAATTAAGAAAACGTACTAAGTAATTGCAATACAAACACTGACTTAATCAGTTTTAACTCAAAATATGCCAACGGAAGAAGAGAAGAAGCGGGCCACTAGGGTGGAGAAAAGAAGAGCTGCTCAGGAAACAGCAAGAGCATCAACCTCTGAGCAAACAAATGATAAACGTACAGAGAAAGAAGATGAAAACTAGGAATGCTCAAGTCAAGTGGCAGTGTGTCGTTGCTGGTATAAATATAACTCTTTTGACCAGCAGTATTTATAATGTAGTATACATGAGGGACATTCAAAAAGTTTCCTCCCTTTTTTTTAACTCTGTTTATTAAGAATTTCAAAAACAAATTACATCACTTTTCTACATAGTCACCTTCATTTGCGATGCCATTTTCCCAGCATCATACCAGCTTTATAATGCCCAATTACTACTCTTCCCGCCTTCACCATTTCCAACAAAAATATAAAACTGCAGAAACGGTTTGAATGTCCCATGTATATTAATGGCTTAGGGGATTGGATTTTGTTTTATTTACCACCATTACTTCTAAACCACATAATTCCTATCAATCAGTAAAAGAGCCCTTTTTAGTAGGCTATTTTATATTATATTTTACTAAGTAAATTATTAAAGTCGGCTTTCAACATTTGAGACACAATTGGTTACTTTCCTTTGTTTTCCCAGTTGTATCACAGGCCGGTGAAGTGTCTTGCTCATGGTCAGACAGTGTCAATAGCAGGATTTGAACCCACAACTGGGTTTAAGATCTAAAGGATTAACCTCCATGCCACATTTCTGGCCAAATATGGTAAAAGCATAAAATGAAACATGCAAATGTTAAGTCATGATGGAGAATCCCAAAAGGAGATGGAAAGAACATGGAGGACACTATAGTCAGGAGTAAAACAGGGGTGCCAGAGCTGTGGTAAAGTGACTGGCCAATAAATCAGAGTCCCACCCATATTACTTTGATGTGATTCTTATCCACTCACCTTATATCATTAAAGGAAGGCTGCCTCACAGTAAGGAAACCACGATTCATTTTCTGCGTCCTCCCTGTTTGGAGTTTGCATGTTCTTCTCGTGTTCATGTGAGTTTCCCCCAGGTCCTCCAGTTTTCTATCACAGCCCAAAGACATGCAGGTTAGGTGGACTGACGTCACTAAATTGGCCAAGTTGTGCGCATGTATGTGTACTCACCCTACAAGGGACTGGTTGTCCTATCTAGGCCCCGGCTGCAACCCTGCTTGGGGTTAAGGCTTAGAAACATTACAGTGATTGTCATGAAAAGATGTCAGTCAGTCAGTCATCATCCAACCCGCCATATCCTAACTACAGGGTCACGGGGGTCTGCTGGAGCCAATCCCAGCCAACACAGGGTGCAAGGCAGGAACAAATCCCGGGCAGGGCACCAGCCCACAGCAGATGAAAAGATGTTTCCTAAGCAATTATCAAGTGCTGTGGAACTTAAGGGGTGTTTATAGGAACCAGTCCCGATCCAGAAATGTGTGTTTGGATTCCAGCTCAGTTTTGCGGGTGGAGTTCCAGTTGTTTTGTGGTTTTTACGTTCTCCTTGTGTAGGCATGGATTTCCTGCAATGGGTAATGGGTCTCAGTTTATTTGGCATTTATGTTCTATGCTGCCAGGATAAGACCTGTATCCCATACTGAACTAAGCTCCTTCCTCTTCCTCTCCATCTTTTCTCAATTCTATAAAGTGTGGATGTGCTTGATCAACCTTCTCCAAACAGCTCAGTCCTGCACTTCTAACAAGTCAAGCCCTTTTCCTTCACACCTTCTTTTACTTTATCCCTCCAACTCCACTTTGGCCTCCCTCGCTTTCTCTCTCCCTGTACTCACATTCCCGTCACTCTTTAGCCCACATCTTTTTTGTCTAACCTCATATCACAGTGTTCATACCACTTTAGCCTACTTTCCTGCACTTTTTAGATATCTCTCACACTTTTGTTGTACCTCTGATTGTCTCATTTCTTATCCTTTCTTTTTTTGTATTTCCACACATCCATCTCGACATTTTCTTCTCCTGCACTCTCTTTACTGTCCATGTCTCAGCTCCATACAATCATTGCTGGTCTTACTACTGTCTTTATAACCTTACCTTTAACCTTCACCTTAATTCTTTGATTGCCCAATACTCCTGATACCTTCTTCCAATTGTTCCAGCCTCACTACACTCTACAGGTTATCTCTGCATCTCATTTTCCATCTCATGCTACCACAGATCCTAGATATTTACATTTATCCATTCTGTTCAAAAGCTCTCCCTTCTGGCTAACTTCTAAATCCTGATCACCATTAAACCTTACATATTCTGTCTTCTTCCTGTTTATCGTCAACCCTCCATCTTTCAAAGACCTTCTCCATTTTTCCAACTTCACAGTCCATACTGGACAAAGTGGGTTCACGAAACAGATGGCAGGCTATTGATCCATCTGACATCCCATTCAGTGTTGGCTGTAGGATCAAGTTCACAGAGAACACAAAAAACTGGAAAGAAATGGGTCATTCATGGATTGATGGGCAGACAAGTTCATCATAATGATGTTGACACATTTTACTTTTTCTTATTCGAGCTCCAGTAATGGTTACTCGGTTTAATTCCTTCAAGTTGCATCAAGAGTTATTGCTGAACAAGTACTAATAAGCATTCCTACATTATGGTACAAAGTAAGAAACCACTTAGTGTGTGCCCTTCTTCTGTGGGCTACTGGGCATGTGGTCTTCTGTGTTACCATCTAATGGCTGTGTGGCCTACTCCTTTTACTACTATTGCATAGGAAATCTTCTTCCGCTTTTGGTTGCTCCCATTAGGGGTAGCCACAGAGGATCATCATTTTCCATAATTGCATTGGAAATCTACCCTTCCTATATAATATTTCATAGATGGTCCTCAAGCCATCTTTCCTCCTGCCTGGAAAATTAGTTTTCCAGTTTTATTTCAAAAATAAAAATTGTTATATTTATAAATATCCGTGTCTCAAAATTGGTTACTCAGACATACATTAAAAAATTGTTTTCATTATTTCATGTGATTGCCATATATTTTTGGACAGTAAATTCAAATAATTTTTCTCCATCACATAAATGTTTTTCTCAAAATACATTTTTGGCTCTCAATTATAGCTTTTTTTAATTGTTTTCGCACTATATTGAGTTAGAATAGCATTATTTTCATTTAATCCAGTGGGAACAGCTCAATGGACTGGACTTTGCAGATGACCTGGCTCTTTTGTCTCATCATCCAATCTACACTCTTAAAAATCAAGGTGCCATAGTTGTTCCTCAAAGCAATGCCACAGGGAACAATTTTTGGTTCCCAAAAGACCCATCCACATTATTTAGATCCATAACAGGGTTCATATTGTAAATAACTGTGATGGTAACACATTTGTCAAATACCAGGGGGTCATGATTTTAAAAGAACTCTTGCTGCATACAATAGTACAGGTCATGGTTTAATTAATCTATTAGTGTCCTGCTATGTAGCCTACCATACATTCAAGATTTCAGTTTTTCTGCATATTAGGATATTTTTCAAAGCACAAAAAAACAATTTCATTTGCGGAGAACCCTTCAAAAAATGAAAAGGTACTTGTTCAAGTAATAGTTCTACGAGGAGCCACAAAACCCTGTAAAGAATGATCAAATGCCATTAAAGAGCCAATATTTTTAAGACTGTATTTGCAACATCAGCCCAGATCGGCCTTAACATCCACAAAGGAAAGACGAAGGTGCTGAAGGTGAACATAAACTTGTAAGAGCCAATCAAACTGGATGGAGAGCCTCTGGAGGAGGTAAAAGCCTGAATGTACCTTTGCAGTGTGGTGGACAAGCAAGGAGGAACAGATATGGACAATAAAGCTGGGATCAACAAGGCAAGAATAATATGTATCCTGCTAAAGAACATCTGCAGCTACAAAGACAGCAGCAGCTCTGCCAAGATACATCTCTTCAATTCAAACTTTAAGTCAGTGCTTTTGTAGGGGACAGGGATATGGGGAACCATCAAGACCACCATGAAAAAGATCCAGACATTTGTGAAACAGTGCCTGTAAAGGGATCTTTACATTCGTTGGTCAAAGACCATCAGCAACAGTGACCTGTGACAAAGAACACAACAGCATCCCATGGAAGAGAAAATCCTGAGAAGGAGAAAATGGGGATGGTTGGGCCACACCTTATAAAAAGTAAGCTTCCAACGTTATGAGTAAGTCATTGATGTAGAACCCCCAAAGAAAGAGAAAACGAGGCGGACCAAGAAACACTTGGAGAAGGGACTTTGAGGCTGATATAAGAATGACAGGACTTGGATGAGGGCAACTGGTGACAGCAGCTCAAGACAAGGGATGCTGGAGAGCTGTCATCAATGGCGTCTGCTCTAAGAGGAGCGATGTCCTTACATAAGTAATTTTATTTTAACGATAATTTGCTTAAATTTAATATTTTCTAATAAGGTCAGAATATAGCTGGAAATGAATATAGTGATGAGTCCTAGCAGCAGGCAGCAGCATGTCTGCCTTCTTCTTCACCTTCAGTGGAGCGTAGCAAACACACCTCAGTGTGACTTAGTTGATCGATGCACTTATAAATGATCAACGGAGAGTTTCTTTTTTATTGCACTCATAATTCAAATTATGACCTTTTGCTATGTTTGTGTAAAATTTGTAATAAAAATGGAGAGATGAAACATTATTGATTTTGCATGAAAGGATAATTATGCCTACTTGGTGACCAGGAAGTGGACCCCTCACAGTGTCTGCTCAGCTTGAACTAAGATAATGAAAAAAAGGTGCAAAGAAGGTTCCTGCTTTTGGTATTCCAATGATATGGAGTGTTGGTGCCACATGGGTTGGACGGGCATCCCGACTAGAGGAGGGGATGGTTCCTTATCCGGACAGGAGGCTCCAAGCAGGCAGATAGGCATCTCGGCCTGGAGAGGGGAAAGAGCCATACCCAGAAGAGATGGCCAGAAGGGATGAACGGACAGCCCACCAGTTATAAAAGACGCCACAGGGGATATGTGATTAACCCAGGACACAAGATGGCAGCAGCTCCGTATTGGCGCCCATTTGAGAACCAGCAGGGAACGCTAGGAGATGTAGACTGGCAACACAGCCTTGCTGGGTACCATGGTTGCTGTAAGGGGGTGCTGTAGGGAGATGCACTCCCCAATTTATGGGACTTCCATATGACCCAGAAGTGCTTCCATTGGGCAGTGGCCCTGGTGCCATAAGTACTCCCAGGTCCTTAATAAAAGGGACTGCACTCCCTTATCCAGGAGAGTAAGAGCTGGGAGGACATGAAACAACACTCTACTGTAGGAGGGCAGTGTGTGGTGAGAGGAATTGTGGAGAGAGATAGATAGTTATAGTGTGAGAGAGAGAGAGATTATGTGTACTTGTGCTTTGTGCTTGTGTTAACTTTTTTGAGGAATTGTGTGTAATAAACACACCATTATTGAAACCCAGGACTCTTTATGTGATCGTGTTTGGAGTTTGGGGCTCGCTGACAGCCCAGTTCCATCACAGGAGGAATAGCAACAATCATAAAGAAGAAGTCCATCCATCCATTTTCCAACCCGTTGAATCTGAAAATAGGGTCACGGGGGTCTGCCATAAAGAAGAAGTGATGACTGTTATTTCTGTTCCTTCAAAATTCAAAGAAATAGCAAAATAGAATCAGAAAGAAATTGTTTGTCCTAATCTTGCATGATGAGACCAGTACCACACGGAGCTGATGTATCAAACCTTTTTCCACTTAACAGTCTTGATTCGGTAGAAACTCACTCAGAGGATGAAGGTACTTCAGGTGACAATGAAGAATCTGTTCCTGCAATGAGCCACAGCCATTTACTCAGGATGAACTTATTGTTTTAGTAAGAGATTAAGGCTTTCCCAAAGATACTGCAGAGCTCTTGGGGTCCTAATTAAAAGATAAAAACTTGTATTTCCAGACAAAACATTTTCTTGTTACTTAAAAAGGGAAGAAGAGTGTGCAGCATATTTCAAGAAAGATGAATCCTTGGTTTACTGCACTGACATAACTGGCCTATACAAAAACTTGGCTGAGATTACAGTGCAGAAGAGACTACTTATAGACTCAAGTGAAAGAATACCAAAAGGAGTACCTATTCATCTTCTTCTTCTTTACCCGTTGGCTTCTCCCGCCAGGGGTCACCACAGTGGATCATCCCCTTCCACATCCTCTTGTCCTTATACATCCCACCCAACCACACTCATCACCTGTATGAACCCATCCATATCCACAAACTCTCTCCTAGGCCCTCCTCCCTTCCTCCCACCTGGTAGCTCCATCCCTGACATCCTTTCTCCAACATATCCAGCACCTCTCCTCCACACACGTCCAAAACAATGCAATCTCGTCTCTCTCCGACATAATGGTAATAGATATGCATCAAAATCTCTTTCTTGTCCTGTGCATTTGAAAGAAATCTACAAGAACTTTGAAAATCTTCTAGTTGAAAATTAACTACATTGAGCACCGCTGGTTTATATATTGAGTGGTTGTTCAAAGGAATAACAGGCTCAAAAGAAGAGCATTTTTGAGGCATCAGCCATCCCTGTTTACTTCTGAGTTTAAAATACTGTAAATCAAACATAAAATGTCGTAAAAAGGAAACGCAATAATCGTCAAGCAGGTAAGTAGCTGATCTGCTTTTGGATATTCCTGGAGATCCTTAACTCTGGTTGTTTCAGGTAGAAGTGACTACTTCTTCTGGGTGGTCGCATTTTTATAGCCCAGAGACCAGAAGGGGCAGAGTCAGTTGCCCTCATTGGACAGTTTCTCTGTACTCTGCGGGAAAAAAAAGACAAGACAGTTAGCAGCAGCCCTTCCTTATGGCCCAGGGTGATATCACATACCTGGTAAGAACCTGGAGGGTGATCCTCTGACACACAGGCGTGACAGCTGGGACCTGAGAGTTCTGTGTACCTTACTGGATCAACAGTCAAGATGTACAAAATTCTCAGGTTTTCTCTGTGAGTTGGACAGCAGAGCCAAGAAATTGCATTGGGTTCAGAAGAAATGTCCAGATAGAAAAAAGCTACAGCTTGGTGCCAAAAACAGCTTCAGACCTTGCTTGGTGGATTCCAATAAAGTGCTGCTACCACTGCTTCATATTAGGTTTGGTTTAATGGAGCTGTTTGCTAAAGCCACACCAAAGATGGAGCCTGTTTTATGTATTCATGCCATAAATATGTTTGGGTTTGTCTGAGAGATGGCTTTTTTGACAGATATGGTATTATAAAATTGATTTCTGATGGAGAATTTAATGGTGTGATGAACAACCTGAAAGGAAAGAGAGGCCTGGGGATCATTAGTTTAGAATTTTTTAGGTAACAATAAAGAACTAAATTATAAATTATAAAGAAACTGTCAAAAATATATTAGTTAAGTTTAAGGTTTTGTGCTGCAATGTGAGTCTAAAAGTTAATGTTTTTTTTTTGATTTTGGAATTTTTTACTGAAAATCTTGGAGCAGTGGGTGAAAAATTCCATCAAGGACATGGAATGAAGGTAAAATGTTGTTGGAATGTCTGGCAAAATACTGCTGGATGATTCACAGGGACGCACTAGGAAAACAAGCACAAAAAACGGGCCACCAAACAACATTTTTCATCACAAAAACTAAGTAATGACAAATATTAGAGTAGATACAGTTGTGCTTGAAAGTTTGTGAACCCTTTAGAATTTTCTATATTTCTGCATAAATATGACCTAAAACATCATCAGATTTTCACTCAAGTCCCAAAAGTAGATAAAGAGAAACCAGTTAAACAAATGAGACAAAAATATTATACTTGAACATTTATTTATTGAGGAAAATGATCGAATATTACATATTTGTGAGTGGCAAAAGTATGCGAACCTCTAGGATGATCAGTTAGCTTGAAGGTGAAATTCGAGTCATGTGTTTTCAATCAATAGGATGACAATCAGGTGTGAGTGGGCACCTTGTGTTATTTAAAGAACAGGATCTATCAAAGTCTGCTCTTCACAACACGTTTATGGAAGTGTATCATGACACGAACAAAGGAGATTTCTGAGGACCTCAGAAAAAGAGTTGTTGATGCTCATCAGGCTGGAAAAGGTTACAAAACCATCTCTAAAGAGTTTGGACTCCACCAATCCACAGTCAGACAGATTGTGTACAAATGGAGGAAATTCAAGACCATTGTTACCCTCCCCAGGAGTGATCGACCAACAAAGATCCCTCCAAGAGCAAGGCGTGTAATAGTCGGCGAGGTCACAAAGGACCCCAGGGTAACTTCTAAGCAACTGAAGGCCTTTCTCACATTGGCTAATGTTCATGTTCATGAGTCCACCATCAGGAGAACACTGAGCAACAATGGTGTGCATGGCAGGGCTGCAGGGAGAAAGCCACTGCTCTCTAAAAAAAACTTTGCTGCTCGTCTGCAGTTTGCTAAAGATCACGTGGACAAACCGGAAGGTTATTGGAAGAATGTTTTGTGGATGAATGAGACCAAAATAGAACTTTTTGGTTTAAATGAAAAGCGTTATGTTTGGAGAAAGGAAAACACTGCATTCCAGCATAAGAACCTTATCCCATCTGTGAAACATGGTGGTGGTAGTATCATGGTTTGGGCCAGTTTTGCTGCATCTGGGCCAGGACAGCTTACCTTCATTGATGGAACAATAAATTCTGAATTATATCAGAGAATTCTAAAGGAAAATGTCAGGACATCTGTCCATGAACTGAATCTCAAGAGAAGGTGGGTCATGCAGCAAGACAACGACCCCAAGCACACAAGTCGTTCTACCAAAGAATGGTTAGAGAAGAATAAAGTTAATTTTTTGGAATTGCCAAGTCAAAGTCCTGACCTTAATCCAATCGAAATGTTGTAGAAGGACCTAAAGCGAGCAGTTAATGTGAGGAAACCCACCGACATCCCAGAGTTGAAGCTGTTTTGTACGGGTGAATGGGCTAAAATTCCTCCAAGCCGGTGTGCAGGAATGATCAAAAGTTACCGGAAATGTTTAGTTGCAGTTATTGCTGCAAAGGGGGGTCACACCAGATGCTGAAAGCAAAGGTTCACATACTTTTGCCACTCATAAATATGTAATATTCAATCATTTACCTTAATAAATAAATGACCAAGTATAATATTTTTGTCTCATTTGTTTAACTGGTTTCTCTTTATCTACTTTTAGGACATGAGTGAAAATCTGATGGTGTTTTAGGTCATATTTATGCAGAAATATAGAAAATTCTAAAGGGTTCACAAACTTTCAAGCACAACTGTAAGTCAATGAATTTGGATCGTTTTCTTTACATATGTTTAAAATATGAAGTTAATTAAATATTTTCGTGTTAAATTGATTTAGAACCATATTATATTCAAGAATAAATTGTGTAATTTTTCAAATTTTAATTACATTTCTTTTCAGTTGGGTACTTAAATATGACGTGATGAAAACGCTCTATTTTTGTTGTGTTCACGAAAGAAAATGAAAATAACTATTCACAATTACATTTTTTTTTAATGAGTTTAATTTTGGCGACCTGTGTTAGCGTGCAGTCAGTCCATTGGTTGCCGCCTTGTACGAGCCGACGTCGGGCTAAGCCGCAGTGACCTTGACCTGAGTCCAAAATGGTCTGGATAACTCGATGGACTTTGCTAGTAAGTCATTTTCACTCACATTATCACCCTATCGCTCAATTATTGTGTAGTCTACTGCTCGTGATTTGCATGTCGCTTGCCCTGACTCCTAAAAACGCTGGGGTCGACTTAGTAAACGGATGACTGGCTTTCTTATAAGCTTATAAGGTAAAAAGCATATATATTTATTTGCACATACTTCTCTTTCTGTTGTCGCTTAATCGAGCATAATCTATAGAATACAATTAAGTGTGCAATTTCTTGATAATAAAGTGAACAAAAGATAACATTTACAAAACGAAGAAATAGACGTGTGCATCTGGTAAATCTTAACAATGTAATACATTCCTATAGCAGAAGTAGTCCGACTAAGTGAACGCGTTACTCTACACTTTTACACCTGACGTCGGCACCTCGATCTTGGGCTCAGTGTTAGCCGCTAATGGATGAACATATACCTGTAGATCTGGAGGGGAAAGTGATATGCCCCGCCTCACAGCTCCATCCTAGTCCCAGTCATATTCAGCGAAGAATATCATCACAAAGCCATCACGTTAAGTGGCGATTCTACGATGACCAGTATGCGTGATAGCACCCGGCTTAGGATTTAGTCATCCATTTCGCACAGTGCGGTCGGGATTGGCTTCGGCACCCTGAGACCGTTTATCTAAAGATGAGATTTTTCTGGAAAAATGCATATATTTAAAGTTACAGTGAAATTAAGATGTTGGTTGCAACAGCCTTAAGGTTTCCCAGAAACAAGAATGAGAACAATTTTACTAGAAAGTTATGGCAATCTTTTTATCTTATAGTCCCATTATGGTATAATTCATAGCGTTGTAGTTGTTTTTAAAATGTTTCTTAATAGTTTTTGAAGAATAACCTTATTATATTTGAAATACGATTTCCATTATTCTGAAATGTTCGAAAATGGATAGTTGGAAAAAATATTTTAGATGAAAAAAATACATTATTCTTTTCTTTCCATCCGGAAAACACGACGGACGCTAGGACCCACCTGCGCCTCTCCTCTGGCGCTCTTGCCGGTCAGCACTCGTATCTCGCCGCACTTTGCAGCAGCCGCAGCCAGCAGCGTGTGGTCACTATCTGTGTGTGAACTGTAGACTATGGCAGCAAACCGGGTGGGCAGACGATTAAATAATAAGACACATTCCCCCAGCAGGGGTAACAGGGAGCCGGGACTGGCGGTACAGAAGAGGCAAGCCCGTGTTACGGTGAAGTATGATAGGAAGGAACTGCAGAGACGCTTGGACGTGGAGAAATGGATCGACGAGCGGCTGGTGGAGCTCTACCTGGGCAGGGTAAGGACCAACACCTTGTAATCCACGTTCCTTCAGCGCTTGTCCCTTTTTAGTGAGGGGTTTGGGTGGACCTAAGAACACTGTCTTGTAAAATGTAGCTTGCGCGGCGGGGAGATACCGGTAAACGCAAAGACTGATAATTAGGCGGACAACGGCTCTCAAGGGAGGACTGTGATTTAGCCGTTAAGTATAGCACATGGAATGGTGTCCAGCTCACACACAGCTGCTTTCTGAATTAGAAAGAAAAACAAAGAGAAGGTAAACTGAAAGCATTTAAAATGGGTGATAATAATAAGGTGGCGCACCTGCAAGATGTTGCCCAAGCTACAAGTTTTTTTTTTTGTTTTTTTTTTAATTCCTGAGCTAACTAAATCATCCTCTTCGGATTCTCTAAAGGCATGTATGGTTCGTTCGTTTTGTTTAATTGGAAAGGACACAATTGCTGTAACATTCCCTTGTTTATTTTATAACTAGATTCATAAAAGCCCGTTTAATAGACATACTGATTTTTGCGTTTAATGTACAACCACCTGATTAAATGCTAGAATTATCGTGAAATTGTTTCTAGTAATCAGAAATATTTTGTTCAAACGTCCGTTATATCTACCCAATTCTTCCTGTACGGGTTCGCAGCTATTCGAGCCTGTCCAGTAAGGAATTGCTGTGTAGGCAGAGACCACCCCGGGCTACAGGGCAGTACATAGCACGGCTCAATTGTGTAAAGTAAAAAAAAAAAAAAAAAAGCATTTCCATTACAGGAGTTTTAGAAAAATTATTTCATCAAACTTTTAGTTTATTGAGTGGATGGGTGCAGATTTGGCTTAAGCATAGGAAGCAGTTTATGGTGTGAAGAACCTTGTCAGAACTGGGTGATGTTAAGAGTGGTGTCCCTCAGCGGGTTAGTGCTAGGACCACTGCTATTTTTAATATATGTACATGATCAGGATAGGAATATAAACAAACAACCCATTTAAGTTTGCAGTTGACACCAAGCTAAGTGTATTGGTAGATCATCTTGAACCTGTTGAATCATTACTGATGGACTTCGAAAGCATACCGTCCTGGGCAGATGAAATTTAATGTAAAGTATTACATGTAGCACATACAAAGATTTGAATACACAATTGGAATTCTGAAATTTGACAGTACACCTCATCAGAAGGACCTAGGAGTCATGGTGAATTCATCACTGTCAACATCCAGACAGTGCTCAGAAGCCATTAAGAAGGCTAACTTAATGTTAGGTTATATGACACAGTGTGAAGAGTGTAAGTTACCTGAGTTTATGCTTAAGCTTTATTACATATTAGTCATAGTTCCTGTCGAAGATAGGTAATAGAATTATTAAGAAAATGTTTGCTCTTACTACTTGTTTCTTTCCATTGTATTTAAATGTGTGATTGTATCTTAACTGGCGCTCTGTCTCTCAAGCAAGTTCCTGTAAAGCCTGCTTCTCAGACTCTGTCATTATTTTCGAGGCACCTTTCTCGCCTCCTGTCCTGTTTTATGCTTCTCATCTTTGAAGTCAACACTTTCTGCATGCCTCATTCGCCTTTAATGTTCTTCGTGCCTCTCGCACTTGCGCTTCCTCTTTCGTTGTTGCACCAAAGACGAACTGACCAATCAGATTGCTCGGAGGGACTGGACACACAGCTCTTAATGTTTTATTACATAGTAAACTAGTGAGACCTCATCTGGAGTACTGTCTGCAGTTTTGGCCTCCATACTGCAAAAAAAAAGACATAGCAGTATTAGAGAAATTTCAGATAAGAGCACCTAGACTGAATTCCAGGATTGGAGAGGATAGGATAGTGAGGAATGATTAAAAGAGTTGATCTTTTTCAGTTTAAGCCAAGTGAGATTAAGAGGTGACATGACAGTACCCTTTAAAATGATAAAAGGAACTAGTACAGTGGATAAATGCTGTTGATTTAAACTTACTTCAACAAGAACATAGGAGTACAGTTGGAAACTTGTTAAGGGAAAATTTTGCACAAACGTTAGGAAGTTTTACTTTACATAGAGAACTATAGACACTTGGAATAAGTAAGCAAGTAGTTTAGTAGACAGTAGGATTCTAGAGATTTAGAACTGAAATTGATGTTTTTTGGAGGAATTAGGTGGATAGGCCTGGTGAGCTTTAGGCTGAATGGCCAGATCTTGTCATACTTTGTTCAATGTTCAATTGTTAATTTGGATCTTAGACGTCTTGCTTTGTTAAAGAAATAATTATTAATTGTTCCCAGGTGTTATATTTTTTATGTTTTAATGACTTGCATGTGGGCAGTGTGGAGTTATCAGTACTGGACTGTAATTGGGGAATCCAAGTGAGCAGAGAACATTAAAATGCCATACAGAGCACCTCCCAGCCTGGAATTTACATTCCACCGATGAGTGTTATTCCAGCAAATTCTGTTTATTTAGCTAACATTTTTGCCCAAGTGCATTTAGGCAAATACTCTGTTTATGAATGTGTTTTTCCTCTTCTCTGAGCCTTATTTTTTTTCCTTTTCCAAACATTTTTAGAGCACTTTGTTTGCTTTCATACTGCATGTTAAACTTTACTCCACTAACAAGTCTACTAGTCTTTTATAGTGATATTTCTTTATTCTGTAAAGCATTTTGTGATAATATAGTACTGTTGATGGTACAGTCTTTGACAGAGTGAGCAAAATGTGATGTGACCATTTGTGAATTATTTCAAAGGTTTTGTATAAAAACTATCCCATAAGTGTAAGCACACCATGAGTTAAGCATGCTCCTACTTAATGAAAAAACAGACAGCTTCAATTTGAAAGTGGAATGGTAATGACTGTTATGTAAATGTCTAAGAAGTAGCAGCCTTATATCTGATTCTGCATTCATTGGGCAACTGCAAAAGTGGAGGAATTTGAATTTTGCCAAAACAAAGTTTATTTCTGTAACACACAAGACATGTTGCTCAAAGTGCTTTACAAAATGTCAAAGAAAAAACACAAGACAAACACAAAATTAAAAATAAGTATGTGAATGAATACATTAAATGCCCAAAATATTAAATAAGAATGAATCAATGCACACAGATATACAGGTGATAGATACAGCAGAGTCCTTCATTATGGATTTGTTTTTAAATTTCTTAGATTATAATAAGTCCAATGCTATGGTCAAATAGCCAGGGATAACAGAACAAATAAAAGAACAAATCCAGCTACCAAGATTCTGGGTTAAAAAAAGTATTTGCTAGGGCTCTAAGGCTAAAAGACTACCCAGTCCCCACTGGGCATTTTAACTAAGATACAAATGAAGATATGGATGTTCTGAAGTGGTTTGTTCATTTTTTGGAGGTGGAGATACTGTAGATTTATCAGCAACAGGATGAGAAGGCTTCCCACCATTGTGTGAGCCTTAGATTTGATAGAGTGGACAGCAGATAGATGGCCACTTGAGGTCCACAATCTCTAAAACTGCACAAACAAGTTATTGTGTACCTGTTGCACACACTCTTGAGTGTACATCTGCCAATGCAATATTCAAACACACACTCTTGAGCATACATC
>JANRMT010062796.1:81606893-81702516 GCA_026402145.1 Polypterus bichir lapradei
TACATCTGCCAATGCAATATTCAAACACACACTCTTGAGCATACATCTGCCAATGCAATATTCAAGTTTTGTTACATATGTCATACATTTCCCCATTTTATTTTGTCTCCCAGTTGCCATGCAATTTATACACTCTGGGAGAGTTTGATTTCCTAGTAATTGCATTTTATTGATCTGTTGCATTGGGTGCTTGCTGTCTCACAGCTGTAGGCATGTGGATTGAATTCCCAGCCTGGCCATGGTCTTTATAAAATCTGTGTGTTCCTCTTGTGTCTATGTGGGCATTTCTCCATGAGTGTTCTGAGTTTCTTCTTGCATGTTAAAGTCACATTATGTTCATTGGCTCAGTTTCATTGCATAGTAATTTAACCCAGCCATAGATTGCTGTCACATGCAACTTTGCAATGTAAAAAAAAAAATCAGAATGTAAGAGGGTGTATGGTCATCCCCTATACAAATATTGAAATTACTTAATTTACTTAAATTCTGTTGACATCATTTTGCTATCACAAGGAAATGTGCCCAATTTTTTGGCCATAGATAACCAAGGTCAATTCAGTTTTCAGCTGTGCATATTTAGAATTCTTATTGCTTTTATTATTTTCCTCCACTTTTGATCTCCTAGTGAATGGAAGCAGTCCTATGCAGCTTTAAGATGTGTTGCTGTGTTGATGGACGGCTGTAACTTGTTTTTTGTAAGTGTGCTTGAGTTTTCATTCTGATGGACTGGTGTCTCTTCCAGGGTTGGTTCCTGCTATCTTTACTCTTTAACTTTATATTACCATGTACCAAAAATGCTACTTTGCTATTGTTTTCCTGGTATAGAAGGATGAAACTGTTGAATTAAGTTTCATGTATGATGTAAACTCACATTTAGGGTGGGTATTGAGGTGGTACCCATGATCTTTAGAACAATGCCTGATTTGATTGGTTTTGAAAAATAAAGTATGACATGCATGATGTTCTAGTTGGATCTTTTCTAGGAGTCGTGTGTTGTCCTCACAGTTTAGACCAGTGCAGAGTTTGAGAGGCGGAGGTCAATAAGCTACCTGGTAATCTGGCAGCCAGCGAGTTGTATCATTATCCAAACCCCTTAAATCAGTTCAGATTGAGGTTGCAGTGTAGGGGATGGGTAGAGCCTATCCCTGCAGCACTAGCACTAGCAGGAACCAACCCTAGGTGGAGTGTTTTAGGAAGTGCTATATACTGAGGAAAGTCTGTTGCCCAATGTTAAGTGTTATCATTGGAAACCGCGAAGTAAACACCACAATCTTTACATGTTTAATGTTGGAATTGTATTTAATCTCAGCAGGTTTTCTTCCGCATCCCAAAGATGTGTATGTTCAGCTGGTGCTTCTTAATTGATCCAATGTGGGTTGGTAGCCCATTAAGGATTGGTTTCTGGCCTGTACCCAGTGGTGTTGGAACAGGCGCAAGCTGCCTTCAATCCTAATAAGTGAGTTGGAAAATGGATGCAAGTTACAGAGAAGACTATAGAAATCAAATCCTTAGGAGCTAGTCTCCTCAAACTCTTTCGTGACTGTACTTTTGTTAAAGTTTAATAAAAAAAAAAGTAGTATTTACAGAAATGCAAGAACAGTATTAAAGCCCAAAATACCAACAGGTGAAAGGTTAAAGGTAACAAAAATAAGAACAGGACCTCACCCAATTGTACCATCCACACTTGTGACAGCCCTCAATAGTTTAAATTAAAACTGTATAGGGTGGCCCAAACAACAGGCCCTGAAGATGACAATACTGTATTAAGAAAGAGGGTGACAATGAAGACCATAGGGCACCTGTTCCATTTAGTAATGTTAGAAATAAAATTGATAAGCTTAATTTTAAAATTCAGTAAAATTAAAGTATAATGATTATCTTTAAACATTATCCATTATTCCTGTTTACTAAATCCTCGCTAATGTATGCAGATGAGGCAGTACAACCATCCATTCAATACATGATCTCGCTGAGTTTTACAATGAGAGACCACTAAGCGTGCCAGGAACAAATGTCATTTATGCTGATGCACCGTAGAGGATGATATTTGCCAAATTTTAAAACAAGCTTTTAATACAAACCAATTTGGGAGATGCTTATAGTTTATAGTATGCTTATAGTTTGAATGAAATAGGCCTTTATCAGTGCATTTAAGATCTTTAGTCTTGTTGCTGTTTTGATCATTCTATTTTGCCATGTCTATGTCTTCGATGCTAGGATTATTTTTATCACTGTTGTTGTTGACCTTGTTATTGTTGAATTTGGAAGACCACCTTAACAGGACTGCTTTACATCATCAAATGTTAAGACCAGTCATCACTACTACACAAAAATATCAAACAATATAAGAGGCTAATGGAGACCAAACAGTAGTATTGAGTCTGAGTGTTTATTTTGTTTACAAAAAAAAAAAAAAATCCCTCCCCAAATTTTGCCTCCTTAGGCGAGCGACTAATTTAACTAACTGGTGGCACCAGGCCTGCTCTTTACTGTTGCCATTAAAGGTGGTTTTCATTTGTCCTTGCGCCTCTTAAGCAAGGTGGTGCAAAGCCAATCATTTTACTTGGGTTCAATGTGCACTGTCACTCTAACAGCTGACTAGAAAATGTCTTGTGAACTTTTTTATGATTCAGCAGAGGACATTCTGTCTGTCTCTCTGTGTACTGTACAGTACATTTCTAAACCAATGTAATACAGTTCAGGGTTTTGGAAAGCTAGAGCCTGAGTCAGAGACCACTCATTCCAGGACAGTGTGCTACAGTATCTATCACTGGGCTCTCATCAGGTGTGTCAGACTTGCTCAGAATGCTCCTGAGAACACACAAATTGAGACTGTGTGATTAGTTGTTCTACTGTATTTTAACAGGCTTCATTATTGCTTAAAGTGTATTTTTTTTGAAAAAATATTTCACTTGCAATATGTTATCATGGAATTTGTGGCCTGTGAGATGAGCTTTTTATAGACCACCTTAACAAATGACTGATATTGCGGTGTCCTTGAGACTATTTTGTGAGGTAAAGAGCACAATGTATTAAAAATGGATTGAAATTGCTCTAAGGCAGTTTCAGTTTCTCTCCTTCTAGTTTCTAACTCAACATGATCCAGTTCAAGGTTGTTGGAAGTCGGTGCTTATCCAGGCTATATGAGGCATAAGATAAGAACTAACACAGCATGAGGTGCCTGACCATTGCAGGGTGTTCACCCAGTCTTACTAACAATGGGCCAAATTAGATTTTTACATCATTCTAACTTCCATGTCTTTGGGATGTTTAATGAAAACCTGAAGAGAAATGGGGAGAATGTGCAAATCTACCCAACAGAATCTGAACAGGCATGGGAGGTTGACCCATGACTATGGAATAGTGAGGCAGCCGTGCTAAACTCTGTGCTTCCATGCTGAACACATTCTCACTGTATTTCCGGCCTTTTTAGATTTATTGATAACACCTGTGTGGTATGGATTTTATATAAATAACTTAATCTTGAACACAACCTTTAAATCCCATTCATGGCCACTGTCTTTGTGGAGCAAGCATTATTTTCATGTAGCTGTGGGGGTCCCTCAGTCTTCCTTCTAAAACTCATATACAGTATATAAACATTAGGCTAGGTCGTGACTGTGTCCTGTAATGGACTGGCTCCTCTCTGGCACCATGTTTAGATTAAGTGATTTTTAGACTATTGTGTTATGCTTCATATTGTTTTCTTACATACTATTAGTAATTAGGTTTGCATTCTATAAGGCATTTTGTTTTATTGGTGTAATGGATAACACAGTTATCATGATAATGTATATAGGAAAAGAGAAATTTATAGATAACTACTAACACAATCTAGAATGATAGTTATTCTAATGGTAGGCAATGTGGTATAGTGGTTAAGGCTTTGGACTTCAGACCCTGAGGCTGTGGGTTCAAATCCCACTAATGACACTGTGTGACCATAAGCAAGTCACTTGAGCAGCTTGTGCTTCAATCAGGGGAAAAAAAAAAACAAATGTAACCAATTGTTTCTCAAATGTTGTAAGGCGATTTGCATAGCCAAATAACTAATAATAACAGCAATAATGATGATAATTTTAAATTCCCAGCTAAAAAATGTGAAGAAGCAAGTCACAATTCAGGACAGACAGAGATGACAACTGGTCTGATTTCTCAAAGAACTTTGTTAATGTAATTAGTTTAAATTATAGAATACATAAAAGAGCGCAATAGAAAATTGAAAGGAAATCAAAATTATGTTTCCACACAATAAAATAACCTATCATAAATATATATATATTGAAGTGAAGACTGATTTGGGTTAATACCTTGCATATTTCAGAAAATTGTGGGACAGTTTCTCCAACGACCAGAGGTTATTTTACAGTAATAAACAATTCTTCACTTTTGAAATCGCATTATTCCTCTGCATATGTTTTTATATAAAATTAATAAGAATGATTAAAAAATAAAAAATGCAGATGGAGCTCAAACTTTGATGCCATTGAACTGGAGGCATGACAGACATCCATCTGCACTATTCTACAACCTCTGTAGATTGACAGTAGCATTACACAACTGTGAGACATCATCATGATTTTCTCAGGTACATTCAATAACATTTTCTGGACCTTGGGGTAATGAGATCAATTAATAAAGCCATGCATCCTTAAGCAAGAATTTCTTTTCTGTCCGTCAGTGACTTGACCAAGGACATGTAGTTTTAGACAGATTGAAACATACATACTGTATTTTGTACTGCTCTATTTATTTTGATAATGCTGCAAATAAATGTCTCAGTACATCAAGAAGACTGGATGCATAAATGTAGCAGAGTAATTAAGCGCTCAACTTAAACCCATTATTTTTATTAATTTTGAATTAGTCTTATCTTAAATGCTTTGCAGGGTTCTTGGCATTTGGATTTGCGATAATGTTCAGTGTTTAGACAAAATAATTGCTTTGCCAAGCACTATTCCCCAAATATGCATTTTCACTAGGTACATTTCAGCAGTGAAGATGCAGTGAGGTCTAGACAAGCCTTGCTGTCCTTTCACCCTCAAGCTGTGTTTTGTTTATATGCTGCTAAAGAAGAGCTTCATTCGAGCTGGCATGATAGCATTTGGTGTTTCCAGTGAGCAGGTCTTTGTGTGGGGCCTAAGTAAAAAGCTTTCTTTTTATGTTTCCACATGTACATAAGACATCACAAAGCTCTAGAGTGACTAGATTGTTTCCACTTTAGCCTGTCACCCTACTGGCATTGCACCCAGCCCTCACCCTACATCTTGCGGGTGATGAACCTACATGCCAGCTCCACACAGCTTTCTTCATATATGCCAAATAGGCTACAGGGGTTACCCAGCCACCAGGCCCTGACCAGAAAATGCCACTCCAAAACCAGGGTCTGAAACTGGTTCCTAGTAACACTGATCCTTTCAAGCTTCTCTGTGATTTTATAAGGCCATTCATAGAGGTCAGTTGTGAATTTGTTTTTGCCTGGCCTCACCCATTAGGCTAATTTGTTGCCAGCTTTGTGAGCACAGGTCTCCAACACAGCTCTATAGATTATTGAGGTGCATAATGTTGCACAGAAGATGCGGGACAGTGCCACTGACAGACTGGACTGATGATAGTCCACCTTTTTAAAAATTGTTAGTAATTGGTGAAAATACACTTGTTTCTTACTTTTGTTGAAATTATGAAAAAAGGACAAGATAATTTGGTGCACATACAGTGCATCCGGAAAGTATTCATAGCGCATCACTTGTTCCACATTTTGTTATGTTACAGCCTTATTCCAAAATGGATTAAATTCATTTTTTTCCCACAGAATTCTACACACAACACCCCATAATGACAACATGAAAAAAGTTGAGGTTTTTGCAAATTTATTAAAAATAAAAAAAACTTAGAAATCACATGTACATAAGTATTCACAGCCTTTGCCATGAAGCTCAAAATTGAGCTCAGGTGCATCCTGTTTCCCCTGATCATCCTTGAGATGTTTCTGCAGCTTAATTGGAGTCCACCTGTGGTAAATTCAGTTGATTGGACATGATTTGGAAAGGCACACACCTGTCTATAGAAGGTCCCACAGTTGACAGTTCATGTCAGAGCACAAACCAAGCATGAAGTCAAAGGAATTGTCTGTAGACCTCCGCGACAGGATTGTCTCGAGGCACAAATCTGGGGAAGGTTACAGAAAAATTTCTGCTGCTTTGAAGGTCCCAATGAGCACAGTGGCCTCCATCATCTGTAAGTGGAAGAAATTCGAAACCACCAGGACTCTTCCTATAGCTGGCCGGCCATCTAAACTGAGCGATCAGGGGAGAAGGGCCTTAGTCAGGGAGGTGACCAAGAACCCAATGGTCACTCTGTCAGAGCTCCAGAGGTCCTCTGTGGAGAGAGGAGAACCTTCCAGAAGAACAACCATGTCTGCAGCAATCCACCAATCAGGCCTGTATGGTAGAGTGGCCAGACGGAAGCCACTCCTTAGTAAAAGGCACATGGCAGCCCGCCTGGAGTTTGACAAAAGTCACCTGAAGGACTCTCAGACCATGAGAAACAAAATTCTCTGGTCTGATGAGACAAAGATTGAATTCTTTGGTGTGAATGCCAGGCGTCACGTTTGGAGGAAACCAGGCACCGCTCCTCACCAGGCCAATACCATCCCTACAGTGAAGCATGGTGGTGGCAGCATCATGCTGTGGGGATGTTTTTCAGCAGCAGGAACTGGGAGACTAGTCAGGATAAAGGGAAAGATGACTGCAGCAATGTACAGAGACATCCTGGATGAAAACCTGCTCCAGAGCGCTCGTGACCTCAGACTGGGGCGACGATTCATCTTTCAGCAGGACAACAACCCTAAGCACACAGCCAAGATATCAAAGGAGTGGCTTCAGGACAACTCTGTGAATGTCCTTGAGTGGCCCAGCCAGAGCCCAGACTTGAATCCGATTGAACATCTCTTAAGAGATCTTAAAATGGCTGTGCACCGACGCTTCCCATCCAACCTGATGGAGCTTGAGAGGTGCTGCAAAGAGGAATGGGCGAAACTGCCAAGGATAGGTGTGCCAAGCTTGTGGCATCATATTCAAAAAGACTTGAGGCTGTAATTGCTGCCAAAGGTGCATCGACAAAGTATTGAGCAAAGGCTATGAATACTTATGTACATGTGATTTCTCAGTTTTTTTATTTTTAATAAATTTGCAAAAACCTCAAGTAATTTTATTTCACGTTGTCATTATGGGGTGTTGTGTGTAGGATTCTGTGGAAAAAAATGAATTTAATCCATTTTGAAATAAGGCTGTAACATAACAAAATGTGGAAAAAGTGATGCGCTGTGAATACTTTCCGGATGCACTGTATACTGTGTGACGTCTACTATCCGCTTTTGTGGTGATGATTGACCTCCAAGGTTATTCCTCTTTTTATTTCTATTTTATTTTATTGTAGAATCAACTCTCAGCAGTGGCCAGCAGAGCGGCTGTGCGGTGTATGTGTACAGGCACCGTTCTCATTCCTACCACCTTCGCCGTCATTTCCCCTACCTCTTCATATCTTAAATCGTTTTTGAGGCAGATTGAAGACTTAAGTGCCAGCTTAAGTGAAAAATTAAGGAAAACTTACTAAGTAATTGCAGCACAAATACTGAATTAATCAGTTTTAACGTGAAAAGATGCAGATGAAAGAAGAGAAGAAGTCGGTCGCTGGGGTGGAGAAAAGAAGAGCTGCTCAGGAAGCAGCAAGAGCATAAACCTCTGAGCAAACAAATGCTAAACGTACAGAGAAAGAGGATGAGAACTATGAATGCTCAAGTCAAGTGTATTCACTGCATGTTATCGTGCAGTGCGCCGTTACTGGTGTATTATACTAGCTGAAGTATCCAGTGTTGCCTGGGCATAAATAAACGGGATGAGGTGGATGGGGAACTGTCTTGAAACTGTCTAGAAATTCAACTTGGTTAAACACAACCCTTGATAAGAAAAAAGGCATGCACTCTTGTAATACCAAGAGACAGTGAAATTGTTGTCCAAATTAATAGAGAAGAAAACGCTGTAGGTGCTTGTTGTTGATGAGATTCTGCTTTGGTGTACTGATCATGATATCCTTTCATCAGCCCCAGCTCCCCACTACTGCTGGTCCCTGCATCAGCACTGTTTTTTTTTTAGTAACCCCCTTCAATATGACACACACACACTATGTTTTAAGTTGGACCAATGGAAGGCACATGCAAAATTTAATGAAAAACAGTTCTGCCTTTTTTGCTTTAGTAGCAAACCAACATCTAAATGGCTTGCAATTTTAACTGTGTTTATGTGCGCATATACTAAAAGATAAATATTTAGATATATTCATTTTTCTATGTTTTACATCCTAGCGCTATGAACTTTCTCACTTATTTAACGTTATTTTTATGATGTGCATTTTTTTGTGTCTCCATGTTTTTTTTTTTATAGTTGTCGTCATTTTGAGCTTGCTGCTTTCACACAATGACATATTGCTACTGGAAGTCGTGCAAGCTGACATCATTGTTGCAGTCGTGTTTAAAAACAGTAATTGTTCAATATTCTCGACTTCTGGAGAGATTTGTGCTAATTTAGCATTTTTTTAAGATGTTTATTACAAACATATGTTTTCGTTTTACATTTTAGCTTTGTTATTGAGCTTTCCCGACTTTCCGGCTATTCTGCCTCTGACATAGTCTTTTTGATTATCCATCTCCTGATCTTTTGTTCTTCAGTCCTTTTTGTCTTTCCCTTTTATAGTACAGGTGACAAGAGGGTGTGCTCCATTTGCCAAAGGGCTCCCTTTCCATAGCCTGCTTGGAAAAGCTTAGGCCAGTGTACAATCATTAAACCACTTAGAAGAAGCAGTGTGGATGCTGTCCTAGTTGTAGAACAGTGGACCAAATTTTATGTAACAGTTTCCTCTTTTTTACAAAATGTTGTTTTGAATAGCATGTTCAGTACTAATGCAGATTGATAAACAGTACTGTATCATACCAAATCCTGGGACCAGCAGTTGTGATACCTAACTGGTTTACCTGAGACAATGACACATTCTTCCAAGGGATGTGGTATTTTCCTGTCCCGCCATTCTGCTTGCAGTCTAACAGCAGTAAGATGATGAAGGACATGCAGTTCCAATAAGAACATTGTGGAATCTTGTATGGCAGCAGGTCAGGCCAGTTTTCATTGTGAAAGGTTAGCAGATTAGAAGGCTGATAGACCATAAGTGAGGCAACTTATTCAGACCAGCGTGTTTCCCAATAATGGCAGTGCTTTGGGCACACCTATGATTAGTTATTTGTTTTTTTGTTTTTTTTTTCTCCTTATTCCTACAAATCACTATTGAACATTTTTGTACCTTGCCCTTTTACAGAGTTTAGAGTTTCTCCATGCTTCTTTCTCCTTAACCAATTGTTTTGCTGCACAAATTAAAAACTGTAAAGCTTGGTGAATTTGAATATGCTTTCTTTTTGTTCATATTTGAATTAAACAAATATTTCATGCATTGATGAAATCATCTTTGGAATAACTGGATTATAGAAGGTCGATGTGTGCAAATAACCATTAAAATAATGTCATAATCGTAAATTGTGTGTGTGTGTTTTCGTTATTTTTTTTTTTAATTTGTTTTAGGAAAAAGAAATACGCTAGTTGTATTAAAATAATCCAAAAGTAAGTCATACTTTCCCACTTTCAAAAATGTCATTCCTTCTGTTTGCCAGCCCACTTAATGCAGAATGCCAGCACCTATCCCCGCAGCACTGAATGTGAAGCTCAATCAAGCCTGGGTGGCACTCCAGTCCATCACACAGCACAGTTAACTTAAATCTGTGTGTATTTGGGAAGGGAAAGAAAAATTGAGTGCTTGGAGGAAAATTTATATAGACACAAGGTGGTGTTTATTATGAATATCCTCCTAAATCCATGCATAGCTATAAATATAAACCTAAACTGAAAGGTTCAGAATGGTAATCCCATAAGTAACTGGTTCAGGGTTTCATTGGACAGGACTAGTGTGAGGTTTGAATTTTCAGTTTTTCTCAATTCCTACTACTGAAGTTTGTTAGTCTACTGTCAGATTGTCCAGGAAGGCGTGGGAAACTAGCACACTCGGGTATTTGGGAACTGACCTTGCAGTTTCAGTTGATGAATGTCAGAAATAAAGTTGAATTTAGACTTGCCAGCGCATTTAATTAAAGATCAAAAGAGGGTGGGCAGCACAGCGGCGCTGCTGCATCTTAGATCCAGTATCTTAGGTTCACATCCCATGTTCAGGCCTATCTTTGTGGAGTTTTTTTTTTTTTTCCCAGTTACTCTGGTTTCCTTTCATGCTTCAAATATATGCATTTTACATTTAGGGTGGAGTGGTAGCTCTGAGGCTAAGGATCTGTGCTGGTGTCCCGAAGGTTGCGGGTTCGAATCCCCGTCGCTGTCAAAAGAGATCCTACTCTGCTGGGCTCTTGAGCAAGGCCCTTAACCTTCAATTGCTCCAGGGGCGCTGTACAATGGCTGACCCTGTGCTCTGACCCCAAGGGGTATGCAAAAACTAACAAATTCCTAATACGAGAAATTGTATAAGGTGAAATAAAGAACAACAACAAAAAAAAAAATCTGTCCCCATGTGGATTAATGTGTGTGACTGGCCTTGTTGCACACATGGACTCCATCCTCTCACAGTCTTTTGAACCAGACGAGTTTGAGAATGTTTTGTTATGGTATATTCAAAGAGAAAGAAGAAGCATGACATTTACATTTATTTGCTTAGCAGATGCTTTTATTCAAAGCAATTTATAAAAGAGGTCAACATAATTGAGTAGCCATCAGTCTTGGGAACAGTTAGGAAATAAGTATTACAGAACAAGTTTACAAAATTGGTCACCACAATTGAAGAGCTTAGGAAATGTAACTTGCTCATATTTTTTTTTTCTAAGTTACAAAAACCTATCCATTACACAGAAATTCATCAAGCAAGAGTCTTCAAATGCTTCTTAAACACAGTGTGAGAGTCAGATGAATGGAGATGGGGAGTTCATTCCACCAGTACGGGGTCAGAATTGGGATTTCATGCCACACTGAGGTGACATCATGAGATGCCTTTCCTCAGAAGACCCTGAGATGGAGCATAGGACCTCACAAGTGTCTTTGTATACATTGTTGTTGACCCGCTGACTACTCTGTGGGCAAGCATCAATAGTTTGAACCTAATACAAGCTGCTTCAGGGAGCCAATGTAATGATTTGAAAACAGGAGTGATGGCTGGTTGAATACCAGATGTGCCACTGCATTTTGAATCGTCTGCAGTGGCCTGGTGACATACTGTATCTCGGTACTTCTGCCAGAAGAGAGTTGCAGTAGTCCAGACATGAAAAAGCCAAAGTCTGGACCAAGAGTTGTGCTGTTTTCTCTGTCAGCTACGGTCTGATCTTGTGGGTATTGTATAGAGTGAATCTGCAAGACCAATACACCATCGTAATGTGAAGAACAGCTGGCCATCAATCACCACCCCAAGGTTGTGTACAGACTTGGAGAGTATTAGTGATAATGAGCCATGAGATACAATATGTATACTGGTCATTCTGATGCATGGTATAACACAGTAATGACAACTTCACAACTGTACGTGAACAGCGCTGGCCATAAGATAGCTGTAACCCAAGGAACCAGAAACAAATAAGAGTTTTCATTTATTATTGCAGGGTGAGCATTGACAAAGAATCTGGAGCAGCTTATCGGCTTCCGTTTTTCTGACCGGGGTATTATTCTGTGTTGAGGATTCAGCTTGCTATATTGAAAGCTGTTGGTTCTCATAATTTTTCACCTGGGATATGCATTAGGCTGCAGGTTTTGGTTTCATTTATCCTGTTGCTCATGAGAATTTGGCATTCTTTGTATGTTTAGAGTTGTGTGTTTACTTAAATACTTCTAGTTTGGTGGTCTGCTGAGCACCCACTTCTTCAGACTGTGCCTCCAGTATTGCCCGTGATACATCATTTTACACATAACAAGCCATTTCTTGTGAAATAGTATTATTTTAACTATTGTTGTACTGAATTAGTGAACTGTAGGGTAAACGATCACTAAAGAAGTAATTTCAACAGAGTTTGTACAGTTTAGTGTTCATGTGGTTTTTCATTTGTGTATTCACATCCGTTACTAACCGTAGGCAAAAGTGATGAACAAAACCAAACTAGACACTATTAATTAGAATGTGTTTGATCAATCTGCTTTAGTTGCAGAGTGCTTCACTGTAGTCTGATTTAAAGAAATTAGAACAATTGTTATGAGAACAAGCCATTCTCTAAACCTAGATTGTTCAAAATATCATTAAATTGGGATTTGACCCTCCCTAAAGTCCTACTGTACAGCACATTTCTTACTTTATTCCATGTGTCTATAGTTCTCTGTGTGAAGAAAAAGTTTTTAACATTTTGTATTCTTGTTGCAGAATTTATTTTTAAGTAATTGCTGCAATCCACTGTACTAATTCACATCACCTTTTAACTTCCTTGGTGTTAACCCCGGGACATAACTTTGGTTCAGAATTCTATACAATTATGGTTAAACCCGAGTTTTACCTAGGGGTGATGTATAATGATACGCTTTATAGTGTTAAGCACGTATAACTTTCAGGACAGTATTCTGCTGCACTGTAGTCGATGAAATGTCATAATTCTGCCACTTTATGGTAACTCAAAGGTAATTCATCAATATTTATGAGTAAGGCAGAGCCTCCAATGAAAACCACAATGGCAAACAAAAAGCCATATATGAACTGAAACAGAACTATGGTTGATGATATTAATTAGTTACCAGCTGTTGACACAGATAGTGAAACTGATGCGTATGGCACTTTACGACTGAACCGCCGTAATATGCACAGTTAATTTGGTTGCATGAAGCTTCGCCTTGGTTTGACAGTAGCTGACAAAAAGGCAAAATAATTTAATCAAATTCAATGAAAAATGATACATTAGCCCCCTAAGCACTGTTTACAATGTGGCAACTGTCAATGTTTGTGTCAGGGGGATGTGTGGAAGTCACTAAGTTTTGCACTGTGGTAGCCTGCAATAACACACAGGGTTTCTTTATTCAAAAGAAAAATATATAAGAAAAGTGCGCAAAGAAACAAGCATCTACTGACCAGATTGCAACATCAGACTGTTTGTTGTGACTGTCTCAAAACATGCCACGCAACAAACGTGTACTAAATATGCATTAGTACAGTAGTGGCAGTTCTAATGTATTTATGTTGACATTTTGGTATTTACATGTTTCTGTTACACATAATTAGATTTTTTTCTTTATGAAAAATTAAATGTTTTTGGCTCAATTTCCCTGGGGTAAACAATGCTGAAGAGGCTTCTCTCCATTTGCTTAAATTGGAAAGGTTCTACTCCTTCCATCTGTCCCCATAGCTCATACTTCTTTGTCCTGGAATTAGCCAAGTTGCTCTAGCCTTTTCTACGTCTTTTTTTTTTGTAATATGTAGCGTAAAACGCTGCAGAATTTACCAGATGAAGCCTCACTGGTACATTATTTAACTTTAGCATAACCTCCTTTGACTTGTACTCCACGCATTGTGTTATATATTTTCTATTAGCATTCCTGATCGGATGCATGTCACTATGACTCCCAAGTGCTCCTCATAAGGGGTGCTTTCAAATTTCAAATCTTGCACTGTGTGTTCAAATCTAACATTTTTTCTTTCTACATGAAATTTCATACATTTACTTTAACTTTCATCTGCCACAGATCTGACCAAGCCTGTATGTTGTCCAAGTCCTGTCTTACTGGTGCTACAAGGGATACACTAAAATACTTAAATTTGTAGAGTCGAGTAAGTTTTTAAGAAGTATCTAGATGGGTAACCATATGAGTTTGATGGACTCAGTAGTATCTTCACATTTATTAAAAAACTGCCAATAATGGCACAATCTAACTGCTTTTAGTGGCTACTTTAGTAAGTCCACTTGATAGTTTGCACAAATAGCCAATAATATAGCTACAACTGATTACACAGATATGGTCTAGAAGTTTTGTTGTTCAGACATTTGAAAGTAGAAGATGTGATTCAAGTTGTTGGTGTTGGACGTGCTGATTCCATAAACAGCTGCCCTCCTTGGATTATCACTTTTCATGGTCTATAGATTTTGCATAGAATGAGGAGAGCAACAAAAACATCCGATGAATGACATTTCTGTGAGCAAAAAGCCTTAGTGGTCAGAGTGGAATGGCTGAACTTGTTCAAGCTAACAGGCCATAACTGTACTTTGCAGAAGTACTGAATACACAAAAGAGGCAGACATTGAATTACATACACGTAGGTGCTTCAGCATCAGGAGATCACTCTGGGCTGTGGAACTGTCATGCAAGAACATGAAAATTAAACTTCAGTGAGCACTTGATCTCCAAACATGGATGATTTAGGATTGAATAAACTTTAACTTGTCTACTACATGTTGACATCTGCTGGATCTGCAGATGGAAGGGTCAGGAATTGGCATAAACACTGCAACAGGGATCCATCCTACCTTGTGTCAACAGTTACAGGCTGGTGGTGGTAGTGTGATGCATGGGGAATGTTTTTGGCACACATTAGGCATGTTTATTAATGATTATTAACCTAAGCACTGATTCTATATGTGCATTCCTTTAGAGCAACAGTCTTTAACATCCCTAGTCATAAAGTACCTCTCATCTCAACCTAGTTTCATGAACATGTCACTGACTTCAGTGACCTGCCTATACAGTTCCCAGATTTCAATTGATAAGAGCATCTTTCAGATGGGTTGAAATTTACGGTTCTCAGCCTGAATGTGTGTCGCTGAAAACTTTGTAGAATTTGCATGATGCTATATATTTAGTATGGACCAAAATCTCTAGGAAATGTTTCTAATACCTTTTTTAAATCAATGCTTCTGAGAATTTAGGCTGTTCTACAGGCAAAAAGGGGCTCCTACTCAGTAGCAGATAGGGAGAACCTACAAAGCGTTCAATAAGTGTTTATTTTTCTGTTTGTTATCGCAAAATGCAGGCTTGTAGCCTATCGGACTGAGACAGGAAAGTTGTTTTTCCAGCTGCATTGTCTCCGTCTTCTGCAACAAATGCCGTAGTCTAATTGATAGCGTAATTGGATACAATGAACCAGACGTTGTTATAAGAGTATTATTGACATACAGTACATACGTGAGTGTTATTGTTGGACCAATAATGACTGTCTACCACTGACTTCTTCTAAAAGTGCACTGTTGCTCCTAAGAAAATTGTACCCAGGAGAGTCTCAGTGAGTAGAAAAAATACCCAGAAAAGGAAATGGTAGACATCTGGGACAAAACTAATTCTTTCCAGTTTGTGTTGTCATAACCATATCTCTGAAATACAGAAGACCTGTTTTGTGAAACTGGGGGCTTTGCCGCTTTAAAGTTCTCACCAGCCTTAGTTAATGGCTCTTGTGGATCATATGGCCTGCTGCTGTTTTAGTAGTAGTGGTAACAGTGCTGTCACTTGTGCAGAGTGCAATACAACTCTTACTTGTCTGACCAATATGCAACATGTCACCATGATAAACAAGAATGTATGAAAATAGAGAATTTCATTTTATTGAAAAGAAAGCTTAAGTCACCTAACCTTGATAGGTCAGTTGAGCTCCATTGTCCATAAGCCTACACTGCAGATCTCTCTGGAAACCTTGGTGGTTTATTAAATTTCTTAAAGGAATACATATGTGTTCATGTAGAATGGAGATAAGAGCTTCTGGCAGAATTGGTGTCTATGGTGACCAATGCTAGACAACAGCAAACAATTTATAAAATATCCAAAAAAAACTTTAACTTGTACTGCATAATCCACATATCAAGTTATCCAGTCACATGCTGAGACCTGTAGTTTTACTGAAAACACAACTTTAGGGAAATTTATTTAATGAAGGAAAATGGAACACATTGAAAGGAGTCTTAGCGTTTAAATTAAAGTTTCACCTCTCTCCTCATTCATTGGTCAGAAGTCCAGCCCTTTAGCAGCTTAATCATCGGTTAACAGTGTACTTCTCGTGATATCAACAGTGGAAAGTTCACTGAGTGATACCTACAGCTAAAGATTAAAAGTTAAAAAACATGAGCAAAAACATTATCAGAAGGTGAAAATGCTTCATACTCATGTATGTCAGAGGTGTTTCAACAACATGAAGGTCAATTAATTCATTCACCCATTCATTCATTTTCTTCCTTAGGGGCAACAGTTTTAGCAGTGAGACCCGTACATCCTTTTCCCCAACCACACATTCCAACTAATAAGTGATCTCAGGGCATTCCCAGGCCATCTAGGAGACACATTTTAACAAAATTGGTCCACAGTGAGGCCAAGGTGTTTCATACATACAACCAGACATGATTTATCACAATAGGTGCTTCACGCATTATATATGAATTCACCTAAAGTAAAAACAGTACACTGCTAGGTGTCATTTAACCTGATGAATAATATTTTTTAGTTGAAATATTCTGTCTCAATATTTCAGAAATTGCTTAATTTATGTTGCTAATCTGAACATACAGTGGTAAGCTAAGTTCTGCAGCACAATTTTGAAAGCAGTGTTGGGGGCAACATAAAAAGTAATGTGCATTATGTAGTCAGATGACTTTTTAAAGTATAGCGTAACCTAATGCATTTCTTGTTTTGTTGAAGTACAAGTACCTGTGTTGTTGTTTTTATCCCAGCAGCACTTGGTGTAAGGCAAGAAGCACACGCACCAGTATGATTCTCCATTTGCAGGGCTCAATCGCTGTGCAAAGCAGAAAAAATTGTGCTGCGCACAATCCAGTAGCGGTACCCTATTAATAAAGTGCCAGCTTATTTTTCATCCAGCTGTTTGCTATAGATATGTTTAACTAGTGTAATCAGGTAACACAGTGGCCAGTATTAATAACCACGAATCACTGGTGGCTCAGGTCGAGGATTTAACAAGTGTATAGATGTTATTTACTTAACGACTAAATATATTAATGAAACACAAGAGAATTATTTTGTGTTCCATGCTTGATTTTGGATTTACAGCAGACGATGACAGTTAAATCTTTTTTTTTTTCTGCAGTTTAATGACGTTGGAGCATTTTGCTAAAGAAAACCCCCAGAAGAATACTTGTTTGTGCAAATGCAGGTTTTTTTAAGAAACTAGGTTTCTGCCTTAACTGGGTTGCTCGGCTTACTGGCTGAGGCCCAGCACATGAAACCTCGAGGGTTACCATTTTACTCCCCTCCACTGACTGTCTGTTTCACCCTAAGCAAGTCACATTATCTCCCTAGTCTCAAATTGTTTATAAAAATTAAAATAAAAAAAAATATGTAAACAGATGTAAGGCATCCTGATTATATAAGTTTCTGGGTGGTTAAATGCATCAGCCAAACATCTTGAAATTGCTTATAATGCAATCAACAGCTGGACTTGCCATTATGAAAGATTGTTTAAAATTTCACCTTGTTTACTGGCCATAGTTCAACATTCAGTTAATGGACAGATATTGATGGTTTCCATTTATGTAAACCAGTCTCAAACTTCTTTGTGTTCCTGTATGTTTAAATAAATCTGTGTCTTTAAAAATTACTAAAAACAGGATTTGTGCATGAAGTGTATATGCTTGCATTTTAGCTGAGAACTTGTCTAAGCGCTGAGCGCTTGCACTCCGTAAACATCACTGTACCAAAAAATAACCAGAGTTGAACTGAATCCTCAAGAGCTATAAATTAGCTTTTAAGAGCATTTGTCACACACTGGCCACCTCCACGAATGTGAAGAGTGGAGGCAAAATGCATGGAGCTCTGTATTAGAAAAGGAAAAGCCCACTGTTTGCTTTAATCAGGCAGTCTAACCAAAGTACAAATAGACCCTGTCTAGAAGTGATGTGAAAGTACAGAATGGAGATGTGAAATATTTTGCAATGTGATATGGTAGCATGGAGTGATGGTGTATTCTGGATTTATTTGAAAGGCAAAGAAAATCATTAAAATTAATTTTGATGCAAATGAAGGACTGAAACAAATGTAGGGTGGTGGCATGAGCTGCAGACACCATTAATGTTTAGTTTATTTGCTCAAATGGTGTTAACTTGATACAGTGTGGACTCATTTATATTGTTACTAGCTAAAGTACCTGGCATTACCTGGCTGTATTTGTGTAGTTGAGTGAGCTTGGAAAGCAAATATGAATATTTTTTATTTTATTATTTTTTTTCTAGTACTGTATTAAGTATTTTGTCTTTGGTGGCTGTAATGCAAGTGCCTCATCTGTCATCTACATTACCCTTCTATCAAATTTGTCTGCTTTCTTGAGTCAATTTTTTTCATTTTGTGTATCATTGGATTCCACAATCACAGTTACTCCTTGTTGGGTTGAAACCATGAGTGCTGCATCTTTATATCTCCTAGTTTACTGTGAATTTAAGAATAGATGTTTAATCCCACATTAATAAACTGGATGGCTTGTTAAGTAATTCAATTATTGATATGACCTGCAAGCTGGCAGAACTACTATTTTTTGTGTTGTTCTCTTTATTGACCTCCTATTCATGGCACAAGTTTTAAAACTCCATAAGCTTTGTGTTAAGTTGGGTAAACTGTAATGTACACTTGCAGAATTTCATGGACATCCACTCAATTTAGAGTAATGCATGTTTTGTAAAGTTGGTGCTACTATTGCAGCTCCCCAATGAAATCCTTGAAACTCAATCAAGCCTACTCCATTTTTTAAATTACATGAACAGAAATGGAATTGTATCATTTTCTGATAATAGACATGATCTTTTATTTTTTTAAACTGATGTTTGATGTTGGTTACCCATCACAGCACAATGTGCCCACCCCTTCACTGTTGTTTCCACTAAATCATTGACATGGTGTGTAACCTTCACTGTAAGTAGGGTCCATACTTAAACAATATGCCGACTGAACTGTTTTGGTGCTTATATCAACAGTAGTATACGCACACAATTTCATTAATTTCACCTGTAAGCACCTTCCTTACTGATGAAATTTTTTGCAACACCATGTTGTATGAATTTTAAGTTGGTTCAACTCTATTATACTTGCAAATTTACATTAAGATTGAATGTTTTGGTCCCACACCATCAAACTTCCTACTTGATAAAAGTTTTATAACTCCTCAAAGCCTATACTGTAAGCCAATTAAATGCTAGAAAATATCATGAAAATTGGTTTAGCCGTTCTTGCTAAACAACCAACCAGACAAATAAACAGATGAGATGTGATCTGTCCGTTGAAATGGGGTTCTTAGTGTTCAAAAAGGATAAATGATGTCAAATGAAGCTGAATATTTCAAATGACACACCCAGGGTCAGGTGATGTTTGTATTTTCTAGCGGTGGTTCAAACATAGCGAAACTCACAGGATCAACACACACTAGTAGTAACCTATAAAGCTTTACAACATAGTGTATCTTGAGATCACTGCCAAGAGTTTTCTGTTCTTTAGTCTGTTCATAGAGCTCGATAAAGCTGATGGAGACACCTGTGCATTCTTTTAATTTCGGGGAAGAGATGACTGGAGTCAAACCAGTGAAGTTTGTTGCGTTTGCGGTTAAAAGACTCTTGTAGTTTTCTTTCAAGTTCAGGAATAAAGTGTGTCTACAAGAACTTTTCTTTGCATCTCTGGACCCAAAATAAGACAATATAGATTACTAGTTGAAGTACCAGGCACTCCCTGGTTATTTACCTCGATTAGACAAAAGGACAATTGCTGTAATACATCACAACAATGAAATTCTTTTCCAAATTAAATGACTTTGTTCAAGCTGAAGGTGTCCTCCCATCAGCCTCAGAACATGCAAATATTATGAAAATCAGTTCATCAATTTTTGCGTGATTAGGAAACAGACAAACAAGCAGATTACAATTTTAATTTGTGTATTTTTTTGAAAAAGGAGCATGGTAGTGCACTGGTTATCCGTGTTCCCAAATAGATCCGCTATTCTGAGTCCACACCTTGGTTGTGTACAGTTTGTATATTCTTCCATGTCTGGAAGATTTTCCTTCAAGTGGCCTGATTTTTCTCCCAACATCCCAAAGACATGTTGTTGATGATGATTCTAAACAGACCCAGTGTATATGCAGATATTGGCACAATCAGCCCCCCAATCAAGGGTTGTTTCCTGTATTACACCTGATACCCTCTGTGATCTTGAACTGAATTAAGTAGATCTGAGAATGTTTTATATGATTTAGCTATTTTCTCCTCAATCAAAGGTTATAATGTGATAGGGTTGGATCTTTAAAACCTCTGGTTGCCTGCACTGCTAATACACCATACCATGAATGCCTTGAAGATAGGTTTAACGGTCACTTATATGAACTGTGTGTGTCTGACTGGAGCCATGTTTTACAGTGGTAAATTGTGCAGGCCTCTCATGTGATCTCTTCTGTATGTTCAGGGTGATTATGATTGTCGGAAGGCTTTCATTCCTGTTTGGAAGTATATAGTAGGCCCAGGAGAGCAACACCATAGGAACAGATCATGGGAGGTTGGCACATTCTAATATTATTATTGGAATGACGATTATGATTACTATATAATTGGTGACTTGCAGGCTCAGGATACAGTGTTATTTTTTTCCATAGTTATTTTTAAGCTTGGGCTTCATTCAAGTTACATGTATTGCTCAGAGTTGCACACTGAGATGGAGGTAGATTTTCAACCAGCAACTTTGAAGCTAAGGTCCAGTTCTTTAGCCACCAGTCCACCATCTCATATAATATGACCAAATGTCTGGGACCAACAAATAATGCACTATATTGAGTCTGTGGTGTAGTTTCATCCTTAATACAAACAATGCAACCCCTACACAAATTCCCACGGTGTCAGAACTGAAACAGCTCTGGGTTTGCCAAACATGGCAGCAAGTTCAAAGCAAAACTCTTGAGAGATTTAATTTTAATAAGTGTTGATTTAGCAAGAAGAGATGAAAGGCCTTTTATGGTCAAGAAGCACAATCCTAAAAGCAGTGCCGCACTTCAATAAATGAGACATTTTAATGTTATCTACTTCATCCCTTACTTTATGACCGTTTACTGCTATTGTCATGCCCTACATTCTAGTTGTAGTTATAAGCAGGGTACATACCTGGTGTAAGATCACATAGAAAGTTATGCTAGGCATTTAAAGTCTACAGTCTTATGCTCTCAGGTTCATTCAGTTTGGTTAAATATTTCACAGAGTACATGCACACATCTAAAACACCACCACAATTTTAGGAAATTGCTAAAGCTTTGTTTCCATACATAACATCTCTCTGGTCTCTTGACTGGATGTGTTTATGGCGGCACTATTCAGTTGAACGTTCTGCCAGTTGTCTCCACACTTGCTGTCTATGTGCTAGTATTTGGGTTTCAGTATACATCATCTGGGTACCACTCCAGTTTTGTTTGTGTGCCTCTTTTCCTTCTTCCCTGGACCACATCTTGCAAGATTGTCTTGGAAATACTCTCAGAGCTTGTGCTATGACCATGCCACTGTAGTTTCCTCCTCTTTCCTATCATGAGGAAGCTTTCATAGTTGCCTGATTGTTGTTGGATGATGTAACAGATCTCATCATTGTTGACACAGTAAAAGTATGACATTCCTTGAACAGTTCTGTAACTTCCAGTCTCTACCATTTTAATTTTGTTGCTCTAGTTCTGCTGTTGAGGTCTAGGATTCACATGCTTGCAAAAATATTGAAAGGGTCAGAGCATGCAGTAATGTTAATTTGGCCTTAAGACTGATGCGTTTGTCTCTCCAGATCAGCTTCAGTTTGGCCAGGTCTTTTGTTGTCTGTGCAGCCCTTGATATGACATCAGTTTTTGAGGCCTTTTCGTTGATGATAGAACCCAGGTACTTGAACTGGCAAACAGTCTCCAACTCATGGGCATTGATTTCTATGCTGTATTTTGATGGTTTTTCCTGGAATTTCACCAAGTGGACAAGCTCCATTTCATTTCTTGTCAGCTAGTCAATATATATAAATACTGAATCAATTTACTTGTAAGGTGAGACAATGCCAACAAGAGAAGAGAGGCAAAAAGCAAAAACTTTGAATACTGCAAGACAGACATTTTATCTCTGACTAGATGATATGCAACAAATCTTTATTTGGTGGCCCGAGTGCGGGTGTCACCAATAAAGACAAATGAAGAATGTTGAATGGCACCTTTTAACTGCTACTGTGAGTGCAGGTGAGCTATAACAGCGACACCAGGCCTAATATTAAAAAACAAAAAAAAAGAAAGGAACGATCTTAAGGTAGAGTGGTAATGGACAATTTGATTCACTTTACTAATATGATTTTTTTGAACTACTAGTTTAAGAGAACATAATTATTTAGTTACAAATTTAACATGATAATTCACATGCTTACCATGTACAAAGCATAATAACACATTTAAGATGCACAATAAAAATAAAACGTTTAGTAACAGAATCGCAAGTGAATGAGAATTGTGCATGTCCTTAATGATTTGTTCGCGAATCAGATAAACGAGATTCATTGGACTGGGTCTCAGGCATTGACTCGTTTTCTAAACAAATGAATAAGATTCATAACTGATTCTTGGGTAATGACTCCATCTTGAATCAAATGAGCCAAGACTCCTGATTTCAGGTGGTTGTTGAGCACGTGCTTTTAATCATCTATCAGTGAAACAAAAGAAACTGACGATATCACTCAGGGAATCGATTTGTTTGTGCTCACAAATTGGTTCATATGATTCACTAAAAAGATTTGTTCAAAAAAGTCCTGGCCATAGGTGAATTTGGAATGATCTAGCTGCAGACCTCCAGAGCCCTGTGATTCAGGAGTTCCGCTGAACAGCCAGTCAAATTGCATGTTTATGCCAGATGATTTACACAGCAGAAATGATATGAAAGGTCCTGCCAAGTTTTGCAGTACTACACAACAGTGTTGCTACCAGAGAGGCCATCTTAATATGTGACACACCCACTACAAGGTATGCCCACTCAATAGCTGCGATCACTCATGAGTAAGGAAACCCTTCTACAACCCTAATCTTAACCCTAGTTTAAGGATGTATAATGAGAATGGATCTCGATGTTTGCCTTAAAATGGATGTGTTGACAAAGGCACGGATGAGTAGACATATTGCATAACATCACTAGCGTTTAATGGAATGGAGCTCTGGAGGTCTGAAGCTGGACTTTATTGGGACGAAGAACACTGAAAAGCAGCTGTACAATCTCCAAATCCTCCACTGCTGTACCCTTGAAATCCATCCTTGTAAAATACAAACTCTGTCCACACTTTTGACAGTGACTAGGCTCAGTTGTAGGCTTTACTTTGTCTCCTGTTTTTTCAAGGTTTTTACCTACTCTGTGTCAATCTTCACCATCAAGTCAGCCAGAATAAAACTTAATGATTATGGTCTGACCTCTTTTTTTTTTTTTCCAACATTGGTGTTCCTGCTTTGTGTGTTGAAGTGGTTTGAGGAGTACAATGTGATCACTCCTAGGGTGTCCACTTGAAAATAATCATGAATATAAATGATTACTCTTTTTAAACTAAAGACTGTCATGCAGTAGTCTGGCTGAGCCAGACATATAAAATATATGTCTGTAGACAAACATGAGTGAGTATTGCTTAAGACTGAGTGGAAACAATTAGATGGCTCCCTGAGTGTCCCATCTCTAAACCAATTTGATATCTCATGAAGGTGGTGTTCAAATCATTAAAAGCAGTTATTTTGAACTGCAAGAGCAGTGGTTCTCTCATTAACTTGGTCTGACAGTGATCAAGCTTCTGATTACGAGATACTGTTTACTGTTAAAATCTCCTTAAAAACCCTATTAAACATATATACAGTATGTGTGCTACGTATACAGAGAATACACAGCATTTATTAAAAATACACCTAGCCTGTTGCAATGGGAAGGCCTTTCTGTACACTCCAATTATACATGAGCATTCAAAGCCATCAATGGACTAGTGGTTAAAGTGAAAGATACCTTGTCACAGGTGCCGAGTGTGCACTCTGTTGTTCAGTTACGATGTTAGTGTCAAAATCGATGTAAGGCTGAATGAACTGGCAGTTATGTTTGTGAAAATACAATTTGCAAAATATTCATTTGACGTAAACAATGTGTTATACTTCGTCAAAATGAAGTGAAAAGGCCTGCCATTGAGTGCTGGTATACATGAGCCCCACAGGAAATGCAAATTTTAGTACTCAATACACCCAAATCAACAAATCTGCCTAACACCAGCAGTAGAAGCACTACGACGCTACACAGTGTCCACCTTCTGACTGCACCTCTAAATGAGCATCTGAAGGAAGTTAGCTTTACTGTCTATATGGAACTGCCAACATGCCCTGCCAAAATAGCCACAGCATTTTAACACATGGTATATCCATAGACTACAATGCTTATCTAGACTCTGTTCACTGTTATGACATATATCATGCCAGACAGAAGCACTTCTCAAACGTGAGGTACCAAGTCGTAATAGTTACCTTGTGCTACAAACTCTTGAAATGATAACTGCAATTTTAGCTTTTTATTTTCTGTCAGTGTCAGGCGTTTTGTTCACATTCTTTTGCTCTGTCCCTAAACCCAAGCAGTTTAAAGAGGCAAGAACTTGTGAAATTGAGGGTGGGTGTTTCAGGAAAAAGTTCTGAGGGTTGTAGCCTCAGCAGCACTATATTTTGCCGCTATTCATTACAAACATTTTAACGAGTTGTCCCCAGACATGTATTCTCATTAGAGATTGACCTCCAACCCCTCAAGACTAGTCAGGCAGTAATTCCTCCATTCTGGCAATGCTGGAGTGAGACAATCACCTCAATTCCTATTTACTGTCTAATGCTGAAATATTTGTAGTGCCTATAACTACTATTCAAACCCTTAGAAATTTTCAAATTTAATTTGGCTTTTCTGAAGCTCAACCAAAAAAAAAGACTCTTTAATAACAGAGTGAAAACAGATCTATGCCAAGTGGTCTAAATGAATTACAATTTCAAAACACAAAATTAATGTTGTAAAATGATAAACTGTGAATACTTTTTGTAGGCACTGTATGTAGCACTTTGTGACAGGTAAAAGATACTGTGATAGTTTTTACACCATATAAAGCTGGATAGACAAAATGATTTAATGAATGTTTAGTTATGCCATGTCCCCCACAAGACCCTACTTTTATTAAAATTTAAAATTGCAGTACAAAAAGTTGACCAGTTCTTAATAAGATTACTTTGATTTTGGGATCATATCTACAGCCAGATATTCACATGAAAAGAGTTTAAGTGCTCTCTGAGTTTTTGGCTTTAAAAGGACTAACAAGTTGGTTCTCATGAAGATAATATAAGGAGCAATGTTCTGGATTTGTGTTAATGCCAAGGAAAGACATCGACTTCTGTTGTTTGTGTGAAATGTCGAGCCTTAAAAGGACAGCTGAGGAGAATATCTTTGTGACACCAAGGTGAAATATGATTATGTGGAGGGGGGTGAATAAGAAGCTGGACACCAAACCACAAGGCTGCCAGTCCAGTTCCTGCTTCAGGCCTAGTGTGATTGTGAGGAAATCACTTAACCTGCATGTGACTCAAATTGATGTAAATAGTTGGACAATGTGTCTACAGTTTTAAATCACCTTAGGGGAAGTGCTCATGTTAGAAAGGTACATTATATAAAATAATTAAAAAAAAAGAAAAAAAACAATGACAAAGCTTTGTGCATGACTGAAACACAGAGGCAGGTAAAATTCTGCAGATGCCCTGGACTTGATCCCCATCACATGCCTGAATTAAAACTTAGTTGCTTGGGACTGTCTTGACGGAATGCAGTTACTGTACATTTAGTATCTATAATATTCTCAAACTTGCTTAATTCAGTTTAGAGTGGATTGGGGCATAAGGCAGGAAACAGCCCTATAAAATGTGCCAATAAATATAACGAGTAACAAAAATTAGAGGGTACGACTTTCAATAGCAGATATCTCAACATTATATGACTGAAAGACACACACACTTAATTAATGAAAGCACATTTAATAGTTTTGTTTTTAAGCAGTGGTGATATAACTATTACAAATGACAATATTTAAACTATTTTGTGGTCACCAGGCAATATCATCCAGTGATGGTGGGCAAACCCAACTCCCCCACCAAACTTCATTGGAACAGATTTAATACCAGGAATCGGTTAAACAATTAAGAGCCCTACCAAGTACCGTGTTAGCTGAACATCCCAAATAGTGCAATTGAAAAGTCAAATTTGTACATGCAACACAAGAAAGCATCTTGGAATGTCCATCCCCTCCAACTTCAGTACTGTATGTAAGTGGAATTATATAGGCTGAGATATCATGTTTCATCTGCAGATCCTTTAAAGGTCTTGAGTCAAAGGTTGGAGTTCCAGGGGAGATAGAAGTGATGTGTTTAACATTTAGAGTGACTACTGCAAGGAAGAAGAAATTTCCATGACAAAATGTCTCTTGCTTTGAGTGACCATGGTATTTACTGTTAAATGTGGTTATCTAGTTGAGTATGGCTGATTATAGTGGGTGTTTACTGTATGTCTTGATCAGTAATGATGAAGAGGAGGAGGATTATCCTCCATTGTTACAATATCTAACCCTGCCTAACCCACCTACAGTAAAGGGTTACTAACTCAAGTGCCTGGCATTGCCCAGGTACAGTATATTTGTATAATGGCTCAAGGTAAGAAAGCAAATCTTTCTATGTTTTTTAAATATTGACTCTTTTGTTTTTGCTGGCTATCCCAACCGTCATCTCCTCTAACTCCCTATGAACTTGTGTTCTTTCATGAGTTGAGGATTTGTTCTTTTTGACTATGATTAGATTACATAATTGTAGTAAGTCTTTACTGCATTAGAACCATAAGTGCTGCTACTTTGTATTTCTTGGTTTACTATGTTTTCACAAATACATGTTTAATCTAGCATTAGTAAGGTGGATGGCTCGTTGAATAATTAAATCATTGATATAGCATGTAAGCTGGAAAAACTACCATTATTAGTATTATTCTTTTCTTCTCTATTGAACTTGTCTTCATGATGAAACTCCATAAATTCTGTATGTTAAGTTGGATTATCTGTAATATACATGAAAAATGTCATGGGAATTCACTCTCTACACTGTTTTGGAGTAATGTGTGGTTTTTGTGATGTTCATCCTCACATTAATTACCCCACTCCCCAGTGAAATTCTTGAAACTGCATAAAGCCAAAATGTTAAACTGCATGACAAATCAGGCAAGTACAAAATTTTGTGAAAGAAGACTTGGCCATTTTTGAGTGATGCAAAATTTTTTTATTGGTCCCCATCACACCCCATGTCCTTTCCATTAAATCATTGTCATGGAATGTAGCCGAAACAACATGGCAAAATAATTAACATTGGCTGAATTTTTTGGTTGTGATTTTGCTCTCTGTGTACCAATTCTGGTGTACCAATTTTATCAATGACTTTGAGAATTTTAAACACCTTAATTAGATCTCTGTGAAGACTTCTCTGATTAAGAATAGACGTTAAGTTTGCTTAGTGTGTTGGATTAGGATGTGACCTTTAAGCTAAGGGAGCACTTGATTGGTCTTCTCTGTAAACATCAAACCACCGGGCGAGGGACAGTCTGAGGAGTTTGCACATTCTCCGTGCTTTTGTTTTACTACTAGTCCTTTCTTCTTTTTTTTTTTTTTTCCTTTTCTTTTCTTTCTTTCACCCCATTCCCACATCCCAAAGACATGCTGGTTGGGTTAATTGACACATAAAAGTTTGTCCGATGTGTAAGTACACCCAAGGGTCCTGGATAGGTTCCCACCATGCACATAGTGTTTCAGGGATAGGCACACTGCATTGAAAGATGGATGGATTTATACTAATATATTAATTACTAGGTATTTGGATATCCTTATCCTGCTTGATGTCTCCTCTGCCTTTTAGACGGTCAACCACCAGATCCTCCATGACCGCTTCTCAGACCTTAGCATCACTAGGACTGCCCTCAGGTGGATGGAGTCATATCTCTTGTGGAGCCTATTGTGTGTCTTCATGAGGAGAGGAAGAGATGTAAATGGTGCACCAGACAAGCACAGGGGTACCTCCAAGAATTGATGCTTGGTCTTCTGCCCTTCTCCCCATACGCTTCCTCACTAGAGCCTATCATCCTGTCCCATGGTTTCTTTTATTAATACTAGACCAATAATTTGCAGCTCTTAACTGTCACTCACTCCAGAGGATCACATGGTATTGGCTAGAATCTCTGCATGATATTGCAACCTGGGTATGTAGCACAAATCCTGGTCAAGGCTTGTCACGTCTAACACTTTTTCCCAACTAGTCCCCAAACCGATGTTTACTTGGTAATGTTGGCCTCATTTGAAAGTCACTTTGGATAAAGCATGTGCTAATTAATTAAATTTAAATGATGCAATGTGAGGGCCAAAATAATCTTTAAACTGTACAGGGACACTGTGTGCTAATGTCACCCAGCAGCCAGATAAATATGTCTGTACACTTCTTCAGATGTAAAGCAGCAAATCCATTGGACTACTTTTGTGTTCATTCTAAATTATGACATTTTTGTTTTGAGAGAATTTCTACATAAAGGATATGACAAACCATTTGTCATTCTCTGACTTCTTAGGCTCGATTCCAAAAGAATCTTTTTCATATGTTGAGGGTTGTTGGTTTTTCTTGGTATCTTGGTGGTCTGACAAGAATCAGCAGCAATATAAGAGTACAGTAGTTGGCAGGGTGAGATGAGTTCAGTTCAGGCAGCGAACTGTTTACTACAAGTTCAGAAGATAATCTGCTGTCCGAGACATCTGTGGAAGAAACAGAAAGTGAATTAGAAAAGGATATCACCAGTGACACTACTTAATGACAGATGTTATATTTATTGTCTATGCTATTAGTCGATGGTAGATGCATGTGGAAATGTTATTGTGTTATATACACAAAACATTGATATTGTACTTGATATGTTCAATTCATAGAAGCAGTGCCAATCTGTTTTTTAATTAAATAAGTTTAAAGGGTTATTGCAAGGTTTAATTTTATTTTTTTTCTCGCGACTGGATATGTTGTCCTTCTTAGGGTCTTTGAGACCCAGGCATTGATGACTGTCAGATTGGAGTCCCCCTTGAAGGAACACTGCTGAAAGTTATAGCTTCCACCATTGAGAATCGCCACCGATAGTCGTAATAGAGCAATATTGATTGTTTAAACAACCAGTGGCAACCTATCACAAGACACTTTGCACATCAAAAGTGACCCTTTCCAATTAAATACAACGTTGAGCTACTTTTGAAGGAGGAGTATGTGAACGGAGACCAGATGAGACTGGTGGTAGGGACCAGCCACCATTAGCTGTAAACTTTCAGGTTCCTCAAGAATTGATTCACCATAGTCCAACATGCTACATGATGGTCCTATTTTGGTTTATGCCAAATGTAGAGCTTTACACCTTCTATATTGTTTCCTTCATAGTTTTAGGTCATTAATGGGCGTACTTAATCACTTAACCAAAAGGGGTGCAAGGCAATCTGCTAATTTAATTTTTTTTCCTAGAAAATTAAATATTGTAAGGAATATGTGATACAGGGGAACAATTTGTATTAAGAGCAGAGTATTAAATGACAAGTTCCATAAACTGAAAGAGTTAATTTGCAATTACGAAATTGGTTGGAACAAAGGCCTGCCGCCACTAGACCCCATACCTACTGTAGTATAGACTTTCTGTTATGAGTTGTGCTGACATATACAGTATGAGGCTTTTCTGTGGACAAATTTTGTTCAGTTTATTCTTGTATAGCGCTCTTCAGAGAGTATAGGCTTAAACCATTAACAAATATTTACAGCTATAATAGGTGTAAATTACTAAATAATACATCATTTATGCATCATTCATACAGTGCCTAGAAAGTATTAATTTCCATGGATGTTTTCACATTTTCTTGTTATACAACATTTAATAAAAGTGCATTTAATTTAGCATTTTTGACAGAAAAGTACTGTTTAATGTCAAAGTGAAAACATATCTCGGCAAAATAGTATAAATTAATTACAAATTTAAAATTCAAAATTATTGTTTGCATAAGTATTTGCCCCTTCATGACAGTATTTAGTTAGGTGTACCGTTGGAAGCCATAACAGTCTTGAGTCTGTATGCACAGGTCTTTATCAGCTCTGCACATCTGGACATTTCCATTTTTCCTCATTCTTCTTGCAAAACTGCTCAAGCTCTGTCAGGTTGCATGGTGATCTTTAATGAACAGCCTTTGTCTAGTTGGGCCCCAAATTCTTGATTGGACTGAGATCTGAGCTTTGACTTTTGCCACTCCAGTTGTTGTTCTTAAGCCATTCCTGTGTAGCTATGGCTTTATAGTGGGCGACATGTTTCTTGTAGACTGCACCAGGTTTTCCCCAGGGTTTGCTGCATTCATTTTATCCTCACAAAACCTTCTAGGGCCTGCTGCAGAGTGTCATCCCTACAGCCTGATGATGCCACCACCGTACTTTACAGCATGCGTGATACATTATTTATAATGTGACTTACACCACCCATGTTGTTTAATGTGATGGCCAAAAAGGCTAATTTTGGTCTCCTTAGACCGTAGAACCTTCTAATAGCTGACTTACATCATCTAGTAAGTGCTTTGTGAACTCAAATTCCCGTTTTTATAGAGCTAAAATCACGTGGTGAGGCTTTTCTGGAGGCAGCTAACTTATTACTCCAAGACTCCTGCAGTAGCACAAACTACTGTATATCTTCAGTTCAATTTACACTTACCTAATTTACTTAAATGACTGTCTGTGAGAGCTTTTTCTGCAATAGCCTAGCTGACAGCCTCAAAGATCAGTCATTTGTTTTGGGGGCTTATAGCTGTGAGAACCATTCTTTTGAAAGTTTGGGTTCATTAAATGTAATTTGTTGTTGCTATGAAGTAATAGCTGATGAGCTAGTCTTCAAATGATATAAGATTGCTCACTGGAATCCCACCCGTGGCTGCCAGTTTGAGAACATTATATTGAACTCTTTAGTGGTACTCCTAAAGGAGCTTTATTAAACTCTTTGATCTCCGTACACACACTCGGGAATGGAGCTGGGTCAGTCAGCCTTAGGCCTACATCATGGATGAATGAGACAGCACAGCCCCAGTGACTCGGGACCCAATTCTGTCCAACCCATTGGATCATCCCAGGTGGAATTAAATGATTAAATACATAGCATGTTGCAGTTTACACAAGTTGCTACTTTACTTACATAATATGTATCCTTATTTTCACATACACAGCACATCATATTTGGTTTAGCATGAATAAGGAAGACAACTACAAAGTGGTATAAGATTAATTGCACACAGCCCTCAGTTTTTGTGAAAGATTTTATGTACAGAGAGGACCAAAGACAAAGGGAGTGTGGTAGAATTTTAGGGACCTTCAAAATATAACTTAATATCACCGAAGAAATTAATTAAATAAGGGCTTTGTTGGGCCAAATGGCTTGTCAGTTTTAGGCTACATCCACATTCCTTTTTAAGATACACATATTAGTCTGTATTTTTTTGCCTTTCATCCTCACTACCCTGGCATTTGTAACTTCTGAAAAATGGATACTTATGAAAACACTGTCTAGAGCTGCGTACATCTGAAAACCGCAACTCAGTGTTGCAGTGTGGATTGATAGGTAGATAGATAGATATACTTTATTAATCTCAAGGGGAAATTCACAGAGAAAGTGTAACCTTTTGAAAACGCAGACTCTAACCCAACTCTGATATGTTTGTGCTTATTATTTAGTTCCTCCCTGGTTGGATTCTGCTTATTACAACATCTCATTCCCTGACCTTAAGCCTCCATGAAAGAAAGCTGTATGCCAACATGGTGAACATAGAGGAGTTGCTTTCCACTGCTTGTTATGTTTGTGTAATGCATCTAAATCACATTGAATGCTGTATTTGTGCATAAACAGTGATGATTTTGCAGTTACTACAGCGATAAAACTCATGGCTGACACCATTACCATCCCTTTAAGGATTTTTCTGCAGATGCACGCGTGCCCAGTGTAGGTGAACAGCAATGCCAGGTGTGTTTTTTGTTGTTTCAGTGTGACTGAAGATAGATATTTGCATAAATGATGTGAAAATGCCAGTGTGGACAGAGATCGTTTTTTGTTTTGTTTAAAAACACCATTTTTAAATTAATACGTAGCAATGTAGATATAGTCTTAGTTTACAAATCAATAATTCTTTTTATACATGCAGACTATCCAAAAAATGTGATCATTTTCCATGTCAGATGCAATTTTCCTGGTCAAAGCTTAGTATAACTTCCAACAGTTACCTTGGTTGGCATATCAAAACCATAGGCAAGGCACGCAGAACATCACTGCCTCTTGGTGTGTTTGTATGAACATTTATGTGAGTGAATGTGAACCAACCACAAAAAAATAACTTCACTGTTTTGCTGACGTTTCCTTATCCTCTTAAGAAAGCATTAAGGCAGGTTACTCCTCATCAGGCCAAGAGGGAAACTGATGAGCCTACTTACTACCAGATGCTGCTGTGTGCCACTTACTTCATGGCCATTGTGTTCCACCAGTGACAGTAAAGCACACACACATACAAGGTTCCTGGAGCCTTCTCAATAATGCAGGAGTCCTGCACATTCAGATCTTGTTGTAACTAAGGCCCTGCTTCTCTTTCTCTCTCCCTTTTTCGTTTTTCAGTTTCTTGTCCATGATACCTTTTCTTTTGTACTATGTTCTTCAAACAGAAGGAAACATTTGAAACATAAAGTACATAAAGAGTGCATGCCACGCTTGACCCCTGCTGATCACCAACAAATTTTAGATAAATGGAAAATTTGCACTTGTGGAGAGAGAGAGAGAGGCCTAAATGAGTGGATGAGCTCAAGTATTTCAGATCAACAGTTACAGAAGATGGAGAGCTGGATCTAGAAATAAACCATATAATGCAATCAGACTGGAAAAACTGAAAAAAAATATCAGGAGTATTTTGTGACTAAAGAATTTGTCTAAGAGTGAAGGGTGAAGTGTATAAAAACAGTGGTCAGACCAGCATTGTGGCATGGATCAGAAACCTGGTCAGTCAAAAAGGTGAATGAAAGGAAGCTGGATGCAACATAAATGAAAATGTGAAATAGCAAAGATTGATAAGAACAGGAATGAGAGAATCTGAGGTACAGTTAAAGTTGTGGAAATCTCAAGGAAAATACAGGAAAGAAGGGAAAAAATGGTACATACATGTCATGAGGAGTGAGGTAAACAATGTGGAGAAGAATCATGAATATGGCAGTATTGCAATGGAGGAGAAGGGGATGGCCAATGAAAAAGTACTGTAGATAGGTTGTGTAAATTGGGATGTAAAGGAGAAATGATGAGAAGGTATATAGATGAGAGCAGGGGAGATTGGTCCAATACAGTGTGACACTACATTAAAGTGGGAAGAGCTTTAGAAGATGAAAAAACTTAGAAATTAGGTTTTTGCAGCTTTCTGAATTTTTACTGTATATGTTAATGCTGGGAAATTGCGGAGTTTCCCTTGTTTACGTGAATGTATGAGAGTCATTAAATTACGGAAATGGCTAAAATGAGAATTCCTCAGGTAACGTTTGGAAGAAGTTAACGTCAATTTTATGCTAAGAGTAAGCCAATATGAAAACAGTGTAATGTTGTTTGCAAGCAGTTCTAGATCGCAAAGATATCTGCTTCTCTCTTTGTATTTTGATGCTATCTAGTTTGGTATTAAAGAAATTCTATTGCTGCAGTTCATACTGTGTTTGGCAGTTAACTCTTGCTCTAAGTGAAACTTGTTCATATTTTTATTTTGAGTAATAACCAGAGCAAGCCCTTTAGGGAGACTTCCTATTTTGTTTTCTACTTTCAGTCAATAAATTGTGTACTTTTCAAATTTTATGGCATCAAAATGTTTTTCAGAGTGTGTTGTATTGGTTGGCTAGCTCCCCTTTCTTAAAGGGAACAACAGCACTGCATCTGTACTGCTGGTTCTCAGAAATGCATAGGCTCTTTCTTAAAGGAAAAAATGTAGCATTTTTCCTTCTTAAAACAACATGGATACACTGGTTTTTCAATGTGCGTGTAATCTTAAGATGTGGAGCAATACTTTGACATTTGTAGTTTGAAAACTAAATGCGTTTTAGGTTTTTTTTTTTTCAGAATGGAACACCAGTATCCATTAGCTCCATTATAAAATGCATTTTTTAAAATATATAAAGCAGGCTTCTCTTTAGAACACAATTTCAAGTGGCAAATTCATATATACAGTTCCATGAATGTGAAGACATACCTTTAATTTGAAAAATAACGACTTGATATGTTGACACACAATGGCCAAACATCATCATAAACGTCTCCACCGTGGTCTTTCCAATATTGTGGCTATTATTTGTAAATGCTAATAGTAACAAAGCAATTTATAGACTTGTAATTTGCAATTAAAATCGACATATAGTATGAGGAGTTCTACATGCCATTAACAGCTTACGTGTCAGAGCTTAACATCATCCAAGAATCCATTTATGCTGTATCAACAAGTTCTGCTAGTTTTTTCTTGCCAAATGACAACAGTTATGTCTATATAAAAAAATAAAATCTGTAGGGATTGCAACTGATCATCAATTTCATTTTACCTTATTTTGCCAGTTCTGAGAACTTCTTTTTTGTTTTTTGGAGCAATTTAAGTTTAATGTTTAAGATATGCTTTGGGTGGAAGGTGGAAATTGTTTATATTTATGAGTTCAGCTGTTTTCACTTCTGCACTGAGCCAACATCTTTCAGTTAATTTCTGCAGGATTCACTCCCTCTGAACGAAGAAATCTCCCTCACACTATCTTTAGGGCTTGTTTGCAAGTTAGATGGTGCACATCAAACATTTTCAATTTGGGGTTTTGATTTTAATCTTTTCTGTTATATGGATTTCTCCCAGAATCTCAATTGTAATTTTGTCTTGTGGGACGAAAGCTGGGATCTTTTCATTTAAGTGGCATAAGATGTAGACACACAAACACAAAGAAAATTGAAAAACGAAAGAAATGAAAAAGTGCTATGCAAAATGTGGCTATTTCTATGTGCTTAATGTCCAGCCACCACCTCTTTATTTCTAATATCTGTCTCAAAAGTCTTAATTCCACTTTAAAAAAAAACAAGAATGGAAGTTAAGTTGGAATGTCAGAAAGCTAATAATCAAGCTAGACGTTTAGGCTGTCAAATAAACTGGAACCGTGTATAAAACATTTATATAAAATAAAAAGCAAGCTGGTGCTGTGTGTTTTAAAATATAATGACAGCTTTTTTGAGAGAGGCTGTTGTACTCCTTATTTGCTTTGATCATTTTCAAGGGTTAAAATTAACATACCTATAAATTAAAGGCCATCTGTCGCAACCATATGTTGTGTACATACAGCATTTGCTTATTTACAAGCTCATTAGCTGTTTCATCTTTGCTCATATTGTCAACCTGTTTTCATTTGTAGCAGTTATATTCTTATTGAGGTCATTATTGTATGTAAACAAATTTAAAATAACCTAAATGAGGAAGCTGAGATAAATTGACTAAAATACATACACTATGTCTACTGATAGAAAGTGACACAGACCATAGTGGTCTTCAGGTTAAGACATTCGTCCATGTTCTTTTGAAGCCTCTGTCAAAATTCTAATTGAATTTTGGTTCTTATGCACTTTATAAATTACTGATTTAGGTGTGAATTGTAATTTGCAAAAGAAATATCATTTTAACATTCACAATGCAAGGTACTATTTTCCTAATAATATTGACTATGGAGAGAATCAACTGAAGTTCATTTTCTTCCACCTACATTATATATATGACATTTATTAGAATATGAAGAGAGCAGTACAGTCATTTAAAGGACCTTTTTTCTGTTTAAAATACTTTAGTGCTTTAGATTGCATTTTACTTACTGTAAGAAATATTTAAAAACTGACATTTTGGCTGGGTCTTAGCTTGGTATAGCACAATGGAAAAGAGTCAAAGTACTGTGCAAATTACAGTTGCTATATCACAAGTCAAAGAGTGCTATGAAGGCCATGCTGGTGCATTCCCAGCATATGATTCGGTGGTCCATTATAAACCTATAGTTTTGTTTCCTGCAGCATTCAAGAATTAAACCAGTATGATAAAGGTGAAATCCTACAATTTGTACAGATTTTACAAGCATACACTTCATTTTGAGCTGTAAACTGAATGTCTAATTGCAGATGAACACTCAGCTTGGTATGTGTGACTGCGAGTACATATCTATTTTAGAGTCAACCATTTTTGTAACATGCACACCATTTTACTATTTGAGAAAAATTTGAGAAACCAGAGAAAAGTCAATGTGGAAAAAAATCATATGTAGAGGTATCTGGCTGGGACTCTAAACACGTCTCCTGGAGCTATTATGCCACCATTGTACAGAGTGGTCCAGATCTAATTATGCAGATCCAGATCGTCTGGATGACTTTGATTTATGCGGGGACAATTCCACTTCGGTGCAAAGACGACACTTCATGTCATCAGTTTGCACACTTCTCGATGGTCTTGGATTTTTTTCGGGTGATTTTTCTATGTAATAAACTTAAGTTGTAGCGTAATGAAAATTGCTTAATAAGATCTGGACCACCCTATAGAACTTTTGAACATAAGAAAAATTGTGACGGGAATAGGCCATTCAGCCCATCAGGCTTGTCCATCTTGTTCACCAAGATTGCCCAAAATAACATCAAGTCAAGGTCTGAAGGTCCCTAAAGTCCTACTCACTACCACACTACTTGGTAGTTTATTCCTTGTGTCTCTGTTTCTTTGCATGCAAAAAAACCTTTTAATATTTGTGTGAAATTTACCCTCAACAACTTTCTAACCATGTCCCCATGTTCTTGTTGAACTCATTTTAAATTAACAGTCTCGATCCATTGTACTAATTCCCTTCATCATTCTAAACACTTCGATTATTTCACATTTTAATGTTTTATTTGCTTTAACTGAAAAGGTTCAAATCCTCATAGCTTATACATCTTAGTCCTGGAGTTAACTTAATCACTCTTTTCTGGACTTTGTGTACTGCGGCTTTCTTTTTTTTTTGTAGTATGAAAACTAAAACTGGACACAGTACTCCAGGGGAGGCCTTTTTGGTATTCTAATTTGCTCAAAGTCCTGGTTGTCCCAGCTGAAACTGTGTGTTAACAGAAGGAACAACGAGGCAGAGGTTAAGTGCACATTTTTTTTTCTCCTGAGTCCCTGACCAATATTTCTTAAGGTATAGGTGTAGTAATGAATAAAACAGATTTATGTTAGTCTGCAAGTAATTGTACCACAAATGCTACTTTAAGTAGGCAAAAAATGCCTAAGGTATTTGAATGCAATTCACAAGACACCTTCCCAACAACAGTAGATTTTTGTTTTCTTTGGAATAAAAATAACCAAGTGCGTTCTTACTCGAAAACATTGCGTTAAACACAAGAATAATTTTACTTGAAAAATAAAGGTGATGCCTTCTAACATTAATAATTACACTATGTAACAAATTTTTATTTTGTTCCTGGGTACAAAGTGTGTTTTCCTAACACGTTATGCCAAAAAAAAATAGAAAATAGCTGTTGTTCCACAAAAACTTTGCTTTTGTGATCAGGACAATGATATTTTGAAATTTGTCTGTTTTCGAGAAAATTCTCGATTCGCATTCAATACTGAGTAGTCTTCTAGAATATTCTTGAACTGTTAGAATTGTCCAGAAGTTTCTAGAATTTTCCAGAATTATCTAGAACTTTCAAGAAACTTTTAGGACTTTCTAGAACGTTCTCGGACTGTCCAATAGTAGTCATACAAGTATAAAAGCACAGGTGACTCGAACCAACATTTCGGTTTATGTTATTTTTTTGATTTGATTTAGATGGCATCAAGAGGTTGCTTGCACCCAGCAGATGCATTTTGCTACGTCTGTGGAAAATTTATAAAGACAAGAGCAAGAAAGTATTCCGTGAATGCATGTCGTAAGATGTGCGAGGCCTACAAGGCATACTTCGGCATGCCTGTCGGGGATCAAGACAAGCCCTGGGCACCTCATTTCACATGCGAATATTGCAAGAAAACTCTTGAAGGTTGGTACAGGAGAGAAAAGAGAGCCATGAAGTTTGCTATCCCGCGAATTTGGCGGCAACCGACTGACCACTCAAGCAACTGCTACTTCTGCGTGGTGGATCCTACCAATTCGCCATGCTGCTGAACAGGACGGAGAAAACGGCTTGGAACAGTTTCGTTGCGGTGGTTCACGGGTTCCTGGGTAATCACAAGGCTGAAAACTATGTGCAGTTGGTTCGGACTCTCATAAAGAATTATGCCAAAATGGGATGCAGAATGTCTCTCAAAGTCCATATCCTTGACGCTTATCTTGACAAATTCAAGGAGAACATGGGAGCTTACTCAGAGGAGCAAGGCGAGCGCTTTCATCAGGATATACTGGACTTTGAACGTCGTTACCAAGGACAGTGTAACGAAAACATGATGGGGGACATGATGGGGGACTACATTTGCAGTACAGTCACAAATCTAGAAAACCTACTCATTTCTGAACCTTTTTGAGTGGTTTTGACTGTCTTTGTCTATTTACCATGCAAGTGTTGTTCTTTATCAGACCGCATGACGAAAAGATAAAAATTCCCTTGTTTTGTCACTATAAATACGAATTTTTCTGGGCTGTGGTCATAAAATCAAAGTTTGTGCAGAATGTACTTGTTTTTCCATAGGCTTTAGACATAAGCAGTTGAAATATAACTCTTGGAAGCCAGGAACAAAAATTGTGTTACATAGTGTTATAGCCTACCCTGTTTCTACTGGTGCCAGTTGATTCACCAGACAATCAGAAGAAATGGATGCAAACCCAACTCTACATTCTTTTAATAGGATTTACATGACCAAGTGTTATGTAGGAGTTTCTTCATTTTTGACTGTGTGGTTGGTGTGAGCAGCTAGCATATGCATGCAACTAGGTTTATTGTGTGTGTGTTTTAGAAATGGTGATATAAGGAGACCACCTCCACAGTAAAGAGAAATAGATGCCTCCTGGGCTATCAGTTTCCTCCTTTAGCTCAGCAGGCCACATAGCTTTCTTTTTATGCTCCACAGGGAAGGCAGTGCTGGAGAATGCAAGACTGCAAGTTTACATCTCAAAGGAGCTAAAAGAATATTGCTGTATCTTGGGAGGCTTTGATCAACTTTAGTAAAGCAGGCAGTCATAAGCCTCAGTCTGTTGCATCACACTGGCACTAAAGTCAACATAATTATGGTCTTCAGGTCAGGCTTGGCAGACTCATCAGTTATGTTTGTTATCCATAGGAAGAACTGTAGACCAGATGGGGGATGTTTTTTGAACATGCGGAACCTAATGAGAGAACCCTGTGCCAAACATTGATGTACACATTATAGGGCAAATCCTTTCTCTTATGCACACCAGCTCCTAAAAAAAAATCTGTGTGACCTGATCTGTGACTCCACGGCACAAAGCACCTTCACTACCAACCTGTTTGCATTATGTATTGAGCGTCCATCTCCTGCTATGTTATGCTGCATCAGTTTAGTCTTGTTGTGTCAGTCATTGAAACTTGACTTAGTAACAGTCTATCTTCTAAAATCCACCCCTACGTCCCCTGATACAATAGGCTTTTATGAGAAACCCAGTGTTCAGTTTTTGGTGTTTATTATAGCTAAACCTAAGATATTGTAATTTTAAGTCAGCAGCACTAGCCACTGTTCAACAATGTGGTCATATCAGGTTTATTAAACTAAATGCTTACACTGTAACTGCAGTCTTCAAAAGAAAGGCACTTGAAGTTCATATCTTAAAATATTATTTTATCTAATTCTGTAAGTTTAATTCGTTGATCTAAACTAATCATAGATCCAAGCTGGTCTATAGCTGATTTCAACGGCATCCATAGATGTAGTTCTAGTCCACTGTACCATATACTTGTATATACAGTGTATGAGGGGAAACCCAAAACTTCATAGAATCTGTCAGTAATAGAGGCAAAGAGTGTAGTGATCAACTATCTATCTAGTTATTGTATGCCTACAGGCTTGTTAATAACTCCACCAGCTGGCATCGTGTTTATTTGATTGAGTGCAAATTTCTGGCATGTATTTTACAGTCGTACACATGACATTAGGAATTTTTTTTTCCTCCAAGCCAAAAAAGCAGTCAGGTCTTCAAACATCAAGAAAATATTGATAACAGTTTTCGATATTAGCAGACTTATTACTAAAGAGTTTGTTCTTCATGAACAGTTACTCAGCAGCATTTAACTGAATTGTTGAGGCATCTGTGAGAAAGCAATTGGAAAAATACGAGCAGTGGCACATGCCAAACTGAATTTTGCACCATGACCATGCACCTCCACACACACATTGACAGTCAGCTTTTCACCAAAAACACCTTGGTTGTTGCTTTGCATATCTTCTTCATCCCCACCTCTGCCAAATTCACTAGATCTCCCACCCTTTCAGGAACTACAATTGGGTCTGAAGTGAAGACAATTTAGTACCATGAAAGAAATCCAAGAAAAAAGTTGCAGGAGGCATTAGATACCATAACAAAAGACAAGTATATGAAATGTCTCATCGCTTCTTCCATTCCTGGAAACAAGTTTAATCCATCTTAAGTTGAGCTTTTTGATGGTAATTAAAATGGAAATGCTGTAATTTATAAAATTGTTTTTTTAATTCTAGGAATTTTTGGTTCCCCCTCATATATGTGTATTTGTGTCTGTGTATGACTGTATTACCGCTGCACTGGGGATTAGCCATTTGACTGTACGTCAGTCACAAAGTGTATAGGTCAAGCTCTGTGGGCCTGGTGTGGATCAAAAGTACACATTCTTTAATGGCCCTTATGGAGTAGCACAAAGACATCTTTACACCTCGGCACCCCCACACAGGGTCTGTGTAAGGGAAGGCAGTGTGCGCAGAATACGTAAGAATAGGCAACATGGAGCAGCACCAATGAACACAAACCTTAAAGAGCCTACCAAGAGTCAGCTATCTTCACTTACAGACCCTGTGAAGTAATAACAAATAATTTATTACTTATAAGATATTTGAATGTTCTTAATAAAAACTGCAAACCATCTGGTCAGATCAGAGTCAAAAAAGATATGCCAGCAGTATGAAGCATGACTTTTTAAAAAAAAAAAAAAAAAAAACTGCATAGCTTATTAGTGTCCTAAAAATTGGAACTCTGTCAGTGTAGTGATTTATTTTTACTTATTACTAGTATGTGGCCAATTGTTGGTTGCAGCATCAGTACAGTCGACAGGCTGCTACCTCAGCAGCTCCACTATCACATATATGATATGCAGTTTATATCATTCTGTGGCTGGCAGTACGAAGTACATGATAAACAAAACACATGTGGCCTTTCTGGACTACAATATCTTGTTTTGGCAATTTCTAGGACATTTGTGCCTTATTTTTGTGTTATAGCCTTTGGACCTAAGTGCGAATGGCCTCAACTCAGTTGACTGTAAATCGGTGAATATGTATATATGTGTATATATGTATATTTTTCATTGGTAATAGGTTTTTGTAACTGAGTAAAGAATAATTAGTCTTGTTGTTCTATTTGGTGTCAAGCTCTTTATTATATTTGATGAATTTTGTAATCTCGTTCACTAACACTTCTTAATCAGCCACCAGGCCAATGTTTACTTGATTACTGACCTCTTTTGTAAGTTGCTTTGGATGGAAGCATCTGTTAAATAAATACAGGTAAATATAATATTATACAGTATAAAACAAAATGTGATTTTCTTTACCTTTTGGATTTGATAATGATACACACCATCCAATGTAGAAATACGCTAAAAGCCTTATTTTTCACATCATCTGCATAGTTAGTCACACAAGGGGATATTGGGATATGAAGCTATAAATAAATTTGTATTACAAAAAGGCAGTTCTGTACACTATGCAAGAATGTAATAAATATACAATATAACAATCTGTAAAAGTGATTTTGCAGTTACCATTGTCAATGTGTAGTATGTAATGGGTAAGCATACAATCATTAACATTAAATAGAGTAGCAACACAAAAGCCTATACGACTTTAAGCCATTCATCTCAACACTGGTTTTCAGTCCCTGTTCACCTAATTTTTGGCAGGGCCAAAATCAAACCCTGACAAGTAGCAAAGGCCTTCCTAAATCTCATGACCAACTTAGAAGAGCCAGTTATTTTCATGACCAAGCTTTTCATCAGTAGCACCCTAACAGTTGCATTTCACCAGTCAGTGTATTCATGAACAGAGTGTAGGACAGAGAAGATTAGCTGATTGACTGACCTGCTCACTTAATATGCAGATGAGGGAGAAGTAACAAGTCCAGCTTACTGTATGACCGCCATTAATACCTTTTCTGAACACGTGATCGCCTCTTAAAGTACTTCAGCTCTTAGGTCCATATAGTACTTCCATATAAATTACACGGAGGTCACAGGAAATCACTCAATACAGTGCAACCAATTGTACAGAACAATAATATAGAACCAAGTATATTAGCCTGACAAGACCTGGATTAGAGTCTCCTCTGCTAGAGACTAAAGGTTTAATTCTCTGAGTCTGTCACAGTCAGATATGTCCTGACGTCCCGTGATGCTCTTGTTTGCTCTCCTCTGCACACCTTCAAGTGCTGCTATGTCTTAATTGTACCATGGTGACTAGAACAGCACATAATATTCCAGATGTGTTCTTAAGAGTGCATTATATAGTTTGAGCTTAACATCCCTCATCTTAAATTCACCATTTTGTATGATACAACCTAACATTTTTTTTTCCTTTTTAATTGCTTCTTTGCATTGCATAGTCGATTAAAATGTTGCATCAACATGAACCCCTAAATCCTTTTCAGAAGTTGCTTCTTGTATGACAGTGTCTGCCATCTTTTATTTATAATTGATGTTCATTTTGCCCACATGCATAACACCGTGCTTAGAATTCACACTATAACATGACATAAGCACAAAAGCCGAAATGTGCTTACGCACAGAAAAATCCAGATGCAGGAATCTGTGCGTACTCCAACTTCCGCGTTCTTCCGCTACATAAATCCCGGTCAGCGTGAAAAGTAACACTCATGCACGCGCATGCTGTCCCGCCCCAATTCCTCCCAGAATTACGCCTCTTTGAATATGCAAATCAATATAAATAGCCCTTAAGCTCAGCCTTCTGTGAAAAGACAATGGGAAAAGCACAGGGGAAAATATAAGAATTTAAGCAAATACCAATTGGGGGCAAAGGAAAAAACTTACTATTTGTTGATTTAAACCGTGGTATAATCAACAAAAGGAAGTTGATCGAGTGACATAGCGTGTTGGAGAAACTTGAAAGCTCAAGTTCACAAAGTCACACAGTGCCGGAAATAAAAAAAAGAAGTTGTCAGATATCAAAGTCGCCATGAAAAGGCAAGTCATAGCCCACCATCTGAGTGTCATATGAAAGCTTATTAGGGTACAGAGAAAAAAAAAGGCACACAGTGGGGGAAAAAGCACAAAATGTCAACTTCAATCTCAAAATTTCCACTTTAATCATGTAGTTTATTTTGTCATTAAAGTAGAACATCATAAACTTTATGTTAAAATCGTTTAACCAGTTTCTCAAATCACATCATAATTAAAATAGCACGTTAAAAGCTTTGTTTTGTATGTGATCTTCTATGTGTGTGAATCACTACGTGCTTCTTAAACCGACTCTCTTCCTCTGACAGGACACAGAATCCATTACATTCGTGATATTACAGCTCACTGAATAACTAAAATACTGAGATGTATACGTGATATCATTTTCATGATAGGGGTTAAAGCACATGGTTTCACGGTGGTGCAGTGATTGTGCACGACTTTCGATGAAATTATTTATTGCAGCAGTACTCGTGGGCAGCTCTAGGCTCGTGGCGGTCCTGGGCAGAGAAAGAATCGGTGGCCCCTTTGCCCGGCAATGTCAATATTGTATCTTATGCACGGTGGATGGCCACGTCCGTTGCGGACACTGCATTGCTGCCTCGTGCTCATGACACAAATGTTTAACTTTTGTCAATTTGACGCGGCATTTTTAGCTGTGTCGTTATTTTCTCTTTCTGTTTTATATTCAATATATATTGGCGTGCTCGCCCCTGCAGTCCTTGCTTTTCTTTCTCTATGTAACCAATTGCCACACTATCAGCTCTGTAATAGACATTAAGCCATCTGTATGCTTAGAGCGCCGATTCTTCAAAACGTTTAAGGAACATTGAAATATCTTCGTAGTACATGTTTAATTATTCTATCTTTCATGCCAGTCCCAGTGAAGCATACATTGCAAGGCACAACCTTTAATTATTAACAATATAGATTATTTAAATGAAGTTAAAGTTTTATCTGTATAATATAATAAATATATTTTGCTGCATTTGATCTTAAAAATGATATCGTCATCATATGTAAATACGCGCTTTATAAAGTGGCTCAGGTTGTGCAATATTATAACTGTAGTGCAAGTTTTACAGTGAGGTAATTCAACTTATAAGTACAGATAGTTCTACAAGGAGCAATTGATTGAGTGTGTTTATAGTTCTTGGGATGAAACTGTTTCTGAACCGCGAGGTCCATACTGTAAAGGCTTTGAAACGTTTTGCCATGGCTGAGGCAGCGTGTGTTTGATGCTGTAAACCAATAATTCTCTTTCCGATCAGCTGCTGTTGTGATTCACACTCGGATATAGTGATATAAATACTCCGAGTGGTGCAGTGAGAGTAATATAGAAAAAGATGATCCGCTGTGGCAACCCCTAACGGGAGCAGCTGAAAGAAGAAGAAGAAGGTGGTGCAGTGAGAGTAACAATGCTAAAGCAGTTATGGTATTTGGAATACTATGGCTATTCCCTGGACCATTATATTGTTACAGGTTAATTACAATCGGATGCATTACACTTATAAACAATATGCGATTAATTTCAGTGTATTTATAAAGCCGCGTCAAGAAAGGAAAGGATAACCACACAGGAACAGTAGCTTTGATGCTGGGTGCCGCCAGTCTGCAACACCGAGCGGAGAACTTACGTATGACAGGGTATGAGGTACTGTGGAAATGTGCGTGGCTTTACACTAAGTTTAGGTTTTATACATCGCGATTTGAACGTGGAAACGTTCTTACGCAACATTTCTGTACGTACACACCGTTTATACATGAGGCCCCAGGTGTTTGCCCAGTTCTGGAGGTTGTCCAGGCCTTTTCGAATTCTTTTTGCTGATTCCTCAGTGTCTGCCATCCCTCTGATTTTACTGTCATCTGCAAATTAACCCAAGTTTACTAACTATACCAGAATCATTAATATAAATCAGAAAAATTAACAGTCCAAGGACATAGCCCTGAGGGAGTCCACTGATAACCTCCCTCCATGGGGAGCATTCTCTTGTTGCCTGCACCCTGTCTCCTGTCAGTTTGCCAACTAGAGATCCAGCTTTGTAGATTATCTCTGATACCTACAGCTTCTAGTTTTACAGTTAATCTTTGGTGTTGGACTGTGTCAAATGCTTTTGTAAAGTCAAGGTAAATTATGTTGTATGCTTTGTTTTTGTCAACTATTCCAGTTGCTTCTTCGGCAAAATTTAAAAGATTGGTTTGGCAGGACCTTCCAGTCATAAACCAATGCTGGCTGTTGTTTACAGTATTATTTTTGGTTTGATAGTTTTCTAATTGATTTCTTATTGCAGTTTCCATAATTTTGCATGGTACAGAAGTAAGACTAATTGGTCTAGAATTGCTAGGATCCATGAAAAACTTAAAATTTGAAACTAAGCAAATGGGTCAAATTAAGTTAACAAGGTTCACAGATAGATGCATTAATTCCTTTGTGTGTGTTGACCTCTACAGATCTATTTTGCTGTTTGTGAGTTTATTTCTTTCTCGTCATCATGAGGCATGTACTCTGGTAGGGCAAACAAGGTGTCAGCTATCTTCACTTATAGATTTCTTTGAGTGTGTGTGTACTTTTGCATGTGCCTCCATGTGTGTGTACATGTACAGTATTTGTAAATAAATTTACATATCTCAAAAGGTACTCGTGCAAAAATTTGCAAATCAGTGTGCCTGGTATCATGACTAAACGGAGTAGACTACAAAATTACACTCTGACTACCTGATTAAATTTAACAATTTCTCGGCAGTTATCTTTGGTCATACTGTATATTAAACTTTTCTGAAGGATATGGGATAAAGTAAAGGACCAATCTGAACCAAAAACGAGAGGCCTGAAGTCTGTAATAAGGCAAACACAATGTAACTTGTTGGAAAATGATAGGTGAATATTTTTGGAAGTTAATGTTGTATATAGATTCTCGTGATTCTGGACAGATATCTCAGAAACTATCCCTCCATCCATTATCCAACCCACTATATCCCAACTACATTTTAGAAACCACTTTGCTAAAATATTCTGCATTTGCTGCGGTGTAATCATCGAAGATTTCTACACAATACAAGATTGCGGATAACTGTGGTCATTCTAGTGATTCTTAAATATAGTATTCTGGTCGTCTTGTTAGCAAATCTTTTTTGGGGGTGGTGGCAGAAGCGGCACTCCAGTCACTTTTTTTTTTTTATTTTTATTTAAATACAAACACACACACACTGCTCCATTCAAGTGAGTGTGATGCTGAAGTGTCACTCATTGCATGGATGTGCTCAGGTCCTGAGGTGGGTCACTGTGTGGTGGGTGTGGCAATGGCTATATCAGTACATGCTCCCAACCCCTCTCTCTCTTTCTTTTGATTAGAAGCACAAATTTTTGTCTTTCTGGTTAGGATCCTCTCTTGACTGTTTCTCCTGATCCTTTTCTTGTTTTTCCTGTTGTTTTTGCACTCTTAGCACAGCAAAAGTGACCTGCCAGTCACATTCTGCCTATATTCGGCCTGAACTGGTTTAAGCGGTTTTGAAAGTTTCATGTAATGATATGTAAGCTAGACAGGAACTTGTTGTAATGGCACAATCTGCTTCATTGGCATTTAGCCTGACATACAGTAGAGGGGTTCTCATGGTGGCATTTTGTCAGATATGCTGTTTACTGTGTACACAACAGAACAATGAGACAGAACAATAACTATTGTTCCATTATGCACTTTGTAAATGAAACCATGTTGGCAGGATGCAGGTCTTATTTCTTTTAGCTCAATGGTGCAAGAGCCACCATTTTTTTTTCACTCAGTATAAAAAAAATAATTCAAACGTGTTTCTTATATTTTCACTCTTTTTCTTGTGTCTGGAGGAGGAGTAGTTGAAAGTGGTGACAAATACAAATCCCTTAGAACCGATAAGTAGTAATGCAGAAGAAAGGTCTGCTGCAAGAGATGTTGGTGCTTAGCTTATAGTATTCAAAGTGTGTGGAGCCATCATGTTGTGAGGCTCTGCCTGGTGAAATGGCCCTAAACAAACCAAAGTTAATAAAACTATGGTAGTTTTGCCAAACGGGACATTTTGTTTGTTAGTGAGAATGTGGGTGAGTGGTCAGCATGTGCCTGATGACAGTTCTGAAGAAAATAAAAATTCTCCTTTACAGAGTGCCATTTCTTGGGTACCACACTTATCTGTCAGTGAACTAGACAAATGATTGCTTTAAAAATTTCAACAGGGATTGTTTTCTCCCCAGTGCCATAAACTATTTTAACAAAAATGTCACTAGTAGCAAAGAGCAGACTATAGAGAAAAACTTTAGATTTTTTTTGTTTGATTTGATGTACTTTTTTAATCCGTAAGGGGAAATCAACTTTGAGGGTGGCCCTTCAGTTTTGGCAAAGCTCTGAATCTAGTATTATCTATAAAATACATTTTATGAATTTTGTCCTAGGTATACTGTGTTTTTGGCAACATGGAGGCATTGTGGTTAGGGCTGTCTGTCTCATAATCCCAGAGTCCTCTGTTTGAATCCTGGCTTGATGACAGTCTATGTGGAGCTTTCACATTCTCCCCATGTCTGTGTGGATTTTTTCTTTAGGTACTCTGATTTTCCAACCACATCCATAGAAACCAGTGGGTTGGATGGTTAACTAGCAACTCTAAACTGGCCCAATGTGAGTGTGTGCATAACTTGGCCCTGTGCATATAGTGGTTGTTTCCTGTGTATGTCCTGATTCTGTTATGAGGAGTTCCAGTCCCAGTGACCCTGAACTGCCTTGATGTGGTATAAAATAAGAACATAAATACAGGAAAAAGAGTTGGTGTCCCAGTTGGAAAAGTCCCATTTAATACAGGAGAACTTCATTTAACAATATTAGAAAATGCATGTGGAATAACCAGTGTATCTCCTTCCTGTTATGGTTCTCTGACATGACTTTTAGAGGTAGGGAACACAGACAGACTTAGCCAGGGATCACAGATCTTTTTCCGGGTTAGCAATTTCTAGACCAGGGAGGAAACGGGCAAATATGAATGTCTCGTCTCCACATTACACACCCTCCTCAGTCATTCCTTTTGCTTGGTCTCAGTGGGCTCATTTGGGTGTAAATAACAGGAACAAATAAGGCATGTAGATAAGTGTTTTATCAGCAATAACTTTCTTCTAATTCAGAAACTACGTTGGAACAAAAACCTGCAGCCACTGTGGCACTCCAGGACTGACGTTGCTCACCCCTGGTTTTATAGTTTACTGATCTAATTCTAGTTGAAATGTGTGTAACTATTCTGAATCTGTATTCAAGGAGTCAAAGGAGACAGATTGAATAGTTGCACCAAGATGTGTAAGTACAGTTTGCTTGACAAAAATCTGATTGGATATTATTAATTTCATTATTATTCAATGTATGACCCCAGTGTGAAATGCAATAAATAAAAATATTCAGTTCAATTTATTTTTGTTTAGCTATGGACACTGTGGTCTGAACCTTTACTCAGTGCAAAGTTTACAGGAAAAGCTCAAAATATACATTTTACAAAGTACATACTGTACATACATAAAAGTAGAGGCTGATCACACAGTGAAATAAAGCCATTTCAAATTGCCTAGCACAAATGCTTCCTTACAGTATACAGTATGTGCATTAATATTCTCATGGAAGCATATAAAGTATTCACCTCCTTGGAAGTCTTCATATTATTTTCTTGTACAACAAGGAACCACATGGGATTTAACTTGACTTCCTTAATTTTGATCAAAAACAACATTTATTTATATAGCACACTTTCATACAAACAATGCAGCTCAAAGTGCTTTACAAGATGATAAAAAGAAAGTTGTATGAAACAAAAAATAAATAAGATTAGGCAATAATATTAAAGAGTAACTAACAAAGAATAAGATTAAGTCAGATGGCCAGGAGGGCAAAAAATAACCTCCAGTTAGGCTGAAGAAAAACCCCCACAAAATTTACATTTGTTCCAAAACCAAAATGGCCACCCAGCCCCCTCTGGACATTCTACCTAACATAAATGTTCCTAAAACAGTCCTCTTTATTTTTCTGCTTCACGTGATAGTAATTGATGATTTTGGTCTTGTGGACAGCTAGGACACCTGCCCTAAGTCCAACACAGGGGTCTGCATGGTCCCTAAATCAGGTGGTTGGTGGTGGTGGTCATGCAGGTTGCAGAAAATAAACCAATGTCAAAGTGAAAACAGAACTCCGCAAAGTGGTCTAAATTAATTACACATATAAAGCACAAAATAACAGATAAATATTCACCATTTGTAGTGAGTCAGTATGGTGGCCATTATCACTATTTTTATTTATCCTCTGAATTTTAATGAGGACTGCATCTTGATCTATGTACACCTCATGGTGTGGACACTAAAGTTGTGTAAGCTAAGGGGTTTTTGGGCTAAGCAACTTAGTTTTATATGTGAGAAATAGCATTTTAAATTAAATTTGTATCGGTCCAGAACAAAGTTGCCTATGGAGGCCATTAAAATAAGGTAAAACCCCCATGGTTGGGGATTCAAGCAGCTATGCATTATAACACATGCTAAATGTTACCATGTGCCACATCACACCAAGGACTCTGTAAATGCTCCTCTGGGGAGAACACAGTCCTTGGAGATGAAAGGATCTCCTTAATTTTTTGTCGTGTGGTCGTTAGTCTGTCCTTAGGCAGTCCCTTCTGCTTCTTGTTATTGTGGAAAACCACGGCCCACTGCTTTTGAAAACATTGACCAAATTGCAGTTTTTTCTTCTTCATCTCCATTTGTAAAGCTGGTGTTCAGCATCCCCAGAGGAGAAGTGGAGCTTATCACTAATGAAGACATAATGCCAACCAAGGCTGCCTAAGTTCAACAATAGTATGTCAGTAATAATGGTGAGCTGTTACTAGACTATATAATGAATGTCATGGATGGTATTTTACTCCTACAGGTTGTCAGCCCCTTGTCTGAGCCATTATGTAGAAATCTGTTAAAGACATCATTTCTCTTTAAATTATGGAAAACGCTTGTTATGGACACTATGATGGGTTGTTACAGACTCCTCAGTTCCTTCCATGGTACATCAGGACAAGTATGAGAGCCATCTTGCAGCCATTAATGTAGCATAACATTCTCTAACCCACTTAATCTAGTTTGTTGTTATGTGGAGTCCTGGAGCCTATCCCAGTAACGTTTGGTATAATTCTTCAATCAGTCTTAATACTTTAGGCCTACTTGTACTCACACTGGGCTATTTAGAGCTACTAACTTGTTTGTTTTCTGGATGTGCGAGATACACTAGAGGATCTGCAAAAAACCCTCACAGACCTCAGCAGAGTTCGGAATTTGAACCCCACACGCTAAGTCCATGAGGAAGTAGTAATACTCCCTACACCACAGTGTCATAAACTCACATACCTACAGCCCCGACAGACTATCTGGCCTGACAGATGTTTCAAACCCTGACATACTTGGTCATTTCTTCATTTGGGTGATGCATGTGGTGGGCTGTGTCAGCAATATAGGGTTCTCATGGTCATCATGATCAGGCACGTTTTAAGGCTTATTGCAGTGACTGCAGGTTTTCATTGTAACCCTTTTCTTAATTGGTGACCAGTTTTGATGCTAATTAATTAATTTTCCTTGACTTGTTTTTTAAGATTTGTTCCCTTGAATTTCTTCATTGTTCCTCTTAATTGCACCAAAACAGAAATGAAACATGAAGTGAGTGAACCAACATAAGTCAGGTTTCTCAAACTCCAACCAATTTCACTCCAACCAGTTGCTTAATTAGGCTCTGATTCTTGTTGTTAATTAAACCCGTTCTTTAACTTCATGGGTTCTTGCTGCTCTCATTGTGCAGCATACATTTCCAAAATTATTGATTTTCTCTTTTCTAAGAGAACTATTAATGTTTTGTAGACCTGAGCAGATCAGCATTCCTGAGACCTTCATCTTTCTTTATTTTCGGATATTGTGTGATGGACACAGTTTGCTGGTCATGTTTTGGATCATTTTATATCTCATTATTGATTGACTGCTAATTAAGGAAAAAGAAACAATTGAGTGGCCTGATTCTTCAAGAACAAGCCAATTAAAATTATTTCAAAAGAAGTTAATTAGCAGCAAAAACTGGTCACTAATTAAGAAAAGGGTTAGAATGAAAGCCTGCAGCCAGTGCAGCCCTCCAGGACTGGAATATGAGACTACTGGCTTACTGCATGGTCCCTCAGAGACACTAGTGTTCATGATGAATATTGATTCATCTCTTTTCAAACCCAGTTATCTAAATAAATGCAGAATGCAGGGTGTATGAAATGAGGTGGCAAACCTAATTATTTGAGTACCCGTCTATGCTTACCACCTTTTCCAGAATTTTGTGTGAACTACACCAATGCTTCTGAGGGCATTTTTTTCCTTTCTGCATATGCCAAAAAGATGTGCATTTTTTAAAAGGAAGAAGATTCCGTCTGACACTCATCTTTAAAATATTCAAGGGCTGTTAACCTATTTCTTCTTATGAAAGCATTCAAGAAGGCAGCTTTTTATATTTAATGTAGCACAGTGATTAGTGCTGCTGCCATATATAGCATCATGAATTTGAATCCCATGCCCTGTACACACATACTACATTCGTTTTCCTCCAGATACTTTGGTTTTCTTCCCAAATTTGTGCATTAGGTAAATTGGTCCATGTGAGTATGGGGGCTTATATGTCTGTGCAAGTTCATTTCCTGGCATAAGCATGCTAAGTGACAGTTTTTAACATATGGACAGTGGGGACAGAAAATAGAGGAGAGTATATCAAAATAGCTACACTGCATAAAGCAGTGTGTGTGAGTGAGCCCTACAATCAACTGGCATCCCAATTAGGGTTGGTTTTTGCCTTTCCACCAGTGCTACCAGGATGGGCTCCAACCGCCACAACCCCCCCCAACCCTGAACTGTATTGCGAAGGTTTGAGAATTAGGTGGTGCAGTATGTTATCCATCCTTCTTCCAAACCTGCTTTTGTCCTGAGCAGGGCTATGGGGAAACTGAAACCTGCCCCAACAAGCATACGGCACAAGGCAAGAGCAATCGCTGGATAAGGACGCCAGTCCATCACAGGAAGAACACACAGACAATGGCTCACTCACTAGAGCTAACTTGTCATTGCTTCACATGACAGTGTTTGATTTATTAGTATTAGATTATTAGTATTAGATGTTTAACAGAATGGGACTACAGTACTGACTTGTCTATATTTATTTTAGCTTTATATATAACTATATATAATGCATATTTTTTTTCTTTCCTGCTACTTGATGGCAGTTTTATAAAATGATGACAAAGTATTGGTATAACATGCCTTGAATCCTGTCTTGAGGAGGTGACCCTTGAGAAAATTATTTATATATATATATATATATATATATATATATATATATATATATAATATTGATACAGAGTCACCAAAAAGATCTCAGAAATATGTTCCATTTTTAGAGAATTTGGGGGGAAAATATCAAAATGTAATGCTACTTTATATCTTAAATTGTTCTGATGTTATCACCATTTTTAACTCAACAAGCATTCAATCTGTTCTGTATTTCTGTGCAGGCAGAGCAAAGCTTTTATTTTCAACGCATACATTATTTTTTCACAAATCTGAAGAAAATAAAATCCAGCAATTTCCAGTTGGCACTCTTTTCAGTCCATCAGTTTAGAAGACTATCATGGTAGGCTGATCAATAGGATTGAGAATGTTATGTATTAAGACTTGTTTTAGATTCATTGTGATTTCCACTTGTCCCCATGTCTTTGGACTATGGGAGGAAACCAGAGCCCCCAGAGGAAATGCACAGACATATGGAGAACATGCACACTACATGCAGGGAGGACCTTGGACGTGAACCTCTGCCTCCTTGCTGCAAGGCAGCAACAGTACCACTGCACCACCCTGGTGCCCTGTAATATGATATCTTATAGGTAAAACAGGGCCTGTTTATCTTTGGGGGAAAAATGCAATAAAGCATGAAGAAGGAAGAAAACCTGAGAGTGCATTGAATAAGCTATATTTTGATGCTAATGTAAGCTATGCAACCCCCTCCCCCCAACTCTCCTGAGGTTCATCACAAAGTCCCCAAAAATCAAGTAACTGCCCTTATCTTATAGCTAAATAAAAAAGACTGAATTTTTAGTTGTCTGTTATAGTTTCACAAAATATCAGAACTATGCAAAACAGAAGAATTACAGAAGGCAATCGTTTTATGTTTGTTTTTTCTCCAGTATTTCATAGGGTCATTATTGTCACATGCACAGAGTTCAGAGTTACTTGCATGTGCTAATCAACATACAGCACATCACCACTCTGTGGTGCCATGACTAGTGAATATAAATACCTTACCTTGAGACTCTAGGACATTAAAACAATTGTGACAGGAGCAGTTGACATAAAAGGTATCATAAGGGAAAAGGCTTGAACGGAGAATATTTGTTTATGCTGATGATATGGTGCTTTATACACTTTATGGCCAAAAGTCTGTGGACACCCCTCCAAATTATTAAATTCAGATTCGCCCAGTTTTAACAAGTTCATAAAATCAAGGACATTGCCCTGCAGTCTTTATTGTCAAACATTGGCAGTAGAATGGGTCGTACAGAAGACGTCAGTTATTACTTGCTTATACTGATTAATATGGTGCTTTATACACTTTATGGGCAAAATACGTGGGGACACCTCCAAATTATTGAGTTGAGGTGCTTCAGCCATGCCTTTTTGTTTACTGTTTCATAAAATCAAGTACATAGTCCTGCAGTCGCCATTGACAAACATTGATACTGTAGTAGAATGGGTTGTACTGAAGAGCTCAGTGACTTTAAACATGGCCCTGTCATAGGATGACATCTTTGTCATAAGTCTGCTGTGAAAATTTCAGCTCTGCTAGATCTTCTCTGGTCAACTGTGTATTATTATTGTGAGGTGGTGTTTTTTGTTGTTTTTTTTTTTTTCTCCAGCCTTCTGGAGGTTTTTTTTGTTTTTTCTGTCCTCCCTGGCCATTGGGCCTTACTTTTATTCTATGTTAATTAGTATTGCCTAATTTTATTTTTATATTTTGTCTTTTTTTTCTCTTTCTTCATACTGTAAAGCACTTTGAGCTACATCATTTGTATGAAAATACGCTATATAAATAAATATTGTTGTTGAGGAGAAACAATAGCTCTGCTTTGACATTGTAGACCACGCAAACTCACAAAGAGCCACCAAGTGCTGAAATGCATAGCATGTAAAAATTGCCTAACCCGCTGTGGCATCACTCACAACAGAGTTCCAAATTTCTAGAAGCAACATCTGCACAAGAACTGTGTCACAGAAGCGTCATGAAATGTGTTTCTGTGGCCGGGCAGCTGCACAAAAGCCTAAGATCACTATTCACAATGCCAAAAGTTGGCTGACTTTGTATAAAGCACGCTGCCATAGGACTCTGGAACAGAAGAAATATGTTTTCTGGAGTGATAATTTGCATTTCAGTGTCTGGCAGTCTGATGGACGAGTCAGGGCTTAGTGAATCCCAGAAGAATGCAACGTTCTGCATTACATTGGGTACTTTAAAGTTTGGTGGAGGGTGATAATGTTCTAAATCTGCTTTTCAGGATTTGGGCTAGACCCCTAGGTTAGAGTGAAGGGTGCTGTTAATGCTATACCATACAAAGACATTTCAGACAATTGTATGCTTCCAACTTTGTGACAACAGCTTGTTATAGGCCCTTTATGTTCCAGCATTACTTTGCCCCTGTGCTCAAAGCCATGTCCATAAAGACATGGAGGAACTTGAGTGGCCTGTGTAGATCTCTGCTGAACATGTTTGGGATGAATTTTAATTCCAGCTGCGAACCAGTTCTTTTTGTCCACTATAATCACATGACTTCATAAATGCTGTTTGGTTCCATGGGCATAAATTCCCACAGGCACACTCCAAAATCTTGTGGAATGCCTTCCCAGAAGAGTGTAGGATGTTAGAGATGCAAAGGTGGAGCCAACTTCATATTAATGTCCATGGTTTGGGAATGGGTTCTCTAATATGCTCATAGTTGTGATGGTCAAGTGTGTAATAAACTTTTGGCCACGTAGTGTATGTAACCTAAGCCTAACCTCCCCTGACTTGTACTCCACACATTATGATATATACAGTAAACTAACATCCCATTAGTAGTCTTGGTCGTTTCTGCATTTCTTACCTAGATTTTCTGTTAGCCTTTAGTATTGTCCCATCCGCAGAGTATAGAAAAATTTTTACATGTATATCTTACCAACATGCAACACAACGCTACTCTCCGGTGCCAGAATAAGCAAGAATGTGTTAAAATGCATATCTTTATTTTATTAGAAAACACACAGATCAGTTTGTTTGATCTTCTCCTTAATCCTGTTGGATTTTGCTCCCAGTTCCAGGATCCTAGGCAGCCTGTGTGAAATAGGAGAAGTAGAAATCTTTGTCATTATATTTGAAAAATATAGTGAGAAGTCAAGCAAATGACACCTTTTATTGGCTAACTAAAAAGATTACAATATGAAATTTGGTATGACATCTCTTTATAAAAGCAGCAATATATCAATGGAAAATAACCCAACTTTACATATGTACAAAAGTAAGTGCTGTAAAATAACTACCAGTAAATAAGTAGATTTAGCTTTTGAAGTCTGAAGTGTGTGTGTGTGTGTGTGTATGTATGTGTGTGTACACTTGTCCAAGGCAGGGTTTAAAATCAGTTCTCAGCAGTTGGACATGGGAGCAATGGAGACTACAGCCTTGGGGAAAAGGTCATTTTTTAGTCTGTTTGCATGGGATTGGATCACCCTATAGGGCAGTGATGGGTCAAACAGTGAATGCCCAGGGTGCGTTTTGTCTCTGCTAATGCTACTTGCCTCCTTGTTCAATCAGACAACATAGGCACTGTACAGATGCAAGAGACCCATCCAAATAATTCATTGAGACATCTTCATCACACAATTCAGATCCATGCACTCATCAGCCGTGCAGCTGGCATACCACACAGCCATGCAATGGGTGAGGATTCTCTCAGTTGTGCTGTGGTTGAAGTTCACCAAGAGCTGTTGAGGAAGTTGGGCCTGTTTCAGTTTCCTAAGGAATTGGAGGCTTTGACCTTTTTCACCAGGTAAGTGGTGTTAAGGAACCACATTGGTTTTATATGTAAACTCCAAGGAACTTGAAACTTTGCACAAATTCCACTACTTCTCCATAAATGTACGGAGAGGAGGTAGCCTGTCTTCTTAGTTCTTATGAAGTCTTTGATGATCTACTTTGTTTTGGTGATATTTAGGACTAGGTTTTTTTTGTCCTTACACTACTCTTACCACTTCTTCCCTGTCCTAAATTAGTCTCACTATTGTGGTGTCATCAGTGAATTTAAATATGGTATTGGATGGGTGAATGGGGCTGCAGTCATTGATAGAAAGTAAAGAGCATTAGGGCCGATTTTATACTCCACACTCATCATGAGTGCCTTGTGTTCCCAGCATTCATTTGATGTGTCCTTTGAGCACATCCTCAGAAATTAACACAATGTGCATGTGAGTTGCAGTACCAGCAAAAAAAATCAAGGGGTGCAGTGTCATCAAGTTGGAATGTGATGTCACAGTCTCTGATAACTATCAACATGACAGCAACCCACTTTGCACCTCATAAAGGATAGATGTGAATGCTTTGATGTTTTATGAATGGTTCAATGTGGTGAAGCATAATGCTGACATACAAATGCATTCGTGTTACTTTTATATTCAAGTGTCGCATTTTCCAGCGTCCATATTTTATATTCCAGCATTGCCCCAATGTAATGACATACTTTTTTTTGCACGTTCACAACAGCATCAAAATGTACGGCAGCGTATTTGAGCCAGAGAAGAAAATTAGGGATACAGTGAAAAGGTCTACTTTGTGATTAAAGTGGAAATTTCTGCTTTAATCTGGAAATGTCCACTTTAATCTCGTAGTTTACTTTATCACTTATGTAGACCGTCGTAAATGTCATCTTAAAACCGACCCAGTTGTTAATTACTACATGCTTCTGGGGCTTCCTCCTGTGCTGACAAGCAGAAATTGCCACACAGAATACATTTTCACTTTCGTGATAACATGCATTAATGTACAGTATATTACATTTAACAGATAAATCGTAAATCGTTAACTTCATTTAAATGATGAATACTGTTAATAATTTCACATGTGGGAGCAGCACAGTGGCAGAGTGGTAGCACTGCTGCCTCACTGGGAATCACGCCCCTGCTGTTCCCTGCAGGGAGTTTGCATGTTTTCCTGTTGGTTTCCTTCCAAAGACATGAAGGTTTGGAGATTTGGTGATGCTAAAATAACGCTAGTGTATGCGTGTTCTTGTGTGCACCTTGCAATGAGCTGATGCCCTGTTCAGGGATTGTTTCTGCCTCATGCCCGATGCTTGCTAGAATGGGCGCATCCCTAGATTGATGGATGTAATCATTAAACATCCTTTTCAGAGATACTGCGGCAAGGTGTCCTCGGAATTTAATGGACGTTTCAGGCAATTCACAACACAGCGAAGCTGAACGTTTTCTCACTGTGATATCTCGCACTACCAGCTGTTGGAATCTTCCAGATTTATGTAAGGTACGCATGTGAGTATAAATACTACAACACTTGCATAGCAGCAGCATCTGCAGGCGCACATGTTGCGTGAAGTATAAACCCAGCCTTAGGCTCAACGTGCACCCCTGCGGTGTTCCATTGATCAGGATCAGAGTAGAACAAGTGTGATTCCCAATCTTGATGCACTATGGTCTGTTCAGGGGAAAACCCATGGCCTAAGAGCAGAAAGAAGTGCCCAAACCTAAGCTGCTCAATTTATTCACAAGTTTGTGGGGCAATAAAGGCAGAGCTAAACTCCACAAATAGGATCCTCATGTAGGTGTTTGGCTGTGGTGTGTCAGAACCATATGGAGTGCAGTTGAGACTGTGCCCTCTGTAAATCATTTGGTACGGTAGGTCAACTGCTGTTGGTCCAGATGTGGGGAGATGATGGATTTGATGCTGAGGGGACCAATTTCTCAAAACACTTCATAACTATTGTTGTGAGAGCAATTAGGCAATAGTCATTTAAATACTTCACTACTTTGTCAAACTGAAGACCAATCCACTATTTTACAATTCCTATCAATCTGCTTTTTATTCTGTTTTGTTGTCATGATGCCTCGGACTACACATTCCACTATAATTTGCTGTGGGTATAATGCGAATATTCATAGATCTTAACCTTAATTTACTGATCATCAGCCGTGCAGCTGGCATACCACACAGCCATGCAATGGGTGAGGATTCTGTCAGTTGTGCTGTGGTTAAAGTTTACCAAGAGTTGTTGAGGAATACAAGTTTGTAATACAAGTTTGTGATCCTACCGTCTAAAGCAGGAGAAGCCTCTAAGGTCTTGTCCTTCTTTGGATGTGGCATGCTGCCAAGAACTCCTGACATTACACAAATATTTTTTTCATTTCCTTAAACAAAATCTAGCTATATTCTGTATCCTGCTCGTTCCGGTCTGCCTGGTTTTAACCAACATCCTTATAGACAAAAAAAGTCATTCTCTGTTGTTTTACGTATTCTTGAGTTTGACTCTGAGCAAAAAAGCAAATTCATTCATTCATTTTAACATGCTTATCTAGTTAAATGTTTCAGAGAATAAATAAGAATGATGAATAGGTTTACTATTAAAACTATGAAATGAGACTGGGGTGCGCCTGCAGAAGCTTTTTACTTCATGTTTTGAGACCTTTAACATACTTCTGGGACTAGGAAGGAAAGACTGCATTTCACCAGAGAACAGATTTTTTATTTTTATTTTTAAAGAATGGGTTTTGGTGGTAAGAGTGATCTGTCAATCATGTCTGATTGCATCATTTAAATGACAAACAAAAAGGACTAAACTGCTGATGTCACTTTCTATGTAAAGCTTTGTCTGTTTGTCTTTCCAAAAAAAAAAGCAATAAAGCATGAAGGAGGAGAAAAAACAGAAATGAAGCTTAAAGGGCAGTGAGAGTGTTTTAAGTAAGCTTCTGGAATGTATTTCAATGCTAATGTAAGCTACACAAGCCTCCCACCTACCTCTCAGTCCCCTGAGGTTCATCAAAGGCAGATCATGGTTTACATGGGAATGTGCTTTTGTTATCATTCTTCCTAGTGACATATGGGCTAAACTTCAGACAACACACAGAGTCGTGTGTTTTTTTTTTTGGTTTTTTTTTTCCCCCCTTATCCCTGGAGTGTCATTTTGTAGTTGGAGGACATCCTGTGAATAGCTCCATCAGTCCATTAGCTTCAGAATGACACTGCCCCCACCCCCACCGTCTCACTGTGGAGAGTCCACCGGGGCTCCGTCCATCTGGCTCTGGGTTTCTGGTTAGCAGATCTGAGCTGACACACCAGTCTAAGTGATTCTTCGTTCAGCTTGTTAGGCTTCTGTTGCTCCAGGGAGTTTCCAGGGCTAAGCAGCACATCAATAAAGGCTAGTATGACATAAGTCTAGAACTTCGGTAGCTGCTTATTGAGTGCTTTCCTGTATGAGTTGAAGCTTTAATATAGTGTTTCAGTGATGTTACATGAGTTCAGATTTGACACAGGCCCTCAGGCAGGGACAAAAATATAAGGCACGCTTTCTTTGTGTCTCCTCCAGAAAAGGTGTGACAAAGCTGAGACAGCCGAGTTGGCAGATTTAAACCTGATGCCCTCCATCTTTCCACAGTGTGGGTGGTTTAGCCAATGACCTGAATTCAGTACTGCACTTCCTTCTTTTCAGGTGACGGCAGATAAATTCCTGCTGTACTAAAGGGTGACGACCCTTTGAGGGGTGGAGTTTATGGTTTTATTATCAATGAATTTATTTGAGAGACAACCTGTTTATCCTGAAAATAGCCCTGGCAGGGGACATGCAAGGAAGAAGAACATGAAAGTAGAAAGTGTAGGTCCTAAATGGGATAAAGAAAAGCTAGTGGACACTTAGTGGTGGAAAATATCAGTACAGTGGAGCATTGCAGTATATTTAATATCTTTGTAATTTAGCATTGATAAAATGAGTACAAGGCATTCGAGATTATTTGGACACGTATGGAAAAGTAGAAGCAATGCATTTTATTACAATTTGCATTCGTTAACTTCTTTGAACATAATACAGCAGTCCCTTAAATTAGATCCATTCATCTCATATACACTCACAGTTTAGTGCAAAGTAGATAAACATATACTGTAGGTACCTTCCCAAGTCTCCATATAGGAGGTAACCCTACCTCACTCCTGGGCAGGGCAGAGAGTGGCATTATCACCCTTGTGTTATATTTTTTTTTTTATAGCTCGGGTCTCAGGACATTACTTGAAGTATTTGCATTTAATAACTACAATTTCTGTTTGTTTTCCTCAATTAAAAAATTTTAATGCATACAGAATTGCAATTTATTTAGTATTTTTTATCGAATTACATAATACATGTTACAATGGTTACATGTTGGGTATCGAAAATGGTATCAAATGTCAATCAATACTTAGTCTCGTTAGTGCTGGGCGGTATACCGGTTCATACCGACAACCGTTTTTTATTTTTGTTATGGTATGGATTTTTCTTATACCGCAACACCGTTTTAAATTGCCTAAACACTGTTTGGAACGTGGCGCAGCGGGAAACTGTTTAAGGGGGACCTTTTTCATGGCTACACCCCTAAACACATGCCACAGAGGTGTTGCACAGGGGCTCTTTTTCACTGCTACCATTAAACAAGCATACAACGGAGTATAGTACATGCGTTAGTAGAGGTATTGCGCGGTGAAAATGGACAGGACATTCCCGAAACTGAAGCTGTAGCAGACGATAAAGTTCAACATGATGATGCAGAAGAACTTTTGCTGGTAAAAGGAGTCACGTCTGTTGTCTGGAGATACTTTGGATTTAAAAGGTCGGATCCGGACCATTATGTTCAAATGTGTGAATACTGTTTCTATACTACTGGATAATACTGCAAGCCAAGTTGTATTTTTTTTCAATACTGTGTAATGTACCTGGGTACTGTGTAATAGTGTGACAACATGTTGACTTTATTCTCAACATTTCCACTTTAATCTCGACGCTTATGACGAGAATAAAGTTGACATTTGTACTTTATTCTTGCCGTTTGTCGAGATTAAAGTCGACATGTTGACTTTAATCTCGTAATTTGTTATTAAAGTAGAACATCCTAAACTAAACTTCATCTTAAAATGAATATTTAATTTACTAGATTTTCTCAAACCCCGTTATAAGTTATGTACCACATTAAATGCTTTGTGTTGTATTCCCGGAGCCGTGTTAATCGCTACTGCTTCTTAAACTGACTTCCTCTTGCACTAAGAGGAGGCATAGACAGCACACAGAATACATTAATTTCATGATATTCCTGCTCCCTGAACATTTAGAATGCTAAGATAAATACTTGCTTTAATGCATTTCATCATGAAAATTTAAGTATTTATCATGTTGGGGCCACGGTGGCGTGGTGGTTGCACTGCTGCCTCGCAGCAATGGGGTCCCGGGTATTCCCTGCTTTGAATTTGCATGTTTTTCTGGTGGGTTTACTCAGTGTGCTTCAGTTTCCTTTCAAAGTCATGTAGGATGGCAGGTTTTGTTGTTCTTTATTAACCCTGCTAGTGTATGTATTGCTCGTATTAACCCCGCGATGTGCTGGCACCAAATTCAATATTTCCTCCTGCCTTGCACACAGTGCTTGCTGGGTTGGGCGCAACCATGAATGGATGGGCATAATTAAACATGTATAATGAAGATTTTTTTTTAAGGTTTTGAACACTTCGTGGTCTAAGTTTATAACTAGTTTTAATTTCACAAGGATGTTTATCGTGTGGTGATTGGTTATATGGAGAAAGAAAAAGGAAGGATAGGAACTGGGGGTTTAATACGTCAGAAAGTGACAGCACGTATGCAATAAAGAAAGAACGCTATGAAGAACATCCATTGAATTCTGTGTTTGTGTCTCCGACCAGCAGATCACGAACCCAACATTTGCACAATATATGTTAAACCTGTTCATATGAATAATACCCGTTCATACATCCAGTTTTTTGGAACCTTGTCACATCTGCCATAAAGTTCTCTACACTGAACGTACACCTGAGGACCCTTTACTGCGGGGGAGCAGCACTACCATGCATGTTTAATACCTGTTTTAATGCGTTTCATCATGAACAATTATCTTGGCATTCTACATTTTCAGAGAGCAGGAATATCCCAAAGTGAATGTTTTCTGTGCGGTGATCGCTGCCTCTTAGTGCAAGAGGAAGACAGTTTAAGAAGAGAGTAGCGATTAACAACTGGGTCGGAGAACACTTAACAGCATTTAATGTGCTACATAACTTATGACGGGGTTTGAGAAAATCTAGTGAATTAAACATTGATTTTAGGATGAAGTTTAGTTTACGACATTCTACTTTAATGACAAAATAAACTACGAGAATAAAGTGGAAATGTCATCTCGACATATAGGGTTTTTTTTTTTCTTCACTGTGGCCCTAATACGATTCTGTAGGGCTATACCACAAATAGCATTATAAATGCTAGTTGCAGTTTTATTATTTATGTATATAGCTTAGCTTGAAGCAAGGTCCATATTAATGCAGTTTGCCTTAATGATGGATCAGTTGGTAAAGATGTCATCACCAAGTTGCACTTGTTTTATTTTATTTTTATTTGGTGAATACTGTGTAATGCACCTGGGCTTGAAGTCTTGGAAGTAATAGTATTATTACTGGAAGTTGCACTATTATTTATTTTATTGTTATTATTTATTAGTTTAAATATTATGCTGTTTAATGATGATAAAGTTGTTTAAAAAGTCACTTTAACATGTCAGTGGACAGAGATTGTTAACATTAACAAAATGTAGCTGGTTTACAAAAATATTTACTATACAGTAATCCCTCCTCGATCGCGGGGGTTGCGTTCCAGACCCCCTCCCCCCGCGATAGGTGAAAATCCGCGAAGTAGAAACCATATGTTTGTATGGTTATTTTTATATATTTTAAGCCCTTATAAACTCTCCCACACTGTTTATAAATATTCCTCGCAGAGTTATACAGCATAATCCCTTTGTATTCTCTTAGATATTAGGTAAGATTCATTGAAATTATGTATATAAACACACTGTTTATATATAGTAAAACCTAAATATTATTTTAAAGATATTGAGTGTCTCCGATATCACATATGTTACAGCCATTACGATAGACAGGCCACCAGCAATAAATAAGTACAATGCAAGAAAAATAGTATACAGTAAATGTGTGTACAGTGACACTAAACGTACGTACATGTACTAAGTACTGTAAGTAGAAAAGTAATTATGGTTACTCACCAACAATGACACGATGACTTGTCCGATAACAATGAGTTTAATTTTACTGCACAACAAAGGAGAGCGTTACAGCTCTTCTAAAAGAGCCACTTCAGGCGATTGTGTAGCACTGCCGTTGTTGTTCTTCTGGCAGTCTTCAATCCAAATCCCTAAAGCATATTCCATCCAGACTACTGCCTTATTACATCCACTTACAACTCGTTTTGCACCCTGATTAAAAGGACACTGCGGCCGTAGATCTTATATTCCTTTCCTACTTTTTAAATAAAAAGAATCGTAGCCTTCAACAAATCCAAAACGTTTACCTTTTCGGCAATCGTTAACATCTTCCGTTGGCGCTTGGGCACGGCCCCTGAAGCAGTAGCAGATCGTTTTGGAGCCATAATGAAGGGCTTGACTATGCACAAAGATAAACAAAGGTACAAAGGTACACAGCAAAACACGTTGATGCTGAATGAGGGAGACAAGACTTCCTGGTTAACACTGCATTAAGCACGCAGGAACTTAACTGCATGCTCTGATTGGTTAGCTTCTCAGTCATCCGCCAATAGCGTCCCTTGTATGAAATCAACTGGGCAAACCAACTGAGGAAGCATGTACAGGAAGTAAAAAGACACATTGTCCGCAGAACCCGCGAAGCAGCGAAAAATCCCTGTTATATATTTAGTTATGCTTTCATATAAAATCCGCGATAGAGTGAAGCCGCGAAAGTCGAAGCGCGATATAGCGAGGGATTACTGTATATTCCTTTTCTAAGGCATTGTTCAGTGCAATACAACTTTTGACAAGCACCTCTGGATATTTTACAAAGTCTAAATGCCTCTTTGGATGGTTGAAAATATGTTGTCAAAATTTTTGTTTATTTGCAAACATTGTTCAATAAAAAGGCTCTATATTTTGACTGCAACTGTCATGCAGTGTGATTCCTTCTCTTCATTAGTGCCACCCCCTTGAAAACTATCACTTTATGGGACCATGCAAACCTGTATTAATACTTGTGTGCACATTAAAATGTTTTTCTGTACAATGTACAAGTGGAATAGGTTATTCTTAGCCAGTAATTACAGTGGAAATGTGGTTAACATCCACTCATGCATGGGAAAAAAATACCGTCCAATACCGTGAAACTGGTATAATTTTGAAAAATACCGTGATATAGAATTTTGGTCGTACCTCCCAGCACTAAGTATCGTATAAAAATTTGACAATCTGTATCATGACATCCATTGCATACACAGTTCAAATTTGTGCATAGCCTATATACCACTCCCTATAAATGGTTTACTATAGGCATTTCTAATGATTCCTATTGTTCTCTTTGCTTTCAAGCAGAGATTGTCCTGTTTGGCCACAATCACAAGTTAGCAGTGCAAAGATTTACCATATATACTCGCGGATAAGTCTGGACTTGATTTTATCGTATAATTTCTGGTATTTTATAATGTCGTTCGTATAAGGCAAATGCAGGAAAACTCACACTATTGGTCCAAGAGATTATGATATGCTAACGCCAACCTGAGAGAGTAACCACGGAGCACACTGCCTTTTCTTTTTTTTTTCTATGTATTGTTCCTACGTGACCATACGGTAATACCTGAACTATTCCGAAGTGGTGTTTCCACTGATTTATGTTTTTTGTATCTAATACCCTCATACACCTTTATTGTAAGAACATCCCTTATCTACGATGGAGCATTCAATCAGAAGAAAATATGAAACTGGTTTTAATTAAATGTCGTTAAAGTAGCGAAAGACATTGGTAACCGTGCTGCTGCAACAAAATTCAGTGCAGCTAAAAAAAACTGATGCAAGATTGGAGGAGGCAAGAAGATGTAAAAAAAATAAATAAATAAATAAAGTGTTGCATTTTTAAACAGGCGTATAAGTCGGGGTCTGATTTTTATGATCGATTTTAGCCAGTAATCATGAAATCAAAGTAGCCAGTAGGCATGAGACAAGATACTTATCTTACAATACAATTCATATTACAATTGAGGCTTCACGATACAATATGAAATCCTTATTAAAGAAATGTACTGTAGGTTTAGTGTTACTTGTTATTAGATATTCATTGATCAAAACATTGCAAAATAAATTCAAATCAGTATACAAATGTGCAGGTTTTAAGGTATGTTTTTGTAAGTCTTTTGCATTAAAATAAAATCTTAAATATTGTAATGAGCACTGCAATGGAAAGGCATACACCAAATGACAGTTAAGCTCAAGAACAGGTGCGCTTTTTAACGACGAAAGATCATATCGTCTGCACTACAATAAAATTAGCATAAAATATTTGCACTGCAGTAACATATATGTTGCATGTTAATTAGCATATGCAAATATGAATTTCACTTTACTCTGTACACGTGACAATAATGACCTTTTATGAGTATAATATAAAGTTACTGACTGCAAAACCATCCAGATTTAAAGCTTATGTTGGTTTCTGAGTTAACCGAACACTGCCCCAACAATGACCAACTGACCCATTAGGTGTGGGTCCTGACTGGATGTGTAAAGATCTTGTAATATTGGAATTGCTTTTAAGAAAAATAAGAATGTCACCACCCTGCATAAAGCAGAGACACCTCTGTTATGACAGTATCCCCTTTACTCATTTGCTACAGATATAGCAGGAACAGATTTATTGTTTGAGTAGAAAGGCAAGAATTGTGAATATGGCTGCTTTCTCTCTCCATCATGATAGTCGATTACTGTTAAGTGCAGCACAAGATTCTCTGCTGTATATTTCTTATTTACTGTAATCCATATACTTCTGAATTAGTATCAGTGAAAGTTGTATTGATGCCTCAAGAATTTGTTGTCTTGTCCAATTTGAGTATAGCATGAGAATTGCTCCAATACAATTGCAAGTTTGTCCTTTGCCAGTCCCAATAAAGTTTGATTTAAAAACTAGTCTGTGGATGCAATGGCGCATTCATGAAACATTGCAGTTTGCTGTACACTGAGGATGTGTGTCATTAAATTAAATATGTGTATGAAATATTTAACCTGCAGTTCCGGACCACTTTCACATATAGTGATGTGTGTTGTGTGCCGACAACTTTCATCTTTCCATCATTATACAACTTGTCAATAACAGTTTTGCCAACGTGCACTCGGTTTGTTATGGCATACCTTCAATAATTTCCTGTGTAACAAACAACAAAAGAAGATCATAATGGATTGGGACACTGAAGTGAACTCGTATAATTGCTGGTTTTAAGTAACAAAGAACATCTTCCTAGACACAAGTTGTATTGTGGACTTTCAAAGATGGTGTCGCAGTTAGTTTTTAATGCTCCACACAGGAAGGATGCGGGTCCAGGAGGGAGGATGATGGAAGCAATGTTACAGATGGTCTGGCTGTCAGTCTTCCGCTCTGCAGAGAGTGAAAGAAGAAAGGCATCAGGCAACAGCACCAACCCATGGTCTGGAGGATGATTACCATCGAAAGAGCCCTTCAGCTGTCTCCAATGCGCACGTGTGTGACATCTGCTTTCAACAAAAACATTTTCATCATAAAATTCACAGTACAACTCCACATTTTATATTGGCAGTATTTTTTTGTCACAACAATTTGATATAGCAAAATCTTGCCTCATGTCTAGTAGCCAGTCCCGGCCACTGTTAAGGTATTGCAAGTGAATTTTAACCTCCTTTCAGAAAACATAGCCAGGCTTTAGTCACGGCATGAGTTATGAGTATATACTTCATGTCCTACCAACATGCAACACCTCATGGCTCATTGGCACCATAACAAGTAATTTATTAAAATGGATATCTGCTTCTTTTAAGAGAAAACTGAAATCTGCCTTCCTGCTGTGTACCCCCTCACCCCATTGCAATATCACTTGTACAGTTATGCTCCCAATTTCTGAAACCATGTATAAATAAGTTTGTTTGTATGATAATACTGTTGGGCTCTGCCAACCTTTTATCCTGGTAGTGCCAATGTGTACCTTTTTTCTTTGTGTCTCTCTCTCTCTCTTTCTCTGACCTTTCAAAATCAAAGTAAGGTCACTAAAGATCAATCAGTAAAGTGCTACCAAGAGGACAACATGTGTCTGTGCACACCCAGCCAACCCCACTGCAGGATCCATGGTTCTTTTAGTACTTGCCATGGGAGAGATGGTGGTGCCGTTTTGATTTTCAGTGGACATCAAAGTGTTAAAAGGTCACAAGGCTAAGCTTATGTCACTGGCAGCCTCTGGACAAGAGATTTCCACATTTACAACGACACAAAATGCTGCCAGTGGCGTCATTGAAGGCCATAAGGTTGTTGAAAGAAAACCAATAAATGTTCTGCTTAGAAAACAAACAAGGAAGATTGCAGATAGTAATGAAAATTGGAAGGAGTGGCAGAAAATAACACAAAATTTATCAATTCAGGAGAATACCGTTTATTCTGGTGTATACGTGCACGTTATATTTATTTATTTTTTCAATGTTTTACTCCTGCTCTGGTTCACATGCAGGTCATCCAAGATCATCTGCTTAGTAGTTTGTAAACTTCCAGACAGTCTTTTCCATTAGTGGTGTTAACATCTGCGTAGGAGAGACTTTCCCACCAGCCCATAGCATTCTTATCCATTAGCTAAATACCAAGTAAAATGTGAGGAAGGAGGGGGAGAGATGAATGTCTCGCTTGTGGGCAAAAACTACTTGTGGTTGTGATCAGACTGCATTTTCCCAAAAAAGGCACTAGAAGGATTGCTTCTCAATTTCTGTGTGCTTTACGCAGCCTTGAAATTAATTATGTCCTAGACAGAGGTCCTCTAACCTTCCTGCAGTGATGTTTTTGCATCCACCGTTTTTGGACAGGCAAGTAGCCAAATAAGAACATACAATCACATTTGTGTACCTCAAATCATGAAGTGTATCCTTGTCTCCTATATCTGGCTTGTCTCAAGTGTCCTCTTGCCTCTGTAAATGTGATTTATGACCCAAAGCCAGCTCTGGAGGCTATTGACAATTTCCAGGTTACCTCTATGTATTTAGTATAATGGCAGCTCAAATTTCTTGTTCGCACATGGCACTTTGCTTTTCAAACATTGATTAGTGTTTGTTACTCTGCCCCCAGTTCCTCCATGTTTCCCCACATGTTTGGTCCCTTTGTTACCATACATTTTTAGCCTGTTTCTTTGGTGTAAGAATCACCTGCAGACTTGTATAATGATGATGGAGGTTTCAAAACTGTTATCTCCTGCTCTTCTTTAATCCATCATTTGCTACTATTACCTTAATGTACAGTTACCTTCCTTGATATTGCTATCTTCTTATATGGACTTGCCTATCTTCATTGCCCTAGGTCTTATTTACCATTGCTGGTTTAAGGGCTAGCTTTCTTCTGTCATACATATCTGATCATGGGTTTACATTGGGATATTAGATGATGTTTTGCATCAATTGATCGACCTCCAGGAACTGGGTACAGTGGGACTTTTTGTCCCCTGTTTTGTTCTATTCTTCCTTGTTTATGGTTAGTTTGGACTCTTGATTCCTATAGTCCTGTGTTCTTTGGTCTAAAGTGTATTGTGCTCCAGAAATGGAGCTAAAGCTAAAGTTGAATTGTGACTGCTAGTCATGTGATATATCAGACTTTCCAACCTCCGTTACTAATCTGCTCACTGGACAATCTGTTTTAACAAATGAAAATCATGTCACATTTAGCAATTCAGAATATTAGCACTATATTTACGTTACAAGTCTCATTGCTCAATTCAGATTTTTCACTCAGATCTAACTTTACTGTCTTGACAGTCACATTCACAACTACAAATGACCTGTATCTAACTTTAATGTGAACACATCTGTCCTTTGAAATGGCTTTCATTATAAGTTTGTGCACAAGTCATCTGTGTCACCAGCAGCAAAAAATATTTGTGAGATAACTCATGATATTGAAATCGATAAGATGGACAATCTAGTAACGATTTTGTGCTGGAGTTTGTTGGCTGTACATGATTAGGTCGAGAAGGTGGAAAGGACAGATGGCTAGATTTTGCTGTTTTCACAGCTATTGCTGGGATTGTTGCACCAGGAGATATATGGATGTGAGAAACGAGCCTGCACAGGTGGGACCATGACTGTTGTGCTTTCTTCATTTGTTGTTTTGCCAGACTGCTGGTGTTAGGTGATGATGACAGCACTCAACCCATGCGTATAGGAGGGGAAAAAAAACGCACATGAATTCCAAACTGACCATTCTCATTCATGTTGCATGGCTTCAAATTAGATACACATCCAATCTGTAAAAACATATGAAAGTGACTATCAGATTTGTCACATTAAGGCAAACATTTGAATTTGAGTCAGTTACTTCAGCTTGGTCAAGTGAACATAATCTTTTTTTGTGACCACTTGTAACACGCTGTGTGATGAAGTTGGTACTGAACAAAGGGTTAATAGAAACAGTTAATTCAGCCTCAATTCCTGCCTTTTTTTCCTATTTATTTCATTCTGTCATAGTATGTAAAACACAACCGACAGATGAGCATCTCTGGTGTTTGTAAGACCCAAAACACCCACATTCCTTATTTCTCATCGCTGCATTATATAAATTGGACTTCTGGATAAACATTCATTGGTTGTCAACTCTCATGCACACTTAGCCCTCTCCTACGACTAAAGACCAAATCAAACCTGTTTGTAGTAAGTCGCTGGGTATGTCAGACTACATGACCAGCTTACAGGAGCATTCCACCGATTGCCTCAGACTCTCTAAGATTATATGAATAAAGTCTATGACAGAAAATTACTGGAAAACACCTAGCGGCATAGCCTTAAGCCTGTTAAAATTCAAAAAATGTTCATAAATAGCACAGAAGATCACAAAAATGGAGCAGAAGAAAACCATCAAAACTCTAGACCAAATTTAAATCTAGCAAAGTTCTTTTATAAGCAAAAGGATTTACTTTAGAAAGCAAAAATACTTTTGTTATGATTAGGTTTTATCTGTCTTCTGACTTGTCACTGGCAGTTGCCACTAGAAATCAGCTTAATGGATTTTAAATTTACCAAAGATCTGCACTCAACGCAAACCCAGATGTCGATTCGCCTTAACTGCCCTTTGAATGAACTGTGAACTTGGGAAAGGTTGTGAAGAAGACCAGGGTACCTTTTGATTGCAACACCTGAAAATGCAGGAAACACTGACAAAACAAAAGCAGGATATATTACATTTTCCTGTAATTGGCTTCTTGCCTTGTGATCTCGAGCACCTAACCAGCTCAGTTTTAGTGTTCCACAAAAGCTGTTTATCTAAAGATGAAGAGGGAAACAAGATGGCAAAAAGGATTCAAAACTGACCTTCCATCCTTTGCAATGGGCAATGTTTCAATCTGCTCTCATAGTTGGGTCATGGTATATACAGGTGGCATTTTGTGTTTTATTTTGGGTGGCTGGCTTAAACCTGATATACCAAACACTCTGTTAATGCTGCACGGATTTCATCTTATTCCAGCAGACAGAGACTCGGTGTGGTGTAGAAAAAAAAAAATGACAGGAGTGGGACTGGTCATCTACCTGTATGTGAATGAAGAATGGTTTAAAAGGGGGCATATTACAGTTGAAACTACAGTAGTATTTTTGACATTTTAAATTCTAGCTGTTGTCCACATTATTTGTCCAGGGAGATAAGTTGCATCATCCTTTTTACTGTTTATATTCCTTCCTCTGCAAATGGGGAATCAGCAATGGAAATGATTCACTCGGACATCAATACATTAATAATGACTCACTCTGACCCTGTAGTTATGTGGTGATTTAAATCATGTGACTTTAAAAGGAACAATGACAAACTTACATCAATTTTTGTCATGTTCCACTAAGAAAGAGCTAAACTGGCTCTATTCAAATGTTAAAGATGCCCTTAATTGTAAACTTTTGCCACCATTGATCAGATCTGACCACAGCCTGATTCACCTTATTCCCAGCTACAAGCCTTTTATTATATGACAACCTGTTACCACCAGGATAATGAGGAAGTGGTGCCTGTAAAGCATTTTGAGCTACATTATTTGTATGAAAATGTGCTATATAAATAAATGTTGTTGTTGTTGTTGGAGGCCTAAATGGCTCTGAATGACTTCTTCCAAACATCAGACTGGGAAATAATGTTCCAGTCATATGGGGGTGATACTGAGGGATTCTGGTACTGTGTCACAGACTATATTGACATCTGTGTCACCACAGTGATACCCACAAACAGTGTGCAGCTTTCCTAGCAAGCAGCCCTGAATTAATTAGAAGCTAAAAGGTTTCCTGAACAAGAAAAAGAGATCATTCAAATCCAGTGACAAATAAGCTCTGAAGGATGTACTGTACAGCATGTGCTAAAGATAAAGCTGAGTGAAGGAAAGAGAGATTACAAAACTAAAATAAAAAAGAAACTCCCTCAGAATAACATGAAGGATGTCTGGAATGGACTGGGCATATTTATGGGACTCGAGCAGTCCAGTGCTCAGGTGCTAAAAAGGGATGTGAACCAATTTTTTAATATTTCCTTTCCACTTCCAGCTTCTTCCAATGACCAGTCCCCCAAATCATCCTTACTACATCACAATTCCTACCCCTTCAATTCAAATGGCCAGCAACAAGTCTACCTCTGACCATCAGTATGGGCTGGCCATAACTGAAGGTCAAGCAAGAAGACAATTGAGGAAGATACAGGAGAAGCAATGGGACAAGATGGAGTCAGTCCTCGAGTTCCTAAAGCCTTTGAACCTTCACCTAATGACTACCGGCCTTTAGTACCAACCAACCATCTCTTTTAAGGGGTAAGCTCAGAGACATGCAGGTGGTGGAGTCTATGGTGTCCTGGATAATTGACTATCTGTCAGGCAAACTGTAGTTTGTGAGACTCAAGAACTGTGTTTTTGACATGGATGTGAGCAAAACTGGAGTACTGTGTCTCCTTTTCTCTTCACTCTGTACACAAGCTCATGTCACTTAGATCAGGGGTGTCGAACTCCAGTCCTGGAGGGCCGAAGTGGCTGCAGGTTTTCATTCTAACCCTCTACTTAATTAGTGACCAGTTTTTGATGCTAATTAACTTCTTTAGCCTTAGCTTTAATTAGCTTGACTCAGGCCCCTTAGTTGTTTTTTCCTTAATTAGCAGCCGGACAGTAATGAGACATAACACAAGTAGGACATGAGCAGCTCACCTGTACCCATCAAACAAAATCTGAAAATAAAGATAAAGGTCTCAGTAAGGTTGATCTCTCAGGTTACCAAAACATTTTAGGAGTTCTTAGAAAAAAAACAGAATATCAACACTTTTGGAAATGTCTGCTGTGGCAAAAAGCAACAAGCCATGGAATTGAATAACGGGTTTAATTAACAGCAAGAATCGGCTTCTCATTAAGGAACTGGTTGGAGTTTGAAGCCCCAATTTAGCTGGTCATCTGTTGGCTCGTTTCATGTCTCATTTGTGTTTGGCTGTCATTTAATGAAGAAAAGAATCAATTCAGAGAACTTAATCCTTAAAAACAGGGCTATTAAAATAGAGGGAAAAGAAGTTAATTAGCAGTGAAAACTGGACACTGATTAGGAAAAGGGTTAGAATGAAAACCTGCAGCCACTGCGGCCCTCCAGGCCTGGAGTTTGACATCCGTGACTTAGATGATTCTACACTTGTGGGATGAGACAGAGAAGAGGAGTCCGGTGGAGAACTTTGCTTCTTGGTACAAAGAGAATTGTCTGCAGCTTAACATCAGCAAAACCAAGGAACTGGTTATTGACTTTCACCATACCAAAGAGCCTCTATGTGTGGTCACTATTCAGGGAGTGGATGTAGAGGTGGTCCAGTCCTACAAATACTTAGGAGTCCACATCAATGACAGGTTGGACTGGTCTCATAACACCGAGGAACCATCATGAAAGGTCAGAGCAGGTTTGTTTAAAGGAGACTGTGTTCTTTTAATGTGGATAATGAAATCCCTCACGTCTTACAATACGCTGTGGTTTGTTAGGCCGGTGACATCACTTCAAGAAAGGCCAACCAAATAAACATAATTTAAAGGGCAAGTTAAGTTATGGGATACACTCTAAATCATTTGGAGGTAGTAGTAGTAGAGTATGAAACCAAAACTGAGTGCTATTATGAATAATGCTGCACATGCTCTCTCTGACACACTAACACTGAGGACTTTCAGTCAACAAATTATTCAGCAGAAGTGTGTCAAGCAAAGCTAATGGGACTCCTTAATACCAACAGCGATATACTTGGGACTGCCAAGTCAAACATTTTCTTTCCTTTTAATTTTCATCCTTTTTATTTGTCATTCTGGTATGTGTGTTTGTTTATCAATCAAAATGCAAGGAAGGGAAAAGATGGCAAGAAATTATTACATATTTGAGACTGTACCTTTAATGAAACTGGGTCAAAATGCCAGAAAGCTTACCAAAAAACAAAGTGAGGAGATAAAAATCAAAACCAATTAAAAATCTACAACTTCCAGAAGAGCATTAGTTTAAATATGTGTTGGAGACTGCACATACTTTGACTCAACATACTTGAGGCAGGGCAGATAAACCAAACTAAAACATAAAAACAGACTACAAAACAGGAAAACAATTGATGTAAATCACAATATTAAGCAGCTAAAGCACTGGAAAAAAATCAAAAACAGGAATTAGCACAATATTCAAAATAACATTCAGAATGATAAGGTTAAATAAAGATAAATTATAATTGAAACAAACCGTGGCTGAAACATAAGTGTTATGATACTACAATTGCCCAAGAAAATAATTCAAGTTCACTTTATTACTGTGTTGTGTGTGTGTGTGTGTGTGTGTGTGTGTGTGTGTGTGTGTGTTTAATGTTGGTGGTAATTGAGGTAAGGTCTCTTTAACTGTATGTGTGTTTTTTTTATCCATGTTTTTTATGATTACAAGGGCGGGTCAGCCATGATGCAGTACATCGCAGAGATATTCAATTTCTTTCCTGAGCTTTTGCCCTTCTGCCACTGAGTCAGCTGAGAGTGATAGTGTAACACTGCATCCTTTTGTGAGTTTGATTTTCATGCTGAGCCTCTAGTCCCTTTTTCTTGTTTTGTCTTGCTGCTATACAGTGAATTCAGAACGTTTTAAGACCCCTTCACTTTCTGCACACTTTATTGTGTTGTAGATTTAATTTAAAATAGATACTTTTGCTATTTTTTTTTTTTTTTTTTTGCTATTCAGTCTATACTCAATAACCCAAAATGACACAGTGAAAACATGTTTTCAGGAAAGATTGCAAATTTATTAAAAATCAAAAACTGAAATCTCTTATTCCTTTAAGTATTCAGGCCCTTTACTGTGACTCTCCAGATTGTGGTCCAGTGCATCCTGTTTGCTTTAATTCTCCTTGGGTTGTGTTGAGAATTTGACTGGAGTCCACCTGTGGCAAACTGAATTGACTGGACATCATTTAGAAAGGCACACACCTCTGTATAAAAGGTCCACATTTCATGCTGCATGTCAGGACAAAAACCAAGCCATGAAGTCCAAGGAATTCTCTGTAGACCTCTGTGATCAAATTTCTAAATCTTTACATGCTCGAATGACCACAGTGGCTTCAATAATTGTAAAATGGAAGAAGTTTGGAACCCCAGGAAGCCACTCTTGAGTAAAAGAGTCTGAGAGCATGTGGGAAATGAAAATTGAACTCTTTGGGATAAACTCCAATCATTGTGTCTGGTAAAGACCAGGCACTGATAATCATCTGCCTAATGCCATCCCTGTGGTGAAGAATGGTGGTGGCTCTTCTCGGTAGCAGGGATGGGGGACTGGTCAGGATTGAGGGAAGGATAAGTGCAGTACCGAAGAGGTTCTTGAAGAAAACCTGCCCCAAATTGCACATGACCTCAGGTTGAGGTGATGATTCACCTATCAGCACTACAATAATTTAAACCATACAGCCAAGTTAATGCTAGAGCAGGGGTATTCAACTAAAATCTAAAGAGGTCCAATCAGAGAAAATTTCTTGAAGCAATGGTCCGGAAGATAATGTTGTCTAACTATTTAGTATCATATATATTTATGTAGCCTAATAGTTGTATCAACATCTGCATGTAATCAATACCAGACTTTCAAATCAAATGAGTTCAGTACAATTCAAAAATGTTTTGACAATATTTATTGTCACGTAACACAGAACTGACTATGACTGCAGATATTTATAATGTTCTGTCACAGTATATAATGTTCTTAAATTTACTATATAAAAGTAGGGCTGCATTTTTAAATAAGACAAAATAGATAAAATGTGAAAATTGTGCATGTTTAAGTAAAGTGCTTAACTTCAGAAAAATAAAATAAATGGAGAAAAAGCTTGAATTTCCCCTTTTCTGTTTCACATCTTGACTCAACAGTCTCAATCAATTTTGCAGATAATAAATCTCAACACATCTTAATAATTAAACAGTTTTAAATGATCACTTTCTTCCCCTCTTATATTCATCACCACAGTTTTTTGCTCAGTGAGAGAACTGAGCTCTAGCTTGTCCTGCCAGAATTTTAATATTGGGCTCTGAGACTAATTATTTTCTGTGATCTCACTTCGGATTTGAGTGGGTATGTTTGTTTGAAACCTTTATGTTTCGTCTCATAATGTCGTTTCACATTGGCACTTTTAACAAGTGCCACGGTTTCTGAACATATGAGACACACTGGTTTAGTGCTCCCAGTGGGAAGTATGAACAGAAATGAGTTTGTCCATTCCAGATTAAATGCCTTATTTTCGCTGTCCACTTTCCTTTTTTTGGAGAGCGCCATTTGTTCTTTATTTTTCTGTCCCTTTCTCCGTCTCACCCATCTTTTATTTTTCCAGCGCAGTCGTCTGTATCTCTCACTTTCTTCGGCTTATTTTTCCCTTTGTTTTTTCTACATGTATCGCTATCTTTCTTTTTCTTTCTACCGTCTCTCTTCCTTGCCTCTATCTCTCTCATCTGTCTGCGCTGTAAAGTAAAGTAAAGTAAAGCAATGTTCACCACCTAGAATCCACAGACTTGATTGGCTGAGTGGTATCACGTGAAATAGCTTAACGCGCATACAATTAGTCTGTGCATTTCCTCGTCCACTAAAACATTACCGTAAAGACTACAAAAGCTGCACCACCTAAAATAGAAGCACCTTTTAAATCATAACCTTCTGTTTTGGCTGTAAGTCTGGGTCCATATGAGACAGCTTCTGGGTCCGGACCGCGGTCCGCCTGTTAGTGACCTCTGTGCTAGAGTATCCTTGGGACAAGTCTCTGACTATTCCTCAGTGGCCCAGACAAAGCCCATAAAACTTCTATGAAAAAAACTAAAAGCAGCAGTTTACAGAAGCTTACCATCCAACCCAACAAAGGTTTAGAGGATCTGTCATGAAGAATGGCATAAATAGCTCAAATCTAGACATGCAAAGCTTGTTGAAACTTAATCAGGAAGACTCAAAGCTGGAATTGCTGCCAAAGGGGCTTTTATATAATTCTAAATTAGAGTTCTGAATACTTTTATGAATATGAAATTAGTTTGTTTTAATAAATTTTCAAAGCTTTTCTAAATACATATTTTCACTGTGTCATGGGTTATTAAGTGTATATTGGTAAGCAAAAATGGCAAGTGCATCCATTCAAATTTAAATATACAACATAATATGTGCAGAAAGTGAAGGGGTCTGAATACTTTCCGAGTCCACTGTATGTATATGTATATAAGTATATTTATGTGTATATAGAAAATGTTAATGATTCAGATTGTCAGAAGTATGCTGCTTCCAAAGCTGAACAGAGTGTTGCCTTCCTGTATCAAAAACCTGATTTAACAGTATTACTAACTGTAACATTACAAGGAAAGTATTTTTGTTATCTGCCTTATCGTTATTGTGAGAAAGCCATGGTCCTCATAGGCCTGTAAGTAGCTGTTGGATTCAGTAGTGTCTTGTCTTGTTTTGACTGCTTTGTATGATTATTAGAGTAAATGCACTATCTTGCTGTGCTTCAACTCTCAGGCATGCTTATCAAAATGAATGACATCCTGTCTTGCTTTGACTCACTGTGGCTAAGTGGAACATATGCTAATTGTGTGTTGTCATTCTAAAAGAGAAGGGGTGCCAAGGACTACCTCCAGCATTGGCATGCATTTGTTTGGAACTTTTTACAAAAAAATTGTGTTTTGTGCATGTGAGCTGCGGGATGGGTATGTATGACTTGGAGTGAGGATGGTGAAGGGTTTCAGCATTGGATAAGCCTGGCAGTGGTGAGATTTCAAATGATCTTGGTGCATTCACAAAACTGACTTTAAAGGTAGGGAGTAAGCAGCACTCCAGACTCGAGGGAGATGTTCCAATAGGTGCCCGGCCATCTGCTAACACATTGCCTTTACTTAGTATGCTGCTGTCACTTGGCCAGGCTTCTCCTAGTGTCTCAAAGACATGACTTGCTTTCATATTTTGGAGTAGTCGGGTGGAATGGAATATTTCTGACAACAGTTTACAATCTTGTTTTGCAGGAAGCAGAGATGCCAGAAGAAGTGAATATTGACAGCTTGCTTGACCTTCCTAGTGATGAGGAAAGGGCCAAACAACTGCAGGTAAACACTGATTGGAAGTTGACACTGTCCAGACAGTCCTGGTTTTATTTCCAGCTTTCAGTTTAGCGGGTTTGCAGTTGCAGAAACAGTGCTCTGGTACTTTGAGAAATGAAAGTGCCACTTAAATCCAAAATCCTTTGAGTTTCATTATAAAGTCTACAAATCTGTGGTGGGAGATAAGCAGTATTCAAGACATAGGCATTTTTGCTTGACGCTGCACAGTCCTGACTTCACCTGCTACTTGCCATTTAGTTTCTCATATTCATCACTCTGCTAAAGAGAAGGGTAGTGGTGCTGCTTCAATTCAAAATCCATTTGACTTCTTCAAAAGTGTATCATCTGGGGTGGAAGATAAGAAATATATTCAAAACACAGACATGTTTGCAGCCTATTTTTATATACACAGTAAATGTACATAATATTTTCACACTTTTTTATCTAAAACCTTAATCAATAAGGTACAAGATTGAAAATGGCATTAGACGGTGCCTTTGTTCCTGTCAGGCTACAGCAACTGCACACACCACAGACTTCGCTCAATATGGTGTGCTAAGTCCTGGAAAGGAAATAAAGTGAGGAATTCGGGGGTGAACCATGTGCATGGTTATGGCCAGCTAGAACCTCATTTCCTGAAAGGTGGCCCACATTGTACCAACAGATTGCAAGTTGGCTGCTTTAGAGATATGACCACTTAGTCAGTGGAGTCCCTAAAATGTTGTATATATGGAAACATCACAGTCTTCTGCTCTCATACGGCAGCAGATCATGATGTGCCTTTCACTATCTCCACTCCAATCTTCTACCAAGATTTTATGTGTGTGTGTGTGTTTTTTTTTTTTTGTTTGTTTGTTTTTTGTTTTTTTTCTCTCTCTCTTCTCTTTGCCACTCTCCCATGAAGCTGCAAGTGGTGAAGCACCTGGGTAGGAATTATCTTCTGCAGAGTTTCTCCAGTCTCGGCCATTGTAGCTTGTGTCTCTTTCAGAGTTCTCACAGGTGTCTTGATGACCTCCCTCACTCAGTTTTTGTGGACGGCTTGCTATAGCAGATTTCCTACTACGCAATACTCATTCCATTTCTTAATGGCTTATTTAATTAGACTGCAAGGGATATTAAGTGACTTGGGTATTTTCTTGTCTCCATACCCTGACTTATGCTTTTCAGTCACCTTTTTAGAGTACCTTTTAGTTTTTTTGCACTTATTGTCAAGGTTAGGCTACCATACTGATTCCATACAAGTTGAACCCTCCATATTCTGGAGCGTTTATACGAGTCAATTGAGATATCAGACAAGTGCCCACCATTCCACTAATTCTGTGACTTCTAAAGTAAATTTGCTGCACCAGTGAAGATTTAGGGGTGTCATAATAAAGGGAGGGAATACTTATGGAAACAATTATTTTGCATTTTATAGTTCTTATTCAAATAGTTCACTTTGCAGATATTTGTTTTTACTTTTGACATCAAAGAGTCTTTTTTCTGTTTATTAGTATAAAAAAGTCAAACTAAATCCATTAACACTAGAATTACCAAAGCCTACGAAAAAACACGTAAATCCGGTCCACCTTAAATCCCTTCGCACCTCTCTGTCGGCGTCTTTTGTACTATTCCATCCCCCCACTGCCTTAGAATGGGCACAAAGTTCTCCTAGTTCTAGCCTTGATTATCTGGGATTGAAGTGCTGGAGTTTTAGAATGGAAATAGATAGTTATTTGGAACACATGCATTTCATGTGTGTTGAGTTTCTACAATAATCTGTGTAAACAAATCATTAAAACAAACGTTTTTCATATTTTAGTAATAAATGACAAAATGTAGACATAAACTATGTAATGTGTGAATCCTGAAGTCCAACAATCAAATAAACACTTTCACAAAAGGTTCAAGGATAATGCAATAGCTTCCATGGCGCAGTGGTAAGAATTTCAGACCTGTAATCAAGAGTCCACCGGTTTGATCCTGATTTACCGTTTTGAGTAGTGAGCTGCTCTTATTGTTAACATTATACAATAAAAACATACATTTGTCACTGTAAATTTATAGTACTTGTAAAAGTTAGCGTTTTTTTTTTTTTTTTTACTCTTTTATTCTCTCACTCACAATCACGATGCATGGTTCTCGTGCAGAGGTGCCACAGTTAAAAGCTTCTTTATCTTAAAATGCTTTCTACATTGTTTCCATATTCTGAGTGAGTTAAGCACAATAGGGTTGTTAGTATATTGGCGATAACTTGCATTTATTGGGGTACAAGGCAAAGAATATAAAGATGTACTGCAGGATTTTATTTCTATTGCCGACCAAGCCTGTGTATGTTCATCTATTTGTGTCCATGGCCAGGTTTTTATAGCTTGTATATTTGCTGGCCAGTAATAAAATTGAAAGTTGGGTAGAGCCATGCCACCTTCTGCCTTAGGTCTTTGTAGGGTCGCTCTTTAGATACATGGATGTGTTGAATTCCAAATAAATGAGGTTATGGTTGAATCTAATTACTTAAAAAATGATTTATTGATGTATATTGGAATGTTTTGAAAACTTAGGAAGGATATTCATCTTAACAATGTTAATTCTTCCAGCTAAAGTGAGATGAAGGGTTGACCATCTGTGCAAGTCTTGCTTAATTTTTCCATACAGACAGTGGAATTTTGTTAATAGAGAGCTTTATGTCTACTTGTAATGTTTCCCCCCAGGTATTTAAACTGATCTGCGATGATAATAGGGAAGGTGTCCAATCTAACATTGTGTGCTTGAGAATTCACTGGAAAGAGCACACTTTTAGTCAAATTAATTCTGAGACAAGAAATCTTTTGAAATTCTGTAAGTGCTGTTAGGAATGCAGGCACAGTATTTTGGGAATCTGATATATACAGTACCATATCATCTGCTTAAAGAGAAATTTTCTGTTCAAGTCCTTCACTGATAATTCCCCTTTATCTCATAAGCATTTCTACAGTGAACTGCCAGCGGCTTAATGGCGATTGCAAAAAGCAGAGGTGACAAGGGGCATCCTTGTCTGGTACCACGTTATAGTTTAAAGTAGTCTGAATTAATGTTGTTAATATAAACTGAAGCTTCTGGATTGGTATACAGTAGTTTGATCCATGCACAAATGTTCGGGCCAAACCCACATTTCTCCAATGTAGTGAAAAGGTAGTTCCATTCAATCATATCAAATGCTTTTTCTGCATCCAACAATAATATCATCTCTGGGGTGTTTGACTTTGCGGGTGAATATTTATACTAGCCATGTTGCGCCCAACTACGTTGCGCGTGTTAAAGTTGTCTGTGAAGGGCTCCCTGTTTAAACGCTGCTGCCAGTCGTGAACTGGGCCCTTCGTTGCACAGCATTGATTTTTTTATAAGGGAAACAAAATTACAAAAGAAAACCCTTGGACATTGATTCAATGGGAACGGCCTACTCGGAATCGCTGTCTGAATAGTAATTATGTGGTGGTGTGGGAGCATTTCTACTTCTGTCCGTTCATAGTCCATCTCGTTTTCACGACGCTATCGTTTCCTCTCACAATGTCTTCTCAACCTTTCTCCAGTCTCGCAGGTTGCTTTGTGGCAATCCAAAGAGTAAGGCAATATACACAGAGCAATGGTTATAAAAGGGGGACACATAGGTATCCATGCTCTTTAAAGCATAAATAGGGATCACTTCACTGACATGTGAGCAAGCCACGGTACAACTGTGAGATGCGCAGCATTCGCCGGCTACAACATAACAATAATTTCCGGAACGTGCTGTTACGTTGTCATTCATTTTACCCACTGTCTTTCTTTCATTCATATGTTACGTAGGCACGTACCTTTTATCTTCGGCAATCTCATTCTCTAACCAGGCCTCAGGACCTAACCAGCGTAACACTGTCCACCACCCCTCTCGTTATTCCGGCACATTGTTGACATCCATGAGTAACAACAACGTACTAAACTGGAAGGTGGTCTACGCATGCATGGAATTCGCGGACAAAGAAAGGTCAAGATCTAAATGAAGATCTCTTTAGTTAATTTAAAGCACAACAATTTGTTTAGTTTGAATGTCTGTATTTTGAGATGTGACTGGAGTACTACAGTCTTCAGTAGTACTGTATAAGCTTGGAGGAGATTCTTAATGCAATGCCTATGTTTTAGCTGTCTCTCTACTGCCATCTAGTGCTGCTTCTTCTAATTCATTCGCAGACAAACAAAGATCAAGATCCAAATGAAGATTATATATAGAGATTAAACAGGCTTCAAAGATTGGAAGCTAAGTGTCGGCCTTTAATAAATCCTGTTTGATCCTGTGATATTACCGAAGGCAGCACTTTCTCCATCATTCTAGCTAGGACTTTGGAGAGTATCTTAACATCATTATTCAGATGTGAAATTGGTCTGTATGAAGTCATTATTTTGTTTAGGAAAACTGGTGATTAATGCTTGGCAAAACGTTTGAGGTAGAATTTTATTGTCTGTAGCATCTGTATATGTTGCTAATAATAGGGAAGCTAGCTGAGTGGAGAATTTCTTATAAAATTCAGCAGGGTAGCCATCGGGGCCTGCTGCTTTCCCACTCTGAAGTGACTTTATAGCATCTAGTAATTCTGATAGCGGCAGAGGTTTATCCAATTCCTCTGTACTGAGGGTATCTATTTGTGGTATCTGTCTTTTTTTCTCCGGTGCTGCTTTGACATCTTGCACCAGAAGGCATGAGCTTATTCAGTGCAAGCAGGAACACGCAGGTGGCTGGTTGCTTGTGCTATAACAGGCTTGACCTGGCGGCGATTAACGCACATATACTGTGCAAGGCATGTATGGGGTCCACTGAGAAAAGAAGAGTGTTCATGGTTCACCTTGCAGAGGAGCTTTGTCGTCACTTCTTACAAGAAAAGATTGAAAAAGAAAAGGAGGATACAACATCGGCAAGCTTCTGTTCCAAGACAGCCACTTCCCCCAGGAAAGCAAACTCAGTCAGTGTCAGTAATTGTAATGACAGCATAGAGAGAAGTGTGTACACTGCAACAGGTACACGTTGTAATTGTAGGAAGGATGGTCCTTGGATGTGTGGGAACTGTTAACATTTGAATCTGATGATTGCATATAGCGTGGAACTGACCTCTCTGTACTATTCTTTCCTCTGCATGTCCTGGAGTACAAAAGATCAGGAAAAATATCGGGGGGGGGGGGGGACACGTCGTCACTGATTACAACCGCAAGATGGTATGCAAATGAATATGAATTATATGAATAATGTTGCATCCGTGCCACAGTGTTTTCCAAAATGTACTATATTGGTCATAAAATGAATAATTTCATATATCATATATACCTATGTCTCTGTTTTTTGTCAGTGCAGCTTTGACATCATGGACCGTAAGGCACATACTAATTCAGCGTAAGCAGGAACACTCAATAAAATTGAATAAAATTAAATTCAAGTGACAATGCGATAGGAAGAAGGCAGATTCACCAGCGTTTGTGTGTCAGCTTTTATCCATCTAGATCAGAGAATTTCTACTTCGATTGTCTCAAAACACCACTCACATCTACAGTTATTCCCAGTGAGTGAGAGAATAAAAGTGAAAAAAAAGTTAACTTTTACAAATATTATAAATTTACAGTGACTGTTACAGACCCAAATCAAATGTATGCTTTTATTGTATAATGTTAACAATAAGAGCAGCTCACTACTCAAAATGGTAAATATACGAGGCAGTCAGGATCGAACCGGGGGATTCTTGTTTACAAGTCAGCAATTCTTACCACTGCACCACGGAAGCTGTTGCATTACCCTTGAATCTTTTGTGAAAGTGTTTATTTGATTGATGGACTTCAGGCTCCACACATTATATAGTTTGTCTACATTTTGTCATTTATTACTAAAATATGAAAACGTTTGTTTTAACAATGTGTTTACACAGATTATTGTAGAAACGGAGCACACATGAAATGCATGTGTTCCAAATAATGATCTATTTCTGTTCTAAAACTCCAGCACTTCACTCCCAGATTATCAAGGCTTGAGCTGGGAGAAATTTGTGCCTGTTCTTTTGCGGTAGGGGGATGGAATGGCAGGCTGCTTGTCTTGATCAGCACATTTACAAGACAAAATACGCTGGCGGAAAGGTGCGAAGGGATTTAAGGTGTGCCGGATTTGAGTTTTTCGTAGGCTTTGGTAATTCTAGCATTAAGATTCAGTGTTGTATAATTATAAAATATGAAAACATCCAAAGACTGAATACTTTTTATAGGCACTGTATATATCTATCCCAGCAGCATCAGCCTACTTCATGCTAATTCAATCAGTTAATTGTTGTAACCTTATCAAATATGAGTACCTTTATTCTTGTTTTTTTCTCTGCTTTCAGGATATTTTGCATAACTGTAACAACAACACAGAAGTAAGTACCTGCTTTTTTGTTTTGTTTCTTTTTTGGGGGGCACACACCTGAAAGTTAGGTTGATGGGTTTTTTCAGTTAATTCAGTGGCAGACAGCCTATGAAATGTCATGCATAACTTCCAGTCCCTCTCTGCTTTTCCACTTTTGTTTGACCAGAGCTCTTAAAACAATAAATAATCACGCCTTTCATTGGTGAGTGATTATGTTTTAAGCCTATGAAATGATAGATTGCCTTTTTTTATGTAACTGAAACTGGAGGAAATTACCTTGAACAGTACTGTGAAAATGACATGTTAGGATTTATTGGAACAGAACCATCTTTAAGGATTCATTTCAGTCATTCTGTTACAAATTCTTCCTTAATGCAGGGTACAGTAATGTGGCTAAAGCCAGTGTGACCTTACATGACTTTTAGTCAGAGGGGATGTCAAACTTGACAACTGCAGTTGCTGATCTTATAGCTTAAGGATGTCCGATTACAAAATCGGAAATTGCAAATTAAACCACTCCCTGACAACGTTCCAGCGTAGTTTCACAATCATTATTGGCATCACTACGGGGGTGCAGACTGCATTGGGCAACACCCAGATGACTGTCTGTAAAATTTATGAGCTGTGTTTCAGGCTGAAATCACCAAGGGGAACCACCCCTTCCTCCCTTGATGAAATGATCAAGTATCTGTGGGCCGAAATTACCAAGAGAGAATCCATCCATTATCCAACTCGCTATATCCTAACACAGGGTGTGGGGAACAGCCCGGACACAGACAGACATGATGTTTTGCACCACAACACGTTTATTTACGCGAATGGTGAACACACACAACCCAGTGCCGCAGCACCAATCACCCCAAAGTCCAGGCCTTTTCTCTCAATGCCTTTACTCTTCTGGCCGCCTCCACTCCTCTCCTTCAAGACTCTGTCCGCTTCCACCTGACTCCAGCCATTGCATGAAGGGAGGCGGCCCCTTTTGTAATCACCCGGACGTGCTCCATGTGTTTCCCGGCAATCTTCCATCGACACGCCCCAATATGGCGGAAGTACCGGTTGCATCCCCGGAAGCATTCCGGGTGTCCCTGCTCCTCTTCCCCCCTCAGCACTACCGGGTGTGGCAGAAGTGCTGAGATCCAGGGCTCTCCAGGCATTGGGGTGGCCCCTGGTGGTGACCATGGGCCCCTACAGGACTGAGCTTCAATGCTCTCTACCCGTGGTCCCCAAAGCAGCCAGGGCGGTCGCCCCCTCGTGGTCTGGAGGGGGCGCAAGCCCTCCCTGGGTGTCGCGGCTGGGTACCACCCCCAGCCACGTGCCACAAGGACCACGGGGGGGGTCTGTTGGAGCCAATCCCAGTCAACACAGGGCTCAAGGCAGGAAACAGACCCCGGGCAGGGCACCAGCCCACTACAGACCAAGGGAGAATGCAGGAAGAAATTATTGGGGTCTGTGTACTATTAAGGTGGGAAATAACCATGCTGCATTAAACAGCCAGTTGTCTGCATGTGGCATTATTTAAAGCATGATCAACTCTATGATAAGGAGCTATTTCACCAACCCTAGTGACGACACTTTTGCTCACCCCTTTTTCTTATAGCAAATAAAGTGCTGTGTGACAGAGCTTTTGCTGTACAAATGTTTTTCAAATGTTTTTTCCATTCTGTCATAGTAGGTACTCTAAAGCACAAGACATCAGACAGAGAGCTTCTGTTCTGTTTGGGAGGTTCAAAATAGCCTTGTTCCTCGTACCTTATAGCTGCATTATATGTATTGTACACCTGGCAGAGCACATATTGTTGGCTGTTAGCTTTTGCACACACAGAGCCCATTTGATTTTTGTATGGGTGAGTCGCAGACTGCTTGGACCGTGTCAGACTACACAACTTAAAGTGACACGAGTATGCAGCAGCTGCCTTCAACTCACTAAGATATTATGTAAATAAAGTCTATGGCTGAAAGTCGCTGGAAAAGTCATGTAATTTGACAGGGCCTTAAAGTGTTAGGCTTTAAACGGCAAGCCTGTGGTTTCAGTGTCCTTCCCCTGTGTGATCCAAAGTAAGTGCTCAAGTTGTCAAAAACAATTTAGTATAGTGGACCTCTAAATCCCCATGGAATTGTGACAGAAAGGCACTGTGTAAAATTAATGTGCAGTGTTGTCACATTTTGGCATAAAACTCCCTCTGTATAATTCTTCATTTTTTTCCAAAATGAGTATAGGTTCAGAGCGCTTAAAGTATACTATAAGTTTATCATTTTTTTTTTAAGTCAAGTTGGTTTCTTCACAATCATGGTATATATTAATTTGAACTTTTTTTAAAGTGAACTTTTGTTTTTTATATAAATTTTAAAAATACTTTGTATTTTCTTGCAGCTTATAATGGGGCAGATGAGTATCAAGGTTCATAGGTGAATGAGAAAGCCTTAAAAATTATTAAGAAAACATGCCTTCCACATTTATGAGGCATCCTTATGATAACAAAAGCAAACTAGAAATAATTATTTTATCATGCAGTCTTGGAACTATCGTTATATGTGGAGTTTAGACATAAATAAAAAGTTGATTAACATGAATCCAGACACATGAAGCTGTTTAGAGCAATGTTATCTTTCGAGAAAATGGTTTGAAAATGCACACATCCAGTATGTAAACAAAAAAAAGTTTTTGTTGACTTTCTTGTGGAAATTCCAAAACCTTCCAAGTTATGGCTTGGAGCACTTAGGTTGGATGTCAACACTCAAATTGAAGACCTACTGAAAGCAGACATCCAATTTTGTTGTGCTTATTTCTCTGTGGATGAAAACATGTTCTTGATTCGTCCATTATTGAAGCCAACTGCAGTTCCAAGCATATTTATGGTGAGCCAGTTCTCTACAGCTGAACTGTACAGCCGTAGAACATTAACAATAGATATGGTGTTTACCAGCAAACTGAATACTGTACGGATGAGTGACTCTTACATAGGGCAGCAAGGTAAAACAATTGTTAGTGGTACTGCTTCATGGATCTAGTGCCATTAGTGTGAAGCGTTTGCCTGGTCATTGTCTGTGTCGATTTTACAAATTTTCTTAGTGTAGTGTGCTTTCTAACACTCATACCATTTCAAATTGTCTTTATGGCTTGGTGAGATTCCAGGTTAGCGTGACTGGCATTCTGAGTGTGTGAGTCAGTTGTTCTTACCTTTCACATTGTGCTATGGATTGAGAGACAATTAGAGATATGAGGTGCAGAGCCAGTTTACTTTTAAAATCCGATGTGGATAAACTGTTTTACAATATTTATGCAATCTCAAGATGCGGATTAATATCTGATGTCAATTTTTCAGGGTAAGAATGTTATCTTTGGTAAGTTTAAGCCTTTTATTCATGTTTGGACTCTGGTGCACTTCAGCCCCATTGCAAACTGCAAGACCAGATAATATATTTTTAACATTTATATACGAAGGTTGCTGGTTCAAATCCCAGCAGTGACAGGAGGAATTCTACTCTGTTGGACCCTTGAGCAAGGCCCTTAACCTGCCATTGCTCCGTGGGTGCTGTACAAATAGCTGACCCTGTGCTCTGACCCCAAAACACCCTGGAGAGTAAGTTGGGGTAAGCAAAAAATTACAAATTCCTAATATAAGAAAATGTATATGGTGATAAAAGGATTAAAAATCACTGAAAAATACAATAATAAAAAATCTTCCCTTTATAACAGTTTTATGTGGCTATTTAATATATGCCGTGATTGTGAAGAAATAACTAACTTGATAAATACTGGACATTTATTCGTGTTAAAAATTATTTTATTAAACCATACAACATTTCTATATACTGTACTACATTAATACACAAACTACATTGAATACACAGGAAAACACCATGAATCTCTTTGATCAACATGAAAGAATCTTGACACTATAAAGTCCACCAACATTATAACGGTGATTTGGCTATTTGCCATTGAAGGAGAGGAAAACAAAAACTCAAATCAGCAGCTTTAATGGAGAAAATAAACAACAAAGGGGGTCCGTGGTCAGTTACAAAAACAAAGTCACTAGCATGGTCATCTCGCTGGCCTTCCCTACCATCCTTGCTGGTCTAACCCAAGCCTTTTTTTTTCTTTTTTCTAACAGTGAGTCACTTTTTAAGTTCTCTATTGGAATGAAACCCATACAGCCATACTTCAGCAATGCTGGCTTTTTATGGTCAGAGTTTGTCATTAAAGGAAACTGATGTGTCTTTCCTTTTTTGGATGTAATGTACACACACAGTTCATTTTGGACTTCTTTTTGTTTTTCCTTACATGCTCTCTTCTGCATCTTTAAAAGGCTAAGTTCATGTGCAAGAGTCCAGTCAGAAACTTTAGTAAGGATGAGAAGAAAGATCCAGTAAGGCCTTACCATGATGGGCTTTCATATAGTAATTACTTGGTCTCATCCACATCTTTCTTCATTGACTTTTGTTTCAGTGGGTATGAGTTGTAACATCAGATCACCTTTCTACAAACCTGAAAGATACAGTTGCAAAACTGGTGTCTTTGTTGACAAGATAAAGCACACAGGGAGTTAAAGGAAGGTCACAAACATTAGCCTACCTGGACTTCCTATGCAGGATCGTGGCCCTGCCCACAAACTAATATATGACCACTCTTTCTACATTCCTGTCACTTTCTCCTGCACCCTCATAGCATTGCTGGCAGCGAGGTAACTTTTATACCTCATCATGGAGTCATTGTTTTGATGGGCAGAGAAATTGTATGGCTAAACCAGCCTTATGGGTTTCTGTGTAAAATCATAAGTAATCAGATGGGCTGCTTCTGTCTATCTTACAGTCTCTATCATCTTTTAATCTATGGAAAGTCTTATATTCAAAATACTTTCCATATTTTGCTCTGAATCTCTCTGGCTTTATTTTGTTTGAAATTCAAGGTTTTGTGATTCATATATCAAAAGTGAATCCATACTTTATTATGAACATACCATTAAAGAATGTTGTCTGTCCACATGTTTTGCAAAACGGGTTGTGCAAGTCTCCAGTTTTAATTCTGAAGCAAACTGAAAATGTTTCGAAAATGTGGAATGTCAACAAATAAGTGAAACCTTTTCAGAATGTAATGGCTCGGAGAACATTAAATTAGGATGGCACAGTGGCTTAGTGGCAGAGGTGTATTTGTAGGTATGCTTTGTGGGAGTGTATTATAAACACTGCGCAAGAGTTGAAGCCAGGAACAGGTTTTGCTGAATCGCACTTATTAACCTCTCTTCCTCTTCCAGCCCAAAGAACAGAGGAGGAACACACACAAAAGCACTAACCTCACTTACAAACTGCACTGAGGGTCCTATCCCTTCCATTCCTGTCCCTATCTAAGAAACAAGATGATCAGAAGTTAGCATTTATCAACCTAGCCCACAGAAGCCCTCAATCGGAAGACCATGGAATGATGGCATGTTCAGTGACCATTCATGCACCCAGCTCATAGTAGGCCTTCTGGCCCTCCCTGGTCAGGAATGGGACTAGAATGCTGGCCCACTCCTACTGCAACCACTGATGGATGGTGGTGCCCTCAAAAATCAAAAAAACGCATCAATATCATCACGTGGCTGCAGCAGCATCAGTGCCTGAGAGAGCCCATGGGATTTCTTTGCTCCAAGTGCTTCCTCCGCGGTGCAACATGCCTCAGCCTCCACAAAGTTCATTTACTGCATCGCTACCTGCACTTGTAGCTCTCAGATTACAGTTGAGGTACCAGTGTTTGCAGAGCCAGTTGGGATGGGTTCTCAATCGCAAATCCTGCCGACTACACCTTTGTGGAGAGAACCAAGTCAAGATGAAATGTTGGGGTCTTACACATTCATTTGTAGTTTGAATTTACACATGCAGTACAGCAATGGAGAATGTGAAAAGCAAAAAAAACTAATTTTGTTTGGGCTGACAATGAGGTGGAAGCGAGCAAAGCATCTGAGAATACATCGTGGGATTCATTTCAACGCAAGTACAGGGGGTCCTCGGGTTACGACACAGTTCCGTTCCTAAAACAGTGATGTAACCCGAATTTTGGTGCAAGTCGAAACACACTCTAGCCTAAGTCACTTACCTATCTTAACACATTTGCAAAATCATAATCTAGAACATAAAAACACAAAATCTAAGCCTGAGAAAAAAGAAAAGGACATAAATATACTGTACTGTACACTGTACTGTAGTAACAGAAAAAATGAGTGTAAAAAAAATGCTTACCTTTATTCCTTCTCATGTGTCAATTTTTTTAAGTTTTTATGGGAGTGAGTGTTGTAAACTTGAAACGTATGTCGAAACGTAACTCGAGGACCCCCGTACAGTAACATTTTGCAGTGTTACAAGGAAGACTGTCTTGTCCAATCGGGCATGGGCCACGTAATAAGAACAAACCAATCAGAGCGTGATTAGAGTTTGTTTTCAAACTCCACTTTAACCCATCCACACTGAAATGCTGATACAGCATTTTCAGAAATATATGGCTATGGAAAATTTTTTCAAAAAACCTCATTTTAGTGGGCGAGTAATATCTGCATTTTTAAAACAAAAATCTAATCTAGTAGCCAGCGGCCATACCACTTTTACTTCAGAAGAGCTCATCCACCTGAAGCTAAGCAAGTTTAGGCCTTGACAGTACTTGGATGGGAGACCATCTAGGGAAAGCTTGGGTTGCTGCTGGTAGGGGTGTTGGTGAGACCAGCAGGGAGGCACATACCCTGTGGTCTGAATGTGGATCCCAATGCCCTAGTGCAGAGATGGGGACACTGTACTATAAAAGTGGCGCCATCCTTCGGATGAGACATAAAACTGAGGTCCTTACTCTTTGTGGTCATAAAAGATCCCTGGGCATCTTTTGCAAAGAGCAGGGTGGATCCCGATGTCCTGGCTAAATTTCCCCCTATGGCCTAATCATTCTGGCCCCCTAATCATTCCCTGTCTCTGACTGGCTAACTATCTCTCACCCCTTTATCACCTAACAGCTAATTTATGGACATAGCCTTAGCCTGTGTTATTTTGTGCAGCAGGAGTCTGTTTAAAAATCAGAAACCCATTGGTATTTTCCGAACTTTTTATCATCTATTCTTGGATGGTTAGATCCTGTTCCAGATCTAAAAATAAAGGCTCTTTCAGGAGCCCGTTGGCATTTTATAAACTTCTTATGATCTGATCATGGTAATTTATGAAATGTGTTCTGGATTAAAATAAATAAAGGTTCTTTCTGGATCCTTCATGTAGTACATTCTTTCGGGAGTAATAGCTGGTTTAGCTCTGAAAAACCATTTTAGTCCCTTTTTATTCAAGAGTGTCTAACAAGAGTCAATACAACAGTGTACATTAAAAAATTATTACACTAGGTCTCTCTGAGGCCTCCAAAACAACAGAATAGACATTCTTTGCGCCCCCCCCCCCCCTTATTAATTAAGCCCATGGTAAAGCTCCTTCCTAACTTCCAATGTTTTCTTCACAATTATACCAGCCTCCTCGTGTTCCTCCTCCCTGGGATTCAACCCATTATTGTGCTGACATTAAACACTTCCTTCTAAAAGCTAACAAGGGTACTTGGGACTGTATTGTTTCAGCAGCCTCGAGCAGCTCCCACGCTTCTCTATTGATGGGTTTGTCTGATTGAACTGCAATTTCCAGGCAAGCTGCCATAGGGCAACATTAAATAGCGATTGCCACCAAGAGGACTGTTTTTATATTAAATCATGCATTATAATGTTATTCTGTCCTGGGAGCATACCAGTCGATATTTCAAATGGGATTTTGGCATCTGATCAGGCAACATACCATTTGGCATCTACAGCAGCATATAAAACATAGTGCCATTTACTGTACCACCATACTGTCTTTTATTCCAGCCATTACAGTGTAGTCAGACCTTAGTTTATATAGCACCTATAACAGTAATGACTGTCACTTACATGCTTATGCCTTTATTATACACTAGCTGTACTACCAGTCTAAGATGGGTTGTAAGTAATCATTGTCGACTTCAGTTTTAACGGTTGCAGGGCACTGTGCAATACGTATGTCTCTGTTATATGCCATTTGTTATGGGATTCGTAGAAGCAGTGTTAATGATTGTGATGTGCAAGTACAATGTATTTTATTATTAAAAGTGTTTGTGTTGCGCCATCTTTTGGAATGACAAAGACAACCGGACGGATATACACAGACATTTAATCCTTTTATTAAGGTGGATCGTAATCACTACTTAAAGACCCTTATTTAGAAGGCTTTTTTTCTTTGTTCACCACCTTTAACAGTGGGTATAATCGTAAACTTGCTATTCACAGAATCCACCCCACTTCACACAGAACCAATTGTTCCTCATGTCTCCCATCTGCACTTTGTAGCTGACACTAGGAGCCCGACCAAGATAAAACAGGACATTGGCACATTCAGCTCACAAGGTGGCTTTGTTTCATTTCATCGGTCAGCCCGTCTTTGTTGTTTTGGCAGGGCAAAGGATGAATCAGTTTTTTTTTTTTTTTTAAATAACTAAAATGTGCAGGCTGGAAGGCTTGATGAAAGTTGTTAGTTGATCTCCAGCCTCTCCTGGTGTGCCCATGCTCTTCTAGCTAGAAATAAAGGCCCTGGCTGGGATACTCTGTACTCAGCTCTCATAGATGTTTTGGTTTGTTTTTTTTTTTTTTATTAAATACCCATTTTTATGGGCAGTGTAGCATAGTAATTAAGGCTTTGTACTTCAAGCTTTGAAATTGTGGTTTCAAATTCCACAACTCGCAGTGTGTGACCCTGAGCAAGTCGCTTCACCTGCCTGTGCTGCAATTGGAAAAACAAAAACAAATGCAACCATTTGTAACTCATATGTTGTCAGTCACCTGTGATAATCGTGTCAGCCAAATAATTATTTTTTGTACTTCTGTTCCTCAGGTATTCATTCGTGAGCTCATCTTCAAGCTTCATGGACTTCAAAAGCAGGATGTTCTTCACAACAGCGGGATAGAACCCCACAACTAGGGAAATGGTTGATGTAGGGAAGGCTGAAGGTGATGAGCAGTGAAGAAGAGGAGAAATCAACTGAACTTTCCGTCGTCTTGATGGTTAAAGGGGTGTGTGGGGGTTGGTCTGTTTTTTTTTATTCATTTTTTTATATTAATTTAATCTTCTATGTACACACAGGGCCCACCCTGTCCACCAAGCGGGTGACTCACCTGCTTGCACAAGTCTCCAACCCTGAAAGACTGTCTGGTTATGAAAGGATCCCACTCGTATCAAGCATTTTCTCATTTTTGAGTAAGGGAAGGTGTGGCAGCAGCACACGTTATACTGGCGCCTGGCATATTGACGAAAGGGCTCCTTTAAATAAAGGCACTGTATGCTGGGCTTAAACTCTGGCCAAAAAAAGATTCACCAAGAGTGTCTCTTTTTTTACTCTTCAAAATCCAAAAAGATGATAAATTGAAATCCCTCCCCACCCAACCTTTACAACTGCCAAGCACTAGTCCAGTCTTTTTCCACCAACATACTGCCTCCTACTGTTCATATCACTGTTTCTCAAAGGCGCAGTCTGCTTATTTGTGGCTGCAGCTTCTTCACTGTGTTTTAATAAAGCGAAGCTCATATACAGCGAATTAAATGAATTACTCGACACTCGGAGCAGCCTGCTGAATATTGCAGCTTTGAGTTGTGCCAAGTAGTGCTTCTCAGCAAAGGGCGATGGGCACTTTGGATTCTTCTTATATACTGAATGCATTTAATGCCAACTTTTACTGCTTTTTTTTTACTGTTTTAATCTGAATGTACAGTATTTGTTTTTTTTTTTTAGTTTTTGTTGTAGATTTTTCAACACTGTAATAAATTATGTATTCATCCAAAAGCATGCGACCCAGTGAGGTAAAGTTTGGATCTCCTCCTTTTGTGAAAGAATTTTGAGCAGAACATTTAGTACTGACATTTTACAGGACAACTCTGTGTGTGTGTGTGTGTTTGTGCGTGTGTGTATATGTGTATATGTGTATATATATATATATATATATATATATATATATATATATATATATATATATAAAATAAAATGCTAGAAAACACGTGGACCTCCATCACTCTTCCAACACCAGCAGTTTTTTTGCTTTATGTGCTTGATGCACAGCAGATGCCAATGCTGTCCTCCTTCTTCCTATCACGTAATCATCTTCTTCAATTTGCTCTATGCTCGGCAGATGTTGCCACCCTTTTTTTTTTTTCTTTTTTTTTTCTTCCTGCAATATCCTGTTCTTGATCAGTTTGCCATAAGAAAGACGTGAACCCTGATAACTAGGCAGTCATTGCTGTTAGCCATATCTTTTTCATTTCCAGCTCATATTACGTATCATAACATTTTAATTATTAACAAGGTAAAGGTTCTAGCCCCAGGGGGTCACAAGTAATTCCATGACAGATGAACAACCCTTAGCATTGCGTTTCCCAGCCCTTTGGCCTTGGTGGCATTGAAGGTGGGCTGTGGCTGACCCCAAACGTAACCTCACCCCCCGCCCCTCCAACAAGCAAGTTCCGGTCACAGCAGCAGAATTGGAGGTGAATCATAGCAATCTCTGGATGAAACCCAGCATCACAGGTGAATTGCGGATGGTCTTGAATGACATCCAAAACCCCCACTCTGACAAGCATGCTCAAAAAGGGGGTTGATCATAGTCGATTCACTGAGAGACACCACCACACTCAGACGATCATGCTGAATTAATGAACACACTGGCATGTAGAAAACTGGGTTGACACCACAAGCATTGAGAAACGCTGCCTTAGCATTATATATATATATATATATATATATATATATATATATATATATATA
>JANRMT010062796.1:81702526-81729217 GCA_026402145.1 Polypterus bichir lapradei
TATATATATATATATATATATATATATATATATATATATATATATAATATAAAAAATATGTGATGAGACAAAGCATTATGACCACCTTCCTAGTATCCTGTTGCTCCTCCAAAGGTGGTATGTGGCACCAGGACATTGCTGGCAGATCCTTGAACTGCTATAAGTTGCAGGGTAGAGCTGCCTGCAGGTCAGACTTGTTCCAGTATATCCCACAGATGGCCTGTTAGGGTTGACATCTGGGAGACTATGGCAACATCTTGAACTTGTATGATGTTCTTCAATTCATTCCGAAACAATTTTTGTAGTGTGGTGCAGCACATTAGACTGGTGAAAAATGCCACTTCCATGGAGAATCATTGTTGCCATGAAACGGTTTATCTGGTTGGCAATGATGTTTATGGATCTGGTACGTGTCAAATTAATGTCCATTTGAATGCTTGAGCCCAGGGGTTCCCAGAATAATAATGTCCAACGATTCACACTCTCTCTGCCAGCTTGTCTTCATCCCCAGGTAAACCACACACACAAGTAGCCAACAATCCTGGTGATGCAACAGAAAACAGAACTCATCAGACTAGGAAACCTTCTTCCATTGATCCAAGGTCCATCTCTGATGCTTGCATGCCCTTTGCAGCCACTGTCTAAGGGGTCAAAGGTTTGTATGGACACTCTGGCCTGCAGATACAAGGTTTGATACACTGTGCATCTTGACACACTACTCCTTTAACCTTCATTAAAACCGTCTGTGATTTATGCCACAGTAGCCCTTCTATTGGTTCATACCAGACATATAGCCATTGCAGGCCTCTCGCAGCAATGAGTCTTGGCTACTGAACACCCCTGTCGGCAGTTTCTGGTTTTTTTGTTTTTTTTTTTTCCCCCTCCCTGCTTAATTATGAGCACCCCACAAGCCTTGCCATTTTGGAAATGTCCTGACCCAGTCATCTGGCTGTAAGGATTTGATCCTTTACAACATCCATCAGCTCTTCACACCTGCTCATTCCACATGTGGACCATGCATACCTAACGTCAGCTTACCATCTGATATGTTTCTGACTTTGACATTCGCTCAAGATAGTCAGCATTGATCCCTTTATATGGAAGTGGTCAGAATGTTTTAGCTCATCAGTGTGTGTGTGTATACAAGATATATAAATGTATTCTGTACTGTATTCTATTGTACAATGTGTGCATGTGTTTATACATATTTATATGTTCCATGTATGTTGATGAGCGAGCGCCTGACAAATAAACAGAACATTTATTTTTAGTTTATAAATTGGATTAAATAAACCACCCTAAGGATCCCATAAATTACTTTCCATGACTGTTATTGTAAATGGCACAAGCGCACCTCCCTTTACAAACTGTGTTGGACCATTGAGCTTAGGAATGCAAGCCATTGCCGTTTTTCCAGATTTAAAATCCAAGTCAAAAGCCCTAAATCCCAAACTATCGTTGTTTCCATGCAACACTAATGCTGGCAGACTCTATCTTTTCTGTGATCTGGAACCATTGTTTAACACTTCGTATCACCCCCCTTCCTGTTCCCCCACCCCGTTTGGTGATCTCCAATGGTGATGGTCTGAAATGCGATTTTGAAAAGTCTCTAGAGTGAAGCACTGCGAAAGAGCATTTTTGTTTGTTTGTTTGTTTTGTTTTTCCTTAATCTCTTTTCATTCTTGTCTGTCTGCTTTAAGGTTGGTCGAATTCAGTCAACCCTGGACAGCTGTTTGCCACTAACTTTCCTTCGGGCTTTTTAGATTCATGAACGTGGCCGTTTGTAATGATCTCTTTCACCTCCTGTTTCTTAACGATGTTCTGTAAAGCTTTCATTTACACCACTGACACACAGTGATTACCTGTAAACACAATTTATTAAATAAAGATACCAATGTATTACTGCAGTGCATGTCTTCGTATTTGTCTGGATGATGTCATCATTTTAAGCTTGAAAAGGACAGGGTGTATACCCATATTCTAACTAATGCCAAGAAGGACAAAAAAATTGGACAAAACCAATAAAACGGCCCTGTATATCTACTAAAAAATTGTCTGCTACAATGTCATAACCCTGGCCTCTCCTCCTCCCTTCAGTGAGCCTTCGCCCCAAATTCTCCTCCCAACTGCACACTCCATTTGATCTGAGGTGACTACCCATGGTTGCCACTGCTGACCAAGTCCCAGAATCACTTACAGCAATTGGAAGGGCCTTCTTTGACTACAGGGGCAGCAGACCAATGAGCCCATTCAGCAGCCCCTAAAGGAGCAAGTCTGCTGGGCAGTTCCTGGCCTGCATGCCTTTTGAAGGCACCTCAGACCCACAACTTTAGTCCTGTCCTCAATCTAATGGATAAAGGCTGACCTCAGGCCAGTTCTCCCACACTCTACCTTTAAAAGGGCAGCATGATTCTTTAGTGACTCAAAGAGGGAGGATGATTTATTCTTATCTAAAGGACCAGGAGATAACACAAAGCGAGACGTCATCAGATCTATCAACAAAGCCAAAATGAGAGCCAACATCAAAAGTCAGGGATGAGGGCCAAAGACCTGAGAAACTGGAAATCCAAAATAAAGGACTTAAAAGTCACAAAATAAGATCATCCACCAACTCTGATGGAAAATGGCCATAGAGATGTTCTTTAATTGAGCCCTCAAAGTCGTAACCCTGAAGGTCTTCCCCCTAGTAATCAGTAGCAACATCTTGATGATGGAATCCACAAAATGGGGTTGTGACAAGTTTCTAATAAATTATACATTCCTCAAAAATACATCTTCAGAATCGGAATCCCGGAGTTTCAATCCCTAGAAGAGATTCCGTCTCGGCTTTCAAATCCTGGCTGAAAACTCACTGATGTCAGTTTAGCATATCCTGACTAGAACTGCTGATTAACTGTGCAGACTGCAGCTCTGTTGTTAGTCATTACTGTAGCACTAAAACATAAGTAACATCCATCCATCCATTATCCAAGCCGCTATATCCTAACTACAGGGTCATGGGGCATAAGTAACATTATAGTTATAATTTGTTATTAACCCTCACCTATTCTGTTTCGCTTCTTGGTACTCAAATGTGGCACTTGGTGCCACTGCCCACCTGCCAAGTTGTTTTGCCTGTCTGTGGTAAAGTCATCTCTGATGGAGGATCGCAGGAATCGTGGGGCAGAGGGGTCCTTTCATCGGATTGGCTGGCCCAGTGCTGACTCAGCTGTGGAATGGCCAATAGAGGGAGGCAGCTTGATGGCCAAGGTCTCCAGGACTCTAAAAAATCCAACTTGTATTCTGTGATATCATCTACTGTTGAATTCTGCTCTGTACTTGTAACATTTCTATTGCACTATTATATTGTATTGAGGATTACTTTGTCCTGCTCTGTGTATTGTATTAAGGTTAGCGTTAGGGTTAATTACTTCTTCTTTTTGACACCCACTGCACATCCTACCTACCTGGAAAGGGGTTTCTCTTTGAACTGCCTTTCCCAAGGTATCTTCCATTTTTTTTCCCTTCAAGATTTGTTTTCTGGGAGTTTTTTCTTGTCTTCCTAGAGCACAGGTGTCGAACTCCGGTCCTGGAGGGCCGCAGTGGCTGCAGGTTTTCATTCTGACCGTCTTCCTCATTTGTGACCAGTTTTGGCTGCTAATTAACTTCTTTTGTCTTAGTTTTAATTAACTTGACTCAGGCCCCTTAGTCGTCTCTATTTTCCTTAATTAGCAGCCAAGCAATAATGAGACACAAAACGAGCCACCACATGACCAGTTCACCTGTACCTATCACACAATATCTAAAAATAAAGAAGGGTGAAGGTCTCGGTAAAGTTGATCTCTAAGGTCACCAAAACATTTGGACGGTGTTCTTAGAAAAAACAGAAAAATCAACAGTTTTGGAAATGTCTGCAGTGGCAGAATGAGAGCAGCAACAAGCCACAGAATTAAATAATGGGTTTAATTAACAGCAAGAATCAGCTTCTCATTAAGAGATTGGTTAGAGTTTGAAATCCCAGTTTAGCTAGTCATCTGTTGGCTCGTTTCACATGTCATTTCTGTATGGCTGTCATTTAATGAAGAAAGAAATCAATTCAGAGGACTGAATCCTTCAAAACAGGGCTATTAAAATTAAGGAGTGAATTAGCAGTGAAAACTGCTCGCTGATTAGGAAAAGGGTTAGAATGAAAACCTGCAGCCACTGTGGCCCTCCAGGCCTGGAGTTTGACACCCCTGTCCTAGAGAGTCAAGACTGGGGGGATATCAAATGGCAGGGCCTGTTGAAGCCGATTGCAGCACTCCTTGTGTGATTTTGGGCTATACAAAAATAAATTGTATTGCATTATAATTATCCAGAAGTTTGTCATAACAAAACATTAAACATTTATGAAGAATACCACTCATAACTTGTTCCGATGGCCCTACTGCCCAAGAGGTATTCTAACTTAATAATTCTTTGCATTTATATAGCACTTTTCTCACCACTCAAAGCGCTCAGCAATTGCAGGTTAAGGGCTTGGCTCAAGGGCCCAACAGAGCAGAGTCTCTTTTGGCATTTACAGAATTCAAACCGGCAACCTTCCGATTGCCAGTGCAGATCCCTAGCCTCAGAGCCACCACTGCGCCTTAACTTCTTGCTAATCCTTTGTTCCTTCAGGTAAATCACTTCCTGGGCACCTGCAGCTATAAGGCATACCTACTGCCCGGTGGTCCCCATTGTTCCCCATACTGTATCTCCTTCTTTTCAGCCTGTTGTTTGTCCAACTACTGTCCATTATTGAGTCTGCCAACCCTTCACACCTTAAAATCCCCTTCATCAGTGTTTATGAGTGCTTATTGAAATGAGACAAAATGCAGAAGAAGGCCATTTAGTCGATTTAGTAATTTATATGATGTCTACCATGCCCTGGTAGTTCATTTTTACAGGGGAAAACACTCAGATTCATATGTATATTAAAACCAGATGAGAAGATAAGGGGGCACTTCGCATCCCAGCATGCCCAGGGTCTTATTTTCTACAGCCCGGCTTCAGACCTCAGACTGTTGGGAATCTCTACATGGAGGTTTCACTGATACATGAACATCAGTCACCATATCACTGTGTAGTGTTGAGATCTCGGAGGGCCTTCTGATTTGTTTCATTTTCAAATTACAGACTAGTGGGCTTTGCCCTCTGCTTACTAACCCCCATGCTTACACTACGCGTTAGCCTCTTTGCGGTTCTGCCACTCACATATGGGATGCGGATGTACAATTTACTAACTATTTTACATTACAGTGAGTAACTAACCATATTAAAAATTATTAAAACATAATAATTTGAAAGTAAATTGTGTTACATGTTGCATTAGAGTTATTCGTTGCATAATACGATTTCATTCTGTTTGGCTTTGAAATTAACACGCAAATCCTTTTTAAACTTACACTTTTACTGTAAAACTTAAGTAAAAACAATTTTTTGAATTCAATTTTAGTCAATATCGCATTGAATTTTTGGACTTTCATCATGACAACACCCCGTATACCTGCACATGAATGAATTTCGTTTCTTTCTCTCTATTAAATAAAACGACTTTTTCGAATGTTTGTCTCTGTGATTTGTTAATTGTCTTTGCAAAAGCTATCGTAATGGGAAATTGTTAACATTTTGATACGAATGGCATATCAAGATTTCCTTTGGTGTGTAATGTTATCCGCAGGAGATGTACTACATTACCTTTCCTGGATATATCCTTCTTTCTATAGTAATTCGTGCGGAGGAAGACTGGCTGGTGTTAACAGTTGTAGATATTCTTCATGATATTGTAAGTTGATGTTTTCATTTTCTGCACGATCACCACCAACTGTTTCAGCAGAGTCTACTGATACGCATTTAATCAATTTGCCATGTAACCAATCGACAATTTTCATGTTAATTCATTTGACTTCATCTTTTCTCGGTGCTAGGATTGCCAATGTACTCATTTTTTCTGTTGACATTCCTTCGGGATGAAATTCTTCAATAAGATTTGGACCTAATAAGTCTTCTTTAAATGGGAACTTAAAGTGAGGAAAACATAAAAATGTATGAGCTGAGCTGAGAGATCAGGAACTGTGTCTGTCAAAAGCATTCACACGAATGAGATGTGAGTGGACCGTGTGTGTGTTTGAATATGGTTGAGAGGAGGGCGTGACTTGAAACAATCTCATGTCAAAAGTCTCCTCTCACGGTACTTGAAAAAATCTCTTCGAAAAAGTCTTGTCTCGTCGCAGGATTTTTTTATATAATAGAGAGATTTATTTATTTATGTATTTATTACCCCAATTTCTTTATAACTATGATTAGTGTAGTAATGTGACATGGAGCACTTCACTGCAAATTTCTTTTATTTTGTATACTGTGAACGCGCTATCAGAGTCCGGCACGCGCTGATACTTTTGAAAGCATGTAAAGCACGCCGGGCTCTGAGTTTATCACAACACAATTTCTTCATAGAGTTTACCGCCGATGTTGGTGAATCTCTTTCTCACACTTATTTCTGGTCATTTTCATGTTAGCAGAGATACTGTTGTAAAAGAAGCGGAAGCTGCAGTGTGGATGGAGATCGTTTTTGTTTAAAGAGAAAAGCAGCCTCAGTTTATTAGGTGGCGTTTCTTGGGTCACGGCCCCCTCTCATACTTACTGCGTGTGCCTCCTGTTACAATCATTATGGACAGATACAGGGGTAGAGTTTTCTAGTGAGTGGCAAAGCCAAGTGAATGAATGTTTTATAGAAGTCTTTGGAGGTGCCGGGTGTCCTACAGGCATTAGATGAGCAAACATGATGGGAGTCGACCGAGGAGAGTTGGCAGATCTAGCAAACGCATGGACCCAATCCAACATAAGAGTCTCAAATCAACCTCAACCACATACATTTAAGATGTAGAAACTAAATGTGACAAATGCAAACTGCAGCCAGGCCCGGATGTGATGGTTCATCTTCTGAAGCTGCGAGGCAGCATGAAGGCTCTCTATTCTGAAAGGTATAACACAAACGAAACCGTGCTGAGAAGACTTCACAGTTACAAGACAACAGTGGAAGAAGTAGCCGTTCTCGTGCAATGTGCTGGTATTGAACACAACAGGCTAGGTTCAACTCACATACATTTTCACGAAATAGATGCTAAAATTTTGCAGGTCATTTTCGCAAATTGAATAGTTTTTTGAATGGAAACCAAGGAATATCGGCCCCCTAAAGCCACATTCACACTTGCGTGTTTACCTGTGTTCTGCTCTGCAGCTGAATGGACCATAAAGTCCAAACCACACCGATAAAATGAAGGTCTCTCACTGCCATCAGTACGTGACTTTAAAATGCAACACGCTGCATATTTTCGATACAAAGACTTGTAAAAACACACCATTGTAGTACATTACTGTGTTTTCTACTCTAGAGATTTAAATACAAACGCTAAACGACAAGCAACTGCGTGCGGAATTTGTGAGTGATAACACTTCCAGGTAGAAATTAGACGCTTTTCTGCTGATGGCAAAGAAATGAATTTCACTGAAGACGTAATATAAATTGATTTTTTTTTGTGAAGTAAAACACAGACTTACACTGCAAATTCAATTTGTGCCTCACTGGTAGAAATGTCTGTCTATATTTTGCCTGAATGGGTGGCAAAGCAGCAGTTGTAATCTATGAGAAGTTCTGCTTGCTTCAGCAGCGATCGTTTCTTCCTTGGAGGTGGTTCATCGACTGACCCTTTCATGGCAGCCGAGGCCATCTTTATACTCAGAGAAACCAGAAAGGCCGTGATTGGCCGATCGTCTGGCAGTGATGTCATCAAATGTCCCCTGTCTGTTATTCTTCCAGCCTGCATGGTAAATTCAGGAATAGTTACAGACCCCCGTGATTTTCTTCCTCAGTTACCATGTGTTTTTACAGTGACCCCTGGAACACACTCTCCAGACTCTGCATGGAAACGGTAAAATAAGAACTGTTTTGAATATTGACAGATGACAGATGACAGAAGAACAAGGAGAAGGCAGTGAAAGTGAGGAGCAAAGAGGGATTTAACTAAACAAATACTTCTGTATATTTATAAAAGATGAAACGAAAGGAAGCCCCTCAGCCATCAGTGAGTTTACAGATTTTCAAATAAATGTGTCTGGTGAGCTTCAGGCCTTTCATGCAGTAAAGCCTTTTAAAAAAGCCCAGACTTGATGAGACTTTACTGGTTGATTCAAAATAAATGTAACACATTATTTGTCATTTTTTATTAAACATAATCTTCAAAGTCACTTCAAGTAAAGGCAAAAGCTGCCATGGTGATTTCCGTCTACAAAGTGAATTGAATCAATAAGGCCTGCTTCTCAATCATGCAAAATGATGGAAAATGTTATCAAACGTTAATTAGAAGAGTACATGTGTGAAAATAATCTACTAAATAACAGCCAGCACGTGTTTATGAAAGGAACATCCTTCCAAACCGATTTGTTAGACTGGTTTGAATGGGCTACTAGAGTAGCAGTCAGATGTTAAAAACTTGACAAAATGTACTGAGCTGTTCAAACTACATTAACTTGAATAGCAAACTGAAGAGACGTCCAGAAACAAGAAGTTATTGGCAGTGAGGATAACTCACAAAACTGGGTTTCAATTACAACATTAAAACACTCTAGTCGAGAACGGGCCATTCAGCCCAACAAAGCTCGCCAGTCTTATCCACTTGTTGCCTCCAAAAACACATCAAGTCGAGTTTTGAAAGTCCCTAATGTCTTACTGTCTACCACACTACTTGGTAGCCTATTCCAAGTGTCTATCGTTCTTTGTTTAAAGAAAAACTTCCTAATGTTTGTGCGAAATTTACCCTTAACAAGTTTCCAACTGTGTCCCCATGTTCTTGATGAACTCATTTTAAAATAACAGTCTTGATCCACTGTACTAATTCCCTTCATAATTTTAAACACTTCAATCATGTCGCCTCTTAATCTTCTTTTGCTTAAACTGTAAAGGCTCAGCTCTTTTAATCTTTCCACAAAATTCATCCTTAGTAGCCCAGAAATCAGCCTAGTCGCTGTTCTCTGTACCTTTTCTAGTGCTGTTACAGTTATTTAATTTGTACAATTACTTTTGAGCCCCTGAAATGAAGGGACTGTGTTAAAAAAAATGCTTTAGTTGCCTCACATTTTTATGTAATCTTTTTGTTCACCCCACTGAATTAAAGCTGAAAGTCTGCATTTAACTGCATCTGAGTTGTTTCATTTAAAATGCATTGTGGTAATGTACAGAACCAAAATTAGAAAAAAAGTTGTCTCTGTCCAAATATTTATGGACTGTACAGTATGTCCTTTTTGTAGCCTGGAGACCCAAACTGCACACAGGACTTCAGATGAGGCCTCACCAGTGTGTTATAAAGGTTGAGCAGAACCTCCTTGGACTTGTACTCCACACATCGTGCTATATAACCTAACATTCTGTTAGCCTTCTTAATGGCTTCTGAACACTGTTCGGAAGTTGATAGCTTAGAGTCCACTATGACTCCTAAATCCTTCTCATAAGGTGTACTCTCGATTTTCCGACCGCCCATTGTGTATTCAAACCTAACATTTTTACTTTCTATGTGTAATACTTTACATTTACTGACATTAAATTTCATCTGCCACAAATCTCCTCAAGCCTGTATGCTATCCAAGTCCTTCTGTATTGATATAACAGATTCCAAATTATCTACTAATCCACTTCTCTTGGTATCATCTGCAAACTTAACCAGCCTGTTACTTATATTCCTATCTAAATCATTTATTTATATTAAAAATAGCAGCGGCCCTAGCACTGACCCCTGTGGAACACCACTCTTAACATCGGTCAGTTCTGATGAGGTTCCCCGCACCATCACCCTCTGCTTCCTGTGTCTGAGCCAATTCTGCACCCATCTAAAAATATCACCCTGAACTCCCACTTCTTTTAACTTGATGCCCAACCTCTCATGTGGCACCTTATCAAATGCTTTCTGAAAGTCCAGATAAATAATATCATAAGCTCCACTTTGTTCATATCCTTTTGTTGCCTCCTTATAGAATTCCAACATGTTAGTAAAGCACGACCTCCCTCTTCTGACTCCATGCTGACTGTTCAGAATAACTCCTGTTCTTGCCATGTGTTGCTCAATCTTATCCTTAATAATTCCTTCCATTAATTTTCCTGTGATGCATGTTAAGCTTACTGGCCTATAGTTGATTGGATCTGCCCTGTCACCCTTTTTATATAATGGGATGATATTTGCCTTTTTCCAGTCCTTCGGAATCTCTCCAGTGCTCAGTGACTTCCTAAAAATATGTGTCAAGGGTTTATATATGTACTCACTGGCCTCCTTAAGAACACGAGGATAAATATGATCTGGTCCTGGTGATTTGTTTGATTTCATCTTATTTAATCTGAGCAGCACTTCTCCCTCTACAATTTCCAAATCCCTCAGTACCTCCTTAGTAGTTGCGTTTACCTCTGGGAGGTTATCCACTTGCTCACTTGTAAACACCTCAGAAAAATGTCAGTTTAGGGCATCTGCTATTTCATTGTCTGTATCTTTTAATTCCCCTTTACTATTCCTGATGAACTTGACCTCCTCCTTGACTGTTCTTTTACTACTAAAATACTGAAAGAATCTCTCAGGGTCTTCTTTCGCCTTATCTGCTATATTCCTCTCCAACTGTCTTTTAGCCTCCCTGATATCCTTCTTAATGGTTGCCCTCATATTCTCATACACTCTACGATTCACTTTGCAGTCATTAGTCTTATATGCCTTATAAAGCAGTTTTTTTCTTTGCAACTTCTTTTTTAAATCTTTTTTTAATCCACTGTGGAGTTTTTTTTAGTTTCCTATTAATTCCATATTTAGGTATGTATCTGTCCTGCATTACATGTAACACGTTTTTAAACCTGTTCCATTGCTCCTCGACTGTCTCCACATTTAAAAGCTTATCCCAGTCTATCCTACTTAGACTTTGTCGCATCTGCTCAAAATTAACCCTACTAAAGTTCAACTTAACAATTTTAGTTTTTGCATCTGCACTCTTCTAAAATACTGAGAATTGTATTACATTATGGTCACTTGACCCTAGTGGTTCAATCACCTCTACACCCTCAATTCTATCCTGATTATTACAGAATACTAAATCCAGACAGGCTTCACCCTGTGAATCTGGTGAACTGGCAGAGACAAAGAACACAGATATTAGGGCCTCTCCTTAGGTCATGTCCACAGGTTTCATTTAAAAATAAAAGCCATTTTCATCCACAGTAGCATTTTCATATCAGAAACCCTTAAGACACAGTTGTTTGTCTACACTGGGCATGCACACAGCAATGAGAGGGGGTATCCTCCATGCTAGACGTTCTTTTACAGCATTGTGTTTACACACGAAGAACATCGACAGGGAGTGCGAAAAAAACAAAAAACCGATCGGTTTGTTTGGATGGACGATGAGGTGGAACTGTTGTGAGAGTGGCAAAGGGGCTGAGAATACGGACTGGGAGTCATGTCAGCTGGAGTACATAGACATCCAATCGGGAAAGGGCCCTGTAATAAGCAGAAACCAATCAGAGCGCAATTAGAGTCAGTGATTTCAAAAGTCTGCGTTTTCACCCATCCACACTTCAACATTAATTCTGAGGGAATGTTTTCAGATATCATCACTTTCAGCAATTAAAAACACCAGGGTATTGTGAACATTAGAAGAAGGGTGACAACTTTTGAAAAGCAATTAAAAAAGGCATAAAGTGTTAGATTATATTGTAAAATTGTTAAATATACATCCAAGAACACAGAGAGAGGACGTGCAGTGTTGTTCATAATATCACTCAGTTCTGTTTTCATTCTTCTGGGGTCCTGAGTGTATCCCATAAATGAATCAGCCCTTGTTGATTCGGTGGGCCTCTCTTGAAGCCCCCACAGTGATGAAAGTCGCACAGGACATCACAGACTTGTAGAAGATGTGAAGGACGTCATTACACCAATTAAAGGAGTGCAGTCCCCTAAGGAAAAAGATCCTACTCTGCCCTTTCTTCTATAGTTCCTATGTGTTTGGTGGATAGTCCAACCTGTCATTGATGTGTTCCCCCAAGTACTTGTAGGATGGGACCACCTCTACTTCCACTCTCTGAAATATGACCGAGCCTTGAGGCTTTTTGTTGTGGCAAAAGTCAATAACCACCATTTGGTATAAGGCAGGTGTCAGCCCAGATTAGGCACCAGTCACTTGTACAAAAGTATTTTATACATACCTGAAATTGTTTCCATATTTCAAATATAATCGTTACATTAACTTGCCTTGTCCTGCCCAGCTTTTATTGACGTCACACATGGTTCACAAATCTTTGTTTTCTGTTTCCGTTTCCTGATGCCTTTTCTCGTAAATTAATCTTAAAATAGCTTTTAAGGACTTAAGGCCACCAGAAGAGAGGGATATTTCTAGAGTCACAATGGCACATGAGACTACCACCAAGGTTTTCTACGACAGGCGGTCTGCTGCCTTTCTCCCAGCTATTGCCCATGTCAGGCCATATCCTCAGTTCTGTTCTTCCTCCAGGGATTGGCACCATGTCTCTCTCTGCTTCCTTCGTGCTGTCCTGTATAATGCAACCTTAGTTAGGGCATTGGGGTACATATGCAGGATGTGGGCCAACCATTTCCTCCTTCTCGTCTTCATAATGCTGCATTGGCTGAATGGAGCAGGTCTTTGGTTTTGAAGGGATTTGGCCAGAATATTCCTTTGATGCATCTGAGACGTTTTGTCTGGAAAACGTCTAGTTTTTTGGCAGAAGGTCTTTGTTGTCTATCAGCATTCTGAGGAATATAACAGGACACTGAGCTCATGTGACTTAAACGTTTTGATCTTGGAGTAGTACAGGCTGTCATGAACTAGGAGTCCCAAACAATGTAAGTCCCAAGTGCACTTGTAAAGATTTTTACTGGAGGAGGAAATCCCGTCAAAAACCCTGGCTAGACACCAAAAGAGCCTTGCACAGTCTTCATTAAATAAAATATTTATTCTTCACACAAACTGCTTTGTAATGCCGTGAAGCTCCAAAGAGCACAAAAGGCATACGTACAATACCTGGCGTTTCCAAAACTAAAGACCCAACACATTAAAGAGACGTCAGAGCAGAAGGTCAAAAAATCCAATTATATCAAATAAGCACTGAGCACAGCAAAACACAAGTAAACTCATCAACTCCTAACTACATTCATAATAAACCACCAGGAACTGTGGGAGACCCTCCAGATTTACAAGACACAGTGCAGTTCCTGGCAGCAACTCTCGGGGACCACCCACAAAACTCATGAAACATAAAACAGACATCTTATAGACAAGATCATAAACAAAGAATAATGCACATAATCAACAAAAGCAGCATTAATTTAACATAAAAAATATCACACAAAGCTGAAGGCAAATAATATCAAAAATCTGTCAACTAAGAATATTATTATACTATATTTTTACATACAGCACAAAGAAAATACACAAAAACTAATTTTACATGTATATACAAAGCATCAATCACGTTAAAAAGTGTCCAGATTATATTGTACATAAACTCCCAAAACACATGGAACATAACAAAGGTGCCCTCCATTATGTTAAGCAATTCAGATGAGACGTGATTAAAGTGCACATTGCAGGCATTTCCACACATTTCAGTCACCCCATATAGAAATGACGACACTTTTTCTGCATGATCCCCCATTTCAGGGCACCATGATGTTAGTGACATAAAAATGGCAGGTCTATTAAAGCCATCCTATTTAGTACTTTTGTCTCATATCCTGCGCATGCAATGACTGCTTGAAGTCTGCAAATCATAAACATCACCAGGTGCTGAGGGGACTTCTCTGCTGATGCTCTGCCAGGCCTCTAATGCAGCCATCTTCAGCTCCTGCTTGTTTCAGAGTCCCTTTAAGTCCCTTTAAGTTTTCTCTTCAGCATATGGACGACCTGCTCAGTGGGATTTAAATCAGATGACTGGTTTGGCTATTCAAGAATTGTTCATTTTGTACCTTCGTAAAACTCCAGTGTTGCCGCAGTAGTATTTTTGGATCATTTTTTGGATCATGAAGTGTCCGAACCCAGCCACAGGGGATGCATAAGTCAGTGTTTTTCTTCGTGCCGCTCCAAAGCCCAGATAAATGGGGAGGGTTATGTCAGGAAGATCATCAGGTGTAAAATTTTGCCAAATCAATATGCGGACAACAATACAAATTTCCATAGTGGATCGGTCGAGTCTGGGTTAACAACGGCCACCACCAGTACTGTTAGCCAACAGGATGCTGGCGGAAATTGGACTACTGTTGGCCGAAGAAGAAGACAGAAAGATATGGAAGAAGATGATCTGATGTTGCAACCCCTAATGGGAGCAGCCGAAAGAAGAAGAAGAAGGATGAAGTGTCCTCCAAAGTGTTTGGTGGCATTTACTGGAGCTTGAGCCAATCAGATGTTTCTGCACACCTCATTGTGCCACTGCCGTCAGCAGTTCTGTCATCAATGAACAGAAGTGTGCCAGGACCTGTGGCAGCCATATGTGCCCAAGCCATTACACACCACTACCACGTTTAACAGATGAGGTGGTCTACTTTGGTTCTTGGGCAGTTCTTTTTCATCTCCACCCTTTGCTCTGACATCTTTGTCTCGTCTGTCCCCAAGACTTTTTTCCAGAATTCTGCAGGCTCTTTTAATGTCCTTTTTCTCAAACTGTAATCTGGCCGTCCTGTTTTTGTGGCTAACTAGTGGTTTGCATCGTGTGGTGTGGCCTCTGTATTTCTGCTCATGAAGTCCTTTGCAGATAGTAGACATATCTGCCTCCTGAAGACTGTTTCTGATCTGTCGGACAGGTGTTGGGGACTTTTTCTTTACCATAGTGAGGATTCTTCTGTCACTTCCTTGTCTTCCTTGGCTTACCAGTACCTTTGAGGTTACTGAGCCCACCAATGCATTCTTTCTTCTTAATGATATTCCAGACAGTTGATTTAGGTAATTCTAAGGTTTTACTGATGTCTTTAGTGCTTTTATTCTTGTTTTTCATCCTCACTTCTTTGACTTTCATTGGCACAGCTCTTGTTCTCCTGTTTAACAATGGCAACTACAGACTCCAAAGGGTAAAAGCAAGCTGAGGTATCTTATGAAGCATTGAAACCCACCTGAGGCATCAAAAACACTTATGACACCAATTGTCTCAAACACCATGTTGGAGTGCACAGAGGACACTCAATCCATGAGGTAGCTGACCACCATGCCACAGTACTGACCTGCTAAAGTAAAATAATTCATATATCACAATTGCTTGAGCAAATCCGATGCTGGGACTCCACTCGTAAAATTGGGGTTTACAGTCCACTGTACATCATAAATTAGGCAGCTACTTGTCCTTTAACAGCTCCCATATCTCCTGAATGACCTGACCCAATAACGCTTTCTGATGAGACTTGTATTTCCTGTCCAACTTCAATGTTGGCTTTAGTTTACTCAGTAAACATAGTAGATGCGTGTCCGAGCAGCGTGACCTTCTGCTGCTTTTAAAATACCTGAAGTACATTTTTAGAACATCTGAAATCAGACAAGCTGTAAGAAAGACAGAGCCGGTCTGACTGCATACAGAGGACGCAGCTCTGGCGGGTGTATGGAGTGCAGGAAGTGTGCCAGGGGCTTAGCAGGCGGTACGGAGCGGTTCAGTAAGGCTGAGTTACGCTATGTTTGTTATGAATGCAACACGAATCTTCATTAAAGAATCTTCAGTCCTTTTGTGACTGTTTGAAATTAAGCCTTCCTGAAACTTCCTTGTGTTTTACCGACACCCAGAGGTGGGCAGAGTAGCCAAAAATTGTACTCAAGTAAGAGTAGCGTTACTTCAGAATAATATTACTCAAGTAGAAGTAAAAAGTAGTCCACCAAAAACTTACTCAAGTAAGAGTAAAAAAAGTATTTGGTGAAAAGACTACTCAAGTACTGAGTAACTGTTTGAACATAATAAATGATTTATTTTTTAGAAATGTTGTAATATGACAGACAAAAATATAAAATAATGTGCACATTTATTATTATTTCCAAATAATAAAATAAAAAATGAGTAAAAATAAATCACATCTTTACAAAATAAAGATGCACAAATAACACAAAGTTACAAATGTCAGTTTTTCACAACAAAGCTTTTGAAGCCGATACCTACAGTAGGTAACATGTATGTTTGAAAAGTGCAAACTACTTAAAGTGACAAGATATCCAGTACACTGACAGTATAATACTTCATATGCACTTTGTGGAATAGCGGGTCCGTGGCTTCAAAAAAAAAAAAAGCCAGTTTCAAATCCATAAAGCCATGTCACTCTCCGTGGGCGCAGTTGCACAACCGCGGGGAGTTAATGAGGTAGTTGGAGCGAGTCGCACCTGCACGTGCGGGTCCGATCATTCTCAATTGATTTATTGGCTTCCTGCGGCTGTGATTAACACTTTCAGGGCTGATGTTGACTTTTGTCAAAAGGAGGAGTTGACGATAGTAATCAACTGTAAACTGTGACAAAAGCAACTGTTATGTTTTAGTTGGACTCTCGTTGCTAGAAGGAAAGATAGCTTCATTGGTTTGATCGAGATTTCTGAGTAGTAAGGCACAAACAAGAGCAAAAATGGCACCGACATAATGGCAAGAGATCAAAGCGAATACGTAAAGCAAAATACCCCCTGGATTACGTTTTGCCTATTATCTCTGAACTGGACTATGACTTGTCGGACTCCGATTTTGATACAAGTGATCGAAAACAAATGTGAGGTTCCAGCTTCAGCTGACTGGTCCCCAGCTAATCATGGTGCTAAACTGGTTCATGTAGCTGATACGCTTACAGCCATGTTTGCCAGGAGGACTGCCACTTAACAATAGTAAGAGGTAGAAACCAGATTGCAATGCACTGCGACCGTGACGCGAAGACAGCCTGGCAGCAAGCCTGCCGCTCATTCTTGGCAAAGTGGCAGCCACAGCATGCAGCAACAGACATTTTATATTGATTTCTTTGTGAAACTATTGCTTTTCAGAAACTATGTTTTTTGGAAAGAATATTCAGCCCTCAAAGAGTTAAGGCCCACGGAGACGGGACTGTATATATACAGGTCAGCACAAAAAAGAAGGGGGAATCAAAGAAAACGAGAAAAGAGATGAGGTTAAAAGACATGAACGGCCGGCATGGGAACCATGATCTGGTTCTTGCAGTGAAGCTGTGACCATTTAGCAGTGAACAGGAGCCCCGCATGACTAAAAAGTCTCTCACAGGCTGCAAGACGCAGGAAGTTTGTGTGTGGTCATGTGACTGCATGGCTACGTCTGATTGGTGAAACAGTCATGCAGTAGATCCACTGGCAACTTCTCTCTTGCAAAAATATAGTTTAATGTATAAATGGAAAAAAGTAACGAGTCGAGTGTTGCCCAATGTAGCAGAGTAAGAGTAGCGTTTCTTCTTCACAAATGTACTCAAGTAAACGTAAAAAGTATGGTGCAGTAAAACTACTCTTAGAAGTACAATTTGTTTAAAATAGTACTTGTAATGGAGTAAATGCAACTCGTTACTACCCACCTCTGCCGACACCCTGTTGCGAACTGAGCAGCCTGAGTCAGTGTCCTGTGCTTTGGGACTCCTAGTCAATGACAGAATGTGGATGTTTGCCCCCTGATAGGCTGCGGCCTCTTCAAGGCACCTATTTCTGTAAACAAAGTTCCAAAAATTTGAAGACTGATTTTCCAATATTTTCTTCATGAACTGCCCATTAATTAAAATAACTCTGGGGACTGCGTCAGCCTGGTTGCTTTGCCTGAATATGGAGAAAGCTGTTATGGCTAAGAATAAAATGGTCAGATGGGACTGCAAAGGTGCATACAGAGCATCACTCCAGAGGTCCAGCAGCGCCAGCATCTCATGTGGGGCTGGACATTTCTGCGAGACATCTAACAGCATCAGACATCTGTCTTTTGCGGTCACTTCATCAAGCACTAAACCAAAACAGACACACTCACTCACACATTTGAATAAAAATCTGATAATAAAAATCACTTGGCCGTTTAAAGAGAGTCAAGCCATCACAGAGCAGGAATCCTGTCAGACAAATGTGACCAGTGACTCTGATACCGAAGCCTCAGTGCTCCCTTTGTGCTCAAAGCTGCTCTAGGCCAGCAAATCATAAAAGTACCAAAGGCAGGACTCCATGAAGCTTGGGGCACCAACAACACTTGGAAATCCAAGATGGTGAATTCTATAGGAGTCTTGGCGATGAGACCCAAACCATGCAACACATAATCAGGTCAGTTACCTAAAGAAAGTGTGACCCTCCAGTCAGCTACGTCTGAGTCACTCATAGGAGGGCTTTAGAGAAATTCAACTCAGGTATGACCGTCTCTGATAAAAGGAGCTTTTTCTGTTTGCCTTTCTTTAGAGCTCTCATTCTGTTATCAGGTGGAGCCATTAACCCCGACATTAAGCCCACTGTAGGTTATTTTAGGCCCATGTTTGTTGTGCTGGAGGCGTAAGGTGTGTGGCTGGCTGGGGGTGTCTTTTGATAAGAAAGGACTTTGAACAATTCATGACCTTCTAGAAGGATGACAGCCTGAAGAAGGGGCCCGAGTTGCCTGGAAAGCTTGCATATTGTAATCTTTTTAGTTAGCCAATAAAAGGTGTCATTTCGCTTGACCTCTCACTGCAAACAGTCCTCAAAAGTGACTCCACCAGGTTAGCTAAGCATCACCAACGGCACAGAGACCTGGAAAATGGTGAAATGGAAGATGTTTAGAGCCACACAGACTCATCCCGGTGTTGGTCATCTGGCCAAGCTGAGAAAATGGGCAAGAAGGGCCTTGGTCAGGGAGGTCACCAAGAACTCAATGGTTACTCTAACAGAGATGGGGGAGCCTGTTGCAGCTCTCCACTAGTCAGGCGTTTGTGGCAGAGTGGCAAGATGGAAGCCACTCTTAAGGAAAAGTGATATTGAGAGCATTTAAAGGACTCTGAGGGCACGAAGGAAACCATCCTCTGGTCTGATGACCATTAAACTCTGTGGGCAGAACTCCAAGCACTATGTCTGCTAAAGCCCAGGCAGTGCTGATCATCTGCCTAATAACATCTCTGGGGTGAAGCATGGTGGTGGCAGCATCATAATATGGTGGGGTGCGTCTCAGTGGCAGGGACAGGGAGATGGCCCAGAATTAAGGGAAGGATGTATGGAGCCAAATACAGAGAGGTCCTTGAAGAAAACCTGCTCCAGAGTGCATGTGACCTCCGACTGGGGCAATAGATTGAATGACAGTGACCTGAAGCACACAGCCAAGACAACACTGGAGTGGCTTCAGGACAAAATCTCTGACTGCCCTTGAGTGGTCCAGCCAAAGCCCACATCTGTGGGGAGACCTGAAGATGGCAGCTTGCAGACACTTCTCGTCTAATTTAATGGAGCGTTTTGTTGTATCTTTATCTTCCTGTGTTAAGGTCTGGTATTTTTCAAGTCAAGGTTATTTCTTCACAAACATGGTATATAGACATTTGCCACCTGAAATTGTGTTCTAAAGTTAAATATTTTCTATAAAAATTCAGAGCCTGTAGTGGTGTTTTATAATGGAAGTCATGGAGCATGGCACACCACCGGAAAATGAAATCTTAGAAACTTACCCAATATGCCCAAGTTATCAAGTACTGTTGGTGTCTTGAGATTACACACACACACTGCAAAATAGCTTAAACATGTTCATTTAAAACAAAAAAACACCAATATGGTGAAATTCAGCTATTTTAAAAGAAGATCAGCTATGCGCTTGTCTTTGCCTGCACTAATCTTTCACCCGATGGTGTGTGGTTTCCTATTAAAAGGCAAAATCACAGTAAACCACTGGTGCCATGTGCTTGGTGTTGTGTTGATTTACTTTTAAATTTAAGAGAGGACTCATCCCAGGAAGCCACGGCTATCACATAAATAAACAGAAATCGCATCCTCACCGCAAGGAAAATAGAGCCAGGAATATGTGATAAAATGAATATTTCCACAACCCTTGTGTTGTCACAAACACGCATCGGAAACACGGGAGGAAGGCCTCTTTGTAGCGAAACCTTTTCTGATTCACTGCAAAAAACGCTTGTGCAAAACCCAGACAAAAAACTTTACATGGGAGTTGTTTTGCTTTTATTTAGCAAAAAAAAAAAAGCCAACGGGGTAAGCAAAAATTTTCTTAACTAGATTTCTTAATGATAATTCTTTGCATTTATATAGCACTTTTCTCACTACTCAAAGCACTCAGCAATTGCAGGTTAACGGCCTTGCTAAAGGGGCCAACAGAGCAGAGACCCTTTTAGCATTTACAGGATTCAAACCGGCAACCTTCCGATTCCCAGTGCAGATCCCTAGCCTCAGAGCCACCACTCCACCAAATAAGCTAAATAATCATAAATACACATTCTTTGATAAGTCAATAGTTCTTATAGTACTGAAAACAAGATTAAATGTTATGATACGAGGGACATTCAAAACATTTCCACACTTTAACTCTATTTATTAAGAATTTCAAAAACAAATGACATCACTTTTCTACATAGTCCCCTTCGTTTGCAATGCCATCTTCTCAGTGTCGTACCAACTTCTTAACGCCCAATTACTGCTCCTCCCGCCTTCACCGTTTCCAACGACAATATAAAAGTGCAGGGAAGGTAGCAATGCACAGAAGTCACTTGAGCTCCATATGCACAAAGCTTACAATTATCCATCCATCCATCCATCCATCCATTATCCAACCCGCTATATCCTAACTACAGGGTCACGGGGGTCTGCTGGAGCCAATCCTAGCCAACACAGGGCACAAGGCAGGAAACAAACCCCAGGCAGGGTGCCAGCCCACTGCAGAGCGCACACACACACACACCCACACACACCCATACTAGGATCGCCAATGCACCTAACCTGCATGTCTTTGGACTGTGAGAGGAAACCGGAGCACCCGGAGGAAACCCACGCAGATACGGGGAGAACATGCAAAACTCCACGCAGGGAGGACCCGGGAAGTGAACCGAGGTCTCCTAACTGTGAGGCGGCAGTGCTACATACTGGGCCACCGTGCCGCCTGCATACAATTATTCAACTTAAAATTAAATATCAAGCGCATCTGTCTGTTTTAAGTTGTCCAAAATGTTTCCAGGGCAGATTCAACCTGCGAACATTGCAATCAAGTCCCAGCCTCACTGGGTCACATGTTCTGGGCCTGCACCAAATTAACATCATTTTAGACCAAAATCTTTAAATGCCTCTCAGACAGTCTTGGTGTCACAATCCCTTCTAACCCACTAACAGCTGCGTGTGGTGGGCTCACAGAGGGGCTTAAAGTGGAGAAGGACAAACAAACTGTGATTGCCTTCACTACACTATTGGCACACAGACTTATCTTGCTAAACTGGAAGAATCCTAACTCTCCTCTTTTAAGTCAGTGGGTAACTCATGTTTTATATTACGTGGAACTGTAAAAAATCAAATTCTCACTTAGAGGATCTGTGCAAAATCTTTTCAAAACCTGGCAGGATCTGATAAATGACATTTTAGAATAAGCATTTAAATTAAGGAAGCAGGTCCCCCCCCCCCCTTTTCTATTTTATCTATCTTTATTTATTCATTTACATATTTTTACTATTATTGAAGTGCTATGCTGCTAACCTAGTTCTCTTTCTCATGGGTGGGGGTTGATTTGTTTTGTTAAACTTGACTTGCATGTACAGAATGTGTTTTTGATTTTAATAAAAAAAAAAATTATAATAATTATAACAATTTTTATAATAATTTTTTAATAAAAAACAAAAAAAGGAAAATATAAAAATGCGGAAGCTTTTTGAACGCCCCTCATATAAATAGTTTTCACTTGCTTAGATCTCATTTTTTGCAGTGTTCAAAGTGGACATATTCAAGAAGTTTTTTATGCTCTTGTTTCCGGTGGTCCCCGTGCCCAATTGCTTCCATTATAAATGCCAGGACAAGCTATATATTTTTTATACATAATATATAATTTAATTGACAATTCCTAAATTTAGAATACAGTTTCACATGGCAAATACATATATTCCATCCTTTGAAGAAATAAGTTTGACTTAAAAAATAAAACTTACCCACAAACATATTTGACTTTCTTATTAACTGGGAACGTGTTTTTCTATGTCCTTATTCAAACTGTTAATAATTAAATTGTAGTTACTTAACATTTCTAAGATTGAAGTTAGGTTAAGTTAATTGCTCAGCACCACCTATTAATTCATTTAGTGCCCAGGGACAGATTCCAACTCTATGGGCCCCCCTGGGCTTGTCATGTCACACCACCAACCAGCGCCAACTTACAGCCCCATCCAATAAGAGTGTCTTATTCCACCAGGCGCTTGTTAATTTGCATTTGTAGGACATCAAGCACAATCTAATAACTTCATTATATTAGCTGAGCAGACAGCACATAGCACATGATTTTACACGACTACAATAAGTGTTGGCATTAGTCAGTCAGTCAGCCATTTCCTAACCCACTTTGTCCTGAACAGGGTCACGGGGGGCTGCTGGAGCCTATCAGAGCCAGCAAAGGGAACAAGGAGGGGAACAAGATCTGGACAGGGTGCCAGTCCATCACTGGGCATTGTGTTGGCATTAGCGTACATTAAATAAAGAGGTGCCAGTTGGGAAAAACACCATTGTCTAACTGTTCATTCCATAATAAACACAAATGCAGTAAAACCCCACCATTACATGCAGCCTCCTTTCCCCACAAATATCACAATCACTCGTTCAGACAAAATGAGACGGCCTTTCCCAAAGCTGAATGAACGGAGCGCCTCTGCAGCGAGGAGTACCTGAGCAAACAGTAGCAATGTCATGGCCACCATCATCATCTCAGTTTAATATCCAAACTCAAGCAGCCCATATTAACCAACACCAAATACCAGGTGTAGAAGCATTAGAAATACGTGCAGAGATCAAATCTAAAATAACAATTGGTAAGTCAGTGGTTCTGCTTCACAGAGACTTCTCTATTGCTTTTTTCCTCACTAATTCATTAACCGTATCATCAAAGAGTATCCTTATGCACATTAGAAAGACTGCCTTCAAATTTCTAGTTGATTTCATTTTCATGAAGGCCCTCCTGACCTTTGGGTATCCTAGGCTTAGGCCCATTTGAGGATCTATCTATGGCGCTACAATGACCACACATACACTGTGCTTGTTCTCATATTTCTGTCTGTGGTTTACCAGTAGCTGGTCAGTCATCAAATGTCACATATTGTACTAGTAGGAGGACAGACTCAGTGGCATCACTTGGGGGCTGCCGTGGCTCAAGTCCCTTATCTCTAGCATACAGCCTTTGAGCTTTGCATGGAAACCCACTCTTTGATCTGATTTACAACTTGTACAATAATCAGGGGGTTTGGGTGAGGGGCTAGGGTCTTGATATCTGCTCAAGCTCACAATGCACCTGAACTGAACTAGCAAGCTTGTGGGTTACCGTCTGGCGGCTTACTACTCAATCGCACTTCCTGCCAGGGCCCAGCGGTCTAAATGAGGCACTGAATAGGGAAGTCGCGTTCACAAGAACTACAGGCACCCTTAGCTGACACGTGTATTACTGGGACCTGTGGGACCACCGGGGTGTAAGGGTGGAAAACATCTGTTGGCAGGCAGACACTGGAACATCTCAGCTTTGTGAACATCAGACACATCTTCAAGTGAGAGGTCACAGGGCTCGAATGCTTATGAGCTGGAGGAGCTTCAGAAGGGTGAGAGAGACAGAAAGGGCTGCAGTATTATTGGGACAACGGTGAAGGCTGGTGAGGGTAGCCACATTGAAAGATGGGCCCTGTTGTTATTCTTTGGAGGTGACACTGGTGACAAAGAAGATGATAACAGGACAATGTTTGTTACTGGAGGACTTCATTAATAAAACAGAAGTTTTGGGAGTTGCCAGTGAGTGCGGCCTAATTTGGCTCTTAGTCACGTTTTAGGGCAGTGACTTACAAAAACACAAACTTACAGCATAATTATGAAATGTCACTGTAAAGTTCAGAAGAGGTGTGGCAGTGCTGATGGAAGGCTGGTGGAAAAGTAAGAAAAATAGCACGCCCTGTATCCGTTTGGTTCAGTTTCTCACCAAATAATCAAAAACTTCCCGGGACTTACAGTGATAGAGACTTGGAATTAAATAGTATTTTAAAATGGTGTATTTTCGCAAAGGTATTAATGCAATAAAGGAATACTGCACCCAAAAAATTATATTTTTTATGTTACTTTCCCCATGTGTTTTGTAGTGATGACCGAAAAATAAAATTAATCTCATGTTTTCATGTAGAACTTGAGATAGAAAAAAGACTTTATTATCATAGTGGGTGTCTATAGTGACTAGTGAGGAGTAGTGATGAGCGAACTCCGAGGTGTTCGCTTCAAGTTCGGAAGTGTTCGCGAATATCACGGAACTCAGCGAACTGCATTGAAGTCAATGGCGAAGGATAAACTGAATAGACTGGATTGGATCATAATGATGTAATCACCTTTAAAGTGTCCCCGAGGTACTAGGAAAATGTCTGCCAACTATACTGGGCCGATTATTGTGGCAAAAAAAGGTGACCTGAGCACCACTGTGCCTCAAAGAAGAAAGTAGGCAGTCAGAGAAACGCATGAAACCAAAGCGGAAATGCTAAAATCGTAGTCAAAAGTCAGAAAACATGCTTTTCACTTTTTCTTCTATCAAAAAGATAGAAAAGTCTTCTACATAGTAATAAATAATTCATTATTATTATAATATCATGGAATATCCTGTGTTTGGGGGGGGGGGGTGTCAGGTTCCTTTAAGGTTTGTTTTTTATATCCATGTGGCTAATTACGTATGCATAAGGCACGCGTCTCCTTCTCTAATACTGACGTGGAACTTGAAGATCGACCTGCACATCTGCAGAGATGTTTTATAAAAATAAAATTTTGACAATCTGAATTTCCTACTAAACCACTAAGTTCCACGGCGTCTGTAATGCAAATGATCGCTTCTATTGTTGGCTGTTACAGCTCTGGGTAAGGTGCAAAGCATTATGGGACGTTGGGAAAATCAGTTCTGCTAAACCAGCCCATTTATCAGTAAATATTTTGATGAACAATGGCTAACACGAATACAGCAAATTGTCTGTAAATAACGCTTTGGCGAAACTCGCTAATCAACACTAGTGATAAGTGAACCCTGCCGAGTTCGCTTTGTGGTGAGTTCTGAAAAATCACTGAAATGATTACGAAGTTCAAAATGCTTTGAACCCAATGGGAAACGAGAAGCTGAACTCGTTTAGAGTGGTTTATGCTGGAGCAACAGGGCTTACTGTAAATTATCCCTGAGAGTCAGGGAAACATCTGCCAACTGTGCGGGACTGATTGTTGTGGCCAAAAATGTCATGCGAGCTGTGAGGCAGCAGTACCAACCACTGTGCCAGCATACCTCATGCAACAAAAGACAGACGGAACGAAAACCACAAACATAACTCAACAAATGGCCACACACTAGTGATAATTTAAATCGTCGTTCCAATTATTTAAGCTGCCATGAAGTTGGGCAGTGAGACTGGCTCCTTCAATTATTTGACGTCCTGTGTAATCTTGCAGATGTCTTGCATTTTTTCTTCCATGTAGAAGATAGAAATGCCTTGTAACTGTAATAAATCTTTTGTTATTATTATTATTATTATTATTATTATTATTTCACAGGTAACCATGTGGTGCTGGCTGCCAGTGACTGAGCAGCTCATAAGGATCAGTGCTACATATCAGGTGGCGGCACTCATAATATTCTCATCAGGGTCAATTAATCCATCCATCCATCCATCATCCAACCCGCTATATCCTAACTACAGGGTCACGGGGGTCTGCTGAAGCCAATCCCAGACCACCGCAGGGCGCGCACACACACACATACACCCACACACCAAGCGCGCACACACACACGGGACAATTTAGAATCGCCAATGCACCTAACCTGCATGACTTTGAACTGTGGGAGGAAACCGGAGTACCCGGAGGAAACTCCACGCAGGGAGAACCCGGGACGTGAACCCAGGTCTCCTAACTGCCAGCAGTGCTACCCACTGCGCCACCGTGCCGCCCGAGTCAATTAATGTACCCCACAAATTAAAATACTAAAGTTTTTTTTTTTTTTGTTGATCGTGTCTGCAGACAGATCCTCTCAAGCGTCTGGAAGCAGCTTACAGTTCTGCGCAAGGCTGCTACAGCTCTCTGATGTCATACTGGCCCGGCAAAGCATCGAAGGGCGCCGGAACAAAAACACATCCATCCAAACCAGCGGCAAGGAGAATTTACAGAAAATATCTGGCGAACAAGACCACCTGCAAGTCAGCATGCTCGCTGAAAAAAATTCTTTGTCGAATTTTGCTGATTGTCACTAATAGCGACCAATGCTGTACAGCAGGAACAATGATGTGAAAAAACAACCATGTAGAAAATGAGAAAAAAAAAATCAGCTGTTACGTGTGTCTTATAATCTACAGGTCAGTTATCCATTTGTACACTCATGACGTGCTAAACTCAATGGTGTTGAGAAGATAAGCGGTGTACATCATGAATAGGAAAAGCATGGGATTCAAGTTTTGAATTGGAGGATTAATAAAGTATCTATCTATCTATCTATCTATCTATCTATCTATCTATCTATCTATCTATCTA
>JANRMT010062796.1:81729227-81763568 GCA_026402145.1 Polypterus bichir lapradei
CTATCTATCTATCTATCTATCTATCTATCTATCTATCTATCTATCTACTGTATCTATCTATCTCTCCCCTTCATTCATTGCATTCAAAACCACAGTAACATGTGAATTGAGTTTCCTGTCTATGATGTGCGCTGATTTTGTCTGGAAGTATCTGTTGAACACTAGAAATTAGAAATATTGAATGTGATGTGAGCATACGGCTGGATAAGTGACAAGAATAATTAGATATTTTTTTCCTTTTTTCCATTGGCGTTTCAAACATCGTTTGTCGTTGTACATCATAAACTGTTTTTTTAATCTCCGTTCTCCAAGAAAACATGAGATGATTTTTTTTTTTCTCGGTCATCACTATATACTACATGGGGTTAGAAGCAAAATACAGTATACACATTTTAATATTTTTGGATGGAGTAATCCTTTAAGTACAAGTAATGATTGACATGTTGTTAATTTTCATTTTCACAGTAAAGGTATAAAGATTGTAGATGTGGATGATTTAAAGAGACTGCAGTAAAGGAAGGATTTCATTTTAAGGTCTACTCGATTGACTGCACACACATATCAGCACGCTTGACCTCTGTTAGGTTTCGGGCTGATTCTTTTTTTTTTTTTTTTTTTTTTTTTTTCCTTACCTAACCACATCCTCTGCGCAGATCCCAGTCCGAGAAGTGGTCTCTGTGTAGATTGTGCCTCGGTGCAGAAGTGACGCCCTCTCTCGTCTACCACCTCTGGCTACCAGAACGGCAGTCCAGTAAGTAGACAAGTAAGGCTCCGTGTTCGACTTTTCTGGAAGTTTGTTGATGCCAATGCTGAAGGTCTACAGATGCACAGGGCGTCCCTTCTCAGTCCATCTTGAGTCAAAGCCTCCAACCATATTATGATCAGGACTGCCTAACAGATCTTCATAGCAGTAGAGTGTTGCACCGTGTTAGCCATAGATTGATACAGGAGAAAGTATGGTGAAATGACATCTTTTATTGGCTATCTAAATAGAAATGACATCTTTTATTGGCTTGCATTTGTAATCTATTCAGTTAGCCAATAAAAGATGTAATTTCACCCTACTTTCTCCTGTAGCATATCTTTAGTTTTCAAATGAACTGAAGTGACATTCTGTCTTAAAGTTTATGTTGATTCCAGAATATGAACTGCAGAATACATGCTCATTTTATGTTTATTTTTTTCTAAATTTAGGTTATTTTCCAACACATTAATTCATTTCCTTAGCGTTTCGACTATTTGATGTTTGCAGTCTCCTCTTAACTTTTTTGTGTGATCTGTGACTCGCTTCTTTGAAGTCAACTCTATTAGGATGCTGCATTTTTTTATGTTGTTTTCATCCTTTTTTGTAGTGAGAAGTCAATTAAAATGACACTTTTTATTGTCTAACTTAAAAGATTACAATATGCAAGCTTTCGAGGCAACTTAGTTCCTTTCTTCAGGAAAGCATCTTGCTTGACTTCTCACTACATTCATAATGGCTAACACGGTACAACACCCTACTACTACTAGAGACATACAAGACATTCTTTTTTGTATGAAGAGAGGAGAGTTGTATTAACTTTCATAACGGCCACAAGGTGTCGCTATTCCATTCGTTCTTTTCTTTCAGCCGCTTTGTCTAAGTCATTCTCGAGGCGGAGCCGCACAAAGACCGGGAGCAGGGGGTTTGTTGGTCGGGGGAGGAGAGCTTGGGGTGGCTCAGCTGTCTATCCTGCCTGCTGTCACACTCGGACACTCTCAACTATAAACTGCAAGACAATAAGCAGCACCGAAGGTCCCCAAACACGACTTGTGATGCGCCTGGCAAGCAGTCTAACCAGCTGAGGCAAAGGAACTTCAGTAGCCATTAAAGATTGTGACTTTTACTCGGAAGAAGACGAGGCTGCTTTACAGAACGAATCACGTAATTCCAAAAATCTTAAATGTCCGTTTCTTCAAAGGTTATAAATATCCATCCATTATCCAACCCGCAATAGCCTAACTACAGGGTCACGGGGTCTGCTGGAGCCAATCCCTGTCAACACAGGGCGCAAGGCAGTAAACAAACCCCGGGCACGGCACACACACACACACCAAGCACACACATTAGGGACAATTTAGAATCGCCAATGCACCTAACCTGCATGTCTTTAGACTGTGGGAGGAAACCGGAGTGCCCGGAGGAAACCCACGCAGATACGGGGAGAACATGGAAACTCCACGCAGGGAGGACCTGGGAAGCGAACCCGGGTATACATTATTTATGTAAGAAGGCATCTTTTCCAAAATGGATGGAATCCTTTTTGGGAACAAAAACAACTGGATGGAGGCAGATTTCTGTTTCAAAAATAAACGCTGTACTCTCTGCGGCTGCTAGCGCATGGTCAGGCCAAATCAAAACAATAACAATCGTACTTCCTCTCACATATCTTCCCAGATCTTGAATGCTTAACTTTATAAACACCACTTTCTAACATACAAAGCACACCTTAACAGGGAACTGAACATTGCAAATCGAAATACTATATACGTATATTCCTATTCCCATTCTAATATAATTAACGTTTACTACTCTAATGCTTAAGTGACAACATAACTTTACATTTATATGTGAATTTTTCAGTTCTGGAATGAAATCTGGTTTAAAAAGTTTAATCAATTACACCTCATCTGGTTATTTGAGGAAGTGATAAATATAAGAATTTGCTTGTTTTCTCCACATGCAAAAATTGCCTTTTTTGTGTATTTAAATTACACAAAATGTAAACGTGGTCTACAAAATGTGAATGTGGCATGATGTTTGCTATAAAGCTTGATATGTACACATATGTTAGAAAAGAAAAAAAAAACATTTAATGGGGGCACTTACTTTTTTACATGACTGTACGGAAAGATTGGTTAGTGTTTTGTTTTGTTTATTCCAAAGACATTTTCCTTAAGTTAATATAAAGAAAAAGGAAGGGAGGTTCACTATTTATATGAACTTTTAAAGAACATCAAGCGCGTCCGCGGCTGCCATTAGGACTGTGCGTTAGAGATGCCGTAAACACTTTGGGATGAAACAAAACCTCATCCAGTATTTAAACTCGGGGGACAAGCTCATTAGTGGCTGCCCCTCGAAGTTCATCCCCCAACAACACTCCTGTCATACATACATACATACATACATACATACATACATACATACATACATACATACATACATACATACATAGGCATGCAAAAGTTTGGGCACCCTTGCTTAAAATGTTTGTTACTGTGAATAGTTAAATGAGCAGAGGGTGAACTGATCACCCAAAGGCATAATGTTAAAAATGTCCAACTGGCTGAAATCATTTCATTCAACTTCCCCCAGTTGATTTCGGACATTTGATCATTTCAATGAGCTGGGCATGGGGGGTGTTTAGGTGGTTGTAAGATGAAAGTGGCACCTTGGTATCAAAGACCCCATTGGGCACACACTCAGAACTCCCTGATGGAAGATCTGTCCCTTCCCTGATGTGTCCAGGAAGGAGCATTCTAAGAAAAACCAAACATGGAAACAGCGGGGACATGCACACCAGATGGTGTCTCAATGCAGTGCATGTTTTCGCAAAGAGTTCTGTCCAGTTTTGAGGTAAAAGCGCTAACTACTGCACCACAGGGCTTACATTTTTACTAATATTGTAATGGTGCGTTTCAACAGAGCGTACTCTTAATATACTGATATGCAGACATATCGCTGAAGACTAAATATCAGTCTGCTTTGTTTAGAGGTGTTAAGGCCATTCAGTGGACTGGCAGGGGACTCGGCTCTGCTCCGGTCAGCGCCTTACAGAACGTTGGCCGCCCTCCTAGCACACTTTATATCTGCTGACCCGAATTCTTTGGTGATCTGACAAGCCACATCCTGTCCGGAGACCTGCTGAGTGTAGAGGAAAAAAGTCAACTCCCTCTCATGATCTCCGGAGAACACAACGACCTCCCCCGGCCGGCAGATGTCCTGTGGGAAAGCCCGCTGTTTGCGCAGATGTTTGTTAGCCTTATTTGTCGCGTCAGTGGGTTCAGATAACGAGGGCAGGAAAGAGCGACAAGTCAGCTTGATGGACTTGTTTGTATTCAGCTCGCTTAGGTGAATTTATGTAGCAACAAAATAAAGATGCGTGACTTTACTTTCCGCAGAATGTCTCCGAGGGAGTGCTTTTATGGCTCAGCTATAATAACAAGGCGTAAAATATGTCATCGTGTTCCGTGACGTCAGCTATCTGTACAATAAAGTGACTCACACGTGAACGCGCATTTATTTCAAAGCGTCTAGTTATTACTTTCATAAACTCTTTATTATCGCTGAGTGACTACTCCACGTCCTGTGATCTAATCGCAAAAATATTTGAACTGTAGGTTGCACTCATAAAGCAAATCGAGTTGTGTACTCTATATGAGGATTGATTAACAATAAAAACTGTTGCTTTTAATGCACTTCTTGTCCTGTATGATGGACACTGATTCATCAATCCAATCCAGAAAGCCTCCAGAAGAAAATCGAAGTGGCTGTCCAGGTGGAACGGGAAAGCTGAGAAGAATTAGCACATGCAGGGGAAAATTCAATGCGCTCTACACATGAGACAATAACGACCCCATAAACCTCCATCCATCTTCAAAACCCGCTTATCCACACTTAAAAATGATTATTTAACTCAACAAGCATGACTTATGAGAATCAATGTCTTCTACTCCATAAAATAACCTTAATTTAATCGATAGTGGTATATTCAACATACAATATGGATTAAACACTGAACCTGAAGGACTAATACTACTTATAATAATAATAATAATAATAATAATAATAATAATAATAATAATACATTCATCCATTATCCAACCCGCTATATCCTAACTACAGGGTCACGGGGGTCTGCTGGAGCCAATCCCAGCCAACACAGGGCGCAAGGCAGGAAACAAACCCTGGGCATGGCGCGTGCGCGCACACACACACGCCAAGCACACACTAGGGACAATTTAGAATCGCCAATGCATCTAACCTGCATGTCTTTGGACTGTGGGAGGAAACCCAGGCAGGGCACCAGCCCACCGTATTATTATTATTATTATTATTATTATTGTTGTTGTTGTTGTTGTTATTAATATGGCGCATTTCCCGTGCTCATAACATGAAAGAATCGTTTTAATAATAATGCCGTCAGTCAGCTAACCCAGTTTGTAATGAATGTGAAATTATGTGACATGATTTCTCCAGACGCTCACGCCAAAGCCTTCTCACTACCTCGCCTCGTAGAAACATGCAGACCGAGAGTACGTGCAGAAGAGCACAGCACTTTTGTCATAATCTTCAGGTTTTAGCTAAACACAGAGCCATCTTCTGTATTTGGAACCGATTTCTTTATTTACACATGGTAAGTATAAACCAGGCGGTGTTTCTCAACCTTTATGATCCTGCGATCAAGTTTTTCCTTTTTTCAAATTTAATTGATGACCCACTAGCTGCAATTCCAACCTGCGCCTGCAGTGAAAAGAGCTCGATTGGGGGTCTGCCTTTGGTGAAACAAATTCACTTGGAAACAGGGAGACATATCACAATGCGATGCCGATCACTTAGGCGACCCACTGAGACCCACACTTTACCCATCGGCGGCTCAGATTGAGATCCAATCGGACCCGGTGTGCGGCTGCCAAGACATTAAGGTCACTTTGTGCTGCTCCTTCCTGGCAGTTAAAGTATGAACACCGGTGACCCACACCAGACCCACAGAGCCTCACTTCAATGATCTGTACACTTTGTTACAGACATACGGCCAACTTGACAGGTGGCAAAATGGCTGGTCCTAAAAAAAAGTGGGGGCAATGTATAGTCCTTTGCGGTTCATTGAATGTCCCTGTGGTGGTGGTGGTGAGTTTGCCTGTATATTGTGCTTTTGGATTATTTTTGTAAATTTTCTGTTTTTTTTTTTACTTTATGCACTGTTTTTGAATTTGTTATTTGATCTGTTATTGGGACTTGTTTGCTTTGGACTGTCTTGGGTTTTTCAGACACTCCCTGTTGTGTCTTTTGTGCTCTTTACTGTTTTACAGACCTTTTCCCTTTAAGTGAATCTTTAATTTATAAAGATTCCACGTTGTCCTTTGTGGCGACTAGCCAGATTTTTGCTGGTATTTACCCCTTGTGGACATTTTGAGTAGTTTTGGAACTTTTGTGATTGGGACCTCTTCGGGTCATAACAGTAATACGGTAACTACAGAGCAGATGTTCATCAGGACTAAGTGTTGTCTCAGTGAACAGCAGAACAAGATCAGTCCCAAGTTTGACACATATACAGTGTCACGGGTGGCTGGGTGTCATATCTAGCCGGGACGCCTGGAAGGACCAGGAGAGGGATTATACCTCCCCAGGGCTACGAGAGGATAGCTGCCCTGGTTGCTACGGGGGTCGCGGGAACTGAGCTGGGAAGCTCAACCCTATAATGGCCCGTGGTCACCGCCAGGGGGAGGGTTCTGGATCCTGAAGCTCTGGACACCAGCACTTCCGCCACACCAGGAAGTGCTGGCGGAAGGTATTCCAGGGTCACCCGGAGTGCTTCCGGCTGCTCAGCCTGCACTTCCGCTACACCAGGAAGTGCCGGCGGAAGTTCATCGAGGGGCACCTGGAGCAAATCCGGGGCAACATAAAAGTGGCCACCTTCCAACAGTCGGGGAGATGGTGTCGGGTGGCAGAAGGCAAGGCTTTGGAGAGTGGGAGAAGGCGGCCTGAAGAGGACCATTGAAAGGCCAGAAAAGGGTGTTCGGTGCTGGAGCACCGGGTGCTGTGCGTGACTTGGGACTATTGAACTTTGTAAATATTGTAAATAAATCAAGTGTGGTAGACTGAAAAAATGGTGTCAGTCTGTCTGTGGTCGGGCTGGCTTTCACAACAGCTAGTCTTGTTTTGGCTTCATGGTTCTCCTTGGTTTGCTCAAATGGGTGTCTGATTGCCCATTAACAGTGACATGCCAACAATTTACATCTCGCCCTCTCTCGGGTAATGGTGTGTCGCTACACATTCCTCTTGATTTAAAAAGATAGAACACTCGGTGGGGTGGGGTGGGGGGTACATCCTCATGTAAACTAAATAAAAATAATTGCAATCATTAAGGTCCATTAGATTGTCTGTCATTATTGTAAACGTTATTAACTTCAAGTGTATGAAAAGGCCCTGAAATCTGTAAATGGAAAGTAGTGACGATGAGAGGTACACATTAGTAGAACCATATCTGAAGTGTGTTTGTCCATAAGTAATTTGCCATTTACATTTGTAATAGAGTTGCTACTTGTCATTCACTGCATGCCCAGTTTTTGTTAATAACTGAATTAATCCACTAAAGCGTATAAAATGTCTGGTCAGAGGCTGGACAATTCATAAAGATTGACTTCACAGTAGAGCACCAGCTCTATATGTAATCCACAATGTGAGAGAATCTCAGATCTGCAGGACATCTGCTAAGATACCTCCATGACACTCTGATGCAATACTGCATGGACAAGACTGGCGGCATCTTTTAATGCACACTTGTAGAACCTGCAACCATGCAGTTTCTTAATTAGGACACCAGCTCTGTGTCTTTTTATTGAAAACCAGCTATCCCCCACGGTTTCGCCCGTGTATTAGTGAAACAGGACAGTGAGGAGGGCCCGGCCCAGCTCTCTACCACTGACATCACTCTTCTTCCTCCCCGCAGCCCAATGAGTCTCTCTCGGATTCACGCTAATAAATCAGTTCCACATTATGATACTTAGTGCGATGAGAAAGTCGCAAAATCAATGGAACATTCAAGCAAATTAGAGAAAAAAACCCGATCTAAATCTGTTAAGTAGTTCTCTCATGAAAAGCGGACAGACATACAAACGGGTGTAAAAAACTATAAGAAATTTCGCACTTGAACCACGAAATTTTTAAAACTGTTTCTTAGTGAGCACCTATGGGCCAAGGGTAACCTAGAGTCCAAATTTCAAGTCCCAAGTCCTCACAGTTCAGGAGATTTCGTGATGAGTGAGTCAGTGGTATTTGGCTTTTATATATATAGATTAACAGTTGAATGAATCTTGATCTGCATTATTTTATTTCTTACATTTCCATGTATCACTTGTCTTGTTCTGTAGTATTGAGTTAAATATATCTGATTCAGTATCACACTGTACTTCAGTCCAAATCTAAATATCAATTTCCATATTGTTCAGTGCAATTTCTGCACTTTGTCATGTCTGTAAGAGACTGTCTGATGTGTGTGGAATTTATTTTATGATGTTACCCACCATGCTAAGTCCACTGAACCTGCTCATGAGGTGGTCTAAGTTAGTACAAGCACTTTGTTCACCTTCTCCAACTACAAGAAGCCCACTGCCGCTGGATGTAGTCTTCAGTCTCAGTCGACTTATGGTCCACAGCTCTGAGGCACACTGCAATGCCGTTCATCCCAAAGTTAGTCTTGTTACCGTGAAAATGTACTGAGACCAGATCAGCAGGGGATCATCCCAAAAATGCAAATGCTTGAAGATCGTAAGAAACTTTAAACCTCTTTTTTATTTTTCTCCTTCTCTTTTCCAAACTTCACATTCACTCCTCCAGTCTTTTAGTTCACAATATGTGCACTTTGTGGCCTTAAGAACGGATCACCAAGAAATGCAGTTCCTCAATTCCGATTTGTCCGAGCCAAGACCAAGGAGGGCGCTATATACATTGAACCAGTTAAGAAGTTGCTAGAATGTCTTTGGATTGCAGGGGGCTCCTCGTGAGAATGTGTGCAAAATCCTCATTGCCATCCACCTGCCTGGGCTGATTCAAGGATCGACAAGCTCTTAAGGTAGCAGTGCCAGCCAATGCATGCGCCAGTTTGATCCCCAGCGATATGATTTACAATTACAGTTTACAATTTATTTTTTTTTTTTGTATAGCCCAAAATTACACAAGAAGTGCGGCAATGGGCTTTAGCAGGCCCTGCCTCTTGACAGCCCCCCAGTCTTGACTCTCTAAGAGGACAAGGAAAAACACCCAAAATAAAACCCTTGTAGGGAAAAAATGGAAGAAACCTTGGGAAAGGCAGTTCATAGAGAGACCAATGATCGATTCATATTTACACACACATTCTCAAATGCTCTTAATCCAGTTAAGGAGAGGAATCAGAGCCTTTCATATCAGCACTGGGCGAGAGAGGACGCTTAACCATCACAGGGATCACATACATTCAGGCGTTCTGGAAAAGCCAATTAACATCACACACTTTTCAGGTACGTATGTAGGAGAAAAACCTAAACAGACATGAAGAGAATGTGGCAACCCCATTAGGGGAGCAGCCAGGAATTGAACCCGGGGTTCTGCATTCACAGCATAACTAATGTTCATTCATTTATTAATATTCTAGTCTCAGTTACTCAGAAAGTCTGAATTAACATAAGTTGCCCTAATTTGTGGTGTTCATAGGAAATGTGATGACTGAGGTAGAAGTTAGTCAGTCAGTTCCCAACCCGCTACATTCTAACACAGGGTCACAGGGATCTGCTGGAGCCAATCCCAGCCAGCACAGGGCACAAGGCAGGAACAAATCCCGGGCAGGACACACACACACCAAGCACAATTTAGGATCGCCAATGCACCTAACCTGCATGTCTTTGGACTGTGGGAGGAAACCCACACAGCCAAGGGGAGAACATGCAAACTCCAAACAGGGAGGACTCAGGAAACGAACCCGGGTCTCCTTACTGCGAGGAAGCAGCGCTACTACTGTGCCACTGTGCCGCCTTGAGGTAGAAGTACATAATAAATAGAATAATTCCATCAAATATTTAAAATACTACAAAACGCATTTCAATTTAAGTGTTTAAAGTCTAAATATTCTCGATTGTAATACAGTAGTAATTTTGTCACTTTCACCCTCTGATGGAGGTCCATAGGGAACTAGAGCTCTAAGGGATCAAAGATCAAACATCACATCATATTCATAATCACCAACCTTATGATAGCCCACATGCTCATGTTTGAAAATGTTAACCTTCTGGAAGTGGCTTCTACAGGGCTAGGACCTCCTGTAAAGAATCAAATATGAAAAATATTGTTATATTCATGATCAGCATCCTTAATTAGCATAAAATGACACTCCCTATTCATATATTACTGATTCCCATTTTGTTAAAGTTTTGTGAAAAGGAATAACTTTGACCCCTTGTATCCCATTAGGGGGTCTTTTGATGTGGTATGCACAACTTCAAGTCCTTCTAATCATTTTTGCTCAGACACATACTGCTTTACTATTTATCACAAGGGTGTAATTTCCTACACAAACCTTTGTCCAAAAATGGACTATAAATTAGGGGATTTGGGTCTGGATGAGCAAAAATAGGGGGAAACCCTAAAGGCTTAAAGTATTGTATAATTAGACATCAAGATGAGTCAGATGGTGTGTCATATTTTTCGTACTGGTGAGTCAGGAGGCACCGTTGAAGTGATTTCAGAATGCTCATAAGTAATTCTTATGAAGACAACAAAGCATATGGATTGAATATTAACAAGAAAACCATCCAAGAGAGAACACCAGAGGGCGCAGTTGCACATTTATTCTCATCAGTCCACTACACTTTTTTCATATGAGGGATTAAACACCATGAAGATGCAATGCGGATGAGTAGGCTCCTCACAGACTTGTGATGAAGAAGTGCTAAGCACATTGACACCATACATGTTTATTTGGAATTCATTATTTCCTTAGGAGACTGCTCTCCTTTAATGTGGGCTGTGACATCCTTTACATGTTCTATAACTCTGTTATGTCCGGGGTGATGTTGTACATTGTGGTGTGCTAGGCTGATGCCATCACTTCAAGTGAGGCCTGTTGAACCAACACCTTAATTAAAAAAAGTGAATCAGTTATGGGACTTACTCTGAACCCCTTGGAGTTAGCAGTGAAGGAGAGAATGAAGACAAAACTGATGGGCATCATGAACAATGCTGCACATCCTACATGCAAGGACTTTTAGACAACATGAGGAGGGTTCCGCTACTGGGGCTCCTCCATACCTAGTAATACACCTTTATAGTGCCTTATTGTGCCTTACTGCGGCTGCTCGCTTATCTACAGACAAGTCAAAGGTTTTCTTTTCTTTGTAATTCTGGTGTATTTCAGGGGTTGTCATTCTCATTTGTTATATTATTTCTGGCACTTCTGTAAAAAGCTACATTTCCCCATTGACACAAATAAAGTTCTATTTATCTCTGTCTATCTAAAAAAAAGAAATCAACAATCACTGTCACAGCATGGTGGTACAGTGACTAGTGCTGCTCCATCTCATTTCCAGCATCTTAGGTTTGACTCCCAGACCAGACTGTTGTCTGTGTAAAGTCTGCAGGGGATTTTCCTCTGGGAATTCCAGTTTCCTTCCATCCATCCATCCATCCATCCTCTTCCGCTTATCCGAGGTTGGGTCGCGGGGGCAGCAGCTTGGGCAGAGATGCCCAGACTTCCCTCTCCCCAGGCACTTCTTCTAGCTCTTCCGGGGGAATCCCGAGCAGCGGCTCTATTCTGAACTCCTCCCGGATGACTAAGCTTCTCACCCTATCTTTAAGGAAAAACCCAGACACCCTGCGGAGGAAACTCATTTCAGCCGCTTGTATTCGCGATCTCGTTCTTTCGGTCACTACCCACAGCTCATGACCATAGGTGAGGGTAGGAACATGGATCGACTAGTAAATTGAGAGCTTTGCTTTACGGCTCAGCTCCTTTTTGATCACGAAAGACCGATGCAGAGCCTGCATCACTGCGGACGCCGCACTGATCCGCCTGTCGATCTCACGCTCCATTCTTGCCTCACTCGTGAACAAGACCCCGAGATACTTGAACTCCTCCACTTGGGGCAGGATCTCTCTCCCAACCCTGAGAGGGAACTCCACCCTTTTCCGGCTGAGGACCATGGTCTCGGATTTGGAGGTGCTGATTCCCATCCCAGCCAATTCACAGTCAGCTGTGAACCGATCCAGAGAGAGCTGAAGATCACGGCCTGATGAAGCAAACAGGACAACATCATCTGCAAAAAGCAGTGACCCAATCCTGAGCCCACCAAACAGAACCCCATCAACACTCTGGCTGCAGCCAGAAATTCTGTCCATAAAAGTTATGAACAGAATCGGTAACAAAGCACAGCCCTGGCGGAGTCCAACTCTCACTGGAAACGGGTTCGACTACTGCCAGCAATGCAGACCAAGCTCTGACACCAGATGTACTGGGACCGAACAGCTCTAATCAGAGGGTCCGGTACCCCATACTCTCAGAGCACCCCTCACAGGATTCCCCGAAGGAACACAGAAGAACGCCGTTTCCAAGTCCACAAAACACATGTAGACTGGATGGGCAAACTCCCATGCACCCTCCAGGACCCTGCTAAGGGTGTAGAGCTGGTCCACTGTTCCGCAACTAGGATGAAAACCAAACTGTTACTCCTGAGTCCCAGGTTCGACTATCTGACGGATAGGATCCCCGAATAGATTTTTCCAGGAAGGCTGAGGAGTGTGATCCCTCTGTAGTTGGAACAAACCCTCCGGTCCCCCTTCTCAAAGAGGGGGACCATCACCCCAGTCTGTCCATGCGATGTTGCAGAGACGTGTCAACCAAGACAGTCCTACAACATCCAGAGCCTTGAGGAACTCCGGGCGTATCTCATCCACCCCCGGGGCTCTGCCACCAAGGAGTTTTTTTGACCACCTCGGTGACCTCAGCCCCAGAGATAGGAGAGCCCACCTCCGAGTCTTCAGGCTCTGCTTCCTCATTGGAAGACATGTTAGTGGGATTGAGGAGGTCTTCAAAGTACTCCCCCCACCGACTCACAACGTCCCAAGTCGAGGTCAGCAGCGCACCATCCCCACCATATATAGTGTTGACACTGCACTGCTTCCCCCTCCTGAGATGCCAGATGGTAGACCAGAATCTCCTCGAAGCCGTCCAAAAGTCGTTCTCCATGGCCTCCCCAAACTCCTCCCATGCCCGAGTTTTTGCCTCAGCAACCACCAAAGCCACATTCCGCTTGGCCTGCTGGTACCTGTTAGCCACTTCTGGAGTCCCACAGAACAAAAGGGTCCTGTAGGACTCCTTCTTCAGCTTGATGGCATCCCTCACTGCCAGTGTCCACCAATGGGTTTGGGGATTGCCACCACGACAGGCACCGACCACGTTACAGCCACAGCTCCAGTCAGCTGCCTCAACAATAGAGGCACAAAACATGGCCCATTCGGACTCAATGTCCCCCACCTCCCTCGGGACGTGGTCGAAGTTCTGCTAGAGGTGGGAATTGAAGCTTCTTCTGACATGGGACTCTGCCAGACGTTCCCAGCAGACCCTCACAATACATTTGGGCCTACTAGGCCTGACCGGTATCCTCCCCCACCATTGAAGCCAACTCACCACCAGGTGGTGATCAGTTGACAGCTCCACCCCTTTTTTGATCCGAGTGTCCAGGACATGTGGCCGCAAGTCCAATGACACGACCACAAAGTCGATCATTGAACTGAGGCCTAGGGTGTCCTGGTGCCAGGTGCACATATGAACACCCCTATGCTTGAACATGGTGTTCATTATGGACAATCCGTGACGAGCACAGAAGTCCAATAACAAAACACCCTCGGGTTCAGATTGGGGGGTCCATTCCTCCCAATCACGCCCTTCCAGGTCTCGCTGTCATTGCCCACGTGAGCATTGAAGTCTCCCAGCAGAACGAGGGAGTCCCCAGCAGGTGCACCTTCTAGCACCCCCTCCAGGGACTCAAAAAAGGGTAGGTACTCCAGACTGCTGATTGGCACATACGTGCAAACAACATTTAGGACCGAAGGTGGAGGGAGGTTACCCTTTCGTCTACCGGGGTGAACCCCAATGAACAGGCTCCAAGTCAGGGGGCAATAAGTATGCCCACACCCGCTCGGCACCTCTCACTGGGGTCAACTCCAGAGTGGTAGAGTCCAGCCCCTCCCAACCTCACGCACATCTCAGGCTCCTTTCCCTTCACAGAGATGACATTCAACATCCCAAGAGCCAGCTTCTGTAGCTGAGGATCAGACCACAAAGGTCCCCACCTTCAGCCACCTCCCGACTCACACTGCACCCAACCTCCTTGGCCCCTCCTACAGGTGGTGAGCCCATGGGAAGGGGGACCCATATTGCCTCTTCAGGCTGTGCCCGGCCGAGCCCCATGGGTGCAGGCCTGGCCACCAGGCACTCGCCATTGAGCCCGACCTCCAGGCCTGGCTCCAGAGGGGGGCCCCGGTGACCCACGTCCGGATGAGGGAAAACGCCATCCAATGTTTGTATGCATCATAGGAGGTTTTCTGAACCACTCTTTGTCTTGTCCCTCACCTAAAAACCTTCCATAGCCCCACAAATGTATGTATAGTGGTTAAGACTACATCTTCATGGCTTCAAATCCTAAACCATCATGAAAGTCTGCATGAACTCTGCATGATCTCTCCATGTCAGTGTGGTTTGCTCTGCAGATACTAAAAACACTAAGATTAGCTAAATTGTCTTTGTGTGTGTGAGCGAGCCGTGAATGGTCTTTCTCCTGCCTTACGCTTAGCCTTCTCCCTTATTTCATCAAATGAGTTTAGCAATACAAAAACCTACAAATCATATACTTCTTAAATTCTAATTGCTGTTTGTGTTTATCCATAAACAATCATATTGTGTTACTCTTCTCATTATCTTTAATTTTTTTATACAATAATGAAGAAAAGAGGTCCACAAGTGAAGCACTCCTTTTGATGGTTACCACCAGATTGTACAAACTATCCCAGAACAATACAGTAGAGCAGGCAAAAGGTTTTCTTGGTCATATCATCCTATCATTGTTGTGATGGTCTGGATTGTGGGACCAACACCATCTTGGACAACCAGTAACTGTAGGCAGGAATAATGACCAGAAAAGTTGGAGCAAGGTACAGCCAGAGCAGATGTTGGGGTGTTGTGAAGGCTAAGTGGAAAATCATTCAGACATTGAAAGGGTAACACGTGTATATATATATGAGGTGTGGCAGAAAAGTAATGAGACTGGCAACACTGCAAGCGATCTGGCAACACTGCGCTGTTGTCCTTGATAGAGCACGTGTATCAGTACCCTCCCATAGCTCAGTGCGAGTTTCAACTCCTTCCGTTAACTACGTGATTTTTGTGACTGCTATTAGCGAAGTTGTGTTTTTGGTTGTGCGTCACGCAAAATGGAACAGCGGAATTTGGAGCAACGTTGTGCCATTAAATTTTGTGTTAAGCTTGGAGAATCGGCAAGTGTGACGTTTGAAAAGTTAAAACAGGCCTATGGGGAACATTCTTTATCCCGAGCTCAAGTTTTTCAGGGAGGCCTTCAACTTCGAACACCAATGAAAACATCGAACGTGTGAACACTCTTGTGAGATCAGACCGTCGTTTAACATTAAGAATGTTGAGTGAACAATTAAATTTGAACAGATTTACCGTTCATCAAATTTTGACTGAACATTTGCACATGTGAAAGGTCTGTGCCAAAATGGTGCCGAAAAACCTCACAATTGAGCAGAAGGACAATCGAAAAAAACGCATTCCTGTGGTTCCCCAGCCCCCTTATTCACCTGACCTCAGTCCGTGTGACTTTTTCCTTTTTCCTAAACTGAAAAATGTCCTCAAAGGACGTCATTTCGGGACTTTAGAAAACATCCAAAAGAGTGTAACAGACATGCTGAAGACCATACCGGTTGAAGACTACCAGCGCTGCTATCAACAGTGGGACACAACGTCTCCATCGGTGTGTAGCTGCCCAAGGGAACTACTTTGAAGGGGATAACATTGATGTTTGAAAAAAATAAAAACTTTGGTAAATATAAAATCAGTCTCATTACTTTTCTGCCACACGTCGTATCTATAATAATAAAAAAATCCTGTGAGACGAGACTTTTTATCCTGCGACCAGACGTGACATTTTGAACAGACTTTTTGGAATGATGTCCTGCAAGATGGAGACTTTTAACATGAGATTCTTTCAAGTCACGTCCTACTTACAACCATTTTCAAACAAGACCACAGTCCTCTCACCTCTCAGTCTTGTGAATGCTTTTGTCAGACACACTTCCTGCACTCTCAGCTCTTATGCAGTAAATTTTAATATTTTCCTCACTTTAAGTTCCCAATTAAAGAAGACTTATTATGTCCAAATCTTATTGAAAAATTTCATCACAGAGGGTTATCAAAAAAAAAATCAGTACACGGACATTCCTAACACAGAGAAACGAGGAAGTCAAACGAATTTACGCCAAAAATGTTGATCAGTAACACGGCAAAATGGTTAAACGCGTGTCAGTAGACTATGCTGAAACAGTTGGTGATGATCGTGCAAAAGAGGAAAACAACAACTTACAATATCACGAAGAATGTCTACAACCATTAACACCATCTGCACGAATTACTGTAGAACGAAGGATGTATCCAAGTAAGGTAATGTAGTACATCTACTGCGGATAACATTACACACCAAAGGAGATCTTGATATGCCATTCGTATTAAAGTTGGTGGTGGTGTAATGGTGTGTGGGATATTTTCTTGGCACACTTTGGGCCCCTTAGTACCAACTGAGCATTGTTTAAATGCAACAGCCTACTGAGTATTGTTGCTGACCATATCCTTTAGGACTGCAGTACTGTATACACATCTTCAAATGGCTATTTCCAGCAGGATAATGCACCACGTCACAAACCTCAGATCATCTCAAACTGGTTTCATGAACATGACAATGAGTTCACTGTACTCAAATGGCCTCCATAGTCATCAGATCTCAATCCAATAGAGCACCTTTGGGATGTGGTGGAACGGAGATTTGCTGCTGACAAATCTGCTGATGCTATCATGTCAATGTGGACCAAAATCCAAGAGAAATGTTTCCAGCACCTTGTTGAATCTATGCAATGAAGAATTATGGCAGTTCTGAAGGCTAAAGGGAATCCAAGCTGGTACTAGCAAGGAAGTGAATGTATACATACACAATATATATATATATACAACAGTATATATATGCTGTATTTAGCACAAAAATATTGAAAACTAGAATTTAACAGTGTAAACTGTAGCTTTTTATGTCCAACAGGAAGCATCAGCTCCAGAAATTGACCAGGTTCAATGTTGTGTATGGACATTGTTCTGAGAGTACCATCTCAAAGTCACAACAGAGGCCACATAACTACAACAACAAAGAGAAAACAATCACAATGCAGATAGTATTTTTTAATGGGCTTATATTAAGGAATTTTACAAAATACAATCCACAATAGGTTCTGCATGGATACCCCCACTGAAGGGTAAATGTTCTGTAGCTGTCTGGATGCACAGGATGCCGGCTGAGGTGCTCTCTGTGCTCTGGCTGTTGTCTTCTCCAGGTGCTATCAGAGTGTATAGAAGTTTGGACGACGGAAGTTTGTGGAAGGCAGAAAGTCCAGAGTTGAGAAGGTGTTATGGGGATAGACTTTGAATAATTGATTGATGTATCTGCTTTCGTATTATAATATATTATTTCACTGGTATCCTTATAGTGATAAAGTATGTATTAGAGAAAACTTTAATGTTTGAAAGAAGGCTTTGTGTTGTTGCTTTTTAGTTAGTTTATAATAAGAGCTTGACAGCACCTATCTCATAACAGGTCAGAACCAAATTAAAAGAGAAACATTGGGTTGTCCAACAGGAAGCAGCAAGACAAAAAGAAATGTTTAACTCTAGCCCACAGCCGCAAGTGGAAAGCCAGTTGGTAGAGGGTATGAGAACACAGGTTGTGTCCAGCAAGAATTGGTTCAGAGGCATAGGAACACAGGAAGGGAGTTTGCCCCTAAACTACAAAGCCATATTAATCCAAGGGAGAGAGTAAGGAAGAACAAGGGCGGCCTAAATACTGGGCACACTATCATCTTGTCTTCTTTCCTCTGTTCTTCGACTGAGTCCATCCAGACCTGTAAGTTTAATAGTTCAATGCAAGACTGAAAAAGCCACCTGATAACATAGCACACTGAGTGCCCAGATTCTAGCAAGAAGAGGTGCTCTCCATCCATATTGTGTATGTTACCTCCCTAAACATTCAGAGTCAGAGAGCTGCTGTTCTCCTGTCCGGCAGGTGTGTGAGACTGTGATAAAGAATTGAGAGAGCACACACATTGAGCTGCTGTCAGCTTCACAACAGGCAGATTTATTCTTCCTCTATTTGCCGTACTCCACTCTATACCACCCGTGCGAGGAGCGCCCATCTAACGACCTGGAGGCAGAATAGCCCTCAACTCATTTAAGCACCATTGAAATCAAATGAGTGATTAAATCATTAAAATAAGTAACAGGATTAATAAGGATGCCTTTTTTCTCTCGGTCTCATTTAACCTTTTAAGTCTTTTTACTCCCTCATTCTTTTCTTAATTTATTTCTGAGTGTTCTGTTTTTTCCAACTCTCTACATACTGTGATAAATGGCCACATCCTTTTGCATTGCTTCTGCTTTTGGCACATGTGGAAATATATCCCAAAAAAAAGAAGAAACTCCACAAAGATAAAGTTTTGGGGACCGTCCCCGTATATTGTCCTGCGGACAATTAAAGCAAAAATGCAAAAATAAATGATCAAAAGTCCTGAGAGGTAACAATTGACAAAGTTTATGGTACAAAATGGCGTTTAAATACAGTAATGAATTATGGGAACAGGAAATGGTTGGCAGGAAGTGGCGTTGAATGCAGGAGTCGGAAACAGCGTCATCTTGGTGGAACCGGAAGTGAAGTCAGTTGTGATGGCCTGATGTGACGTCATATCGAGTCGCCGGAAGTACCACCATGGCGGCCATTTTGGAACCCGGAAGTGGAGGTAATTATTTTTCCTCAGTTTTTCTGTAGAGAGAAGAGATTCAGGTAAGTACCACATGACAATCCTTTATCTCGCAATATTTTACTCATCTTTAGGCTTTTTGACTGCCTCCTAATCGCACGTATGTGACACACACTAACAACTTTACTTTAGAGAATGTTACTCTATATTGAGGGAATAAACTTTTATACACATCTCTGCTTCACTTTGAACTCTTTATAATTAACTAGTTGAGTTGTAGTAATAAAAGAAGGACAACATCTTTTAACCAGTCAACATGAGTTCATCCTGATGATGCATTGCAGCTGCATTTCCATGGCAGGCTAGTAAGTGTGACTTAATAGAGCAAGAATCAAAGGTTTGGAGATACAGAGAAAGTCCTAAGGCACGGATAGGGTCACAACAAAGCAGAAGGTCAACAAGGTTGTCTGTCTGGGCATCAGCCTGGGAATGGCAACACTTTTTATCATTTTCAAATTCTACTAGCTGTGCTACCCGTCTAAGACTGTTTGAAATCTAATGAATCAACACAGACCTCAGCATTAACATCTGCAGTGCATCATCTACAGCACGGGTTTCAAACTCCAGTCCTGGTGGGCCACATTCGCTGCATGTTTTCATTCTTAACATCTTTTTCATTAGTGACCAGTTTTTGCTGCTAATTAACTTCTTTTGCTTTATAGTTTTAATTAACTCGACTCCGGCCTCTTAGTTGTTTCTTTTTCCTTAAGTAGCAGCCAAATAATAAAGAGACACAAAACAAGCCTCCACCTGTCCAGCTCACCCGTGCCTATCACACAATATCTGAAAATAAAGAAAGGTGACAGTCTCAGTAAGGCTGATCTCTCAGGTCACCAAAACATCTTGACGGTGTTTTTAGAAAAACAGAAAATCAACAGTTTTGGAAATGTCTGCTGTGGCAGAATAAGAGCAGCAACAAGCCATCGATTTAAATAACAGGTTTAATTAACAGCAAGAACTGGCTTCTTATTAAGAAACTGGTTGGAGTGAAATTAATTGGAGTGTGAAGCCCCAGTTTAGTTGGTAATCTGTCGGCTCGTTTCACATCTCATTTCTGTTTGGCTGCCATTTAATGAAGAGAAGAATCAATTCAGAGGACTGAATCCTTCAAACAGGGCTATTAAAATGAAGGGAAAAAAAGTTAATTAGCAGTGAAAACTGGTCACTGATTCAGAAAAGAGTTAGAAAGAAAACCTGCAGCCACTGTGGCCCTCCAGGACTGGATTTTGCCACCCCTGAATTCTATAGGAATGTATTTTGTAATGCCAGTAGTAAGAAAATGCACAGCACTTGTCATTCCAACAGATGGCCCATCACAAACATTTTCATCAATACAATGCATTACTACAAATGCTTGTTATACGCCATCTGCTGAAATAACTAAAGCATTACATGTCTCTGTTATATGCCATTTGGTATGAAATTAGTAAAAGCAGTGTTAATGCTTGTCATGTGCCATCTGTTGGAATGACAATGCAATGAATTTTATTACTAAAAAAACCAGATCAGAACCAATTAAATCTTTTGGAATGGCAGAAACAAATCAACTAGACGGACAGACAGACACACAGATACTCCTTATTTTATTAAGTTGAATCAATATTGCTAAGCCAATCAGTGTCTAACTAGGAGCTTCAAAATTCAGTGTTCTCCTGTTAGAACCCAAGAATTACTGTCCATGGAATGATACAGCATAATGATGAAAACGAAAAGGGAAAGCAAACCGTGTAACATAACGATATTAATAAGTCTAAATAAAAAGCTATTTTTAGGTGTTCAAATCTTACTAAATACACAGAAGACCACAATGATGCATGCCCTCAATATTATTGATCTTCACTTTTGGATCTCATTACTTCTTCAAAAGCTGCCTGTGATTCCTTCTCATGATGTATTTGGTAAAATTTGTCAGCAATCTTTTGTTTTTTTATCACATTAATTATATAGTGCACTGTGTAAAAATGATACAGTAATGCAAATCTCTTCTCATTTTTTCAGAAATGGATCAAAAGTGTACAGTTCAAATTGCAACCTAAAGGTCCAGGGCTTTTACTCAGAATCATGAAAATGTTCAGTCCGCAGAGGGGTCGGCAGCACTTGTTTCAAGGCCGTGAGTAGCTCTGGAAAAGCACCTGCTTAAGCAAAGATATGAATTTTAAGAAATATTACAGCCTGTAAGAGATTTGAAAAGTCAAATCCGCAGGATTGGGTTTAAACCGTTACATTAATGCAAAACGGATTACAGCAGAGCTGATGTGGTAGTAAACAGGGTGACACGTGACTTTTATAAGCACTTTTCCTTCTCACGATAATAATGAGGACCTGGCAAATTTGGTCTATGGGTAAAGGAGGAGAGGTTCAGGAACATGGCAGCCACTACGAGCATTGATGGTTGGTATTTAAAAAGGCATCCTAACAGCACATCTGTGTGTTTAGGATTTGATACTGAACCACATCTAAATGAATTTATACTTTATATATGACCCTTTCTATCCATCTATCCATCTATCTATCTATCATATAGGGCTTTTCCTTCCTATCTATCTTCCTTAGCGAGTGTCAGTCAAACATCTGACGCTACCTTCTGGGAGTGGGCCACATTATAGGGCTGGGCTTGAAAGGGGAGGAGCCATCTCTGTGCATCAATGCAGGGTTAGGGTTAGTGGAGGATGCTCCCCTCATGAGGGAAGGTTGCACGGGTACCCAATGTCCCGGGGTGGATGTATTTACCTCACTAGAGCCAGGAAGATGAACACCAGACAAACATGCATGACTCTATCTATCTATCTATCTATCTATCTATCTATCTATCTATCTATCTATCTATCTATCTATCTATCTATCTATCTGTCTAGTTGATTTTTGAATGCCCACAAAGGTCTTAAAGTAACAGACTAGACCCATTGTTCTATCTATACACTGTTTGTATGGAGCTTTGTGTACAGTTCTTGGTCTTCAAATTACAAAAAAGACATAGCAGCAGTAGAGAAGGTTCAGAGCGCCTAAGCTGCAGTACTAAGAGGTGTGAGTTATGAGGAGGATGTAAACCTTTTCAATGAAATAAAACAAAGATAATATCTTATCTTATACAAAATATTTCCTATGTGTTAACATGAAAAACACAATAATTGTGGGTTTAAATTAGAGAATCTGTTGTGAACAAACTTTGCTTAATAGACAAAGACAAAAGGGCTCTGTAAATGTTAAACATGTGACACCTGTGGCCATCTCTAAGAAGCTTTTCTTTGTGGATCGCTACAAGTTTAAACAGAAGCCTCTCCCACTAATCTCCTGAGTTTTGAAATGCTTTGCTTCTTTGAAGCGTGTGTCTCATCAGTTATTTCTCACTACATGAGTAACTTGTTTGTTTTTTTTTTCATAATTGCTTTCCCATAATATGAATTTGTTGGTTGTTTTTTCAAATCACCATTCTATTCATACTCAACACGCTTTTCTATGATGCTCAACGCGGAGCCATGATGATGCCATTTGCACTTGTGTGGGTCCATCATGAAGTGACTAACATGCTCAGACCCTCTTAATCCATCTGAATGTCACGGGGGCCAGAGCCTATCCCAGCAGCACTGGATTCCAGGTAGAAGCCAGCCCAAGATGGATCACCAGTCTTTTGCAGGTCCCACTCTCACACACATACATGCCAGTTTGGAATCTCCAATCATCCTAAGCAGATAGTTTTTGGGAATGTGAGAGGAAACTACGAACAGAAAGGTGGAGAATAAGAAGAGTCCAGCTGGGAGTGGGATTTGAACCCATGGTACTGGATCTGTGGAGCAGTAGTGCTAACAGTATTTTGAGGGAAATACAAGAGACAAATAGAAGGTAGTGACGGTCTAATCCACTCTGACACACTTATTACTTTGTTCAGCTTCTCAATGCATTGTTTAAGCCTAATCAATCAAATTTTACAGGCAGGTCTAAAAATAGAGTTAGAGGTGTGATAAATCAAAATGTTCCCTTCGTGGATGGATAGAAGGACACTTGATGACTTCAAGGACATGTTGGGATACCAGCCAGGTCACCCCATTTAATCCTACACTCTTAAAAATAAAGGTGCCAGAGTGGTTCTTGAGAGTGATGCTCAAAGGGAAATATTTTTGTTTTCCCGTCTATATGATGTTTTCAGAAAGAACTTTCTATTTATTTAGATCCATAAGAGGTTCCATACAGTCAATAACCATAAATAGATGATGACAGCTTTGTGAAGTACCAATGACTCCTGATTTTAAGTCCAGATTTTAGTTAATCTGTTTAGTATCCAGCTAGGTAGCCTAACATACATTAAATATTTCTATTTTTTTTGCTTTGCATAACCTATCATCTATGGGGGGAGAGAAAGCTTCAGATTCATCAAAAATTTTGATCTCCAGTTTTTGATGGATCTGCCATTTTAGGGTCTCATGATACCAGAAACATTGCTATCTCGATGATGTGTGTGTGTGTGTATGTGTCTGTCTGTCTGTGTGTAACAGTTTCTTCAGGACAGTCTTGAAACCTAAGCCTGTTATGAGATGACAATGTGCTGATTACTTTTTGAGACAAATCGTGCAAGAGAAAGAGGCGCTGTAGAGCAGGGGTGCCCAACTCCGGTCCTGGAGGGCCGCAGTGGCTGCAGGTTTTCATTCCAAATCTTTTCTTAATTAGTGACCTGTTTTTGCTGATAATTAACTTCTTTTGAATTAATATTAATTGTCTTGTTTTTTAAGTTTTGTTCCCCTGAATTTCTGCATCGTTACTCTGAGTTGCTTCATTTCTTTCCTTAAATGGCACCCAAACAGAAATGAAAAGTAAAGTGAGTGAGAACACAACAGAAGACCAACCAAGTCAGTCATCCAACTCCAACCAGTTGTTTAATTAGGCGCCAATTCTTGTTGTTAATGAAACCCGTTCTTTAACTTCATGGCTTGCTGCTGCTCTCATTGTGTGATAGCAGACATTTCTGAAATTGTTGACTTTCTCTTTTCTAAGAGAACTATTAATGTTTTGGGGGCCTGAGCAGATCAGCATTCCTGAGACCTCCATCTTTCTTTATTTTCAGATATTGTATGATGGACACAGTTTGCTGGTCATGTTTTGGCTCATTTTATATGTTGTTATTGTTTGGCTGCTAAATACGAAAGAAGAAACAATTAAGTGGTCTGAGTCTTCAATAGCAGTCAAATAAAATTAATTCAAAACAAGTTGGTTAGCAGCAAAAACAGGTTACTAATTAAGAAAAGGGTTAGAATGAAACCCTGTAGCCACTGGGGCCCTCCAGGACCAGAGTTGGGGACCACTGCTCTAGAGGAACCCTCAAACACTGTAATTTTGCAATTAATTATGAATTTTTCTTGTCAGTTCCTATTGTAATGACCTATTTTATGATCAGAAATTAGCATCAGGGTCACATGTTCTGGTCCTGCACCAAATTAACATTATTCTGGACAAACATTTTTAATTACCTTTCAGATAGCCTTGGACTTACAATCCCTCCAAACCCATTAACAGCTGTGTTTGGTGTTCTTCCAGATGGGTTTAAAGCGGAGGAAGACAAACAAATTGTGATTGCATTCACTACACTTTTGGCACGTAGACTTATTCTCATAAACTGGAAGAACCCAAACTCTCCTCTTTTAAGTCAGTGGGAAACCGATGTGTTATACTATTTGAAATTGGAAAAAATCAAATACTCAGTTAGAGGATCCGTACAGACTTTTTTCAAAACATGGCAGGATCTAATCAGTAATATTTTAAAATAAGTTCAAAAGGCACAGAGAATTTATTAATTTAGGTATGTCTCCAAGTCTTAAATTTAACGCCGTTTGGCTTGCTCTCTCTCTCAGGGGTGGGGATCGATCTGTTCTTAATTTTTCTCTTTGTAAAAACTTGATTGCTTTGTATGGATTGTAATAAAATTAATAAAAAAAAAAAAAAATTAGCATCAGGGAGGTAAATAATTACTGAAATGTGTGGACCCTAGGGGTCGCTGTTGCCCCGTTGAACCCACCAGACAGACATCCCAGACACACGTGTAAAAGCACAATAAGATTCTTTAATTATTTTCTTCCAATAAAGTGCACAAAGCACCACACACTCCACAATTCTTCCAACCAATACAATAATAATAATAATCAATAATCACTAACAATAACACACAATCCTCCACTCCCAGCAGCTCTGTCCTCTACCACCCAACTCCGGCTCCATCTACTGGGGTTTCCCACAATCCTTTTTAAAGACTCTGACCCAGAAGTATTTCGTCTATGGGTCAAACACCTTCTTCAGATGTCCCGGAGGTACTGCGGGTTTCCGTACTCGTGACTCCTAAGTACTTCCGGGTTGACGTCACCGTAATAATCCCTGGGTTCTTGGTGAGCTCCCCCTGGCGGCATTCACGATACCCAACAGGGCTGAAGAAACGGACTCCATGTCCCATGCTGCCCTGCAGGAATCCTGGGAACCATTTCAGTCCAGAGGAGCTGCCATCTAGTGTTCCTGGGGATGTAGTGTCCTAAAAAGGCTCTTTTTTTTTTTAGTTGAGGGAAGTCCCGACCAGACTGAAACGTCGGCCGTCCATCACAAATGTTATAGAATAGTTCGGGTAATTTGGTTCCTGGGGCGCAAAGCCTATTGAAGCTCACATCCAAATTATTTTTCTACATATTAGCGAGTTTTTCAAAACACAAAGAACCAACTTCACATTCAAAGAACTCTTCCTAGAGTAAAAAGATGCTTGGTTAGGCAATGGTTCTACGAGTAACCACACAAACCAGTAAAGATCCATAAAATGCAATTCAGGAACTTGTATTTTTAAGAGTTTAAGTTATTCATTATTAAAGAAAATAGACACTTGATGGCATAAAAATAGGGCACACAACAGAATTAAAAGGCGGCCTTCTTGGCTTTTGTGAACTAACAGCTCAGTATCGCAGGTCTTGACCAGGAGTTCCATCCTCTGTGTAGTTTGGGTCCAGATTGAAACATTTCTCTTGGGGGCTTCCAAGGTTTTACAGGGATCTGACTGGATGGGGCAGAGTAAGTTGCCTTAACTGGGCATCTGCTTGCCACTGCAGGTGAAACAAGAGATGGTATTGTTAGCAACAGCACCCCCTCTCGCCCCGGGGTGGTATCACTTACCACAAATGAGCCACAGAAGGCGATCGTTTGATGCACAATCGTGACGCCTTTCAGGACACTGCATGATTTACACAGTGCACTTAAAAAATATTCACTCCCTTGGAAGATTTACAACATTGAATCACAATGGATCTATTTGGCTTTTTTGACACTGATCAGTCTCTTTAATGTCAAAGTGAAAACACATCTCTGCAAAGTGGTCTAAATTATTTACAAAAAGAAAACCTGAAATAATTCATCTTATAATTATTCACCCCTTTAATAAGACAACCTTAAATCCTTACTGGTGCAGCCAATTAGTTTTAGAATTAACAGAATTATTTCAATGGAGACCACCTGTCTGTAGTCAAGGGATTCACTTGATTGTAGTCTAAATGCACTGGGAGGGCCAGCTTGTGTTAAGTCAAAATGGTGGCCTGACCTACACAAAAAAGATAAAATAACACATCAAGCAAATCCATGAAAAGGGGATTGAAACGGACATGTGAGGGTATGCAGATAAAAAAAATCTCCAAGTCACTCATAATCCTTTGGAGTCCAGCTAAATCAATCATTTAGAAATAGGAACAACAACAACAACATTTATTTCTATAGCACATTTGCATACAAATGATGTAGCTCAAAGTGCTTTACAAGAGGAAGAAAGAGAAAAAAGACAAAATGAATAAGAATTAAAATAAGGGAACACTAATTAACATAGAATAAAAGTAAGATCCGATGACCGGGGGGACAGAAAAAACAAAAAAAAAAACTCCAGACTTCTGAAGAAAAAAATAAAATCTGCAGGGGGTCCGAGGCCACGAGACCACCTAGCCCCCTCGAGGCATTCTACCTAACATAAATGACCTCAATTAGTCCTCATGGCATTCAGGGTTCTCATGGAAGAACTTGATGATGACGGTCACGTGGACTTCTGACCTTTAATCCATCAATGTAAGGACATCACAGTGCTTTGATTAGGTGGTGGTGGTGCAGATCGTCAGAAAACGAAAAAGAAGAGAAAGTAGGAGTTAGTACAGATTTTGAAGTCACCATGAATAATAATGATAATTAATTGAATATACAGTGCATTAAGATTAAACTAAGATGAAGCTATGAGAAAGCCATGTTAAAGTAATGTGTTTTCAGCAGTTTTTTAAAGTCCTCCACTGTATTAGCCTGACAATTCCTATCGGTAAGCTATTCCAGATTTTAGGTGCATAGCAGCAGAAGGCCGCCTCACCACTTCTTTTAAGTTTAGCTCTTGGAATTTTAAGCAGACACTCATTTGAAGATCTAATGTGACGATTTGGAGTGTAAGGTGAAAGACATTCTGAAATATAAGATGGAGCAGATTATTTAAGGCTGTGTACACCGTAAGCAGTATTTTAAAGTCAATTCTAAATGACACAGGTAACCAGTGTAGTGACATCAGAACTGGGGTAATGTGCTCAGATTTTCTTTTCCTAGTTAAGATTCTAGCAGCTGCATTCTGCACGCGTTGCAATCGATTGATGTCTTTTTTGGGTGGTCCTGAGAGGAGCGCATTACAGTAATCTAGTCGACTGAAAACAAAAGTGTGAACTAATTTCTCAGCATCTTGCAATGTTATAAGAGGTCTAACTTTTGCTATATTTCTTAAATGAAAAAATGCTGTCCTAGTAATCTGATTAATATGTGATATAAAATTCAGGTCAGAGTCAATAGTTACCCCTAAGTACTTTGCCGCCGTGTTCACTTTTAATCCTAATGTACCTACGTTTTTTTCTAATAACCTCATTATATCCATTTTTGCCAATCACTAAAAGTTGTTTTCTCTTTATTTAGTTTGAGAAAATTGCTACTCATCCATTCAGAAACACAAGTAAGACATTGTTTCAGTGAACCAAGAGAGTTGGGGTCATCAGGCGCTATTGATAAGTACAGTTGTGTGTAATCAGCATAGCTCTGGTAGGTCAGGTCATGCCCCGAGATAATCTGACCTAACGGAAGCATGTAGATTGAAAAGAGCAGCGGACCCAGGATAGAGCCTTGTGGAACACCATATAGGATGTCATGTGTCTTTGAGTTGTAATTACCACAACTAACAAAGAATTTTCTACCTGCCAGGTAGGATTCAAACCAATTTAGGACCCTGCCAGAGAGGTCCACCCATTGACTAAGGCGATTTCTAAGAATGTTGTGATCAATGGTGTCAAATGCAGCACTCAGATCTAAGAGGATGAGAACAGATAAATGGCCTCTGTCTGCATTTACCCGCAAGTCATTTACTACTTTAACGAGTGCAGTTTCTGTACTGTGATTTGTTCTAAAACCCATCTGAAACTTATCAAGAATAGCATGTTTATTGAGGTGGTCATTTAGCTGCAAAATGACTGCCTTCTCTAGGATTTTACTTAAGAAGGGCAGATTAGAGATGGGTCTAAAATTTTCAAAAGCAGAGGAGTCAAGATTAATTTTCATGAGTAGGGGTTTAACTACAGCAGTTTTAAGACAGTCTGGGAAGACCCCCATATCTAATGACGAGTTTACTATGTCAAGAATACTATCAATTAGCACACCTGATACTTCTTTGAAAAAACTTGTTTGTATTGGGTTGAGGATGCAAGTGGAGGTTCTCAGTTGAGAAATTATTTTATATAAATCAGGTAAATCTATCCTGGTGAAAGAATTTTTGTTTATAATGGAGTACCGGATTTTAAGAGGATCAGTATTAGGGAAATGTACTATATTATTTCTAATATCATTAATTTTTTGCTTAAAAAATACAGCAAAAGCCTCACAAGAGTAGGAAGAGTAAAGAAGAGCTGGCAACCTGCCAGAGCAGGCCATCCTCAAAAACTGAGTGGTCATGCAAGAAGAAGATGAGCGAGGGAGACCACCAAGAGACCTGTGAGAACTCTGAAGAAATATCAAGCTGCAATGGATGAGATTGGAGAGACTGTGCAGACAGCATCTGTTGACGTGCTGCTTCGTCAGTCGCTGTTTTGTGGGATAGTGACAAAGAGGTACAAGGTACAAGAGGTTGGATGAGACCAAAACTTAGACTTCTGTACATCACACTAAGGACCATGTTAAACATGAGCCAAGCACTGCACATTATCAAGAGCCCACCATCCCTTATGTGAAGTGTGGTGGTGGCAGCATCAGACTGTGCTTCTTGGCAGCAGGTCATTGAAGGCTTCTGAAAGAAAAATGAATCCACCAAAACAGAGGGAAATTCTGGAGGAAAACCTGAGCTAGTCTGCAAAACAACAATGCCTTAGGAGAAGATTTGTGACAACAATGACAAGCATAAAGCCAAAGCTACAGGGGAACGTCTTCAGAACAACAGTGTGAATGTCCTGCAGTGGCCGAGTCAGAGTCTAGAGCTCAATCAACTGGAGAATGAGAGGGTGGACTTGACACCTGACAGCGTTGGAGCAGTTGTGCAAAGAAGAATGGGAGAAATGGCAGATGTGTAAAGCTGATGGAGACAGAGACCTGTGCACGCAGACTCAAGGCTGCCATTGCCACCATCTATTGAATACTGACTCGTAGGCGGTGAATACTTATGGGAGGAATTATTTTCATCCATCCATTATCCAACCCGCTATATCCTAACTACAGGGTCACAGGGGTCTGCTGTAGCCAATCCCAGCCAACACAGGGCACAAGGCAGGAAACAAACCCCGGGCAGGGCACACACACATACACCAAGCACACAGTAGGAACAATTTAGAAACGCCAATGCACCTAACCTGCATGTCTTTGGACTGTGGGAGGAAACCAGAGCACCCGGAGAAAACCCACACAGACACGGGGAGAACATAGAAACTCCACGTAGAGGCGAGGCGAACCCGGGTCTCCTAACTGCGAGGCAGCAGCGCTACCCACTGCGCCACCGTGCCGCCCAGGAATTATTTTGTTTTATATTTGGAATTTAAGTAATTTATACCACTTTGCAGAAATTTGTTTTCCCATTTGACATTAAAGAGTCTTTTTTTCAGCTGAGCAGTGTCAAAAAGGCCAAATTAAATCCACTGAGGTTCAACATTGTATAACAAAAAATGTGAATACAGTAATTCCAGTGGGGTGAATACATTTATCAACACTGTACCTGTGTGCAAACTGAGTAATTGATTCCTTATTTCTTTTATCTATCTTTCCATTCACTCAGACATTCTTACATTTTTCAATACCACTTAGCCCAATTTTAGGGTCCTGACAACACCAGATGCACACTAGGAAGCTGCCCGAGATTCTGCTCCATCACAGCACATTCTCACACGCAGAATTATAGCAAATGAAGCTGAAGAGGAATTCCTAGAAATCTCATTGGGAATATAAAATAAAATTTTATTAGAATAACATCCTGAGCACAGTTTCCGTCACTTGAAGTTCTGGGAATGAGGAGTGAGACATTCCTAAGGCTGTTAAAAATTCCTCTGGAGACTGCAGAAAAGAGTAAGCAGGAAGTCTAATTTAAAGAAAAGAGGAAAAAGACAGCCATCAGCTTCTGTTGAAGAGATCTATTGCAGGGAAATGCTGGATTTGAAGTGCGCTTAAGTGGTCTGAAACGTCCAGCTAAAACAGACCACAACTTTAGATACAAACTAGCCCCAGTTCTGGTGCTATCACAGCATACTAGCAGTAGGCCTATTAAAAAACAAAACGAAATACAAAAGACAGTTGAATCCAAAAATAATAAAGATGCACAGAAAATACAACAATATGTTCTGAAGACAACCCATGAAACTCAGCACTTGACCCCCTATCTCAGGGGTGTTGAACTCCAGGCCAAGTGGGCCGCAGTGGCTGCAGGTTTTCATTCTAACTCTTTTCCTAATCAGTTTTCATTGCTAATTAACTTAATTTCCCTTCATTTTAATAGCCTGCTTTTTAAGGATTCAGTCCTCTGAATTGATTAGTTTCTTCTTTAAATGTCAGCCAAATAGAAATGAGACGTGAAACGAGCCAACAGGTAACCAGCCAAACTGAGATTTCAAACTCCAACCAATTTAACTGCAACCAATCTCTTAATGAGAAGCTGATTCTTGCTGTTAATTAAACCCGTTATTGAATTCCATGGCCTGTTGCTGCTCTCATTCTGCCACAGCAGACATTTCCAAAAGCTTTGATTTTTCTGTTTTTTCTAAGATCATTGTCAGAATGTTTTGGGGACCTGAGAGGTCTACCTTACCGAGACCTTCACCTTTCTTTATTTTCAGATATTGTGTGATGGGCACAGGGGAGCTGGTCAGGTGGTGGCTTGTTTTGCGTCTCATTATTGTTTGGCTGCTAATTAAGGAAAAAGAGACAACTAAGGGGCCTGAGTCAAGTTAATTAAAACTAAGGCAAACGAAGATAATTAGCAGCAAAAACTGCTAATTAGAATGAAAACCTGCAGCCACTGCAGCCCTCCAGGGCTGGAGTTCGACACCCGTGCCCTATCTGATCATATAACCAAAATGATGTTTTAAAAGATGTTTGTTTTCTTGCGGTAATAATTCCAAGTAATTAAACTGTTCTGTCTGTTTAAACAAATCTGTGTCTTTCAGAGTACTCATTATGTAATCAATTATTTGTTAAAGTTTGTGTTTGTATCTACCAGACAACTCAAGCCTCCACTCGCTGAAGAGCACTACACAAAAGTAACCTGAAATGAGCTGAATTGTTCTGGTACAATCATCGAAAAGTGATCAAGTCAGTTGTGTGAGAGATATCACTGGGAAAAGCATGCTGTTCTTCAAATTCATTCTGAATCCAGAGATCTTCTGAAACTCTCCTGGCCAATTGAAAACAGATGCAAAGATGAGCATCGGTCTACGATATAAAGCACAGTATTATCAGCATAAAGAAATCATTTCTGTTCAAATTCTTCCTATATAATCCCCTTTTTAATCAGCCTCTCAATGAGATGGAGAGCTAGGGGTTTAATGGCAATCACAAAAAGCCTTAGTGATAACGAACACCCTTCTCCTTGAGCTTATCTTTCTCTTGACAAAAGAGAACATATGGCACCCAAACCAGGGAGTCATTAAGGTAATACCTATACATATTACAGCAGAGCAAAGAGTTAGGGGGAGAGCAGTTCTGGTGGTCCAAAGATAACTCAATGCTGTTGGCTATGTCTGTTATAGTTGGAAAACTGCTGAAAACTTTGCTGCTTTAGGCGACTGCCTGCTACACCTGTCTGGTAGAGGAGGCTGTAGATCTGCAAAACATAATGATTAAAAATGACCGGCAGATACTCATTGACAAAAATCAAGTCCAGGTCGATACCAAGAGTCAAGCCAATTGTTTTGGTAAAACCGAAACGCTGATCAAAAATCAAAAACCAGGGACAAGGGGCAAACATTTCAACAACATGGAAGTCTAAATCAAATAAACTTGCAAAGGTAGCTACTTATCAACAAATTCAGATGCCCCAGAATCGCTCAGGTTAATCTTTACGCTCCTATGATGTCATAAGCATCATGTCATTTGGGGAATTCTGGGTAATGTTATGAAGGATACAGCCAAATTCGATTGTCTCAAAATGGCGTCACAGCAAAATGATGAAAACGTTCATCTTTGTAATACAGCAGTATACGCACAAGCTGACATGAAAATCAGAATCCTTGGTTCCTAAAACCTCTCATGCAGGAGAGACCAAGAAAAAAATTACTAAAAGCAACAACTCACAACACAACTCACAACATTATTTCTAAAGTAAAGCATTTTTTATAAATTTTAAAAATTCCTTCTCCATTGTTGCATTCTGATTCTTGGCACTATTTTATTTGAGGTAAGAATACATTTCCTGTTCACTTGTCTGCTCACAGCAGTCATCATGGTTGGAGTTTAGACTTAAATAAGGAAGTTGATGGGCACGAAACCAAACACAAGTCTGAAGCTACAAGAGCAATTTGGTCTTTCAAGATATGGGCCCGAAAATGGACAGGTCCAGGATGAAAATCAAACTTACAAAACAAAGCATTAACAGTCGCAATCGACTTCATTAAAGTTATGGCTTAGAGCAGCACCTCCCAAACTCGGCCCTGGGGACCCCCTGTGGCGTCAGGATTTTGTTCCAACCAGATTCCTAATCGGTGACAACACCTGATAGCCCTGATCTCATTTAATTAGCTGGTATTTGTTTCTCTTATTCTACATTCAGAAAAGCATATTAGCATGATTTTTACATGTATAAGACAATTAGAAATATTTTCATTTTTGCTATAGAATTAAATGCTTAACTCTCTTTTGTTGATTTCATTATATTTTGCCCTTTCTCTGAGCAGTTTTTCCCCTTCGTTGCATCTTATTAATGACAATTGAAAATGAGCAGAGCAGACACGCTGGCAAACAACACTGAATAATGAAAAGCTGCAACTACTTTAGTGTCAGATCCACTACTTAGTAAATAATGGATTAATTAAACAATTAGAACACCCGGAAAAGTAGAATGAAAATTAAGATGAAAAGATCTCTCTATTAGTAAAAAAAATCCTGGGAGAGAAAGACAGTAGATGAGATGTGATCTTCATGTTAAGATCACAGAAGACACTTAAAAGACCTGCGAGACTACAGAGATTAGCCACGGAGTGTCTCGCGGGGACCTTAAATACGAGACTTTGTGCCAAGAGATTGACCCAGGACCGTCTCGTGATGACGCAGAACATGAGATTCTTATAAGACACGTCCTACTTACAACCAATATCAAATAACACCACAGGCAGCAAAACACTCAGTCGTGTTTTGGCTTTGAGCACATACAGATCCAGGGCTCTCAGCGCATATAAAGCATATAAGGACAATACGTTATAAATGAAACGTCGATGACTAAGCGAAGAAGAAAGCAGCGCGGAGAAAAGAGACTCAAAAGCGTTGGAGAGAAAAAAGAGCAAAAAAGAAAAAGAATAATCTCGGTGCAAATTCAGAAAATAAGGAAAGTAATTATCAGCCCGGAACAAGTGCAATTGAAAAAAAAAACATGTCCAATTGGGCTCAGAATTAAAAGACAGAGAGTAAAAGACAAAGCAGAACTTCATAAACACGTTCACAAACGTTGGCGCCATACACATGCAGAGCAGGTTAGAGATTATGAAAGCAGTGGAATTTGAAAGGCTCAAAAAAAAAAGTTGGCGCGATACACATGTGGAGAAAGTTAAAGAAGATGAAAGTAGGAAAATTAGAAAGTATAAAAAAAAAGAAAGTAAAGATCGCAGTAGCGCAAACAAACAGAAATTATTACTTGAAAAAGGGAGAACAATCACCATGGACCAGGTGTAATTGAAACAAAAGCAGGATAAAGAGAGGTCAGAAATAAAAGACAAAGAGTAGAAAACAAAGTAAAACTTCATAAAGAGGTTAAAAAACAAGGGGGCCAAACACATGCAGAACAGGTT
>JANRMT010062796.1:81763578-81787679 GCA_026402145.1 Polypterus bichir lapradei
TAGCGCAAAGAAAGAGAAATCATTACTCAGAGAAATAATGAAAAGGCGAATAGAGATCAAATATATGCACACAGGTGATATGTCAGAAGTATGTAAATATTGTAAGGCTTTGAAGTTTAAGTCAGAGAATTTCAAAAATGGAGTTTACCTCACATGCATTTATTGGTTATTTTGCAAAAAAAATTATTAACTGCTGATGATGAAGATCGCTTTGTCTGTGCTGAAATTCCAAACAGAGAAACCCAACCTGAATTATGGTACAAAGTCATTAAACACACAAGTCTCACTGACCTCATTAAAAAGATTCAGCACATTGGGACTCCAAAGATTCCAAATATTGTTTTTACAGAAGTTCTGAAATAAAAGTGAAACTAATGAAATAGCAACAACTCAAAGAAAAAAATAATCTTAAAAGTGTGTATCCGGAAAAACAAACACGGGGGTTGGCAAGCGAAGTGAGCAGGGGTCGAAGCTCCCTAGTTGTTAAAAAGAAAAAAAAGACATTATTCCTATATAACTGCTTGGTACATTTTATTTTATTTTTTATTTTTTTACCAAACTTAGTTTTCTAATTTCTATATTGTTCCCAAAACACAGAATCTGGGAAATAACACATCACTTAATTAGCCAATTAAAAACAGAAGCTGGTTGGAACAAAAACCCGCAGCCACAGGGGGTACCCAGGACTGAGTCTGGGAAGCACAGGCTTACAGTACTTAGACTGGATATGGGAACTCGAATGGAAGACCTACTGAGAGCAGAGCTTTGAGTCTGTAGCACTCATGACAACATGCAGTCAAAGAGGAAAAGAAAATGTGTTCGTGAGCGGCCATTATTGATGGAAATGTCATTTCATAGCAAGCTGTGAATGAGTAGCTCTTGTGTAGAGTGGTTAGTGTTGTAGTGGTGCTGCTTCACAGATCTTGCGCCATGAGTTTGACTCGTGTGCCTGGTCATTGTCCATGTGGAGTTTACATGTTCTTCCAGACTTTGCGTAGTGCCATAAAGACAATTTGAAATGGTGATTCCAGGTTCGCGTGAATGGCATTGTGTGTGTGTGTGTGTATGTCAGGTATTTGTGTGATGGGCTGGCGTCCATTTCTTGCCATTCCTACAGTGCTGTTGAAGAAAAGACAATAAAGAAGATGAGGCACAGAGTCTGTTTACTTTTAAAATGGCAGAATCTCACAAGTCATTTGTTTTTAGTTTTTTATTCCTTTCTAAAGTGATGTGGTTACACTGTTCTGCAATATTTATGCAGTCTCATGATGCCAATTAATGTCTGAGAAAATGTATAAAAAACGTTTAATTTTAGAACAGTTTCATCTGGCAATTTAATATAAATATCATGAAGAGATAACTTTGACCTGTAAAATATTACATTTATCCTTTAACAATTGCCAGTACATTCCTAATTAGTAAAGTCGAAAATTAAAGTAGTAAATCCGCAGTGTGTTACCTTTTTCTATTAGTTTGTCATACTGCCGTCCCACTATGCCATTCTAGAGACTGTAAGGACCCGTCTTCCTTGTACTACTGTGATAAATCAACAGCGAGATACCCTCTGATAGTCAAGGGACAATAAGAACAGAAAGTAATTATCTATATATATAATTCACTAAGGGCACGCAAGACACTGAGGGCACACAAGACAGTGAGCGCAAGCAAGACAGATCCCCGCCCACCAACTCTAAGACCATGGGATACGCTCGACAGAGCCCCGCCCGCCAATTCTAACCCTCCTACTGTGTCATGGGATACGCACGACAGCTGTAACTGCCAGCGTCGCTCTCGAGGAACGCAACAACTCCCCAAACACAGCCTCAGTCGCTTTCCTCTGTGCAAAAGTCCATATGCACCTCTGAGCCACGTTGACTTTACACCGCACGCAAGACAGAGAGCCACGATCGCCAACTCACAGAGCCCCGCCCCCCAACTCTAACTAAGGGCAAGCAAGACAGAGAGAGCACGCAAGACAGAGAGCCACACCCGCCAACTCACAGAGCCCCGCCCACCAACTCTAAGACCATGGGATACGCACGCATTTAGTGTATAAATGGGTATAAATAATTGCATGTAAACGATTCGCCAAAATCTGTTGTATGTAAACGATACTGTTTAAAACATTATTGTTTTTTCATCAGAAAACCCGGTTTCCACGTCTACCTGTATTAGTTTAAATGGCACTTTTACCACTCGCAATAGGGTGGACACGCTGACTTATCGTGTCGACTGGGCAACACAGTGAATGCGGCGTCTATCTATATATGTCTATGTTTTCCGTAGCCTGCTACAGGAAGGTACTCTCTCGACCATTGGCATTGGTTTCGCTCCTTGCTATTTTCGTTATACTGCGACGATGGTTTCCTAAGCCTTTGTTATACTGAATTCCTTTCTCACCGTTTTCCGTTCATATTCTTACACCACCGTATGCTATGCCGGGCTTCGGCTAGTCAATAATAATAATAATAATACCCCCAAATTCTGCTACTACATGAAGTGTTTCTATTAATTGAAACAGAAAACCAATTATGTTTTCAGTTGAATGTGACATTAAATCCCAGATTATGGGCAAGTAAATGCATTAGCCATGTAGTATGGGAAAGGCACTATATAAATAAAATGTATTATTATTATTGTTATTACTAATCTAAAGTGCAGCGAGTGCCAATGGACAACATCACAAGAAGGTCAGGCAGGACTCCACCGCAGCCATTGTGTAATCCAGTCTGCTGGTCCTGGTTTTTCATTTGAACCCTTTTAACTAAACTAACATCTTTCTTTTCCTGTCTTGACTCAAAATAACCCCAGGGTGCAGGGTTGGGGTTACAATTCTGAGAATCAAATCAATGAACTGCAGCTGCATCTAAAAATTTTGTGAGACTTTCTATGAACTCTTCATTGAGATCTGTTTTTTGGTCCAATCCAATTCTGATATCGTAACTCAGGTGTAAACCCGAGCATTCCGTCTTCTTTTTCATTGTGATGGTGAGCGTCTTCTTAGTAAAACATTAAAAAAAAAGAAATCTGAAGTGTCTAGCACATGCCTTAACCTACATAAAAGCACGATGTTAGCAGTAACGTGTTGACAATATTTTAGTAGTGATGTACAGCATGTCAGGATTTTACTATGTGGAATAATCATATCGTGCTGAAAAAAAAGGTTCATTCTCTTGCCATAATTGTGCTGTCAATGTTGCACAAATGAGTGCAAAAAACACCGAATAATTACCTCCGGAAAGGCCATGTCACATCTCCTGACTTTTCCAGCGCTTTTCAATCTCAGACTTCATTTACAGTCAAGGGCTCCCATAGGAATGAAAAATCTAAAAAGAGATCTCCTTCATATCTTTCTGGTTTCTTTTAGACAACAATGAAATCAGAATAAAATATAATGGGGACATTTTCTTTTGTCTTATGTGTAAGGAGTGAGAGAGAGCCCGGAGGAAGGAAGGACCAGAGGAGAGAGGGTGCACAGGGCATTATCTTCCTAGGGGCACTAGATGGCAGCCCCCCCCGGTTGCAGCTGTTCCTTGGATTCCCGCAGGGCAGCATAAGAAATGGAGTTCTTCAACTCAGCTCTGTTGGTTTCCATGGGTGCCTCCAACAGGTCCTGTAAGGACTGGGGAGCCTCTGCCTCAACTCTGAAGTGCTTTCAGGCCACATTACAAAAGACTGGGTGGAAGATTAAAGAAGCTGCCTGGAACAGATAGACAAGCCTGAGTCGGGAGGAGGTGGACAAAGCTTGCATGGAGGTTTGGAGGACGCATAAACCAAAAGAGGAACAGAGAGAGAGAGAGAAAAAGAGAACAAAGTATTGTTGCTTTATTGTGCTTATTTTGCTGATTGCATGTAATTGTGGCTGTGCTGGTGGGAAACACTTAGTTCAAAGAGTTTACCATGAATAAAACACTCTTTGACTTTTAACTTGTGCCCTGAACATACTTGTGTTAAGTATTTGGGGAGCTAGAGCGACCCCTGGTGTCCACACATTCTTTTCAGATTTTCCTCCTGTTCTCACAAGGGTCTCCTCTTAAGTTTCAGTAGAAATCTCAGCAACGTCACTCATTGGGCTCAGATCTTCAAAGTAGTGTCTTGACAATATATGTATATATATATATATATATATATATATATATATATTTTTTTTTTTTGCAATTTGGATCTATTTGCATTGTGTACTCAGTAATATATGGTGAAATGTGTGGACAGTTGTTTGTGGTATTAAAACATTTTACTACATTACCAAACTGTAGTCCTTGCTTCTGAAGAATACTATTAGCCACTCTTATTTATATTGCTGTGCTCCACTTAGATCATACTCATTCTGAAAGAAAAGGCAGGAAGTATGGCATAGTGGTTAAGTGTCTGAGTTCAAATCCCACTACTGACACCACTATGTCACCATGAGTAGGTCAGGTCATCTGCCTGCCCTCCAATAGGAAAAACAAAAGAAATGTAACAGATCATAGCCCAAATATTGGAAGTCACCTTAGATAAGGGCATCAATCCAATAATAAGTAAAAGAAAATATTAAGTCTAACCCTAAGCCTAACCCTAACCATAAAACAAGGCTAGAAAGAGATCTCACAGAATATAACATACTTTTCAAACCAAGTTCTCATTTTTGACTCCTTTTACCTCAGTCGTATCTCCGATGTCCTGTTTTGTCTAAAGCTTTTTCTCCAAAGGAATTGTAGGAGAAACATCTGTGACAAAGCTGATTCTTAAATGAAACTTAAATGAGAGTCTCATGGGCCTTCAAAGGTCGACCATTCTTATATGCTGTCACGGTGATTACCTGTGACGTCCATTTGTGTGGTCTGACTTTCAGACCAGTCTTTAACTAGTCTTTAAGTTGTAGCGGTGGGCTTGTGTGCAACCAGCGAGAACTGAGCCAGAAGTACAATACATAGTAGGCAGCTACAAGAAATAAGGAACGCAAGTGATTTGAACCCCACAAACGAAAGAGAAGCTAGTTAGTCTGATGCAGTGTGTTTTACATGTCACGCTAGAATGTTAAAAAAGAAAATAAAGGGTTGAGACTGCAGCTGAACTCAATATAACTACAGTATAAAACCTTTCACATGGCCACAGGCTCTTCCATGGTGGGGGGGGGGGCTCATGATACCTGGGAAATGTGAAACCGTGCTGAAGAGCCATCACACACTCGAGTCATATGACACGCCCAACAATTTCTAGTTGTGGAAACTGACATATTTGGGCAGTGGGATCAGTAACCTCACTTGTCAATTCAGGCGTCCCCTCTCACTAGAACTTGCAATCTGTGACATCAGCTTTACCTCCAAATAACAGGCTTCTAGCATTTTCAAATATGAGATTTCACTTGGACTGAGCGGTTCATTGATCAGCGTCTCCATGGACTCAAATCCCAAAATACAGACAGATGAGCCTCACACGGATTGTGGTAAGGATGGGTTCCTTGTATAAAACTCAGATTTGTATTTTGTAATGCCTTTGCTGGTGTGCTAAGCCCATAATAGACATTGAAAGTAAAAATGCAAGAGAATCAGGTGGAAAACTCACAACATCGCAAGGTTATCCAATTCAGAGTTGAAGAGCAAGATATTTAAGTAAGGAGACTTTTGTTCACAACTTACTTTTATGAATCTTCTCCATCACCATCTTCTCCATCACCAGATCACAGGATTAAAAAGAGAAAAGTGTAAATGTGGCCAGCCAAACTGAGGCTAGTTAGATAACTCCAATGGCCTTTCATGAAATCAAATCAGTGCCACTTGCCTTTATAGTTCCTACCTTGCACCAAGTGCTGCTGGGAGAGGAGGATTAAAAAAATCTCCTGAACTAACAGAAAAAGGAGTAGACTACTGTATGGACACTCCAAAAAAGAGAATATGTCCATAGATGGCCAGGAGAACACTAACATCAGCGGGTCATTGTGTAATTGATTTTTAGTAATGCTCATCATTACTGTATTCTCATTGCTTTATCAGCAGAATTTGTCAGAACATCTGAACAATTGTGATGAGGACAGAACATTCAGACCAGATTTATTCACCTAGATTGTCTAAAATAACATCTAGTCAAAATCTTAAAGTCCTGTCAGACATGCAAGCTTAGGATGTCTCTTACAAATAAAGGTCGACTGATATTATGGAGAAAGATTGGAGTGTAACACAAAATGAATGGTGAACTGGAATGGAGAACTATCCAGAAGGCTAATGATGTCCCTTCCACCCAGGACAGCATCCGCTCCTCTCCTTCCTCTTCCGCCTCCCTAAACTCACCTGGCCGAGGTGGTCCTAGTCATTCTGAACTAAGCCCTTAACAAAGAAATAAGTCTCCAGAGAGCCAAAACATCACAATTGACACGTCCTTTCCTTTCCTTTCCAACCAACCAAACTGAATATTAGACATCACCTGCCAGTGACTCAACTCTTCTTTTCATTTCTTTTGAGTTAATTTTACAGTCTCTAAAGTCCTGCTCTCCACCACATTACTTTGTTATTTATTCCATGTGTCAACGGCTCTTTCATGTGAAGAAAAACTTTCTAACATTTGTACAAATTCTACCATTAACAAGTTTGCAACCATATCCTTGTGTTGAAGAATTCACATTAAACCAAGAGCCCTGGATCCACTGTACTAATTCCTTTCACTATTTTAAACTCATTCAGCCATGTTCCCTGTTTTATCTCTGATTGCTTAAACTAAAACAGGTTCAACTTGTTCAACGTCTCCTCATACCTCATAGTTCTGAATCAGCCTAGTCGCTCTCCTCTGGGCTTTCTCTAGCACTTCTATGTCTGTTTTGTAATATGGAGACCAAAATTGCACACAGAACTCCAGGTGAGACCTCAGTGTGTCTTATATATTTGAAGAAACTGATAAAAATGTGTGATTTTAATATGGTATTTCAGTTTCTAATAGATTGTATGGGTATAGAAGTATCATATTCTTCAGGGATCCACAATCTTTTCTAATCTCTGATATTCTCTGCTGTCTTTTCCAGTTCTTCTGTGGTGGCAATCTGCATCACCACCACCTGATCAGGACACCATAAGAAGCCCAATGAGATGATAGAATGAAGGCGAGTGTCTCAGTTGTCCAAGAGACCAACTTCATCAAATCCTATCATGAGAAGCATGAAATCTAAGAGGTTTGTTTTAGGAACATTTGTTAGGTAGAATACTCAGTGGGGTCTGGGTGGTCTTTTTGGCCTTGGAACCCCTGCGGATTTTGGGGGTTTTTTCCAGCCTAACTGGAGGGTTTTTTTTAATTTGTTATTTTTGGTTTTTTCTGTCCTCCCGGCCATCTGACATTACCTTTTTGTTACTTATTCTTAAATATTATTGCACATCTCAATTGTTTTTCTTTTCTTGCAAATTTTTATTTGTTATACTTGGAAAGCACTTTGAGCTACATTGTTAAATGAAAATGTGCTGTAGAAATAAATGTTGTTGTGGTTGTTGTTGTTGGATAACTTAAGCATAACGTCCCTTGATTTGTATTCCACTCATTAAAGGTGTTATATAACCAGACAGACTGTGCACTGCCTTGATGTTGTCATCTTGTAACTCAGATTGGGTTCATCAATAGTTCTAGTATCAACATATCCTTCTAGAAGGGTTGAACTCGGGTCCTCACACTGACAGAGACAGGACAGACAAGCCAACTGACCTATGAAGTCTGGGTGACCTGCATCTCTGTTATCAGTGGAAGGTGTCATCACCACCCCAGGACACTGAGCATGGTCATCATATCCATGAGGATGGTTTTGAATTTAAATTTCAGATAGGGAATCAACCAACACACTGTGAGCAGAAAAAACAAAAATTCCAAGGTTATTTTGAAATTTCCTTTAATTTACATATTATAAGTAAACATCTCAAAAGAAAAACACTAAGCAAATTGTTCTTTTACCATAAAATAGTAGGAAACTGACATTTTGTACTGACCTATAAAATGCAGATGTTTTTCTATCTAATCTGAAAACATGATATTTATTCTTGTTTCACTTCCAAACATTTCTTCTAAGTGGGAAGCTCACCTTTTCCAGTTACATTCAGTGTAGGAGCTCCCAGCTCATGGACAGTCCCCTCCACTTCCATCTCTTTCACATTATATTAACATCAGTGTCCATTTCCTTTCCTCTGATCACAACACCCTTCACTACCCCTGCTTTATACATTCAGGTTCACATCTCATGATGAAGCTCTTCTCCTGCTAATGAAGTCAATCAAAGTCTTTACAGTGGCCAACATGAGTCTCCAATGCTGTCCCTCAAGTAATCTCACCATTGGAAAATTCCAGTAATCCCAAAATTTGGAGGCAGTGAAACAAGAAGGGGGCATCCAGGCCTAGTCCCACCATGAAGTGTGCATTATTTCTGCTCTGGATGCCCAATGGTCATCATACACCCGTATACCCACCAGACACACATTGGTTTAGAATATCTGGTTTTCTAAAAAAAAAAAAAATGAATGGCAAAACTTATTATCTACAAGTGAAAGATTTACTAAGGGGTGTCACTGCCGGCCTGCGGAGTCATGGGATCACAAATCCTTTCACCCTAATGTTCACTTTCATTTGTGATGCGTCCAGTCCAGTTAGATTAGTTCTTCCCCGTTTCCCTTTGTTTTTGCAGCTGATTATTTTTTACAACACTTAAATTATGTCCGTGTCACCTGCGGTCATCCCAATTTTCAATTTCAGAGAAAAAAAGTTAATGAGAAGAAACAACATACAGCTCCACACTAAGGAGCTAAGAGTCAGAGTTGAAAAGAGTTCCTAGTGACCAAATACTTCTAGATCTCATAGTGAACATCTTGTGTCTTGTACTCATCCATAATTCGGAGAACGTCTTCCAAAATGGAAGGCCCCAGGTCCAAATCTAGGCCGAACAAAGACTCTGATTTTGGGATGCCCAGAGACTCACTGTTCTCACTGACCAAATCCTCATTGCTTAGGCCTGCATCAGAGTCCAAACTCAAACCTCTTCTAGGGTCTAGGGGCTGGCAACCGTCCATCATGGAGTCCTCAGAAGACGCCTCCGAAAAGGAACAAGAGGAAGCAACCAGGTGCCTAAAGGCTGGAATGGAGGCCGAGTAGATCATCTCCTCACCACTGTAGTAATGGCCACTCTCGCTGCTTACAGACATGGACCTCTGACCATGAGCTTCCTCCAGGTGCAGTCTAGGAGGTTTCGGTGGTGCCTGATCTTGTACAAATGATGGTAAAGAGACTGTACTTTTGAGAAGAGTGGAGTGTTGCTGAGGGTGGTGGTGGAAAACCCCATTTTCGTCACCAATTAGATGATCCAGTTGGTCTGTTGCTGCACTCTGAGTTACCACTTTATTGAAGGAGTGATGATTCAGACTTGGAAGAAGATCCAGCTTCCCTTGCAAGAAGGCAACATCACCAAACATGTCCCGCTCTCCATCTGGCCCGATGTGGGCACTGTGCCGGAAATCACCCATAGGTGGACTAATCATGTCCCCTGACAAGACATCGCGGAGCTTTAGCTTCTTGCCCTTTTTTGGAGTGTTGGTCTTCAAGTAGATTGGTGTCTTGGCTGGCATTTTTGGATCAAGATTGTTGCCCAGAATTAAGCCTCTATGGGTCGGCACGTCAGTATGTGGCTATATTATTATAACAGAATGTCTCTCGCTTCCAATCTTTGACTTTTTTAACTGGTTTCAATTAAAAAAACAAAATTGGATCAGGAAAAGAGAGGACCACTGTGCTTCTCTGCACTCTATGACAATAACTTTAGTTTGCTTCAAGCCGTCAGCTTGGCCATTAGTAGTGGGATGATGGTGGAAGGACAAGACTGGAAATGATCAACGTCACAGTGCAGACTAAACTCTGCAATCCAAAGTATTACACCAGGAGCAAAGAAAAGCTGGCCAGTTGAGGGGCCTAACGTTGCTGTCTGGATGGCGTTGAGTTTGATCTTCTCTCTTTTCTCAGGATTTGTCTACGTGAGCCACCTCAGCAAGGACTTGCCACTCTGTATGACCTCGCGTTCCGGAAATTCCACTCTGTGCTGTGCAAAGCCGTGGAATCTGACAGCAGTATGTGGTTCAGGAGTCCTGTAAAATAAACAGAGAGGAGAAACCAAGATGAGAATGAGCCATATCAAACGAGACATTTTAAAATGTACCGACAATGAGCAGTGGGGTCTGCAAGATCATTCATCACTTGGGGTGACCAGGCGCTGATTAACAGCACCTTTTATTAAAATAAATGGCATCGTGCCTCCCTAATAAGACTTTGGTCAATGGCCACATGTCAGTCTAGCAGAGAAGGCAGTTTGTTCAGATTAACCAGAGTTATCTTTTATTTTTCATCCTAGTAAATTCTATTCCAAGCCACTCCACATGTATGGTGTCATTTGAACCATGTAACTACAGGCATTGAATGTCAATCAAAACCACACAACAATGATGGTTCTTGTCTTTCTAGTAAAGTTAAGCCCTCATATTATACGATGTCCAGTCTAGCAACCTACTCAACACAAATACAGAAGTCCAAGAAACACAAAAATGATTGAAACTGTAAACAGATGTTTGAGAAACATATCATAATGCTGCAATCAAAGGCTATTCCAGAACCAAGCAACAATTTGGTTAACTAATCATTCCAGTTCAGTTAAAACTCTCAGAGTGAATCAGATGGTACGACCAGCCGTACTGTCCATAACAGTATTGTGACTACACACTGTGGAGTAATGATATGACTGGTCCAACAAGTCCATTCAAGACAATTTACCAAATCTGAGCTTGGAAAACATAATGTAGCTAGACAAGTGCCCCAAAAAAACAGTTTGACCAGTGTAACTTGTGATACCTCCATCTTTCAAGACCTAGACAGACTGTTAACTAAACATTTGGAACTTCATCACATGTTCAAAGAAGACAATATTTATTAGATCATTAGAACAATTGTAATAAGAACCTGCCATTTAGCCCAATAAGCTTGTCCATCTTATTCACCTAGATTGATCAAAATAACATCAAGTCGAGATGTGAAGGTCCTTAAAGTCTTACTCTCCACCACACTACTTTGTAATTTATTTCACGTTGTCAATGGTTCTTTGTGTCAAGAAAACGTCCTAACATTTGTGTGAAATCAGATCATAAGTTTCTAAAACCAGTCAGAGGTAAGTTTCATGTCAAGTCATTCTCGAACCCGCTTAATCCAGACCAGGTTTATGAATCTGGAGTGTATCCTAGCTAGTATAGGACACGTGGCAGGAACTAACCCTGCAGTGGGTGCCAGTCTATTGCAGGGTGAACACACACAAACACACCTTCACACCAAACTCACATTAGGGCTAATTCAGCATCACCATCACCTGCATGTCTTTGAACAATGGGAGGAAACCCATACCATCATGGGGAGAAAAAGCAAGCTCCATGAAGGGAGGACCTGGGACCTTACTACAGCGAGTGTGCTATACAAATAGCAAACAATACAAAGTCCATATACATTTATAGAGTAGATCAGGGGTCCTCAAGTCCGGTCCTGGAGGGCTGCAGTTGCTGCAGGTTTTCATGCTAAACTTTTAATTAGTGACCGTTTTTTGCTGCTAATTATCTTCTTTTGAATTAATTTTAATTGACTTTCTCTTGAAGATTCAGACTCCTTAATTGTTTCTTTTTCCTTAATTACTAGCCAAACAATAACGAGATATAAAACATGACCAGAAAACTGCGTCCAGCATACAATATCTGAACATAAAAGAAAGATGAAAGTCTCGAGAATATTGATCTGCTCAGGTCCGCAAAAATTTTCACAGTGCTCTTAGAAAAGAGAAAATCAACAATTTCGGAAATGTCTACTATTACACAATGAGAGCAGCAACAAGCAATGGAATTAAAGAACGGATTTAATTAACAAAAAGAATCAACTCCTAATTAAGGAACTGGACAAAGTGAAATTGTTTGGAGTTTGAGGTCCTGACTTAGTTGGTCTTCTGTTGTGTTCTCATTCACTTCACATTTCATTTCTGTTTGGGTGCCATTTAAGGAAAGAAATGAAGCAATTTAGAGGAATGATGAAGAAATTCAGGGGAGCCAATCTTAAAAAAAACAAGTCAATTAAAATGAAAGGAAAAGGAGTTAATAAGCAGCAAAAACTGGTCACCAATTAAGAAAAAGGTGAGAATGACAACTCACAGCCACTACAGCCCTCCAGGACCAGAGTTTGAGACCACTGCTGCATATCGTTACAGGGTAAGCACAGTCATCTTAAGTAATGTGCTCAGAGTCGCTCATTGTCGATGACACAGCTTGAGCTGGCAGCCTTTATACCCTGGAGTGCCTTCCACAGTGAACTTTGATTGTTATGTTTCAGTTCTTATCCAACTAGTGTAATGTAAGTATTGGCAAGTAAGTAGACTGATGAGAAACACCCAGTGAGTCATTAATGGGGATTATACTGAGAACACTGATTTTTTATAGTGCCTGGAATCTTGACCTCTGCAGGTTCAATACAATTATCTTACGTATTTCTGTACAGTAAGTGCCGACTAGTTAAATGGCTTACTGAGAGTCACACACTGATTTCATGATGGAGCTTGAATGGAAAACTTTGTGATTTTATATTGTGCCCTTTACAGTAAAGTCCACTCCAGATGTCTTCATATGTTGTAACACACTACTGACGTTTTCATTGCAAGTATTGGCAAGTAAGTGGCCTGATTGCCGTTAGTCATTAGTGAGGATTTTAATGAAGAACCTCAACCTTTTATATAGTTCATGGAACCACATCTCCAAGGTACTGTACAATTCTTTCCTTGTTTCTACACTGTAAGTACAAGCATCTTAAGTGCCTTAGAAGAATTACACAAGTAGTCAGTTATAAGAAATTAACTTGGAATTTTGAGACGTTATATAGTGGTCTTCATAGTGAACTCCCTCTTAGATTCCCTTATAATTAGAGAACAATTGTCCCCTTACTACTTTAATGTGCCTACTCAAAGCTTAAGTGGCTTGATCAGAATCACAGTGAGATAGTTTTGATGATTTCACTGCAACCTTTGAGATTTCATAAAGCGCTTTCTATACACAATGCCATGCCAGACTGCTCTAAAAGTAAAGGACAATTGTACCCCTAATCCTACCATATCAGTACCTACATTTTAACTGGCTTGATCAGAGTAAGTGACTGGTGAAGATTAAACTGAGAAAGTTTATATAGTGCTTTCCACTCTGGACACACCGTTTATTAGTCATTACGATGATTTTACTGCAGACCTTCTTACATTATTACAGTTGTTTCCATACTGAATGCCATGCCAGGCTGCTCAACAGGTACAGTTCAGTTTTAATCTTACTTCATGTGAATGCTTGTAGTTTAAGTAGCTTATCAGACTCAGTGGTAAAGGCTGAACTTGCAGTTTTATATAGTGCCTTCCACAGTGGACACTAACGCAGGGTTAGGGTTAGGGTTAGGGGTAGTGGGGACTGTGCCTTCCGTAGTGAACATCACCCAATCCCACAGTTTTTAACAGGTATAGAACATTTGTTTTAGCTCCAGCTCAGTTCCACCATGTTAGTACGGAGTTGCTCAGTGTAAATTAGGGTGGGCCTGAACCATCAGTCTAGTTCTAGATTACAGTCCAGCATCTTAACCATTAGCATAACACTGGCTGCCACCACACAGAATGTTTTAAAAAAGGAATAGTCTTTGATGTCATAAATCAGAAGCGGATTTTAGTTGTAGATTTTAATCCTAGGGTTTTTCAGAGTCAGCAGACCTCCCTTCCGCTGTCAGAGTGGAATATGATTTACTTCTGCAGGAGATGGAATTGACGCAGCCGTGAATGACGTGCTTTGATTAGAAAAGGGAGATTAGGAGGAATGTTTCTAGTGAAGCCTGGAGATTATGTAAAGACTATTTACTTTTAAATCTGTGGCCGCTTCAACAACTAAAGGCAAAGAGCCCAAGATGAGCAGAAAGAACAAGCAGTCATTTTGTTATACAGCACCTTTATGGCAATCGTATATAAAATAAAGGAAAGGAAGACAAGTATCGACTGGATTGGTCCACCAGGGTTGGATGGTTCCTTGTTTAACCAAAGGACCCTTATAATTGACGGAGGACACAGATGAATGGATGTGCTGGCCAGGACGGTTTGTTTTCACTTTCCCAGACAAGACTGTGTAATGGAAGGACAACAGGAGACCCCTATATGACCCCCCCCAACACTGTTAGGTCATGGCATCCCTTGGCTTGATCATCCGTGTGAACATCTGCAGGGTGACCTGGGAATTGCAGCCCTGTTGGACAGTCCGGTTGGGTGATGTGGATGCCACCAGGGGGAAGTTCACAGGTGGTTCTGCCCGACTCAGATGGTCTTTCACTGTGTACTGTTGTCACACTGGAAGTCCTCCTGTGTCCAGGCAGAAGGGTGTAGCTAAAGACATCTGGAGCTCTGAAATTCAAGAACTTCTCTCAACATCCAATCAGACTGCAGATTTATGTCACATGTCAAAGCAGAAAACCTGAGAAGGCTGCAGCACAACATGACCGTGTCACTACCCAAGAGAGTGTCATACTTGATGACATGTCCTCCGCAAGACACAACTACTCAGCAGTCATAATTATTCATTAATCTCATAACTCTCCCACGACCCTAATCTTTACCATAGTGTAAGCATGTTTTATGAGAACAATTCTCAAGGTATGCAGTCAACATGGTGTGTTGGGAGGAAGTCGCAAATAACCGGGCACTCATGTATAATGTAAAGCAACCCAAACATCAAAGAGGATTCAAGTGCATTGTTTAGTGGCTTTCAGATGGTATGTTTTTTAAAGCATTTATTTGAACCTGGGACTTGTGTCTGAGTAGTTGTGTCTGGGGACTGGGACACTGAGACGCCCCCTACAGGCCACAACACATTTATACCCCCCCACACACACACACACACAATTATGTTTTTGTTTATCAAAGGCACTTGAAAGTTGCAATAAGATGCACGTTGGTCAAACATGAAAGTAAGAATTTCACTGTACATGTTACAAAAGCACTACATACTGAATAACTATATTTATATACTAGGGGGCTTCACCCCCTGCTCACTTCGCTTGTCGATGTCCCCAACTACACATGGAGCTCGATTCACTCCTGAAAGAGACTGCTTGAGACTTACGTTTGTTTGAAGTGTTAGAATAACGTTTCTGTCTCCAAAATCTCCTGTGTATCCGCAACTCTGTAACCCAAGCGTGATAGTGTGTATGGATTTCTCTTTCACCAAACAACAAATCTTTTAATTCTCGCGGATACACCTCTTCATTGGGAAGAAACACTACTTTTTCCAGAAGGCAACACGAATTAGACGATTAAACTTAAAGTTTAAATCCAAACAATATATTCCATCTCTTTTCACTGTTCCGTTATTTCACCGAGTAATAATTTCCGTTTGTTTGTGCTAATGTGATCTTTACTATAATTTTTTTGAGACTTTTGAATTTTCATACTGAGCTTCTCACCTTATCTTTAAGAGAAAGCCCAGACACCCTGCAGAGGAAACTCATTAAAGATAGGGTGAGAAGCTCAGTCATCCGGGAGGGGCTCAGAGTAGAGCCGCTGCTCCTCCGCATCGAGAGGAGTCAGATGAGGTGGCTCGGGCTTCTGATCAGGATGCCTCCTGGATGCCTCCCTGGTGAGGTGTTCTGGGCACGTCCAACTGGGAGGAGGCCCCGGGGAAGACCCAGGACACGCTGGAGGGACTATGTCTCTTGGCTGGCCTGGGAACACCTCGGGATTCCCCTGGGAAGAGCTAGAAGATGTGGCCGGGGAGAGGGAAGTCTGGACATCTCTGCTCAAGCTGCTGCCCCCGCGACCCGATCTCAGATAAGCGGAAGAGGATGGATGGATGGATGGAATTTTCGTGCTTCCATTATCTCTGACATGCTCTGCATGTGTACCCTGCCAGCGTTTTTGAATTGTTTACGACGTTCTACTTTGTCATCTACTCTTGTCTTGTATCACGGGACGTGAAAGTGTTTCTCTGAGAAAGTCACATCTCGTCTCATTCCAAGATTTTTTTCTATAATAGAGAGACATGCATTAATGTACAGTATGTATGAATGTAATAGCAGTGACACTCACCAGTAGAAGTGGGTAAGAAAATGAGATGAGATGTATAAAATGATAAAAATGAATTACAATGTACATTAATACAGTGCTTTTCTAAACTACTCAGTGTTTTTACACAGATGGTAGGGAACCACTTCAACAAACTAGGAGCACATGACGCTTTTTGTTGTCACACAGTGAAACCGTCAGGGATTTACAGCCCAACTCCTTAACCTGTAGGCCACAGATTATAATACACAGATGCCGGATTTGATCCTCTGACCTTGAGGTGTTGGCAGGCTGTTAATTACTGAAGCGCAATGTTAAAGAAAACATAATGAGCCCACCACCATTACCTACAAAAATGTGATGCTGAGGCAACTTCCACACTACGATGTTTTCATTTAAAAATGGAGTGATCTTCGCCCACAGTAGCATTTTCACATTGTTTACGACAGCATCGCCATCCACGCTAAAATGATCAAAAAAATACATATGACGTAGATGTTCGCCTACACTGGGAAAATCCTTGAAGGGACAGCTAGTTTGGGATTTATCTGAAAACCGTAGTGACTGGTAAATTATTTGCCTTTTGTGCTTGTATACAGCATTCAGAATTGCGCAAAATGCAATTTAGATGCATGCAGGAAAACATAAAAAGCACCATGGAAAACTCTTCTGTGTCGGCTATGTTGAGATATTTTGTTTTCCATGTAGGGTGACCAATCAGGGAATGAGACATTGGAATGAGCAGGAATCCAGTCAGGGAAGGGGCATATAATAAGCATAAACAAATCAGAGCGCAATTACAGTCCGCATTTTCACCATTCACATCACAACACTGAGGCTGCGTTTTCAGAAGTACAAGGCTCTGCAAATTGTCTTAAAAATGTCTTCATGCTCAGCTGGGGAACTGTGGACAAACTCTTCAAGTCACGTATCAAGATAGGGACCTCCTAAAGAGTCATAAGAGTTGAAATCAGCCTGCTGTTATTAAAGGAGAGCTTATCATACCTTTCAGTGACAGAGGGATGGGGTGAAGTGAAGGACTGGTCATCACTGGTCATCTTATAGGACCCCAAAACCAGCTGGTGTGCTCAACACAATAGTATGGAGCTCCCATTTGTGTACATTCTATAGCGGAGCCATGTCCATATCACACAGTAAGAAAGAAAAGACATTCACATACTCATCCTCAGGAAGAAGGAAAACATTCAGCCCATCCATCAAATAAAAGCCCCCCACCTCTTGTCAAACACATCTCAGCCTACTTTTCTCCAAGTATATTCTCCACTTAACTTGTTCAATATGTCAAGAGCTCCTTTTATGAAATCAAGTCTTGTCAGTTTCTGAATAGTGTGGACTTAGCAACCAGAGTTCCTCAAGAGTTTAACTTTGGGGCTTTGGTAGTTCACAAAAAAAAAACACATCACAAATGAAGAAGATGAGAGCCCCTTGAGGATAGCATGGCAGTCCTTAAACTGTGCCCTACAAGGCACTGCAAACATGCTTGAGGTAGCCCTACATTTTGATAATAAACTGTGCCTGTTGCCTGAGATTTGGCAATACCATACCGCAAGATTTAATTAATCTCTCTAATTATTAATAGTCCTTAATAAATCCTAAAGCAGCGTGGTGTAGTGGTTACGGCTTTGGACCTCAAACCCTGAGGCTGTGGGTTCAAATCCCGTTAGCGACACTGTGTGACCCTGAGTAAGTCAATTCACCTGCCTCTGCTCCAAATGGAAAACCAAAAGAAATGGAACCAATTGTATCATAAATGCTTGGATAAAGGTGTCGGCAAAATAAGTAAATGTAAAGAGTTTCTGTCTATTTACCTGCTTGTTAAATCAATGAAAATTCCTTTTATGTAGAAGGGAGGACCATTATAACACACTCTATAGTGTCTTATCAAGTCATCCCCTGCTCCATTTATTAATCTACACCAGCCTTCTCCACCAAACACCACCCCTATTAGTTACCCAGTCATTTTTATATAGTGCCTTTCATAGAATTTATCATCACAAGACAGTAGCAATCAAGCTGTCCTCTTTACTAACGCGACCCCAGGGCCCAGCCACACCATTCCAAGGCGAGGAATGTAAAGGTTGGTTCCCCAATATTTGTTTTATATGGCACCTTTTACCAACAGCAACATCACACCCTCACCCATCACTTACCCTTCATAACTGTCACTGGAATGCCACTTTATCAGGCTGCCATTCAACCTAGCTTTCTAAAACAACTGTTCATAGCAGGCGGCATAATGAGGTGCCATATTTCATCAAGCCAGCAGTCCTCAGAAGGCACTATATTTCATAAATCTCTAAAATGAATAGCACAGGAGCATTCCAACCAGCTTGACCACAAACCTTCTATATCAGGCTGAAAGGATCAAAAGTGCTGCCCATCTACATGGCACACCTTTCACAGAGACCAGAATTCCAAAGCTTTATCTCACTAAGCTTTTCTGCATTTTGTCTTCCTCTTCTTATGGTTACTCCACCATGAGATGAAATGCACAGCCTGCTCAGACCTAGCCAAGTGAAAGGAGGCCATATTGGCCAATCCCCCGCTAGCTGGGGGCTTTTTAAATGTGTGGGCCATTGACCTCCTGGAGACATTAGCATTTCCCTGTTGCAGGCAGTCAGGCCCCAGGAGAAAAGCCCAAACTAAAGAAATAAAAATAACCCCATCTGGAGCCCTAATGGATACCAATTAGCAGATGTTATCAGCAGGGGAAAGAATGCAGCTTAAGCATCTTAAAAACAAATAAAAATGAAATGAAGTGACCCGCCAAGGCCTTTAGCCAAACCTCTCCTCCTTTTACTTCCCTCTCCTAATAAATCTAGCATTGCCCGTGTCTCTCGGTGGAATTTATTGTGGGCCCTGTGCTTTCCTTCCCACATCCCAAAGACATGCGTGGAAGGTAAACTGGCAACTCAAAATCAGCCCCTTATCTGTGTGAGTGAGTGAGCGAGTACAAGAGTGTGCCCTGTGATGGAGCGGCATCCTGGTTTCTGCCTCGACTCTGAACAGGATTTAGCAAATTCAAAAAACAGTGGGATGTAACTTCGCTGCCCTACTCCACGGTGCGGCTGATAACTTAATGATGCAGACATCTGTCATAAAGAAAGTCTCTCACAAGCCGCATACGGCACTAGGCTGACTCATCTTGTCTGAACACCTCTGAATGGAGACGTGAGGACACCTCAAGTCTGATCCATTGTTATCCTTATCATTATCTGTGGCGGACAACTTTATCCAAGATTACAATCTAATTACTCGCACATACACTTTGTACAATGGGAGTGCAGGTAGCTAAGGTTTCTTACTTGGGGGGTGAAAAGATCCTTGGCAGGAATTGAACCAACAGCCCTGTCTCTTTTCTTAATGGAGCACTTTTCTTTTAATCTTTTAATCCATTTTTCTGAAGTATACATTTTCCAAGTGCACGACAGTGTTTTAGCAATTCTCTTGTTGACCATTCTTTCTACCTGCTGTGTTTATTCAGACAGATAGCACTGATGACTTGGCAATTCGGAGAATGGGTTCAAAGCCTGACCGCACCACTGCCTGTGGACATGGCAAATACTCCCTGTGCCTGCAGGGGCTTTTCCCCCTGATGTACCCCAAGATTTCTCACATGTATTAAGCAAATAAGAGACTCTAAAGTGGTCTGGTGGGCGTGCGTATGCATAAGTGCCCCCTCAAATGGGCTGGCATGTCATCCAGGGACGTCTCCAGTTGTGTGAATGAAACTGCAAGAACATAGCGGTGAAGGCTTTGGACTTCAAACCCTGAGGTTGTGAGTTCAAATTCTCCTACTGACATGGTGTGACCCTGAGCAAGTCACTTCACTTGCCTGTGCTCCAGCTGGAAAAACTCAAGAAATGTAACAAATTGTGTCTCAATTGTTGTAAACTGCCTTGGATAAAGGTATCAGCCAAATAAATAAATAGTGTGCTTTAGCTGTAAAGGGATCCTGAACTAAATAACCAGGTTCGGGGAAACTGATGGATGTTTATTGAGATGGAGACTAGGCTAGCAAGCTGCACATCCTGAAGGTAGGAATGAAGAGGCAATCTAAAAGGGGAGGAGTGCCAGCAGAGGGCGCCACTTCTGAAACACTGGGCTGCAGGACAACAATAATCCATCCATCTGTTTTCAAACCTGCCTATCCTGAGCAGGGTCAAAGGGCAGCTGGAGTCATCCCAGCAGGCATCAGGCACAAGGCAGGAGCAGCTCCTGGACAGAGCGGCAGTCCATCGCAGGCAAATTAGCTACACCGATTCACCTAATCTGTGTGTCTGTAGACTGTGGGGGTAAAGCAGAGCAAAGCCACATGAACACGGGGAGAACACGCGGAGAACACGCAAACTCACCTGGGATGTGAACCGCAGTTTTCTTGTTGTGAGGCAGCAGTGATACATTTACACCACTATGATGCCAATAATAAAAAGGCTAAATAGAAGAAATATACTGTATATACACACACAGAGATATTATTGTTTAGATATATATTTATAAATAAGACAGTTTGTAGTATTCTGTGTGTATATTATTCATGCTGTATACGTTTACACACACATATATACTTAGTATTCCTGTAAATCTTTTTCCACTTTTGTGTGGGGTCGCTAATTCTTTACACTATTCTCTAATGAAAAACATGCAATTTAACTCCATATTTAATTTCTGACTGACCTACTCAGCTTCTCCAGGAGCACATTATAACCATCATCCATCCATCCACCCCGCTATATCCTATCTACAGGGTCACGGGGGTCTGCTGGAGCCAATCCCAGCCAACACAGGGCGCAAGGCAGGAAACAAACCCTGTACAGAGCGCCAGTCCGCCGCAGGGCACACACACACACACCCCAAGCACACACACTAGGGCCAATTTGGAATCACCAATGCACTTAACCTGCATGTCTTTGGACTGTGGGAGGAAACCTATGCAAACATGGGGAGAACATGCAAACTCCACATAGGGAGGACCCAGGAAGCAAACCCGGGTCTCCTAATTGCGAGGCAGCAGCGCTACCCACTGTGCCAGCCGCCCTATAACCATCATACACAATGCAAATATAGCTGGTACTCCATACATGTCATACAGATTGGGGAAAGCTTATAGTTTTATACTGTATAGCGCCTCCCAGAGTGACTACTACAGGTGTACTATAATGGCCCCCTTTTCTTCTACAGTTTAAGTGGCTTGATCAGACTCAAACAGTCATGGGAGACCCTCATATATAATATCCATGAATGTTACGATAGTGTTGTCTTTCAGCTTTTTCCTTAGGTGCCATTAACTTTCACACATCATTCACTTTTAACTCATTTACCATATTATATGGTTAGGAGAAACAACTACATGCAAGAATGCAGGGAGCCAGTAGATACTACAAAATTACAAGAACATGCGCTAATCCTACAAAATATAACAGACGTAAAGACTTCACCCCAAGAGAAAGGGCTAACTCAAAGTAATGAGGAACTAATAGACAGGAAGGAGTTTAGAAGCTGTAACGTACAAAAGGTTTCAAAATATAGAAGTTACTGTGTATGGCACACAGTAATACATATAAATGAAGAAAAATAAATTATACCTTTATACGTAGAGATTAAAAGTAGACATACTGTCACAAAGATAATTTCTTTCATACAAATTTATAACAGTTTTAGGTGAGTGATAACAATCAACAGTAAAATTAAAATACCACACAAAAAAAGGTGCTATTTTGCTTGACTTTTCAATACCACACAAATCTACTCATAAATAACTCAAATAAAAGCATGAACATATTGAAACAACAGCAAACAAGTATAAGAGAAGATAATAAAAGATACACTGTATACATGTGCACATTCACTTCTTATTACTTGGCTGATGCCTTTATCCCACACGACGTACACCGTCGGAGCTCCAGGGGGTTACATTTCTTTTTTTTCCCCCCAATTGGAGCCCATGCAGGCAGGTGAAGCGACTTGCTCATGGTCACACAGCGTCAGTAGCAGGGTTTGAACCACCACAGTCTTAACCACTAAATGTAGACTGCGTGTAAGAAATGAAAGGAGGAAGAGCCAGTTCACCTCTTCAAAAGGGCAGCTTCTTTTCTGTCAGACTAAATTAAAGAAGACTCTATACTGTGAGAGCACATATAACAGAGAGGCGAGACCCTCATAAATTCCCGTCATCTTACAGCACTCACATCTAATCAAAATCCACAAAAAAAAAAACTATCTGGAGAGCTGACCGCCATACTGTATCTGTCGACGTGCTTTCAAACCCCAACTCAAAGCCTGTGATACTTGATGATCTATTAATTTTCATTCAAATCTTTGTTGATGTAAATGTTCTCTGCTTAATTCTGCATGCAATAGCGACATTGTGGTATTTATTTCATATCTTAATAGTTTGTGCTGCTGTCTGAGTTACTTTGTACCAGTACTATCATTACAGTTGAACTGAAATATTTTATAGATAACATAATGGTGGTGATTTTGAAAGACTGAGCTCTGGAACCTTTGATATATTGTAGATTACATAAGCATTCTTCAACTGAAGAAAATCTAGACTGCTTCAGATATATATATATATATATATATATATATATACAGACGTACACAATCACCACCATACTTTTCTTTGTTCTTTAAGTCACCTTATACAATTTCTTGTATTAGAAATTTGTTCGTTTTCAAATAACCCCTGGGGTCAGAGCACAGGGTCAGCCATTGTACAGCACCCCTGAAGCAATTACAGGTTAAGGGCCTTGCTCAAGGGCCCAGCAGAGTAGGATCTCTTTTGGCAGTGACGGGAATTTGAAACAGCAACCTTCTGGATACCACCAAAGATCCTTAGCCCGGCCTTCTTTCTCTCTCTCAAGTTTTAGTGCCCCCTGAAATAAATAGCCTATAAAGAGCATACAGATAATCCAATTAAGGTGGTAGTCAAGTCTGACCTTGCTGCTTAAAGTCTCCAACGAGAACAAGCCTTTGCGTTTCCATACACTGTGTCTGTCAGTTTAGGTCCTTCAATACACTCTTAATGATGTGGGCACTTTACTGGGTTGTGTGGTCCCTTGAAGAACCATTGATGTCAGAGAACAATTTCATTCTGTAAAGGGTTCTTTACATATGATATGGGTTCTTTGGGCATTAAAAAGGTCCCTAACATGTAGACAAAACAGAAATATTTAGTGGGAGACCTAGCAGGACACTAACTGATTAGGAAAACACATGTGTGATTGAATGCAGTAAAAGGCATTTTAAAATCAGGGATTCATTGCTATTTACAAAAATACAGTGTACTGCATTATATTTCACAAATCTGCTCCTATCTATTCATGAATATTTATGAAACCTAAAGGAATTAAGATTTTCTTCTGAAACATTCATCACTCTGAAGAACCATTTTGACACCTTTATATTTGCATTTATCTCTGTGCATTTCTTTGTTTTACTTTCAAGAAACTCCAATGGCATTCATTTCAGATCTAAGCGCTGCATGACTCTGGGTATGTTGCTTTGTAAAACTGCTCATCATTAAAATACAATCAGTAACATAAAGCTGGTGATTTCGAAAGACTGAGCTCCGAAGTGAACACAGCCAAATACGGAAAATCAAATACAGTCAAATCAGAAAAACATCTGAACGACTGTCACAACTGTTCATTATTCTCTAAATTTAATTTTACACCCGCGTTTCCTCACAATGAAGGTCTGTCTAAATGGTTTAAAACGTAAAATCCTTGAATTTACCGACTATTGTAAATGACAGGGGAACCAAAGTACCGGTCGGCAAAGACAAATACAATATATTAACTTAGAAATGACATTGTTTTGCCATTTTATAATCCTGTTGATTTTATTCTAAAAAATCGTAATATTCCAAACTTTTTTTTAAATGGCAGTCAGGGTCGCCATAAAGGAGGACTTTTCGCCAATACTTATCAAATCAGGGAAAGAAAGAAAGAAAGAAAGAAAGAAAGAAAGAAAGAAAGAAAGAAAGAAAGAAAGA
>JANRMT010062796.1:81789526-81804976 GCA_026402145.1 Polypterus bichir lapradei
TAGATAGATAGATAGATAGATAGATAGATAGATAGATAGATAGATAGATAGATAGATAGATAGATAGATAGATAGATAGATAGAACAAACGGGTCAGTTCCTGGCGGAGTGTTCTCTCTCTTTCTCTCTGTCTCTCTAAGCTTTTGGGAGACAAACTGAGAGAAACAGCGAGTGCAAGATAGACGAGAGAGAGAGAGAGAGAGAGACGGGGGGGGGTCAGCGCGAGAGGCTCGAATGTCATCCTCAGCGCACCTCACACATGCATCATACACATATACAGTACTTAACTCCTGAGCTGCAGCCCCTATTGCACTAATCTAGTTGCAGATGAGAGCTGGAGTATGCTGTAATGCTGTATTACTTTAATTGCAAGTTAATAGCCAATAACATACAGTATGTACCGATTATGGTGCATCAGCCTGGACAGAACTCCAGGCCCAGTTTTTGATCCCTGTCTATTCCAAGTATATAATTACTTTCCTGAAAAGTTATGTTGTTAATCCGGTGAATGCACTTGACCTGAAATGTTGTTGTTAACGGTGGCAGACAGTGCAGTTCGACTACGAATGCAGTCTATGGGCTCTCCTAAACGGTTCGGGCAGATCCGTTTTCCGTAGAGGTGATGTCACACGTTGCGTTCTTGCAATACGGAGTGTTTCTATCATTTGTAAAAAAAAAAAAAATGTTTGTCAGTCTTCAAGAAAACAAAGCTTTTGGTTTCCAGACGGATGTAATGCTTGGGCCTTTCACTTCTAATCCTGACTCACTGGCCGTCTTTAACAGATATTACAATTATGGGATCCGCTGACGGGAATTCCTGCCACGCAGTTTCCCCTTCGCGGATTTCGAGACAAAGGCGGTGGACAGAAATTCCCTGATTTGCAACGTCTAGGATTAATGTGGAAAGGGGAGTGATGTTGTATTTCAGCCTTGTGAAAACAGGGAAAAATCGAGAAGGGTTTAACTCTTCTGAAATCGCTTATCCAAAAGGATGTAATTAATAAATTTTTACCAAATTCCATGGGTGAAGTGATGTGTGCACCGTTACACAAAAAGATGCCAAATGAATTAAAAAAAAAAAAGAATTAAGAAAAAATGATGCAGGTCCTTAACAGGTAACATAAATAGCCATCAATAGATCATTTCAAATTTGGGTTTTCTTGTTGCACACAAACCCACGGGCTAAGTTCAGGTTTTCTTATTTGTTGCATCTTGCTTGGTAGACTACAGTTTACAAAAGATTTCTATTTCATCCACTTATTAGGAACATTTTTAAAGCCCAAAGACCCAGTTTGACACAAAAAGAACCCTAAATTGTCATTTATCAGTTCTACAAGGAATCACACAACCCAGTAGAACCTTTATTTTAAGTACATAAGTAATCTGCACACCTTTGCAGTCAGTGAAGCCGCTAAAGTTTTATGTTCCCCTGCAGCTTATTTAATTTATAAAAATGATAAATGTTTTAAATTTGGATGTTTTATAGCCTGTTTCACATCTGGTCTTTTTGTATCATTCCCACCTTTCAGGGTTGGTTCCTGCCTGGTGCCTCATGCTGCTGGGATAGGCTGTATTCCTTCACCACCCTAATGGCCTGAGTGGTGAAAGCACTTTGAGATTAAAAGAAAATCATAGGTCGCAAAAAAAACGGTGTGTCCATTAGCAAAGGCAGCATCCCTTAGAATTAGAGCATTAAGCATCGGTTTGTTGTGTATTTTCTGCAGACATTTCTTATTATGCTTAAACTCCAAAGACAGCGCCCAGCTTTGACCGTGGTGATTACCCGGTGGTGCTACATCAAATTAAACCTATAGTTTAAGTTTAAGACAAAAAGTTTTAAAGAAATAACATACATGTCAAATTTATGAAAGCCTTTCCATCCATCCATCCATTATCCAACCTGCTACATCCTAACTACAGGGTCACGGGGGTCTGCTGGAGCCAATCCCAGCCAACACAGGGCACAAGGCAGGAAACAAACCCTGGGCAGGACGCCAGCCCACCGCAGGGCGCGCACACACACACACACACTAAGCACACACTATCCTGTTGTATATATTTAGACAAAATCTGCAGTATTGGTTTAAATATTTTGTTCCAAATGTGTGGTACTAGTTTAGTATAACACAGAAGCCAGTCCTAAACTAATGGAAGGAAAGCAGGGATCAAAAGAAGGGACACCACCTTAACGTAACTGGACAATGAAATTGGGAAACCTAAAAACTGAAGTACACTATTAAAAATAACAATTCTTTATTGTCACTTTACTGGGTAGCATGGTTCCTTATAGATGTTTTATTTGACAAAAAAGCCATTTCATTCTGGGAAGGGCTCTGTGCTTATGAAGTTGGCTCTTTGGGCTTTGAAAAGTTTCTTAATATGTAGACGAAACAGAAAGCTTTAATGGAAAGTAGGCTGCCTAGCAGGATACTGAGACATCAAGAATACCTGAGTCACTGTAAGTAGTAAGAGCCCTTTAAATAAGGACGCCATTGCTACTGCACATATCTCTTCTCATCTATTCATGCTTGTGTATGGAAGCTGTGACAAATCTAAATAAATTAGGGTTCTTTCTGGAACCATCCTGTGATTGCTTCTTTTGGAAACCAAAAATGGTTCTCTTATGGCATCGCTCAGAAGCACCACTTTTTCACCTTGCAGCGGCCACACGAAGCACGAGTAGGTAGAAACAAGTGGCAGCAGGGACATGGACTCGGTTTTATGGAATCACTTAAAAGATGTCTATAGCTTGTTTTCACCGTTTGCTCGTATAGGTGCCGAGCTGAAGACAAGTATTGTATCTTAAAACATAAAGAATTGAGGCGGTTTTCAATGTTGTCAGTGACAGATTGAGTAGGATGGATGTCACCACCCCCACTTCTTATTCCCTGGTCGGCATCACTGCAGGAGATAAAAACACGGAAGCTGCCTTCAAATTCATTACATTTAATGGAAACCGCAACTGTCATTTGACTCAGACATTTTCATTTTATGAATGTGGCAGTAGAGATGACACCAATTCAAAATGAAATAAGCTCTTTTATAACCTCCATGGTTTTAGTGTCCCACAAGTCTTCAAAGCGAAAAATATTAAACTGCAAGAAAGTCACATCTTTGAACATTGACAAGGCTGCCAAAAAAATAACTTGAATAATCTGCTTCATGTGCACCTTGTAGCTGAAGATTAAATAATGCAAATATTCTACAAATTAGCCAAGGTTCAGCATTCAGTGCACCTTATGGAAATAAAACCTTTTAAGGAAAGCATGAAAACACACAAGGATCCAGCAAGCATTCAAATATTCTTATAATATAAGGAATCCACTGAATGGCAGATCTAAACAGTTTTGCATGAACAGGTTAGGTGGATAGGTGAAGCTATGTCGGCCCCCTGATGTGTGTGTGTGTCTGTGTGTCTTCATCCTCTGGTGGGCTGGCATCTACTCTGGGGATTGCTCCTGCCTTTTGCCTAATACTTGCTGGTATAAGGATACAGCTTCATTGTGACCCTGTTCTGGAGAAATGGGTTTGGAAAATGGATAGATGGATGGACGGATGGATGAGTATATTTAAGAATTAGTGGCTCAAGTAACACAGCCTTGGAACATACGAGTATACCAATAAGAGTGGCACATTTGTAGGCTTATAGGGTTGTTACCATCACAATGTATTAATATTTTAAAACGTAAGGAAAACTGTTATGAAATGTACTTTATAACAGAATTCTACAAGGCAGGATACCCTTGAACTCTGCTTTGATTACTTTTTGTAAAGTGTAACCCATGCATCAATTTAAATAAGTTTTCCTCACAATTGAATGCACTGGTCAGGGTTGGTGTAGGCCTGTGGTACACAGGGTGGTCCAGATCTAATTATGCAGATCCAGATCGTCTGGCTGACTTTGATTTATGCGGGGACGATTCCAGTTCGGCATGAAGACGATTCTTCATGTTGTCGGTTCGCACGCTTCTCGATGGTCCAGGATTTTTCAGGTTATTTTCTATGTAATAAACTTAATAAGTTATAGCGTAATGAAAATTGCATTATTAGATCTGGACCAGCCTATAGTATGCATAAGACATCAGACTACTTTGTCCACTTGAGATGACTCTAGCATGGCAGCACATGTACCAGGAAGAAAAATTTTGCAATAGCAGATTCAATGGGCAACAGGATGCTAGGCTTTGGCTGAAGCCACACGTATGCAGTATTAGACCAACACATCCAGTTTTGATGGCCACAGTGCATATACAGGGTGAACCAAAGTGAAGTACCACATTTCTCAAGGTCATTGCACGAGGCAGGCGAGTGGGTTGCGGTGGGGGTCCTTTGATAGGTGAACCCTTGTAGTTTTCAGTCAGCAACATACCTTGGTCCTGTGCGCACCATGATTTCGATGTCGAAACGTTGTTCAAAAACAACAAATCCATCATCACTACGCAACACGCCTTCCGAATGCACTTCAGCATTCCTCCTAATGGTGACATCCCAAATCGGAAAACAATTCTTCAGTGGGTGGGTAAATTTAGGCAGACGGTTACAACGTTGAACAGAAAATCTCCAGGCTGTACTCGGACAGCTGAAAACATTCAAGGTGTAAGGGCATCAGTTTTGCAGTCTCCTAGATGTTCAGTGCACAAACATGCTTCTGCCTAAGGTATTTCAAACACGACTTTGAGGAGGATTTTGCATTCCATACAAAATGATGGTAATGGAGGAACTTCATGTTGGCCTGATCTCGCTTGTGGGGCTATCTGAAGTCAAAGGTGTACACACACCAACTTCAAAACCTTGAAGCCCTCAAGGATGCTATTCGCCATGAAATCGCTGCTAATCCTCTTGAAATGGCCAAATGACTCACGTGAGCATTCAGAAATCGTCACTAATGATGGCCACCACCTTGAAGACATCATTTTTAAAACACAGTGAAATAAATTCTATTTTGTATACCCTTTCTTGTGTCATAAAGAAATGTATTTTATCTCGTGGGCGGCACAGTGGCGCAGTGGTAGTGCTGCTGCCTCGTAGTAAGGAGACTTGGGTTCACTTCCCGGGTCCTCCCTGCGTGGAGTTTGCATGTTCTCCCCGCATCTGCTTGGGTTTCCTCCCACAGTCCAAAGACATGCAGGTTAGATGCATTGGTGATCCTAATTGTCCCCAGTGTGTGTGCCCTGCAGTGGGCTGGCACACTGCCTGGGGTTTGTTGCCTGGGATTGGCTCCAGAAGACCCCCATGACTCTGTAGTTAGGATATAGTGGGATGGATGGATTTTATCTTGTAGCATTTTTGTAGAATTAATGTTTGAAATGTGTTACTTCTTTTTGGCTCACCCTGTGCAATGGATGGAATCACAGAACAATGGCCATCCGTCCAACATTTTCACAGCACTCAAGGCTGACATCTTTTCAGTAAAAGTATTTAATGACAGACACAAAATCCTGAGAACACCTGGTTATGCATACGACTGAACACAATTTTTATCAAATTGACTGAAATTACTCATCATGTTTTACCTTACATGGCATAAATACAAAGGTTGACACCCTGGAGCCTATTCATCACAATGCAAGTGTGTGGAATGTCAAAGAGGCCATCTGGTTTTAGAGCTTACACGGCAAAACTGATGGTGTTTAAATTAACACTTGAAAGTCTGTATAGTGAATTTATTAGAATGTTGCATGATTTTTAACAAAAATAGACCCTACAAAACTCACTAAATGCTATTTACCATCCATCCATCCATTTTCCAACCCGCTGAATCCGAACACAGAGTCACGGGGGTCTGCTGGAGCCAATCCCAGCCAACACAGGGCACAAGGCAGGAACCAATCCCGGGCAGGGTGCCAACCCAGCGCATGCTATTTACCAATGTTTTCCAAAATAAAACAAAGTATTGAAGGACTCTAAAGACCACATTTGTGTTCCCTTGTCCTTGTAGAAGAATTTATTTTACAGTGTGATTACCTTCATAATTTGAACCCTTTAATCATGTGCCCACCGCATCCTTATCATTGCTTAAACAAAAGGGTTCGACTCCTACAATCTTTCCTCATAGCCTTTACCCCTCAATCCCAGAATCAACCTCGTCGCTCTTCTCTGAACTTTCTCCAGTGTTACTAAATTTTATTTGTATTACGGATCTGTTAGTCTACTCCATCACCAGAAAAGGATTAAGAAAACAGAGAAAGCCTGATTGAATGGCTTCCACAAAACACTTGATGTAATGTGTCTATCTGAGCTGAGGCCGGTTAGATAACTCCTGTGGCCTTCAATGAAAACAAATCAGAGACCCTTCCCTAGATAGCTTCTACATTGCACCAAGCTACTGAACTAAGAGTCCAAAACAGCACATGTAAGGAAATAAAGGGGTAGACTGGACACTCCAAAAAGGAAATGTTCCTAGAGTCTCTGGAGCGAGTCAGGTGGGTGGTTGTCAGCTAGTAATTATTAATGCTCATTATTACTGTATTCTCGTTGCTTTATCAGCAGAGTTTTTATAACATTACAACAACTGTGGTGAGAACAGGCCATTTCAACCCAACAAGGCTGTCCTTCTAGATTTTCTAAAATAACAAAACAAGATTTGAAAGTCTCTCAAGTCCTACTCTGTACTTCTCTTGGTAGTTTATGGTTCTTTGGGTGAAGAAAAAAACTTTTGAATATTTGTGTCTGAAGTACTAGATAGAGTGTTGTACTGTGGTAACCATTATGGATGTAGTGTGTAGTCAAGCAAAATGGCACCTTTTATTGGCTAACTAAAAAGATTACAATATGCAAGCTTTCGAGGCAATGTAATCGCATTAAATACATTGCCTCGAAAGTTTGAATATCGTAATCTTTTTAGTTAGCCAATAAAAGGTGTCATTTTGCTTGACTTCCCACTAATATTTGTGTGACATCTGTGTCCATGTGTTCTTGCTGAAGAACTCATTTTAACATAACATCAGGGGGGCACTGTACTAACTCCCTTCATAATTTCAAACACTTTGATCATGTCGCCTCTTTATCTTTGTTTCATTTAATTCAAAAGGTTTACATCCTTCAGCCTCTCCTCATAGCTCACACCTCTGAGTCCTGGAATCAGCTGAGGCGCTCTGAACCTTCTCTACTGCTGCTATGTCTTTTCTGTAACATGAAGACCAAAACCGTACACAAAGCTCCATGAAAACAGTGTTCAGATATCTATCAGATAGACAGATAGAAAAGGCACTATATGAAGAGCCACAAACAGAAACTGAATACACAGACTAAATTCCTGGTATAGTTTAAGTGCCTGTAGAAACACACTTTTTTTACACTTTTACTGTATGTACTGTACATGGTACATTTATTTACACAAACACACACATACATAGATAGATAGATAGATAGATAGATAGATAGATAGATAGATAGATGTGAAAAAGTTTAAGTATACCCATAAAATATTATCACATTTTTAACAAACTTGGACATATCAAGACTTGATCTTCATTTCAACAGTATCAATGGATAACATTGTGCCATATTAACATTTTGTCATCAATTGTTTAATCTAAATAAACATTAATGCACATTTTGTATGTGGAAAAAGTAAATTATTTTTAATAACTATCTCAAATACCAGATCAGGTGCAGATACTTAGAGCATCATTAGAGAGGGCCTTTCCTAAACCTCTCTGATTTAAACCTCACACAGTTCCATGGTTTGCCCTTTCTAACTGACGTGTGTGTTATCACCATGCTGAGACTAAAAGGGCTCCCTAAACCTTCCCAAAGAAAATTCTAAATGCCTATGAGTCTGGTTAGAGATTTAAAAATATCTCCAAACAATTAAAAATCAACCCTTCCACTGATGTCCAGAAGATCCCTGACAAGTGGAGAAGATTTCAAGCAACTGCCAACTTGTCCAGGCCAGGCCACCTCCAGCAAGTTCCGCCCGACAGCAGATTGCAAGATGCTGAAATGTACCCACGGCGCTTTATTTGACCCCAGTAGGAAATTCAGAGTTCATTTTGGATGGGAGATGTTGCTGTGTAAGTATAACACATTTTAGGAAAGATACCTCACTCATTGCTAAATGCCCAGTATACAGACGTGACTACAAAAAGCTGTGCTGCATCACATCATATATTGCACTGAGTGGATTACACTTATAAGAAGCACTGCTGATGCCCCCATGTAAATTCTGTGTGTGTTTTAGTTCAGTACTCTCTTAAAAATACTGATTCTAAATGGCTCTTTACCAAGTTGTGTAGTTCATCAGAACCATTGTTTGACAGATTATATTTCTTTGGTTTTTGAAAAGATTCCTAAGAAGTGGACAAAACAGAAATCTTTTAAAGTATAGTTGTTTACAGCATATTATTACTCAAGTATGTTTACCCCTTTTGTAAGTCCATCCATCCATTATCCAACCCACTATATCCTAACTACAGGGTCATGGGGGAGTCTGCTGGAGCCAATCCCAGGCAGGAAACAAACCCCGAGCAGCTCACCAGCCCACCGCATGGTGCACACACACACCAAGCACAATTAGGAATCGCCAATGCACCTAACCTGCATGTCTTTGGGAGGAAACCGCAGTACCCGGAAGAAACCCACACAGACATGGGGAGAACATGCAAACTCCACACAGGGAGGACCCGGGACGTGAACCCAGGTCTTCGAACTGCAAGGCAGCTGCGCTACCCACTGTGCCACCATGCCACCCTTTTTGTAAATCACTTTAGATAAAAACATCTGGCAAGCAAATAATTGTAAATGTAATTGTATAGCAGGCTGCTAGATCAAGACAACCGGAACTTAGCCTGTGATGTTGTATGCAAGGTTAGGAGCGCACACTGATACAGCGCATTGCCGCACCCACCACATGACAAACCAACTCAGGATCCCAGATTAGGACCCAAGTGCAGCCATGCAGAGGGTGACACTTCAGCACCACACTAGCTCAGATGGAATGGAACCAATGTGCAGAGTGCTTTTAAAATCAGAAACCCACTGGTGTTGTACAGAGCTGTTATCATCTATTCATGCTTATTTATAGAACTAGTAACAGATCTAAATAAATAAAGGTTCTTCTGGAACATTCTTCTTTTAAGAACCAAAAATGATTTTCCTATGGCACTTCTCTGAAGAAGCAGTGTGTCCCTTTTATTTTGAAGAGTGTACTACAGGACAGATACAAAATGGTCACAGCCCACAGATATTTCAATAAACTTAATAATAATAATCTAATAATAAACTTACTTTATCACTATGCGTTGTGAGGAAAAACAATGAAGATAAAATGTCAAAGGAAATGAACATGTCATTTTAAGATAAGAAAGGCTGAGAGGAGACCTGATGGAAGTGTTCAGAATTTCCCCAAGGAATTAGTAAGGTTTTTGTGAGTTGTTAGTATAAAACACGTTTTTAACAAAATCATATGGTATATTTCTCACAGGGCTTAGAAAGTATTTCTTCACATGGAGAACATGGGCGCATGGAGCAGGTTACCAGCTAGTGGAGACTCGAGTGGAAGCTTGGGAGCCTTCGTTTTTTTGTCGTTAATCCTTAATTATCCGTGTTACCCGAGAGAAATGTAATGTTCTGCATTAATAAATATTTTTAAAGTCCAGAATGATCCCTTGCCCCAATAATGTGAGATCAAATGGATCAGTTAAGAAACGCGACAGGCGTGCAGTTCTTTAAGTTTAGCTAAATACAAACAGAACAATCAGTCTTGGATGTTAGTCAGTGCATGTCTCCAACTACAGTAAGGTAAACGAACATCGTAACACTGCGAAGACCATTAAGCGATGACCAACACTTCTTAAACTTTTAAAACAATGGAACATGTACAGTATATAAGAGATCGCATATGGTTAAAGATTTGAACCTCGATCCTTGAGGCTGTGGGTTCAAATCCTGCTACTGACACTGTGTGACCACGAGAAAGTCACTTCACCTGCCTGTGCCCCTGAGTCGCCTTGGATAAACGCATCCGGTCAATAATTAAAAAGAGATATTCCAAAACATGCATCGGCTCAGTTAAATAACAGAATTACGAAAAAAATAAGCAGAATGTAGTGAATGCCTTAAGATTTGACTTACAGAAGCTGACGCCGTTCTGTCGTTCCCTCCGACCCGTCTCTGCCAGGCTGAACTTTGCGCCGCGGCTCCTCCGTTTAAGCTGGTCAGTCTCCGAAGTTTCTATTCCCACCTCATCAGCCCTCCGGCCTTCTTATACCTCCAGAGCCCACAGAGACGTGCGTGACTTTCATCACCCCTGCAAAGAGCGCGACGTGTATTACACCCCCACCGCGACTCGCAGATTTGATTGAGAGATAATGATGGCTCGAACGCTTAAGATGCAATAAACTCTGACTATTCAGCGAGTTTTTGATGGATGCCTCTAATTGACGTACTTGAATAAAAAGCAATTGTTTCAAATCCCCTTTACCTCTGATAAACAGTGAGAAAATAACAATATACTGTAAAATTATTTGTTGTACTCCCTTTCAGTTTTCTACCTGCAGGATATTGCAACTTGGAAATTCGACATCGGAATTAAAGGATGATTTGATCCAACACCTGTTTTATTTGCAATATTTCCTGCCAAAACATCACGAGTCTTTAAAGAAGTGTACGATTAACATAAGATGTTCTCACAATCCATTGATCAACGCTTATTGGGCTGCGAGTCAGGCTTGGGACTTGAACCTGTCTTCTGTTTTTTCATCTACCTCCTCTTAAATCCACTTAAAACTGATTGCTGTCATCAGAGCTGAATGAGATTATCGATCAAATGGTATGTATGAGTATAAAATGGCCGATTAATGGACTTTCAGGATTGGTGATTAGCTATAAGTCTGATTGGCTGCTAACTACCCCGTTCAAATACGACATGAATAAATGAATGAAATGCAAAAGACAAAGCATTTAGCCATCCATCCATTCCCGAACTGTATCGAAAATAACATGTTTCATAGATTTACCACCATTTGACAAATAACAGATAGTTACCGATGATAAAGACAAGGACATACGTAAATATATCCATTGAAAAATCCAATGATTGGCAAATGAGTGGAGTTTTAATGCCGCACTTTACCCTGATAAACTAAGTACACTGAAGATCAGAGATATTTGTTAACTTGTATAGCGCCTTGACAAAGCCTATAACCTGGTCTAGTCTGTACATCTTAAAACGTGTACTTCCGCTCCTTTCGATTTTCTCAGCGAGGAAACAACCTTTACCTTTTGTCGTCTTCATATTTTATTTTCCCTTCCGTTTTACACTAACTTCATAAGGTGGCTTAAGCTAAACAATATTTTTTAAACCACTTCCTTTTTTGTAATTAGCAAAATCTTTAAAAAGTTCAAATATAAAAAATAATCACATGGTTACTTGAGTATAGAACTCTTTTTAAATAACACTTTGGCTGACTCGATGGTCTCCGGGGTTAATTGGGGGCTGTCAGTCCCTCACCTTAATTCTCCTATCTACCTCAGGATTGTGGGTTGACAAATAAGCCACTCGACGGGGGTCGTTCCTTCGCAGGACACACACAGGCTCAATCTACACTCTTAAAAATAAAGGAGAGCTCTTCAGAACGGTAGACTAGGGGAACCAAAAGAACGGTCCACTTGAAGATTTCATCAAGATCCTTTATAGACGGTTCCATGATTTGTGAAATACCAGTGGGCTCCTGGATTTTAAAGGACTCCCCCTGAATACAGTAACACAAGCTAACTTCAGGTTTTCTTGATCTGACAGCATCTTACTAGTTGGCCCACTACACAGTTAAGATTTCTGTTTTGTCCAAATATCGGGAACCTTTTCATCCAAAGAACCAATTTCATAAGAAGAGAATCCTTCCTAGAATGAAATGGTTCTATGACGAACCACACAAGCCAGTAAACTGCCATTTTAGTACCAATATTTTTTTAAGATTGATAGTCACCAGTTAAACTAAATTCACGTCTTTCGACGACACGAAGGTCCCCAGGCTTTAAACCCAGGAGACTGGAGCTGAGTGGCAGCAGCTGGCTACCAAGAAACCTAATCCTCAGAGTTTAAGGAACGCCGTATTTGCTAATGGACTTTCCATTTTATATGACCTTTGATTTTCTATTCATCTTAAAAGTGTTTTACAGCTACACTTCCATATATCCGTTCATTATTTGGACCCGCTGTGACCATTAGGGTGGTGACGAACTACAGACTGTCCCGAGGCTGGAAACAACCCTGGTCGATGGGATAAAAAAGAGACAAACAGATTCAAAGGAGACAAAGCAAATGTCCAAATTTAAACCGTCTTTTTAAAATACGTAAATTGTATTGAAGCATAAAACTTCAGTGTCCTCACTGACTGCATAGGTTTGGGTTCTACCTGTACTCTTAAATGAAAAGTTCTGGGCTGTGCAGTTCCTCGTGGAATTGGCAAATTAGCATTTAGTTTTTTTTGTGTTTTTTTTTAAATAAGCCATTTGGCAGCGTAAGGGTCATGCGGCTTCATTGTCTGCATAGAGATGCACGCTCAGCCTACACTTTCTTAAAAAGACTGGCTCTCAAATGGCTCTTTACCGAGTTGTGTGGTTCCTTAGAACCATTGCTTGACAAAGATCCATTTCATTCTGCAGATGATATTCGATTGTTCTTTTAGGATTCCTAAGTTGGTGGACAAAACAGAAATCTTTCACAGATCAAGACAACCTGAAATTAGCCTGTTATTGTAAGCAGCAAGAGCGCTTTTAAGATCTGAAACCTATAGGGGTTTTAAAAATTAGTTATCATCTATTCCTGCTTGTTTGTGGTGCATGTTACAATGCTAGATCTTTCTTGTGTGGCGGCACGGTGGCGCAGTGGTAGCGCTGCTGCCTCGTAGTTAGGAGTCCTCCCTGAGTGGAGTTTGCATGTTCTCCCCGTGTCTACGTGAGTTTCCTCCTGGTGCTCTGGTTTCCTCCCACAGTCCAAAGACTTGCAGGTTAGGTGCATTGGCGATCCTAAATTGTCCTTGGTGTGTGCGTGTGCCCTGCCCGAGGTTTGTTTCCTGCCTTGCGCCCTGTGTTGGTTGGGATTGGATCCAGCAGACCCCCGTGACCCTGTAGTTAGGATATAGCGGGTTGGATGGATGGATCTTTCTTGTGTATAGTCCCAAAGCGGCATCGCTCTGAACCTCTCTGGCACCTTAATTTATAAGAGGTTATGGTTAATCACAGTGCAGTAAAAAAAAAAAAATCTTCTTTAGGTTATAGCTAACATGAACGAATTCCGAAGAGATCGGTGACAATTTTCGGAAACTGCAGACCTCAGAATACGTCTCTCTTCTAATATATGAAGGTTAAGTGGATCGGGAGGAAAAGTAATTTATTTTATTGTTTCAATGCTTCTGCGCATGTCTCGGGCAACCTGAAAATAGAGAAGAAGAAGAAATAGCCCTGTCAGCTGTTATGAGGCGCAAATCATCCTGCGAGCACAACGACTGGCTGCTTACTTTAATGACTAATAAATGTGCAACACTGCCGCTATCTTGGATGCTTCCAATCAGCCGAGGTCACAGTGTCCCCTTCACTGATTATCTTGAAAGAAATGTGAAAGTTGCAGTTTTTGGAAACTCATAGCACTGTTTCTAAAAAAAGTGGCAGGACCTAACGCATACACAATCTATAAACACCGTTTATCATTCATTTTTCAAACACTTTTAATTGCCGCAATAAAGTGAATCCTGCGGCAAGGCAGGAAGAATCCCTGGACAGCCCATTATTATTATTATTAGTAGTAGTAGTAGTAGTAGTATTTTAGAACTCATTCATATTATTCAGATTTAGCCCTTTAGTACAATATTCACATCTCATGTTATAACCTCTGTTGCAAGTGTTGTAAACTTTTTTCTTGCCTTTTGTTAAACTGAATAAAGCCAGGTACTCTCTCTCCTGTGGCTTCTGAAATGATTGAAAGAATCACACACACACATACACAGACACACACATACATACATATATATATATATATTCTTTCAGGTGTTGCAGTGGGTAGGCCTCAGCATCGAACTGTGTCCAACCTCAGTCCTTTGTCTGTGTTCTCCCTGTGTGACGGTGGCACGTTCCCGGAGACATGCTGGTTGGGTGAACTGTCGGTTTCACATTGGTTGCTGTGTGTGTGTGGTGGGCTCTGTGATGGACTGCTTCTGTGTTCATAGCTGTTTCCTGCCTTGTTCCCAGTGCTATGGTGCCAAAGTGGTTCTTCAGAATAATGCCACAGATGAGCCACTTTTGGAAAGAACCCGAAGAAAAATCATGCATGAGTGTTAAATGAACACTTTAAGTGTATGTATGGGTCAGCTCTTCCACACTTTTAAGAATTCCTTTGACACTGTAAAGGTTTATTAAACTCTGGTGGTTTTGCTGTGCTTTCTTTAGATTTGTAGCAGGCTCCATAAACAACCCTGAATAGATGATAACAGATTTGTGAAGTACTAATGGCCTCATGATTCTAAAAGAGGCTCTTACTGCATTAAATAAAATAGAATCAGGTTCAGGTTTTCTTGATGTGCTAGTATCATGCTTGGTAGCCTACTATAATGAAAATGTTTGTCCACGTGTTACAATGAAATGGTTCTTTGTCAGGCAAAGCTTACAGGTAATGTCACAACTCAGTAAAGTGCCCTTAAAAAACCATTATGTAAGAGTGTAGGCACAAGCCTTCCTTGTCTATCACATGTATTCACGACTATGTAGGCTAGGTTGTGTATTAAGATACATGTATCTTATATGTCATTAAATATTTTTAGAAATAAATAATAAAAGATAACACAGACAATCAAACAACACCCTATTAAACTGACTGGTGGCTGTGCCTTTACACTCTGGTTCCTTAATGGCACTTTATTGGGTTGTGTTTTCTTATAGAAACATTTATTGACAAAGATTCATTTCACTCTGAGAAGGCTTCTTTGCATAATAAATTGGATCCTGGAGTTTGTAAAGGTTCCTAATATGTGGACAAAATAAAAATCTTTAATGTATTGTATAGGCAACCTAGCAGGATACCGACAGATGAAGAATGCCTGAATGTGGCCTTTGTTTTTGTATTCAGCAGGACATCATGAACCCATCTGTACTTCGTAAATCTGTTATCGTCTATTCATGGCTATTTATAGAGCCGGTTACCAATCGAAATTATTTAAGGGTCTTTCTGGAACCTTCGTGTGGGTGGCTCTTTTGGGAACCAAAAACGGTTCCACTATGGCATCGCTCTAAAGAACCACTTTGGCAACTTTATTTTTGCGTGTAATGTGCACATGCAGTCAGTGGTTTAATGTGGCAGACTAGTTTTGTATATTCACGCGCTTTCCTCAAATTGTTAAAATTGTCCCTCATTGTCTTAATGTTTTTGGACAGCAGTATGTTATGGCATGCGCAACATGAAAATATTTTTTATATATATATATATATATATATATATATATATATATATATATATAT
>JANRMT010062796.1:81812929-81829401 GCA_026402145.1 Polypterus bichir lapradei
ATGAAAGGCATTATATAGATATGAAAACCATTAAATGAAATAGATATGCAAGGTACTATGTTAAGTAAGGATAGATAACGATACTATACAAAATACTGATAAACAGATGTGAAAGACACTATATAGCCGATACATTTGAAAATCAATTTAAGATTAAAGGACACAGATATAAAAGGCATAGATAAATAAATACGCATGCAGGCAATATGAAGTAGTGGTTAAAGCTTTGCACTTCAAATTCCACTACTGGCACTGTGTCCCCATCAGCAAGTCACTTCACCAAGGAAAAAAATGAAGCCAATTGTATCTTATTTGTAATAAGTGCAAAGACATCAGCTAAGTAATAATATGAAAAGCACTATATAAAAATAGATACATATGAAAGGCATTCATCTAAATAATGACAGATGTGAATGGCGCTATATGTAGCTAAATATAATAATTACTATATTAAATAAGGATTGATAAATTGATATGAAACACACTACACAAAATAATGATAGACGATCATATATCAAAGGCGCTATACACTATACCACTTTGCGGCCAGTGCTACAGTATATACATTAATTCTTTATTTTTGTTGTTATATTGTCATTTTTCTATCTGGAGTGGCCTGGCTCTTGCACTGGACCTTAAACACCACCACTGTGGTTTCAATCCCCGCCTCTGGCTCATTGTTGAATCCCAAACACGTAGCTTAGTTTGCCTCTGGGCAATTCGTAAATAATGTATATAAACAAACGCACTGTATCCTGAAAGTGTACGTCATATTGAATCAAGTCTTCAGGAAATGTACAATAATAATCTCGACGCCAGATGTTTATTGGCATTGAAACAAACATGTTAAGTGTAAGGTCCGTTAGGATTTGCCACCTAATGGAAGAGCCGGACCGACGTTTACAATCAGTGGGAGCGTTCCGGGCGGCCGGGCCTGTCATTCAGAGCAACCAGTGAAGTAAACTAATAGTGATATTATTTATATATACTGTTATTATACTTGAAAACGAGCAGGCGTTACTGCTCTTTAGTGGGCACAAATCCTTTCGAGTTAACGTTGGAGGGTTTCTTTTCTGGTTTCTGGTCGGATGGTTTCTTGTTTTTGTTCAAGTCAGGTTTTTCCCTTCGCGTGCGTCTCGCGCTCTGACAGTTAAACAGGAGCGCCTGTCATGAGAGGTGCACACGTCTGGTGCTTTTGTGATTAAAGTTATACATGAAGATTGATTAAAAGTTTATAATATACTTTAAATTATAGTTGGATGTTGTATTGGTATTGGTATTTGTTACTGTGTATTTCTTTTGTTTTATTTTTGTTTCAGATTTTAATGATGTGTAGCGTATGCTTACATTTTTAACGGTTTTTTTTTCCTTTTTCCTTCAGAGTGACTGAATAGGAAATGTTTTATTTTATTTTTTTTATTAATGAAACATGTATGTGAATGGAATGATTTGTGCTTTTAAATGTAAATTTTCTTTATTTCATCATAAGTTTGTTAATTAACTTGTCTTGTTTTTAATTTTTTTTAATATTTTTAAAGTGCGCCTCTCGCGCTCTGACAGTTAATCCTTAGCGTTATGATGAGTGAGTGGCTGAATAGGTTACACGAAGTGTATTCTTTAAAAAAATGCTTGACAGAATTCTGTGGTACTGAGACATTTTTTGAGTCTTTTGTCTATTGAAGAAATTAAAAGTGGTCTTTTTTGACCAACACTTCAAACTTTGTGGAAGTCAGCATTACCATCCAGACACTGACAGCTGCTGTGTAGATTCCAGACTCACAGTTGAAATTGCAAACATAATCTATGCACTGTGACTTCCACTGTCAACTACATTTTGTTGTCCAGTGCTTTTTGCAAATTTGTTTAGATATAAATATAGAATTACATGGTTTGTATATTTATGAAGTGTTTACATTTATGAAGTGTTGTTCCACACTTTATCAGAAGTTGTCTTGAGACTAATATTTAAGAGTGGAATGTATGTGTAAAAGCTGAATCTACTGTCTCCTCGTTCATAAAAAATTCCAAGACAAAATCATGTTTGTTGTTTTTTTGAGTCTATCCCTTTACAAGAAAACTGATGTATATTGTGTGGCCGGGGTTAGACTTGGGATTCCCGGTCTGAATAAGCTTCCCAGTCCGGCCTTGCCTAATGGTGTAATCATTGCGACACGTTTAGCATGTTTGGTCGCTTACGTCATCACGGAGAGAAAGTAGCAGTCCTGGACGGGACACCAGAGCACACTGGCGCAGTGTAAGGGTTTGATCGTTCTGTGTTTCTGCCTCCAGACAGTGGTTGAAGTTACAATCCGCGTGGACTGAAAACGCCATATTAATATTGACTCGGGTTTTCTGTGTATTCCCCATTGTTGTAACTGAACATTGGGGGTCTGACCTGTCTTGATTATTTGTTCTGTGGGGATCGCATTTCGATATAAATAAATATGAGGAAAAATACCGCGACTTTATTATACATACGTAATAATAATAATAATAATAATAATACATTTTATTTATATAGCGCCTTTCCCATGCTCAAGGCTGTTTTCAACGTCCACACGTGTTTCATCGAAAATGAAATGCTATCGCAGGTAGGTTTTGCAAATGCGCATCCCTAACGAGTTCCTAAAGAGAGAGGCGGACTGACACCTCTTATCTCTGCGGTGGCAGATTGGCGTCTTTCCTTCATCCCCGCTTTGAAATGCACGATCTGCACTGATAAGCGGATGTAGGTGTGCAATACAAGGAGACGCAAGCATCCGCTTTACTGTAAAATTGCAATTAAATTAAAGAACAACACGGGTGATGCAAATGGCACAGATTTTACTGCATCCCTTATCAAACCCGGTTCAGAAATGACAGGATCGATACAAACTAGAGATACACAAACTAGTACATAAGGAGGATCCTCCAGCATCTGCTAGGCAGCGACTGCAAGAAACAATCCTATTTAGGCGGTAAAAGTCGGACCAGTGTATGATAAATAATTGGAAAAGTAAACCACTTTACTGCTTATTTTCCCCAGCCAAATATTAAACATGTTCACCAGATTTGCGATCTGAGGGCGCTCCATCCAGGGATTGTTCCCGCATTGGATCCCGATGCATGCTGGGATAGGCTCCAGCTTCCCCGTGACCTGCTCGAGCTAAGCGGGTTTGCAAAACGGATGGACTGGCGTTTGTTAAATATATAGACAAGAACCCACGAAAACCTATTAACAACAGAAATAAAGTAAGCCACCAAAATATTGTACTCTGGTAAGCAGTAAAAAAAGTTGTAAATGTGAATGAAAGGAAACACAAAGAGTCAGCCGTCAGCTAGCTCACCTGTTTGCGCTTTTGTATCGTTAAGATTCAGACTGTGGAGTCTCACGTTGTTTGCGTGACCTTTCTCTGATTTCTTGCACATCCCACGTTAACGGAGTTGCCCATCCGGTATGGTCTGAATGTGCCTTGCGCTGATCTGACGGCCCGTCCAACTTTAATTCCTGCCTGGTGCCCCCTATTGGTAGAACAGGCGCCGGACCCCTGCGAACCTCTAAATAAGAGAGCGGACCAGAAAATTCATGGTCATAATTTTGTGAGGGTACAAAAAGTTTTGCGTTTTATTTATCATGTCATCAGTAAGAATCTGTAAACGTCTGACGTTGTGAATTCTTCCTTTTCTTTTGCTGGCATCATAAATAATAATATGTGCAATAAGCCGTCAGAATAAAAATAATCCTGTTTATAGAAACAGCTAACTGTTAGTAAAGAAGGATATACACAGGAGGTATAAATAATTAAAAGAATAAACAATGATGTATTCATCTGTTAATATAGTGAGAATATACACATAAACTGCGGTGGGCTGGCACCCTGCCCAGGGTTTGTTTCCTGCCTTGCGCCCTGTGTTGGCTGGGATTGGCTGCAGCAGACCCCCGTGACCCTGTAGTTAGGATAAAGCGGGTTGGATAATGGATGGATGGATATACACATATAAATGAAAAAGTGCTCCAGAATGCAAAAAATTAATAAATACATAATAAATATAAGCATATATACATAGACCTAGAAAGGTGGCAACAATGAAGTAATGACATACGCTGTATTAAATTATGTCTATCAATGAGTAAGCCATCTCAAATACACCCAAAAGGAAGAAATATACAAAAATATATGCAATGCAAAACTCCAAAATCCCAAAAAAAAACAAGTTATATTTTTAGTTATTATTTTGTGATATATATATAATGTGGTTATTTTGGATGTATACAATAACTTATAATTTGGTAATTGTTTTTTTGAAATTATATATGTTTACTCATTGACAGCCATCAAGTAATTTATGGTATTAGTTAATTGTTGCCATCTTTGTAGATCTATATATATGTTTATTATTTGTTTTAGCTTTTTTTTTGTTCTGCAGTACTGAATCATTTTCATGTGTGTCTCTATTTTCTCACTTTGTTAACTGATTTGTTGATTACTGTGTTTTTCTATTAATATTTTATTGTTTATTCTTTTAAATATTTTACTGTGATTTATATGTCCTGTTTATATCTTTCTTTATTAACAAACATAAATAATGACCCATCACTGCTAACTACTGGATAGAAATGTTAACTTTATTAACTTGTTATAATTGCTTTCACTTCTAGAATTTATTAAAATTTCTGTATCTTTGAGGTATTAATTCCTAAAAGCACCATCACATCGTCACAGCAGGAGGACCTTGTGATCACGCGGTTCTTATGTCACATGGGGAGATATGAGGTGGAGTGTGGTGGCTGGACAAATCATCATGTAGAAGCAGGCCCATATGGTGACACGTATGTTCACAATGTCCAGTCACATTTGGCTATAATCCATCCATTCATTCAAGTTGTAACAAAAATGTCTTTAAGAATGCAATGTACGCAATTTTCAGATTCAGCAGAAAGACTCATCTGTTCAGCCCCGCAATCCTATAATCGTTTGTGGATATTATAAATGAAGGCGTGGGCTGCGTGTGAGTGGGACAAACTGGTAAAGTGACCCTTTGTTAACTGTAACAGCATGGCAGTTTTTGACGTATGGAGACTTGTGAAATGTGAGGCATTTCTGTGGTCAGAATTTACTTTCTGGTACGTTAGTCAGCTCTGTGACATGCATTCATTTTTAGAAGTTCATTGCATTTTTTTAAAGTAATATATTTTACAACACAAAAAGTGTTTTATTTCTTTGACCAATAAGATCCCTTCAATAACTGTCAACTAGAGCATAAGCATGAAATGTCAATTTCCATAAATTTATTTGAAATCAACAGTTCCTTGTACCAAAATGAGCAGAGAGGATGTCAGAGACCTATAGACTTTTTATAAAGAATTCTCCCCTTTTGGTTTTTCTTTTAAAATGGTGGTCTGCTGCCCTATAAATAAAATGCAGGCTGTAATAAATCTGTGTTTTGGCTCCCTATAATTCTGTTTTTGGATAAATAACACTTATTATATTGCTGTTTATCATTTTACTATTATAGGAATACTCCACCTAACATGATTTTTATCAGAATCAGAATATCTTTATTGTCATTGTAACAAATACAATGAAATTAGGTGCAGTCCCTGCGGTGTCAAAATATAAATAAATATAATTACAAAAGGATAGGAAAGGATAAGAAGAAATGAGGTAGAACACAAACATTCAACATAAGACCTTATTGCACATGACACACTATTGCACAAGATCTTCTTTACATCTGTTATGCTGTAGTCAACAAGTTGCATTGGAGGTGATTAGGTGGCATTCAGTGCCCTAACAGCAACTGGGTAGAAACTGCTATTCAGTCTATAAGTCTTTGTTTTGATGCTCCTATATTTTTGTCTGATGGCAACAGTTGGAACATGCCATGAGCGGGGTATGAGGAGTCTTTTAGGACGTTTTCCGCTTTCCTGAGGCAGCGAGAGCTGTGCAGTTCATCCAGAGAAGGTGAAGAACAGCCGATGATCTGCTGGGCAGTCTTTACAATCCAGTGAAGTGTTTATCTCTGCGCTGTTGTGCAGCTGGCAAACCACACGCACAGGCAGTTAGCACAGGATACTCTCAACAGAGCAGCGATAGAAGGACGCCAGCAGTTTTTGGGGGATGTTGTTTTTCATTACCCCATGTAGTTTGTAGTGGTTGCTGAGAAAAACGTTTAATGTTGTATTTTCAGAACCAAAATAATAAAGTTTCTCATAGAACCAATGGTGCTCAATTCTGGAAGACAGCAAACATTATCAAAAATGTTTGTGAAAACCGTCTCACATTGCTTGTGTTATATCCATGCATCAAATTATCCAGTTGTATGCTCATAATATGCAAAACACATGTGTTTTTCTGCTGAAATACTGTTAAATAATTAACTCCAGGGAATGAAGCAGTCCATAAACAAGAAGACACAGAGTAGTATTTTTCAAGTGAAGACAGGACTCTTAACCAATGAATACAACCTAAACTAAATGTAACCTCATTTTTTTATTATTTTCTTTTGCTGTTGTCAAGAGCTGGTCACCATTGTGTCCTGTTCTATCAGAAACTTTATTATGTCCATTTTCTATGAAAGGATGAAACTGAAAAGTTTTCTCCGCCACCACTACAAACTACACAGAGTAAGTAGCATTTAAAAAAAGATATTTTTGGGTGTAGCATTCCTTTAAGATGAAAGCACCATTTTGTAATTTGTTTTGGTATAGTTACCTCCATAATGAAATGATCATCGTATGAGCGCAGTTGTGTTATTTTTGGTTCGTACACCCACTGTTGGTCACGTGACACAGAAGTCACCTAATGTACTCATCTTTATTTTTTATCTATGAAACATGGTGATGCTATAGCTTCTGGCCTAAAAGCCGATGGATTCACAATTCAAAACACATTGTTTGTGCCCAGTGTTATGATCTTCACTTTGTATTATTTTTTGTGAGTTACATCTCATCTACTGATGCTTTTTTATTAAGAAAGGCATGACCACCAAGCATTCGATGTCAAGCCTCCAGCCCCCATTCCCAAATCTTGTCTCCACAGTGGGGCTCAGGTTTCCCTTTTCCAGGAAAGTGTACTGGATCCTTGTGAATTTTTCCCATAATGGGCTTATGAACTGAAATTCATCTCATCCCTCACCTGCTTCTCAGCTGATATAGGGTGGGGTGCCATATTAGAGTTGGGGTTGAGGTGCTGCTTCAAGCAGAGGAGTTTAAGTATCTCAGGGTCTTGTTCACAAGTAAGGGAAGAAGGAAGCAGGAGGTCGACATGGAGTTTGAAGCAGCATTTGCAGTCATGCAGACTTTGTACTGGGCAGTCATGATGAAGAGAAAGCTGAGTGGAAAAACAAAACTCTCGATCTACTAGTCAATCTATCTTCTTATCCTCCCCTATTTTCACAAGCCGTGGATAGTTACCAAAAGAATTTGATTATGGATACAAGCGGCAGAAGTCAGCTTCTTTCAAAGGGTGTCTTTCCTTAGAGATAGGGTGAGGTGCACAGACATTCAGGAGGAGCTCAAAGTAGAGCCGCTGCACATCAAAAGGAGCAAATTGAGGTGGTTCACGGCATCTGATTAGGATGCATCCTGGATGCCTCCATGGGAAGGTGTTTCAGGCATGTCCAACCGGGACAAGACCTTGGGCCAAAACAAGGAGGTGCGGGAGAGAATGTATCTCTGGGCTGGCCTAGGAATGCCTCAGTATCCCCCTGGCGGAGTTGGAAGAGGTGGCAGGGAAAATGGATGTCTAGGTATCTTCACTTAGACTGTTGCCCTCATGACCCAAACCCAGATAAGCATCAGAAAATGGATGGAAGACCAAAACTGAATCTGGTAATTCTACAATGTGCATTCATAACATAAGTGACAATAATTAGTGACAGTTTGGTGAAAGTAATACAAGCCAGTGTGAGGACATTTCTCCAATATCATTTTGACTTCTACTTCGTGTTTCTAGTTTTAATGTTCAGTTTTGTCTCACTCCTGGTATTTTGACTCGTGCTTACTCCATGAAAGAAATTTAGCCTATTTCTTTATAGCACAGAGCGCTCTGGACCTGACACGTCACTTAAAGCATAAAGTAATGTACTATGGGAAATATAGAGTGCCTTCAGAAAGTTTTCAGACGCCTTTACTTTTGTTGCTTTTTATTATGTTGCAGCATTGTGCTAAAGTAATTTATTTACATTCATTTTGTCCCTTGTAAATGCTATGTAAGATACACAGGCATCCTGAGCGGGATGGAGATTAAGTTCTTACCTGGGCAGGATTCCATAATGGAAAGACCACAGGACTGGCGACGCAACCTGGCCGGAATGCCCCATAATCCTCGTCCTGGCTGGAATCACTCTATCAGGAGTGAACTGGTTGAATGTGGATTATGGGAACAGTTTATGACGCCACACAGAAGGTGGCGGTGTTTCTAGAGCCTGATCCAAATGAGGACATCTACAGGGTTGCATGGAAATGGGCGTGTGGAAGTGTAATCCTGTTAGAGTTCTTGCATGCCACCAGAGGGTGCTGTTGGAGGATGACAATATTGTTTTGTAGGTGACCCAGAATCACTCACAACATGTAATGCGGTGACATCAGAAGCAGGGTTTGGTTTGAGAAGAAGCCCACCACCTCACATTGGGGAGTCAGTAGGCAGCAGGCAACACTCTTTGAGAATTGACAGAATTTTTGTATTAATTATTGATCTATTGAAAAGTGATATTTGGAAAGGTGCGGTGAATTAATAAATACCTTTTATTTAAATCCAGAATTGTGTTGGGCATTACTGTGTCTGTGGTTTGGGGCTCGGGAACGCCCCCTGGTGGTTACACCATCAAGCAACACTAAGTACTCCAGAATGAAAAGCAAAAACAGGATTTTAGACCTTTTTGTTAATTTAATACAAATAAAAAAAACCTTAAAATCACACTGACATCAATTTTCAAACTTTTTTCTTTGACGCTTGAAATTTGGTTAGGGTGCATCCCATTGTCTTGGTCATCATTAAAGTGTTTCTACACCTTGTTTGTTGTCCACCTGTGGACAGTTTAATTGATTGGACATGATTAGGAAAATCATACACTTGTCTACAGAAGGTGTCTCAGTAGAGGAAAAATCAAGCTATGAGGTCAAAGGAATTGCCTGCAGAGCTTAGAGATGGGACTGCGGAGATGCACAGATATGAAGAAGGCTACAAAAAAATTCTGCAGCACTGACTGTTCCCAAAAGTACAGTTGCCTTCATAATTTGTAAATGGAAAAAGTTTGGAACAACCACAGCTCTTTGTAGAGCTGGCCATGTGGCCAAGCTGAACAACTGAGGGAGAAGGGCCATGGTAAGAGAGAGATGACCAAAAACCTGATGTTGAATCTGTTTGAGCTCCAGAAAACTGGTGTGGAGATGTGAGAAACTTTCAGAAGAATAGCCATCACTGCAACACTCCACTAATCTGGACAGAGTGGCAAGACAGTAGCCTCTCCTCAGGATAAAAAAAAAACACATGGAAGCCTACTTGAAGTTTGCATAAGGCATCGAAAAGACTCTCAGACAGCGATGAACAAGATTCTCCAGTCTGATGAAACCAAGATTAGTGTCATGTCTGAAGGAAGAAGCTAGGCACCGCTCGTCACCAGGAGAAAACCATGCCAACTGTGAAGCAGGGTGGTGGCTGTGAGACTCTGCAGGGTTGAGGAAAAGATGAACAGAGCAAAACACTGAGATATCCTTACTGAAAACCTGCTCCAGAGAGCTCTGGGCTGAATTTACTTTTTAAAACGGCAATAACCCCTGCAAAAAGCAATGACAACACTTGGAGAGTCTTAAAGACAGCCCTGTGAATGTCCTTGAGTGGCCCAGGATCTGCACAGAAGAATCACACAAAAATCCCCAATTCCAGGTGTGTGACACTTGTTGCGTCAAAAACAAGAGAAGACTTCAAGATGTAATCGCTGCAAATAAGGCTTCAACTAACAACTGAGTAAAGGGTCGTAATGCTTGTGTCAACGTGATATTTCAGTTTTTATTTTGAATAAATCTGTAATGATTCCTAAAATCTTGTTTATCATTGTGGGGTGTTGAATGATCCTTAATGAGGGGAAAAATGAATTTAAATTATTTCAGCCTAAGGCTAAAATATAACAAAATGTGAGAAAGTTAAGGAGTCTGAATACTTTATGAATCCGCTGTAGATGGTAAAAATCCTAAAAAGACTGCATACCCCACAAGATGATTTGAGGATACAATTGTTTACCTCATGGAAAAAGAAACCGTCAACCATGTGACTAGCTGAAGATGTGGAAGAGACTGGTGTCAAGCGCCAAGCTTCAAAGGCCAGGGGTGTGTGACTTTTAGCATGAAAGACTGAAATGTACATATACATGTGTATATATATATATATATATATATATATATATATATATATATATATATATATATATATACAGTACACAATATATATTGTGATGCCTACGGGCGCGTACAGCCACACTGCACATGGTTTATTTACAGGAAACACAGTCCATATAGCACATTCCCTTCTCTGAGCCAGTGCTTTTATCTCCACTCCACCTGACGACCTTCGTCCATTTCCTCCTGACTCAGCCAGTGAGTGGTGATGACCGGTTCCTTTCATAGGGCACCTGGAAGGATTCCAGGTGCCCAACAACCTTCTTCCTGCAGCACTTCCGGGTGTGGCAGAAGTGCTGCCAAATAGGGCCCTGCAAGCGCCCAGGCGTCCCCTGGCAGAGGTCATACGCCATTGGAAGCCAGGAGGGCTGTCCTCTGTCAGTCCAGGGGAGAACAAACGGTCTTGAAAGTACTTTCTCCCCTGTGTCCTTCCATAGTAAGGGCCCTGGCTGTCTACCACAATATATATATATTGAGACGAGACTATTGCCAAGAGATTTTTTCAAGTCCCGACCTCCTCTTAACCATTTTCAACTATGCACACGGTCCTGTCACCTCTCATTCGTGTGAGTGCTTTTGTCAGACACACTTCCTGCGCTCTCAGCTCTTATAAATTTTTACTTTTTTTTTTTTTTTTACTTGAAGTTCCCAATAAAAGAAGACTTATTACGTCCAAATCTTGTTGAAGAATTTCATCCCGAAGGTTATGAACAGAAGAAATGAGTACACAGGCAATCCTAGCACCAAGAAACTATGTAATCAAACAAATTAACGCAAAAATTGTTGATCAGTTACACAGCAAATTGGTTAAATGCGTATCAATAGACTATGCTGAAACAGTTGGTGGTGATGGTATGGAAGATGAAAACATCAACTTACAATATCCCGAAGAATGTCTAAAACCGTTAACACTGTACGGTCTTCCACCGGCTGAATTACTGTTGAAAGAAGGATGTGTTGTAATGTTATTGAGTGATGATGGGCTATGCATTTTGACAAGATTAGAGAGAGAGAGAGAGAGGGGTTTAGGAGCACACACTGATACAGTGCATTGCTGCACCCACCACACGACAAACCAACTCAGGATCCCAGGTTAGGACCCAAGTGCAGCCATACAACAGGTGATACCTCAGCACCACACTAGTTCAGATGGAATGGAACAGTGTGAGGTTTTTTATGGTGACTGGAGTGCCAATTCTGCCACCAACCCCTAACTTTTTCCCTGCAGGTTGGAGGGCCTACATGCAGGGATGGCTGCAGATTAACGTCCTAGGATGGAGCAATTGCAGGTTAAGGGCCTTGGTCAAGTGCCCAACAGAGCAGAGTCCCTTTTGACAAGATTAGTTGTATTCAAAATTGGTCAAACAATTCTGACATGTAAAATGATACTCGTATTAAAACGTTTACAGTTTCCCGTTAGAATAGATTTTGCTGTGACAATTAATGAATCACAGGGACAAACATTCGTAAAAAGTCAGTTTATTTATTAGAGAGAAAGAAACGATATTCACTCAGTTACACTTTTCGTTGTCACAATGTAAGTCCAAACACGGAATCGAAATTCAATGCAATATTGACGAAAAGTTAAATTGTAAATTGTAAATTGTTTTTACTGAAGTTTTACAGTAAAAGTGTACGTTTAAAAAGTATTTGCACGTTAATTTCAAAGCCAAACAGAACGAAAACGTATAATGCAACGATATCTCTAACGCAACATGAAATATAATTTTCTTTCAATTTATTACGTTTTACTATTTTTTACTATGGTTAATTACTCGCTGTAATGTAAAATAGTTAGTTCCATTATGTATATGTAACAATTCCCATGAAAATAACAATCTGTTTAAACTGTACATCTGCTACCCCATATGTGAGCGGCAGAGCTGTGAAGTGGCTCGCGTGTAGCGCCTGCCTGGGGGTTAGCGAGCAAAGCAAGCAGGGGGCAGAACCCCCTAGTATAGATAGATAGATAGATAGATAGATAGATAGATAGATAGATAGATAGATAGATAGATAATTTTATATACATATTTATATCTATATATAATTACAGTACATAGTAATTAGGCACGCAAAACACATTAAATGAAAATAACAATGGACTGTAATTCACAAAAGCACTTGCATAGACGAATTGCCAGAAACAAAACAATCAATACAAAATACCAAAATAAATAAATTCAACAAAAGAAAACAGAAACAAGGGACAGAATGCCAGTTAAACCATAGCAGGTACTGGGTAGAGAGATCTTCAAGGAGAAAGGACAAATGTTTTAACTTACTTATACCCAATCAAAATCAAAAGAACTGGTTTCACGATCATACATCCTATTTTCTAAAACCATGAGTCACTATGGGTTATGGGAAGAGGGGCTTCCTGTGTAGAGGAACCATAAGGGGTTTCCTTTACTGCATTTGCTGGCACACACAATCCTGTTAAGGAAGGGAGGCTTTTTCTATTGATGGCCAAAGTTTACAACTTTGACAGGATTTCAGGTAGGTATCAAAACAATCTGTGGTCTTTTAAGTTGTTTTCTGGATTCAGAAAGTATTCAGACCCCTTCGCTTTCAGCACACTTTATTGTGTGTTTGATTTATTTATAAATGGATACATTTTCCATATTTGCCTATTATGATGCACTCAAAAACCTTTGATGACAAAGATCTGCAAACTTGTTAAAAATAAAAAAACTAAAATCTCTCTCTCCTCCCTGTTTGCTTAAATTCTCCTTGATTGGAGTCCCCCTGTGGCAAACTGATTTGATCAGACATCATTTAGAAAGGCATACAGCTGTGTATATAACATCCTACAATTCACAATTCATGTCAGGACAAAAACCAAGCCATGAAGTCCAAGGAACTTTTTACAGACCTCCTTGATAAGATTCTGGTAAGCATAGATCAGGGAAAGGGTATAAAGCCATTTGTAAAGCTTTGGATGTTCCCAGGAGCACAGTGGCTTCAGTAATTGCGAAATGGAAAAAGCTTGAAAAAAATGTGATTATTCCTACAGTTTGCTGTCTAGTAGCAGTGGGTAACCAGGCAAGACCAGGAACCCAATGGTCACTCTAACAGAACTTCAGAAGCCCCCTGCTTTAATGGGAGAACCTGTTAGAAGTATGGCCATCTCAAAAAACACCATCAGTCAGAAGAATATTACAGCTCACATGAAGTTTGCCAAGTGACATTTAAAGGACCCTGAGGGCACGGTCTAATGGGACAAAAATTGAACTCTTTGGGCTGAACTCCAAGCACTATGTCTGTCAAAGACCAGGCACTGCTCATCAGCTGACTAATACCATCCCTACGGTAAACCATGGTGGTGGCAGCATCATGTTATGGCAGAGCAGGGAGAGGGAGACTGATCACAAATGAGGAAAGGATGAAGGCAGCCAAATACAGAGAGGTCCTTGAAGAAATCAGAGTCCACATGACCTCAGACCGGGTCAGCGGTTCTCCTTTCAGTATAACAATGACAAAAAGCATGTAGCTGATGCTGGTGTAGCTGTGTGGGACAAGTGTCTAACTGTCTGTGAGTGGCCCAGCCAAAGGCCAGACTTAAACTCCATAAAGCGTCTATGGAGAGACCTGAAGATGATTGATTATAGACACTTTACATCTTCATCCTGTTTGAAGGCTTGGTATGTCAGGCTCCTTAGCTAGTAGGCCACAGTGTATCAAACATTCATAATTTGTTGACATGCCATTTTAGACAGATCAGTGCAGAGAAGGCACTGTCTCTTAACAGTCCTGGGTGGCAGCTTCTAATAATAATAATAATAATAATAATTATAATAATACAGTTTATACAAGGTGCCTTTCTGAGAACTCAAGGACACTGAACAAACAATAAATAAATAAAAAACACATTATAAACAACTTAAAACATAAGAAAATACAGAAAATACAAAAATTAAAACCAAACTAAGCCACTGTATTCATAGAGAAGAAACCCATTTTAAACAGATGGGTTTTAAGTTTACATTTGAAAGCTGAGAATGATTTGATATTTCTGAGCTCAGTAGGTAATGAATTCCAGAGCTTGGGAGCAGAAGGGCTGAATGCTCTTCTCCCCATGGAGGTTAGACGGGCGAGAGGGACGGTCAGGTGGATGGAGGAAGAGGATCTAAGGTTACAGGAGGGAATGGCAACATGAAGAAGGTCAGACAGATATGGAGGGCGAGGTTATGAATGGCCTTAAATGTTAACAGCAGAATTTTAAAATCAATTCGAAACTTAATTGGGAGCCAATGAAGCTGCTGCAAGACTGGACTAATATGGTGAATAGATGGGGTTCGAGTAATGATGCGTGCTGCAGAATTCTGGACTAGCTGAAGCTTATGGAGAGATTTATTAGAGACACCAAAGAGGAGTGAATTGCAGTAGACCAGCCGAGAAGGAACAAGACTGGGAAGAAGAATGGCGGTGGTATGGAGAGTGAGGGAGGGGCGGATGTGATTAATATTACGTAGGTGGAAATAAGCAGACCGGGTGATGTTATTAATGTGAGATTGGAAGGATAGAGTACTGTCGAGGATGACACCCAGACTCTTGAGCTGAGGTGATGGGGAAACAACGGAGTTATCAATAAGAAGAGAAAGATTTTCAGCTTTGGATAATGATGATTTTGTACCAATGGGAAGATCCTCAGTTTTGTCACTGTTTAATGTAAGAAAATTTGAAGAAAACCAGGATTTGATTTCAGCAATACAGTCAATAAGCAAAGATTGTGGAAAAGAAGAGTTGGGTTTACTAGCAATGTAGAGCTGGGTGTCATCAGCATAACAGTGAAAATTAATGTTATGTTTACGAAAGATATTGCCAAGGGGAAGAAGGTAAATAATAAAAAGAAGAGGCCCCAGGACAGAGCCCTGGAGCACCCCTGAAGTAACAGCGGTGGGTTAGGATGTGAGAGTTTTAAGCTGAATGAATTGAGTGCGCCCTGAGAGGTAGGATCTGAACCAGTCTAGTGGAGTGTGGGTAATGCCAATCAAAGATAATCTATTAAGGAGAGTGATATGACAAATAGTATCAAAGGCCGCACTCAGATCAAGGAGGATGAGAACAGTAATTAGACCGGAGTCAGCAGCCATAAGAAGGTCATTGGTAATTTTAACAAGTGCCATTTCTGTACTGTGAAGGAGGCGAAAACCAGACTGGAACTCTTCATATTGATTATTATGAGATAAGTGGGAGTGAAGTTGGATAGCTGAATTTTTTCAAGAATTTTGGAGATAAAGGGCAAGTTAGTGATAGGGCAAAAATTACTGAAATTAATAGGATCGGCACCAGGTCTTGTCAGTATTGAGGTTATTGCAGCAGTTTTAAAAGATGAAGGAACAGCTTCTAGTCAGAAAAACTGAACAGTTTTGTTGGCAGTGAAATTAGTCTGATTTGTTTTGCACGTGTTAAGTTAAAAGGTCACCATAATACTTTTAGGGAATTCTACTGATGTGTGTCAGCGTTTGGTTTATAATATTTCTCTTTCATTTTACAAACGCTGTACTATTTTTAAACTAGGAAGCAAACATCATACCCTTCACTGTGTATTTGAAGTTCAATCCAAACATTCGGCAGCTGTATTAACCCAACAAATAAAGAAAGAAAAGGGAAAAAACACAAAACTATCTTTGGCATTCAGTGTAAGCAATGAGTCACTGTGGATTATGGGAAGAGGGGCTTAATGTGTAGAGGACCCTTAAGGGCTTCCCTCTGCTGCACTTGCAGGCGCACACAGCCCTGTTAGGGAAGGAAGGCCAAAGTTTACACCTTTGACGAGATTTCAGGATCATACAAAGGCTATCTATCTATCTATCTATCTATCTATCTATCTATCTATCTATCTATCTATCTATCTATCTATCTAATGCCTTTCCTATCTATCTATCTATCTATCTATCTATCTATCTGTCTATCTATCTATCTAATGCCTTTCCTATCTATCTATCTATCTATCTATCTATCTATCTATCTATCTGTCTATCTATCTATCTATCTATCTATCTATCTATCTATCTATTATATAGTGCTCTATCTATCTATCTATCTATCTATCTATCTATCTATCTATCTATCTATCTATCTATCTATCTAT
>JANRMT010062796.1:81829411-81842779 GCA_026402145.1 Polypterus bichir lapradei
TATCTATCTATCTATCTATCTATCTATCTATCTATCTATCTATCTATTATATAGAGCCTTCTGTTTCTGTCTATCTATCTATCTATCTATCTATCTATCTATCTATCTATCTATCTATCTATCTAATGCCTTTCCTATCTATCTATCTATCTATCTATCTATCTATCTATCTATCTATCTATCTATAAGGAAATCCTGTCTAAGCTATAGGAAAATAAAATCTAAAAACTCTTTGAATTAATGAAAGAGTCAGTAGGACTTTTAGTACAAAATTTGGGAGAAATATGAGCATAAAAGAGTCAGAGCCCATAGTGTTTCAGAAAGTATTTTTGCATATAGCAAATATGGAAACATAGAAGAGAAATGTGTTTTGAAGGAAGATAACTGCTGTATTAAATGAAAGGATGTAATAAATATTGAGCACTGCTGGACTTACTGATGACGCTCAGTGCAAAGCTGACCCATTTAAAGATTAAGCAGATGAAGTGCAGCTATTTTAAACTGGGCAAGTGGCCCGAGTTCCCATCCTTTAAATAACTGGGAGCACACTAAGAGGATCAACAAGAAGAGGAGTGTGCGCATGTGTGCATTGAGGAGCATGTGAATGTGTCAGCGAGAGGGTGGAGGGCAGCTGTAATGGAGACAAAATGTTCCTAGCGGTTGCTAATGACTGTATCCACCACAAAAATGAGTACAACATTACAGAGATCTTCAAGAGTTAGGAAGCACACTTCCTGCAAAAAATCATATCTAATTATTCATTTACGATATGTTTTGTTTTGCAGATTTTTAGGCCTGTAAGTACCATGCTGTTAATAGTGTTTTTTAACATAAGCACATACTCTAATGGAATGTGTGCATACAAGTGATTAGATATCCATGCATCCTTTCATTTAACCTTATCCAGTTGCAGAGTATTAGCGCTCAGGAGTGTATCCTTGCAGCATCAGGGGATGAACAGGAACTAACCATGGAAAAAATGGCAGTCCATTGTAGGCTACATGCCCTCAGAAAGCGCCAGCTTAGACTTGACACCTGCCAGGATGGATCTATAGATTAACAAAGTGCTCAGCTAATCCTTGTCTTCCGGGCAGTATTGTAAACTAGGATTCATCAGACCTCTGCCCATATTTATCAAGCATCTCAGGATTACTCTTAGGAATTGCATTAAAAGTCTGACTAGTGTCACACATGTGTGCATGGGAGGCAGCTAAAGGGCACAAGTGGATGTAATTACATACCGGACCGGGGATGGCAGTCTTCACAGATCCTTTCTCTCTTTCTTCTGTAGAAAATCCCACCTGTGTCTAAAGACATCACTTCTGATTCCAGTCATTCAGACATCATTTAAGGTTCTTTTCATTCTTACATCACTTCTTCCAGTTAACTTATATAACCACCATTTTTATTTTATTACTCAGTCCTGTTTTGGACACCAGTCTGTGAAAGACGTATTTTCTTGCCTCCTTCTTCTTCTTGGCTGCTCCTGTTAGGGATTGCCATAGTAGATCATCTTGTTACATATCTTTCTGTCCTCTGCATCTTGTTCTGTTACACCCATCACCAACATGTCCTCTCTCACCACATCCATAAACCTTCTCTTAGGCCTTCCTCTTTTCCTCTTCCCTGGCAGCTCTATCCTTAGCATCCTTCTCTCAATATACCCAGCATCTCTCCTCTACACATGTCCAAACCAATGCAATCTCACCTCTCTGACTTTATCTCCCAACCGTCCAACCTGAGCTGACCCTCTAATGTACTTGTTTCTAATCCTATCCATCCTCATCACACCCAATGCAAATCTTAGCATCTTTAACTCTGCCACCTCCAGCTCTGTCTCCTGCTTTCTGGTCAGTGCCACCGTCTCCAACCCTTATAACATAGCTTGTCTCACTACCATCCTGTAGACCTTCCCTTTCACTCTTGCTGATATCTGTCTGTCACAAATCATTCCTGACACTCTTCTCCACCCATTCCACCCTGCCTCACTCTCTTCTTCACTTCTCTTCCACAATCCCCGTTACTCTATACTGTTGATCCCAACTATTTAAACTCATCCATCTTCGCCATCTCTACTCTCTGCATCCTCACCATTCCTGTGACCTCCCTCTCATTTACACACATGTATTCTGTCTTGTTCCTACTGACCTTCATTCCTCGTCTCTGTAGAGCATATCTCCACTTCTCCAGGGTCTCCTGAACCTGCTCCCTACTATCGCTACAGATCACAATGTCATCAGCAAACATCATAGTCCACGGAGACTCCTGTCTAATCTTGTCTGTCAGCAAGTCCATCAACACTGCAAATAAGAAAGGACTCAGAGCCGATCCCTGATGTAATCCCACCTCCACCATGAATGCATCCGTCACTCCTACCACAGACCTCACCACAGTCACACTTCCCTCGTACATATCCTGTACAAGTCTTACGTACTTCTCTGCCACTCCCAACTTCCTCATACAATATCAGAACTCCTCTCGAGGCACCCTGTCATATGCTTTCTCCAGGTCCACAAAGACGCAATGCAACTCCTCCTGGCCTTCTCTATACTTCTCCATCAACATCCTCAGATCAAACATCACATCTGTGGTGCTCTTTCTTGGCATGAAACCATACTGCTGCTCACTAATCATCACCTCACTTCTTAACCTAGCTTCCACTAATCTTTCTCATAACTTCATGCTGTGGCTCATCAATTTTATCCCCATGTAGTTACTGCAGTCCTGCACATCCCCCTTATTCTTAAATATCGGCACCAGTACACATCTCCACTCCTCAGGCATCCTCTCACTTTTTCCATTAAACAATCTGGTTAAAAACTCCACTGCCATCTCTCCTAACCACCTACAGTGGTGTGAAAAACTATTTGCCCCCTTCCTGATTTCTTATTCTTTTGCATGTTTGTCACACAAAATGTTTCTGATCATCAAACACATGTAACCATTAGTCAAATATAACACAAGTAAGCACAAAATGCAGTTTTTAAATGATGGTTTTTATTATTTAGGGAGAAAAAAAATCCAAACCTACATGGCCCTGTGTGAAAAACTAATTGCCCCCTTGTTAAAAAATAACCTAACTGTGGTGTATCACACCTGAGTTCAATTTCCGTAGCCTCCCCCAGGCCTGATTACTGCCACACCTGTTTCAATCAAGAAATCACTTAAATAGGAGCTGCCTGACACAGAGAAGTAGACCAAAAGCACCTCAAAAGCTAGACATCATGCCAAGATCCAAAGAAATTCAGGAACAAATGAGAACAGAAGTAATTGAGATCTATCAGTCTGGTAAAGGTTATAAAGCCATTTCTAAAGCTTTGGGACTCCAGCGAACCACAGTGAGAGCCATTATCCACAAATGGCAAAAACATGGAACAGTGGTGAACCTTCCCAGGAGTGGCCGGCCGACCAAAATTACCCCAAGAGCGCAGAGATGACTCATCCGAGAGGTCACAAAAGACCCCAGGACAACGTCTAAAGAACTGCAGGCCTCACTTGCCTCAATTAAGGTCAGTGTTCACGACTCCACCATAAGAAAGAGACTGGGCAAAAATGGCCTGCATGGCAGATTTCCAAGACGCAAACCACTGTTAAGCAAAAAGAACATTAGGGCTCGTCTCAATTTTGCTAAGAAACATCTCAATGATTGCCAAGACTTTTGGGAAAATACCTTGTGGACTGATGAGACAAAAGTTGAACTTTTTGGAAGGCAAATGTCCCGTTACATCTGGCGTAAAAAGAACACAGCATTTCAGAAAAAGAACATCATACCAACAGTAAAATATGGTGGTGGTAGTGTGATGGTCTGGGGTTGTTTTGCTGCTTCAGGACCTGGAAGGCTTGCTGTGATAGATGGAACCATGAATTCTACTGTCTACCAAAAAATCCTGAAGGAGAATGTCCGGCCATCTGTTCGTCAACTCAAGCTGAAGCGATCTTGGGTGCTGCAACAGGACAATGACCCAAAACACACCAGCAAATCCACCTCTGAATGGCTGAAGAAAAACAAAATGAAGACTTTGGAGTGGCCTAGTCAAAGTCCTGACCTGAATCCAATTGAGATGCTATGGCATGACCTTAAAAAGGCGGTTCATGCTAGAAAACCCTCAAATAAAGCTGAATTACAACAATTCTGCAAAGATGAGTGGGCCAAAATTCCTCCAGAGCGCTGTAAAAGACTCATTGCAAGTTATCGCAAACGCTTGATTGCAGTTATTGCTGCTAAGGGTGGCCCAACCAGTTATTAGGTTCAGGGAGCAATTACTTTTTCACACAGGGCCATGTAGGTTTGGATTTTTTTTTCTCCCTAAATAATAAAAACCATCATTTAAAAACTGCATTTTGTGTTTACTTGTGTTATATTTGACTAATGGTTAAATGTGTTTGATGATCAGAAACATTTTGTGTGACAAACATGCAAAAGAATAAGAAATCAGGAAGGGGGCAACTAGTTTTTCACACCACTGTACATGCTTCCACAGGTATGTCATCTGGACCAACGGCTTTTCCATTCTTCATCCTCTTCATAGCTGTCCTTACTTCTTCCTTGCTAATCCACTGCACTTCCTGATTCACCATCCCCACATCATCCAACCTTCTCTCTCTCTTGTTTTCTTCATTCATCAGCCTATTGAAATACTCTTTCCATCTTCTCAACACACCCTCCTCATTTGTGAGTACATTTCGATCTTTAGATGCTGCACAACTTTCCCAGCTCGGTCCCTCTCTCTAGCCAATCGGTACAGGTCCTTTTCTCTCTCCTTGGTGTCCAACCTTTCATACAACTCATCATACACCTTTTCCTTAGCCTTCACCACCTCTCTCTTCACGTTGTGCCTTATTTCCTTGTACTCTTGTCTACTTTCTGTATCTCTCGGACTATCACACTTTTTCTTTGCCATCCTCTTCCTCTGTATACTCTTTTGTTCTTCCCCATTCCACCACCTGGTTTCCTTTTCCTCCTTCCTCTTTCCAGATGTCATGCCAAGCACCCTTCTTGCTGTCACCCTTACTACATCTGCTGTAGTTTCCCAGCTGTCTGGTAACTCTTCACTGCCACCCAGTGCCTGTCTCACCTCCTCCCTAAACTGAACCTTGCAGTCTTCCTTGTTCAGCTTCCACCATTTGATCCTTGGCTCTGCCCTCACTCTCTTCCTGTTCTTGATCTCCAGCGTCATCCTACAGACCACCATCCTATGCTGCTTAACTATACTTTCCCCTGCCACCACTTTGCAGTCTTCAATCTCCTAAAGATCAACTCTTCTGCATAGGATGTAATCTATCTGTGTGCATCTTCCTCCACTCTTGTACGTAACTCTATGTTCCTACCTCTTCTTAAAATACATATTCACCACAGCCATGTCCATCCTTTTGGCAAAATCCACTATCATCTGACCTTCTTCATTCCTCTCCTTGACATCATACCTACCCATCACCTCATTGTCTCCTCTGTTCCCTTCACCAACATGTCCATTGAAATCTGCTCCAATCACCAGTTTCTGTCCCTTGGGTACACTGTTCATCACTTCATTCAACTCACTACAGAAATTTTCTTTCTCACCCATTGCACACCCAACTTGCGGGGCATATGCACTAACAACATTCATCATCAAACTTCCAATTAACAGCTTCATAATCATTACTCTGTCTGACACTCTCTTCACCTCCAAAACACTCTTGACATACTGTTCCTTCAGGATAACCTGTACGCCATTTCTCCTCCCATCCACACCATGATAGAACAATTTGAATCCACCCCCGATCTGCCTGGCCTTACTCCCCTTCCATTTAGTCTCTTGCACCCACAATATATCAACCTTCCTTCTCTCCATCATATCTGCTAACTCTTTCCCTTTACCAGTCATACTGCAAACATTCGAAGTTCATACTCTCAGTTCCAGACATATTTTCTTGCCTAATCTGTATATTTGAAGTATACGGGGTGGCTACCCCAACCCGTTTTCTGCTTCTTGTTGTTTTATTTCCACACTAGCATAAGAATTTGTCCTACTCTAATCTGGGACCAGAGAAAAAGTTAAGCAGGTGTCCTAAACCCCCTCCCAGCGAGCAGTTGTGTGAGAATAAATGACTTCATGATTTTACAGCATCCTGAGCTGCAAAATGGCACTCATGAAGATACTCGGTGGTTTCCTTGGAAATTATGATGCCATTTTCTGATGTTAATGCTAAGGTTTCACCACAAACACAATACAAATATTCAAAATAGTAGTAGAAGAAGAAGGAAAATATAATAAGGTAAGATATGGCGCTAACCTGAAACGGAATTGTTGCCATTTTGTAGCAACATCAGGAATAATTCTGAAACGTGCACCAAGAATGGAAAGGCCGAGACGCACACACAGAATTAGAGTTATGCCCGATACCTGGCATGTTTATTTAACAATGAAGGATCCACAGCCATATTTTCTAGAGAAGCAGCTTCCCACAGTTTAAACCTCAGGAAATGCCTCATAAAGAAATACTGACTTGAAGCTGCCAAAGATATTCTGGCGCTGTTCATCTTTCCAGTGTTTCCAAACCTCTTCCATTGTCAAGTACCGTTGCTCTCACCGTGATCTCACTTTATCTCCCCTCCCATCAGACAGGACGTCCAGCACAGACTCCTCTATAGAAAACCCAGGTGGGCGGCCAGTGGGTCAAGGTCTCCAGAACTGTGATTTTTTTTTTGGACTTTCTCTAATACAATTTTCATCTTCTCTTGTCTCTTGTCAATTGGCCGTAGTTCATCAATTAATTAATGGACAGATACTGTTGGTTCCATTTAAGTTTTATCAGTTTCTACCTTGTCCTTTTGTGTGATTTAACATATCTACATTTATATGTATATCAGTTCTGTATTATTACTTAGTATAATCTATGCTGCATTTTAACTGAGAATTGTTCACAGTGGCTCCGTGTATGTATTCAGTGAAGAGCATTAACAAAAATAAGTTGTATTGTATTGTATCTTCTCCCAGGAGCCTTGGGAGTCATCTTGTTATGAACTAAAGAGTTCATAAGTCCTGAGAAAAAATACTCAAAATGCCAACTAGAGGGGGTGAAACCTCTTTGCTTATCAAAAATAAACTCCATGGAGCAAAAGGCACAGAAGACAATGCCTTCAAATCAGAGACGTGCAGTGAGGTTCATGGCTGGCGAGGCACTGACTCCTTCAGAGTCAGATTTACAGTATAGATATGTGAACCCAAAACAGTAGCGTATTCACTATTCAGTTGGCAGTTTGCACATTAACTACTGGTTATGTTTCATATCTCATCAGCATTCTTTAAACACACATAAGTAAGGTTCATATTTGGCTAAGAAAGAACGTTACATTTATAGCGGCGAGAGAGAGCGGAGCAGTGGCGGCACCAGTCACTTCAAACCAACAGGTCCTCGGCAGGTCCCAAAAAAATTCGGCAGGTCCCAAGCAATGAAGCACACATAGAACAAAGTAATAAATGCAAAAACTGAAACAGTATGCATAGTGCATGGTTTGCTAATTCAGCAGATCAGTACAGCAGTCCGTGCAACTGAACGTTGTAGTTGCTTTATTTTAATGTCTAAATCGGTGGTTGTTTGTCTTGTATTGCTCTGCCAGAGGAGTCACATTCTCAACGTCTAGGAACTTTTCACTGCTAGGTACAAAAGAATCTATTGCTGAGATTGCGCGATTCAGTCCATGTCTGTGATGGGTCCTGTGATGGACCTTGCTGGACCTGGTGTGGTGCCACCACTGGAGCGGAGAGAGCGCATTTGCTCTGCACATTCTATGTGTTCTAAATTTGATATTGCAATTCCACAATTCATACTCACTCAATACAAATGAAAGTATACAGTGGTGTACAGAAAAAAATGGCTTTCAATTTTGACCATAATTGAAATATTTAGTTGTTTTTAAAAGCTTTTAATTCTGATGCTTCATTCAGTTTTAATACAGACTGTTCAACAAAAGCATAACAAGAAAAAAAATATTTTATTTAAGGTCAAAATTAAATTTTTAAATATTAGATTGTTTTTTCTAAGTCTGATCCCATTTTTTTTTAATTTTATTGATTTTATTGAAATCAAACAACATTCCACATTTTGTTTATAAAATTGAAAACTGTTTATTGCCTTTACCTTTATTTGTAAATGAAGTCCACCCGCCTCTCCTTATCCACGAAAATCTCTTGTCATTTTCTTGTAAAAGTCCTCCTTATTTTCCTTTAGTTTTAAAAGTTTTAATCTTCCATTTTGGCAGACAGTCAGAACAAAATATAAAAATAAACGGACCGCTACACTGCACTTGACTTTCTAATATCGCTAACTTATTGGCTGCGTAGAAGAGTAGCAGCAATGAGAACCTGTCTGGCTCACATCTGCCCCCTTCGGTGCGCCACGGTACTGTCTGCCTCACCTTGTGCCTTTTCACTGCAGTTTTATGTCCGATCAGCAAGACTAAATATGTCACACACATTCATTAAAGATATTAGCCAGACTGTGGAAAGTCAGGGTGTATAATAAACGTGTCTGCAAACATTATATTGGCGACATACAGAGAGACAGCATCAGGCACGCATCAACCCTGTGTGAGGGAAAGCGCAGTCCGAGGTGAGGTGAGGCTCGTTGATGCAGCACCTCATGTTTCTCCCCTGTATTTGAACAGTCAGTCAGTCAGTCATTATCCAACACACTATATCTTAACACAGGGTCACAGGGGTCTGCGGGAGCCAATCCCAGCCAGCACAGTGCACAAGGCAGGAAACAAACTCCGGGCAGAGCACACACACACTTTTACATACCAATCATACACTAGGGACAATTTAGGATCACCAATGCACCTAACCTGCATGGGTTTCCTCCCACAGTCCAAAGACATGCAGGTTAGGTGGACCCGCCCACCACACGAGAGGCTGCTGTGATGACTGACAGCAAGGCGGACGAGCGTGCGGGGAGGCAGCAGGTGAACACCAGCTGCCAAACAACCCCGCCCTGACCGCCAGCGCCGGTCTTGCGGCAGTCCAAAGGGACGCAGGCAGTGCGGGGTCCCTCCTTTTCTCATAGGGGGACTCAGACCGCCAGTGCGTCCCAAAGGAAAAGGGGGAACCGGAAGAGGAAACCGGAAACCTCGTACATAGCGTAGTGTATGGGCTGCACTGCAGAGGGCTGCACTGCAGAGGGGCGGAACGGTCACAAGCCCTCATCGGAGGGGCCGAAGGGGCAGGCATTTCCTGCCTGCTTCCGCACGTACCGGGGCCGTACTGGAGGGGGTCGGCTGTGTTATAACTGTGGCCACGGTGGCCATGTCTGGCGGTGTTGTCCCGAGGGACGTCGGGGCAACGCCCCCAGACCTGTTTATTCTGTTTTTACAGGGCGCAGCCGCGGGACCAGGAATGCCGACTCCCCGTCCTGGAGAAGACCGGCCCTCGCGGGGCAGGCCGATGAGCCCCACAAGCCTCATCTGAGGGAGGGGCCATGTGACGGACAGCCGGGTCCCATGCCCGGCCGGGACGCCTCTGCTGCATACGTCCCGGGGGAGCCGTCATGGACATTGCAGTACCTTCCCCGGGGCGCTTGGGGGCAGTCTCCCTGGCCGTGGATCCCTCCTCAATCTCCCCCGTGGCTCCATGGGACATGGAGTCCACCACAGCAGCCCGGTTGGGAGATGGGGTGGCCGCTAGGGGGTGCTGCGGACAACCAGCCACCACACTGGACGGTTTATCAGCCCCACCCGGAGGTGCAATTAAGACCAGCTGGTCAGGCACCTGGAACACTTCCGGGTGGGGTATAAAAGGGCCTGCCTCCCAGCAATCAAGGCCAGAATCGGGAGGAAGAGGACGAGGTTGCCTGGGAGGAGTGGTGGAGGAAGGAAGCGTTTGGTTTGTGTGGGTTTTTGTGCTTGGACTGTGTTGGGCCTGTGGGACACGGGGAAGACGTGTGCCCACGGCTGAAGAAATAAAATAAAAACCCTTGAGTGTGAACACGTGCCTCTGCGTGGTCTGTGCCGGGTCGGGCGCTATATAGCGCCTTATTCACACAGGTCTAACTTTTGCTATGTTTCTTAAGTGAAAAAATGCTGTCCTAGTGATCTGATGAACATGCGATTTAAAATTCAGATTACAGTCAACAATTACCTCTAAGCTTTTTACCTCCATCTTGACTTTTAATCCTAATGTATCCAGTTTATTTCTAATAGCCTCATTGTATCCGCTACTGCCAATCACTAAGATTTCAGTTTTCTTCTTTATCTGTTTCAGTATCTGAAACTCAATCAGGGTGGGAACCCCAGCTGAAACATGACATTCTGACAGCCTTCTTGAACCTTCATGGGCTTGTAAAGTATCATGGAAATGTTCCAGGGGCTGCAGAGCACAGTGTACCTGTATGACATTTCACTGTCGTTCACCCTGGCACAGCTGGAACATCGTATTTATTTCCCATGTTCCTGTGCAGATGCACTTTCTTCTTCCATCACAAGGAAAGAAACACTTTGTAAATAGTTTGAAATCATTTGTTTTTGTTATTTCACATTTATTTGAAAGATAAAATGTAACTTGGAGACCCAGGGACAGCTGGTCCTCAATTTAAGGTTGTTCATTTTAGCAAGCTGAACATTTCCATTTTGACCAAACATTCTTTTTGTTTCATTATGAGAAAACACCTCCCCACAGTGAGCACATCTCCGATGTAACTTTCGTTAAGTTGTGTTCTTCAACTAACCATTGATGAAAAACTCTAAAAGCAATGTTTGTATATGGTTTAAAGTTGTGAGTATTTGATGATCTTCTTGTCTGTTGACATACATTTCCTTGTTGTTGTCATTCTTGAATTCTGAATCGTGGAGTATTTGTGGTGTGTCAATGAGCCATAGTATTAGCCAGCTGCTCAATGCTTTGTGCTCAGTCTTACTATTAATTATTCCTCATCGCTGAAGTGCCACCTGTCTTTGGTTTGCACTCAAGAGATGTTGCCGCTGAAGTCCAGTACTGTTCGCACTGTATTCTGTGATCATAACGATCACTATGGTGTGAAGACAGGAGCATAGGTCAGTCTGTGCAGGCATTTGTCTGTCTATATCATGCGTGCATTCTGTATTCGCTGACTGATGCTCAGCAGATGCCACTGATGTTCTTCTTCTTCTTCCTATGAGTAGCCTAAGCAATGCGCTTCATGCTCAGCAAATGTCACTGCTGTTCTGTTGCTTTCTGCCATGTCACCCAATCGAGCGGTTTGTCATAAGAAAGCCACAGTTCCCAATAATCCCCAATAACTTTCCAAAGTTCTGTTTCCTTCTTCCTGATTCAACAATTTACAAAGGGTTACTTTACTGGAAGAATGCATAACTTAAAGAAACCATGCAGTACATCAGCCCTCCACCCAATCGAAGTCCCTACTCAGATTATCTCTGATGGCTGCTCTTGTGTCTGAAGACCAGCAGCTTTACTCCAAGGCTGTCCTCTGTTGCCAGGCTCCTTACTCCAGATGTCAATGTTAATTTATTTATATAGCACATTTAAAACAACATAAGAATGCTGTGGCCAACGTGCTTTACAATAAAAGAAAAAAAAGAAACATACAATTAACATAAATAACATACATAGAAATAAAATAAATGAACATAAATAAAGTAAATAATAAATAGAAGTAATGCTACATAATCACAATGAGGAAACCATCAGTATTACTGAAGGTCACGGAATGCAAGTGAATAGAAATGAGTCTTTAATCTCGTTTTGAACAGTTCAATTGTAGACGACTCCTTTATGTGATGGGGTATGTGACCCACTGCGTCAAATCTCCTACAATGAAGCCTTAAAAAAAAGAAACAATAAAGAACTACTTAAGAACATTTATGTTAGGTGGAATTCCCAGAGGGCCCTGGAGGTCTTTTGGCCTGAAACCCCTAAATATGTTGTTATTTTCTCCGGCTTACCTGGAGTTTTCTTTTTTTAAACTGACCTTATTGTCGGACCATCATTTAGAGACTTTGGAAAACAATTCTATATTTAAGGACTCTACTTCTCTTAAATACTGTATGTATCTGTCCGGAAGCCGAGAGAAGACGTGCAATATCGTTATTTTTTTAAATTGTCTCCTCGAGATAACAGACTCATTTTATTGAGATCTCGAGAAAACAGACTTTGTTTTCTCGAGATAACAGAATAATTATATCGAGATGTCGAGAAAACAAAAATTAGTTTTCTTGATATAACGGAATAATTTTATTGTGATCTCGAGAAAAACAAAACTTAACCTTTGCTCTTGGCATCAGGCTCGCGAAGATTGTGAAGCCTATACAGCTGAAGCCTTGCTAACCGTCTTCTTAAATGACGAACACTAACGTTATTGTTTTCTAAACATATTTCAGCCTGCGTCAGCCCTTGATTGAACAAAAATGTGACGGGCTGATCAATACAGTTCTGCTCTTCTGCCATTTCAAACAGGACGTGGCTTCAATAAGCTAAACATTAAACGTTAGATACAATTATTTCATAATTTTGAGAAAACAAGATCTTTCGTTTTCTCGAGATCTCAATAAAATTAATCCGTTATCTCGGGGAAACAATTTAAAAAAATAATGATATTACACGTCCTCTCTCGGCTTCCGTATATCTGTCCACATAAGTGTGTATTATTTATTTTAAGTCTACTATTTATGCATTATTTTTGATCTCATTTTAATTTGTTTTCTTTGCCTGTAGATACTTCTTTGACATTGTGTAAAGCACTTTCAGCTACATCGTCTCTGTGATAATGCATTGTTGTCGGGTGTTGTTGCCACTTCACAGACCCCAGACCCTGACTGAGGTGCTTTCCATGTGGAGCTGCCGTGTTCTTTGTGATGTGGTGAAGATGTTGAGGCCTGTTGGTTTTGAGGGGGTGTCGGGGGGTCCACACATATCCACGGTTGCACTGGCTCCCCAATCCTTGCTGTTCTTGGGCTAGATTGACCCCTACAAGCATTTACAAATGAATGGATGGTGTTTGCTGCAAATACACTCATAAAAATAACAGTTCTGTAGAATCAGAATCACTTTTATTCGCCAGTACTTAATGTACAGGAATTTGACTTGGTAGATTTGGAGCTGCTTATAACGGAACACAACATCGCATATAAATAACATAAAAAAAGAAAAACTAGTACAGTTGTGGCCAAATGTTTTGAGAATGACGCAAGAATTAGTTTTCATAAAGTTTGCTGCTTCAGTGCTTTTTGATCTTTTTGTCAGAAGTTTCTATTGTGTACTGAAGTAGAATTACAAGCAATTAATAAGTATCAAAGGCTTTTATTAACAATTACATGAAGTTTATGCAGAGAGTCGATATTTGCAGTGTTGGCCCTTCTTTCTTTTTCAAGACCTCTGCAATTCGCCCTGGCAGGCTGTC
>JANRMT010062796.1:81847779-81867300 GCA_026402145.1 Polypterus bichir lapradei
ATTCTAGGAGATAGCAGGCCTCATGCAAAGGTTTGGCTAATTACACATTTTGTTAACATTTGAAGTAAAAAACAGTAAATACAACTTCAACAGCAATCAAACTAAAACTAAGGCATTTTTTATGGAGATGTTATATGTGTACATACAGTTTATTTGGAGGAAAAAAAGAAGATAAGAGTGAATGTGGCATTTTCAAAAGTCTGGACACCCTTTCAGTTGTGAGGTCTCAGCTCTCGTCAGATGTTTAGCCTGTTAAAGAATTGTCATCTCATGACTACTGAAGAGCCTAATTTGACAAAGCTCGATAATTTTTTTGTCTGACTGGGGATCTGAAAATGAAACTGATTATGCCTACAAAGCAGCGGAAGGCGATAAAAAATTACCAAAGCGCTTCCAGCTAGCAATTTCCACAGTCCAAAATATCATTAAGAAAACAGCAGTTGAGGGGGAACTGTGTGGGTTCAGGACAAGATCTGGAAGATCAAGAAAATGGGCACAACAGCTTGAATTTGTGCTGGAAGGCAAAGCAAAATTTCCGTATGATGGCAAGGGACCTACGGATAAAGGAGTGGTGGGGTCCTGCTTTACTGAGCAGTGTTAGTGACACGGACATGGCCTTCAGGGAACAGCTATCGGAGAGAAGTGTTACCTGCGAGCTCATCACAAAAACGTTATCTCCCAACTCCAGGACTGCTTTGAAGACAAAGACTTGAATGTATGTTTTCATCAGACAGACTTAGAGACACATACGTCATCTGTGCTGTTATATATTAATTCCAGTGTGGACAACGTCACAGTCAACAAAAGGATTAAGGCTTACTCAAAGAAGAAACTGTCAAACAGCTGCCCAGGGAAAGGGACAAAGCCTTTAAAGTAGGAGACACCTCAGCCTATTGAGCTGTCATAGCTAATCTCAAGAAAGGCATACAAACAACAGATTGAGGAGGACTTTCACAATAACTCAAACTCTCAGCCGATGTGCCAAGGTATCCAATTAATCACGGATTACAAAAAGAAGAATGACATCAATACACGCTGGCCAATAACAATGAAAACCTAGCAGAGGAACTGAACGGTTTCTTTGCACGGTTTGACAAGGACAATAACCAGCCTCGAGCTGACCAGAGACTCGCAGCCTTTGATCCTACACATACACGAAGTACGGCGGGAACTCAACAACATCAACATAAGGAATGCAGCAGGTCCTGATGTTGTGTCAGGACGTGGGCTCCAGGTCTGCACTGACCAACTGGCGGAGAATTTTTACACACATATTCAACCTCTCTCTGTCTCCTCATGTGTACTCTCCATGTGACTAAAATCCATGCCCACTGCACCTGTTCCAAAAAAAAAACCTATAATGACCTGTCTTAACAACTATCGACCAGTCGCTCTCACCCCTGTCATCACAGAGTGCTTTGAACAAGTGGTAATCACACACATCAAGACCCCCATACCAGCTGATCTAGACCCACACCAGTTTGCCTACTGGACAAACAGATCAACTGAGGATGCCGTCTGTGTGCCTCTGCATGCTGCCTTCTCGCACCTGGAAAAGTCCAATACCTACATTAGGATGCTCTTCACCGACTACAGCTTGGCTTAACACCATCGTACCTAGCCAGCTGATCAAATGCACTAGGACTTGCTCCCTTCATATGCAACTGGTTACTGGATTTTCTCACCAAGTGCCCCCAGTCTGTCAGGTTGGACAAACACACATAGTCCACCCTTTCCCTGAGCACTGGTGTGCCAAAAGACTGTGTACTAAGTCCCCTCCTCTATGCACTTTACACCCATGATTGTCAATCCACCCACAAATCAAACATCACATCTAAGGATGATACGACTGTCGTTGGGCTTAGACAAAGATGAAGATGCATAAGGTAAAGGGGTTCAGAACCTGACAGCATGATGTAACATCAACAATCTGGTGTTAAATATCAAAGACGTTATTCTGGACTCTAGGACCACTAAAAAAGACCAATCACAGTCCAATAACAATCAGTGCAAGGGCTGTGGAGAGAGTTTCCAGCTTAAAGTTTCTAGGAGTCACCATCTCAGATGGTTGGTTGTAATAGGCAAAGCACAACAGCAGCTTTATTTTCTGAGGAAGAGAAGAAGCTCCCCCAGAAGCTGCTGGTCATTTTCTACAGATGCACTACAGAGGGCCTTGTGACTAACTGCATGATAGCCTGGTACAACAGCTGCACCAAGGCTGCTAAAGAAGCCCTGCAGCGGGTCGTAAAAACAGCAGAGGTCACCATCAGCACTGAATTGCTATCATTCTAACTCTTGTATAAGACTTGTATAAAAAGGGCCAAAAACATTATCGAGTATAATACTCATCCTGGAAATTCTTTGTTTGAGCTCCTCCCATCAGGGAGATGCTTTAGATCAATCCCCATACACACAAATGGACTGAAAATTAGATTGTGCTCATCTGGTATAAACTCTCTGAACTCTGAATCCCCTCAGTCGGAGATCATTTTCAACTGAATATGTACAATACACTCTATTGGTTAGGTTGGGTTGGGAGCATGCACTTATACAGCACGTTGCTGCACCCACCTCATGACAAACCATCTCAGAATTCCACACTAGGAACCGAGTACAGTCGTGCAACCTCAGCATCACAGTAGTTTGAATGGAATAGAACAGCATGAAGCTTTTTACAGTGGCTGGATTGCCAATCCTGCCATCAGCTCCCAAGTTTTCCCTGCAAGATGGAGGACCTGCTTGCAGGGACACTATATTGGTAATGTTCAATATACTAATATAATACAATATATAACATGCAATATACTATTCATTAATAGGCGCACTAACAATTTATGCTGCGGTATAGTGGTCAATAATTTGTTAGCCTGGGGAAAATTGATATAAAATTTATAAATTAAAAAAAAAATAATATTTAGCAAAAGAAGTAGTTACATCAGTTGGAGTGCAGTTAGTGTCTCAGGGTCACAGAGCCTGGCAAATTAACAACAGTAAATGACCCAGTCAGCTTTTTAGCCTGCAATCTAACACTCTGGCCACTAGAGGGCCATCCCCTTCATTCAGCCCAGATTTTGCTCAGCTGTTTTGACAGAGGACAGTTAGTTAATTTTGCACATTGATTGTGTTTGGTGAATACATGCAACAAACTATCATGCCTTCTTGGGTAAATTCCTGATTTTTCATTTGTTCCTTCATGCCTTGACACTGATATTACCAAGATGACCGTGAAGCTGACCTTTTGAATGTTATCCTTAGCAACTTTTCAAAAGGACCTCTGTGAACTTGTATCTAATTAATTCCCACAGTTTCATGCATCTCTGCCTTCGTTTCATTCTGTAATAATAATTCATCAGAGAATATCTATCTACTCTCTAGACAACTACAATATACTAACATTAATATCGATTTATCATTCCATAAAATAACATGATGACATACCGTACCTGTACTAATGCATACAGCTACTTCTGGAGTTACACTGCTTACCTTGCACAGAAAGTCAAAACTGAAATACCTCAAAACTAAATATAAATGTACAGTGCATCCGGAAAGTATTCACAGCGTATCACTTTTTCCACATTTTGTTATGTTACAGCCTCATTCCAAAATGGATTAAATTCATTTTTTTCCTCAGAATTCTACACACAACACCCCATAATGACATTAAAAAAAAATTTGAGGTTTTTGCAAATTTATTAAGAATAAAAAAATTGAGTAAGTATCCACAGCCTTTGCCATGAAGCTCAAAACTGAGCTCAGGTGCATCCTGTTTCCCCTGATCATCCTTGAGATGTTTCTGCAGCTTAATTGGAGTCCACCTGTGGTAAATTCAGTTGATTGGACATAACTTGGAAAGGCACACACCTGTCTATATAAGGTCCCACAGTTGACAGTTCATGTCAGAGCACAAACCAAGCATAAAGTCAAAGGAATTGTCTGTAGACGGCACAAATCTGGGGAAGGTTACAGAAAAAATTTCTGCTGCTTTGAAGGTCCCAGTGAGCACAGTGGCCTCCATCATCCGTAAGTGGAAGAAGCTCGAAACCACCAAGACTCTTCCTAGAGCTGGCCGGCCATCTAAACTGAGCGATCGGGGGAGAAGGGCCTTAGTCAGGGAGGTGACCAAGAACCCGATGGTCACTCTGTCAGAGCTCCAGAGGTCCTCTGTGGAGAGAGAAGAACCTTCCAGAAGGACAACCATCTCTGCAGCAATCCACCAATCAGGCCTGTATGGTAGTGGCCAGACGGAAGCCACTCCTTAGTAAAAGGCACATGGCAGCCTGCCTGGAGTTTGCCAAAAGGCACCTGAAGGACTCTCAGACCATGAGAAACAAAATTCTCTGGTCTGATGAGACAAAGATTGAACTCTTTGGTGTGAATGCCAGGCGTCACGTTTGGAGGAAACCAGGCACCGCTCATCACCAGGCCAATACCATCCCTACAGTGAAGCATGGTGGTGGCAGCATCATGCTGTGGGGATGTTTTTTCAGTGGCATGAACTGGGAGACTAGTCAGGATAAAGGGAAAGATGACTGCAGCAATGTACAGACATCCTGGATGAAAACCTGCTCCAGAGCTCTCTTGACCACACAGCCAAGATATCAAAGGAGTGGCTTCAGGACAACTCTGTGAATGTCCTTGAGTGGCCCAGCCAGAGCCCAGACTTGAATCCGATTGAACATCTCTGGAGAGATCTTAAAATGGCTGTGCACCGACGCTTCCCATCCAACCTGATGGAGCTTGAGAGGTGCTGCAAAGAGGAATGGGCGAAACTGGCCAAGGATAGGTGTGCCAAGCTTGTGGCATCATATTCAAAAAGACTTGAGGCTGTAATTGCTGCCAAAGGTGCATCAACAAAGTATTGAGCAAAGGCTGTGAATACTTATGTACATGTGATTTCTCAGTTTTTTTATTTTTAATAAATTTGCAAAAACCTCAAGTAAAATTTTTTCACGTCATGATGGGGTGTTGTGTGTAGTATTCTGAGAAAAAAAAATTAATCCATTTTGGAATAAGGCTGTAACATAACAAAATGTGGAAAAAGTGATGCGCTGTGAATACTTTCCGGATGCACTGTACATACATGCACATACACACACATATATATATATATATATATATATTACTAAAATGACTACCAGTCCACATAAAACACTAAATTGCTGTATTTTTACAGTGCTTCAGCATTCCCTTTTTCACACCAAACAGCTCAACACATTATGAGGAAATAGGCCGACCTGACAGCCATGTACTTGAGTGACATGGGTGGGGTGGTCTTCATTGAAACACATTAAGCGCTTCTGAAGCATTTCCAATAATTCCCCAGGAAGAATGTGTCTGCCATTATTAGAACAGTGAACAGTAGGTAAAGTGAAATCCCAGAGCACAGTATTTGGTAAAAAATCATTACAGCACACTACTTTTGGAAGTTTGTGACTCAAGCGTGCCTTTTTCATACATCTGAAACATTTTTGCAAACTTCACTCTAGGCTTTCAGGCATCACGTTTTCCAACATTCAGCTATTGAATTTCCCTATTTTCATTAGAGAATGACATCTTTGGCAATAACAGCTGAGTGACAGAAAATTTCTCGAGAACCCTCTCTAAGGTGGCTGGCAAAAACGTTTAACTGTCAAACAAATAGACAAAACAATATTTATTAATATATAAAACTTTTTAACAAAAGAAAACTCTTAAAACATGTATGCGATACTCATTCAAACAACCGTTGGATAAAAACAACTTTCTCATGGGGTGGACATCATGAAACTTCTCATTACAAATGAACTTTGCTCATTTTTGATGGGCATAGAAGTTGTGGCAGCTCTTGATACTTTTTGACTCCAGCAAAAATTAGAGTTCAATGAAGTCACTGAAGGCCGGCTTGATGCACACAATTAGCCAGGAGTCTGTCTTTGTGCTTAACAGCTTTAATGCCCAATACCATTTTCATTCTCTCTGAAAATTTCTAAGTTTTGACAATTACTACTGGAAGTTTCAGGGCATTTTCTGAGGAATTTAGCAGGATATTGGAAGTAGTAAAATTATGCATTTTAAAAAGTTCCGATATTCCCATATGTAAACAATTCATGGGGGTGGAGAGTTCACTTAAAAGTATGACCAAGACTTCCCAAAATTTGAGACAATGTGAGTGCTTATAATATATCATCATTTAGACCACTAAACATCCAGGTAAAAATAAATGTACAGCTCCATTAAATAAACAGTTCTTATATGAGACAATTTAAAGCAATACACATTACATAACCAATGTCTTTCAATTAAGATTTGTCAAATACACATTATTGTGTTCTGTCAACAGTATCAGAAGCAACTATTCGTAAACATGGACATTAGGGTAAGCCGACTCCACACAAATCTGCTTTTAATTTAACAGACTGCATCAATTTAAAGGGAATATAAACATCTCAACTTTCTCAGCATCCTTTCTTTCCATACCTTCAGGTTTCAATTAAAGACCAGAATGCTGAGAATGTCTACAATGTGTTATGGAAATCATTCTGTTAAGAAGCTTGAATTGCCAGTCGAATTTTAGGCTTTTGTTGCCCCCTTCTGGTGCATTATGGTAGCAAATTTGAGAATATTCTTTGTCATCTTTTTTGTTTTTTTATGGAAATGCTCCTTAGGGTTTCATTTAAAAAAAAAAACATAATAATGCATAATACACTAAAATACAGTCACAATAGAGTCACATAAAACTGTTCATCTACAATCTGCACCTTAAGATGGTTATCAGAACTAATTTATCCATCAGTCAAGGATTGCAAGCAAACATTTTTCATTACGGCTCAAATGTGAATTGCTGGTTTTTATTAATAAACCAAAATGGTTTTTAGGCTGACCATGAGCACAAACGAGTGGGAAAAAGAAATTGTTTTTGAAAAAATGTTGATAATTTTCATCTAATCAGCTACTGTGCTTGTATACCCTGTAACAAATTCTGATTTAAAGTCTTAATTGTAATGCGTTGCCCCATTAAATCAAATGGTAACAGTGAGTCTGTAGGATTTTACTGAGTAAATGATCACTTTTTGAACAAATGCTGCCAAGTTTAAAACTTGATTTAGTGTCTTAAAATTTTGTCTTACACATTTAAGGAGAGTTGTGTGAACTAAATGGCCTGACAGGATCTCAACATTATTTTCAGTTTTTATTTGGTCACCATGAATTCAGATTTATGCTCATAGAGCATCGTGAGCCAAAGCCGTCTTGACTCCTTGAATGAATTTATCTTCTGACAATTAAATACCTAAACTCATGCACCATTACTCTAACCTTATTTCACCAATTACTTGTGAGTTTCCCAAACCAATGCTAAAGCAGACGTCTAATCCACCTGAACCTCTAATCGTCTGAAAGTTTTAATTCTCATGTAATTCTTAATTTGATAACACTGATGATACAAATATAAAAAACCAAAACTGCCTGTTATTGAACAGAAAACTTTAACATTCTTTTCATTACAGATTAACTCCAAAACTGAAATGGGTGTAAGATACAAAAGCCCTCACTTATGCAAAAATCCACTAAGCTCTTTTAAAAACAGAAGCAAATGAAAAAGTAATAAATGAACTCCAGTTCTAAAGAGCACAATTCCAAAAGAACATGTAAATGTTTGTCACTGGCCAGAAATCATACTGGTTGTAAAGTAAATATTTGACTTTTAAACGGAATCAGACAGTTGTAGAACTGATTACAAACCTTGACTGAGGATTAATTAGTCATGAAGCATTTTTAAGGGGTGACATTTAATTACTGGTACGGCTTTGCAAACCATGTTCGAAATTTCCTACATAGTTTTAATCTGCAACCAGTCCTAATGTCCATGATTTTTTTTCTAAAAAAATATTAGTAATTAAAAAAATGTTGGAAGAGAACATATAGTATTTAGACAAACAGTACTCCCAAAAAATACAAAAACTTCTTACAACAAAATGTGTCAAAATTGCTCTGCTTTAACCTTTTAACAAAAATAGAAAAGTAGAAAAAGCTTTAAGCATGATTTTAATCACATTTGTCATTTAACTGTTTTGTGTTCATATCTAATTCCAAAATCACCCCCTTTTAAAAGTGGACAAATCAAGAAATGTGAACATTATGAATTTATATGTTTTTTGTGTGTAAATTAAATGTGTGGTTTGCTCATAAACACAAACACATATACAAAAAAAAAAAAAAAAAAAGCAAGGTGTTTTGGGTCATATTTTAAACCATAGAAAGGCAGCCTAGAGCTGACCTTCTCAAAAAAAAACTAAACAAAACCTTATTACTGCATTTTGACTGTGCCTGCTTATTAACATATGCCTCAAGCAATGGTAAAAAATACATACATACAAGATGCATGGAAAAAACAGATATTTCCACATACAGACCTATTAAACTGAAAAGGTGCAATTTGTTAAAACAATATTCAAATTTTGTAGAGCAGAAGCACAAGGTGCTAAACAGAACAAGTCTTAAAGGACTCGTACATGTGTGTATATGTATGTAAAGTGTGTAAAAAAGCATAATCTGCTGAAACAGTAAGGAAAAAGCATGAAACATAGTAATAAATAAATACATTTTAAAAAAGAAAATCTAAATATTTTATTCTTAGATTCTTTTTCAATGGACCCACCCCAAAAACTGCTGGCAGTGCATGCTTTGTGTAAGACAATATATTAAAAACATGCTTTCAACAGATTCACAGACTTATGAAAAACCCTAGATATAATCTTTGATGTAGACAGAATACAAATATAAGGACAAACACTGGCTATGTAATTACTCTGATTTTGTTAATAAAAAAAGAATACAGACAAAAAGTTTTCAAAAGTATACATCTGAGACATAGATATATATACATATTTTATGTAATCTGAATGATTCTATTATTTTTTCTCATTTTTTTGGTTAATGTAATAAGCTGAATTTATTTAGAGTGAATATATATACCGTGTAGAATCTTTCATAAAACAAATACAATGATGTATGAAATAACCAACCCCCCCCCTCCCCCCCCCAATATTTGCAAATACTGATTGAATAACATAACTATTGACAGAATGGAGAAGCTGTCGGGTCAAACCCCTTAAAAACGTCTTTCAAAGAAGCTGCATCTTGATCAGCATTTTCCTGCTGTGCTGGACTGTTTCCACCAAACGGACTCCCAGATCCGCTGGGTTTGGTAGCCTGCTTGACAAGCCCAAACAGTGATGGTACAGGAAGGTTATGAATTGCTGGCTGCTGAGCCTGCTGTCCACTTTCTGGGCTGGTAGAGGCAGTGCTTACAGATGTTGAGGAAGGTGTCAGACCACTTACATTAGAACTAGCCCCTGTTGCAGGTCCTGAAGTGGTCTTAACCCGAGGTCTATTGTAGCTGTTGTATCGGTCCGTTGTTGAGTCTGTTACTGCCTTTTCAGCTTCAGGCTGGTCAAGGGCAGACTTGCGGACAAATAAAGGCTCCTTAGGCTTGGTTTTAACAACATCTGAAGCAGTGGTTGTTGGAGTTGTAGTGGTATTTGAATTACTGCTTTCTAGTTTTGTTACACCACTTGCATTCTGAGTTCTAGGATCATAAAGGCTTATTCCACTGAGCACACTGCTCTGAGTTGTCCCTACCCTTCCTGTGCTCGAACCCCCTGCTGACAAGATCCTAGGATCATAGGGAGCAGTTGCAGGTGCAGAACATGAGACTGCCCCAGATGTTTGGCTTGCTGTGGATGTGGGCAAATCACTAGACTGTTTGAGTGCAGATTTTTGAGGCTGTAAACGGGGATCTGTGGGAGCTTTTCTGACAATGCGGGGATCAACTGGCTTCTCGGAGCTTCCTGCTGTTGTGCCTGATACGACTGCTGTCCCGGTACTAGCTGATGATGTAGTCTGAGGAGATGCTGAAGTCCCAGATGCAGCATTTACAGTCTTTAGTATTCGGGACAACAACTCAAAGTCAGGGATGGATGACAGCACAGAAGATGGCTCTGTTGAAGGTACTGTCGTCCCATGAGTTGTATTAGAAGGTGCTGTATGTTGCTGCTGTTGGGCACGACACAGTCTTGGATCCATTGCTGTTAATGTTGGGATGCCTGGGGGTAGTGGAAGGAGGTCTTGTTTCGGCATAGGCAGGGGGATTAAGTCTTCTGGATTCCAAAGGACTGTTTTAGAGAAGTTGGGTTTGTGAAGGACAATGTCTTTCCTAATGTGGCTAAACTGCTGTAGCTGGGATCGTGGGTCTCTAAGAGTATGTCCAATTAAAGGTTCCAAAGGAATGGATACTGGTTTGTCCCGCAACACCCTCTCACCATCGTCATCCTCAGCAGGAACAGCAGCCACAGAGGAAGTTAACACAGGCTTGTGTCCGTGAGAAGCACTAGAATGGGGAGTATGTGAGGAATCTGGCTTTGCAGCCAGAGTGGTGTGACGAGCTAATCTTGGATCAGTTGGACCTTGAGATTCCAGAGAGCTAGCCGCAGTACTGGATACAGCCACACTCTGCCCTGCATCACCAGTTCGGGCAAGTCTGGGGTCACGTGAGAGTCTAGGGTCTGCTGGTCTGCCTGAAGAAGACTGGGACTGTGATTTCTGCAGACGGGGATCACACAGTGTGCCACTACTGCTTGTACCGCTGACTCCACTGAGCTCAGACTGCTGACTTGTTATTTTGGTTCCCTGAGTTTGCTGCCTCAGAGTCTTCAGTATGGAAGTCACACTACCACCACCATCCTCCTCCTCACTTGAATACCAGTTAGCAGAATCACCTGAGGAGGAAAAAAATGAAGAACTGTAATAAACACTGAAAAGCGTTAAACACAGATTAATCACTAAATCAAACAATCAATTCCTTTCAGATAAACAGTTTCTAACTAAAAGAAGTTACCAAAACCAAATGACAAGTACCAAAGTAATCAATTTTACAAACACCCATCCTTCAGAGCCTGCTTCTGATTGAACTCTTGTTCTTACAATTTGGAAATGAACAGCAGAAAAATATAATGGTTCCTATATCCATATTTTAATTTAACCCTATAATGTCTTTAAGTGAAATTTGACCAAGATTTTTTACATCAGTAAAAGCACTCTAAATTTCAACTGTTCATGAAACTTTGTGACATTTTCTACATTTGTCCCAAATAAGTTTTTTTTTTTTTTTTTTTTTTTTTTTAAGGTAGATATCCTAATTTGTACAGCTTCTAAATTACCTAATCTAATCATCACCTTTTCTGCTCAGAAATGTAAAGGATTTTAGTAAAGTGCTCTAACACAGCGGTGATTCAGCATTTTGTTTGTTTTTTCCCCCAAAATGTTTCTCCAGTCAAATTAGTAGATAACAAAATGACATCTACTATTTTTTGGACAGTATGTCTCTATGTGGTATTTTTAGTTAAACTACTATTTCCTTTAAATGAAAGTTATCTTATAGATTACCTAGTCTACAATGGACACAATTTATCTTGCAACCTTTTTACTAATGTGACCAGTAGCAAAAGTGAACCCAGAAGCAATCCTTACAAATAGTGTGCATGTTGAAGTGAAAATGCTTAAAAAACTGCTTATAGTTTATTGATGTATGACCAAACAAAACGTAACGTTTTTGTGGCACCAAAGGCTACAGACAGCATCCTGACATGAGAAACAACCACTTGCCAAGTTTAAGCTACTTATATAAGTTCAAGTTTTCAATCAAAGCTATTTTATCACAAACATGGTACTGCATGTATGCATTTGCAGTGCAAAACTGTGTTTTAAAGTGCTTTCTATAAATTACAAAAAATATATATCTTGGCCTCACTGGCACTTTACATTGGAGGCTATGGGGATGGTATTTAAAATGCCTTACCAAATACATCCATTTTAAAGTTAATGCCATGATTGTGAAGAAATAACCTCAACTTGAAAAACACAGACCTTGTCTTAAGTGCTTCTTAGTCACTGTATTGTATTGGTCTCAAATTTTACACACAAAACTGAGTGCTTTATTTATTAATTTATGTACTTTTGGAATCGGAGCTTCATTCGGCATAATATTTCTTCATCAGCTGGTGCAACTGGTCCATGCTATATTACTGTATATTACTGGCACACGGCTGCCTTCTTTTGAGAGTGTAAATAGAACAAATTGCTGCCTCAGAAAAGCAACAATATTACCAAAGATCTTAGACATCTTCCTTTTTCTCCCGGCTTCTTTCTGGCAAACAATACAAGACCATTCGTACTTATAAGGTTATCAGTGACCACTACAGCACACAAAAAAATTTTCCAGGTCATTTCAGGGAGCATGTTTGATCCATTAACATCAAAAACCTAACAGAGACTATTGCAGAACAATTAACATCCCCTTATAGCCACACTGATCTCTGTGTTCTTTCAAAGAAAAATGTAATAAGCTATGCTCATTCACACCCCATGATCGCATATTTCTCCAGGTCACAATGACCTACTAACTTTTCAATCTCTCCTGTCTTAACCAATGACAACTTTTTCTCACCTTTTCTTCTTTCATCTGCCCTGGCTTTGTTCCTTCCTTCCCCTCCCTTATATGAGTTGCCTGCATTTCCTTTTCACTTGCACACCTGATGAAGTCTATACGGACAAACTATCATCAAACTCCATCATATATATGCTGCACACACATGAAAGTAATTTTAAAAACTTATTGCCTTGCCTGAAAGTATTGGCTATAGCTAGTTGGTAAGGGGGTATTAAACCATTTTTGGAGGGTCAGTAAGACATTTAAAACTGCACTAAACCAATGAAACTCATGTCAGGATCAGTATTTGGCAAAACACATCAAAAAATCAAATCGAACTATAAATGTTCCAGTACTGACATATAATTTACAAACTGTATATTCGTTGTAGAACACTGATAAAGTACACCTAAGCCCACCATCTAAAACACAATGACATGTAGGTGTAGATGTAATCAATGTTCAGTGTTAAAACACTTAATTGTACTTGTGTAAACGCTTGAAATTCATTTTTGAAATTGGAGGGAAGCTTTAAGACAGCTAAGTTGTCAGCTTAAGGCTACAAATAGTAGGTAGCTCATTAACTCAGACTGATCAGGACTCTATGGTACCTAACGAACTGCACTAGGTTCCAATGCAGCAAGTTTTCATGTTCACCCTGGGTCTATTTTTATTCAGGGAACTGCAGTTTGGTTAAATGGTCAAGTGTGAATATTGATGCGTGCAAGAGTGGACCCAGTGAAGGACTTGTATGCTGACCAGGCTCTTTTCCTGCATTGTGCCCTACACTGCCAGGATAGGCACTTCCTCCCTACTCCTCTGAATTGGAGTGGATTTGAGAATAGCTGTGAGTATGCTTTTCAAAAGATCAATTTTTAAAAGACCATAAGAAAATTTTAAAGTGAACTGTGGCATCCTAGGAACAGTCCCAGTTTTTCTGCTGAAATATCCTTCTTTTCAGAGTTAGAGAGATGGTAACCTTCTGTAGACCATTTTCATAATGCTCAAGTAATCCTTGAGCACTGTTTGTAATCTGAGTGTGTGCGTTACTTAGTTTTACTTATCAGATTCATATGTGTATTTAATAATCTTCCTCTGATGATGACATCTGCTAGGTTGTTGAAAGCTTAGGAATAAAAAAATATCTTAAGATTAGTGACTCATTTTCTCCTTTTCTGGATCTCTAGCTACAAATATATATATATATATATATATATATATATATATATATATATACACACACAGTGGGTACGGAAAGTATTCAGACCCCCTTCAATTTTTCACTCTGTTATATTGCAGCCATTTGCTAAAAACATTTAAATTAATTTTTTCCCTCATTAATGTACACACAGCACCCCATATTGACAGACAAAAAAAAGAATTTTTGAAATTGTTGCAGATTTATTAAAAAAGAAAAACTGAAATATCACATGGTCCTAAGTATTCAGACCCTTTGCTCAGTATTTAGTAGAAGCACCCTTTTGAGCTAATACAGCCATGAGTCTTCTTGGGAAAGATGCAACAAGTTTTTCACACCTGGATTTGGGGATCCTCTGCCATTCCTCCTTGCAGATCCTCTCCAGTTCTGTCAGGTTGGATGGTAAACATTGGTGGAACGGGCAGGAGGGCAAATATTTTAGAAGCAGGATCGCAAGTTGCGAAGGGAGAGGCGTGAGACAGGATGTTGCCAATCATTTGGTGCTAAAGCTAATAGCAGGAACGAGGCTTAGCGGAGTTCACAAGCAGAGAGTATGGGGAGGTGGGCTTTCGAGAGGGGGTGTACATGGTAATAGCAGGGGCGGAGCAGCTTAGTTACAGTAGCAAGGAGTATGGAGAGGTGGGTGGGCGAGAGGAGGCTGCACATGCTAATAGCAGGAGCAGAGTAACACTTCACAAGCAAAGAGGATGTGGAGGTGGGCGGGTGAGAGGAGGACTGATAAAATAAAAAAAAATCTAGTGGAACCAGCCTATCAGATATCAGAAAAAGGGCGTCAGGAAGTGACGTTTCTGTTTTCAGTGTCAGTGCAGTCTGTGAAGTGCTGCTAAGTTTATGTTGAGAATAAAGTCTACATTTCCACTTTGTTCTCGCCATTTACCTCAAGATTAAAGTCGACATGTTGACTTTATTCTCGTAGTTTGTCATTAAAGTAGAACATCGTAAACTAAACTCCATCTTAAAATGAATATTTAATTTTACTGGATTTTCTCAAACCCCATCATAAATTATGTAGCGCATGAAATGCTTTGCGTTATCCTGTGGTGATTGGTTATGTGTAGAAAGAAAAAGGAAGGATAGGAATTGGAGTTTTGGTACATCAGACAGAGACAGCATGCATGCAATAATAAAAGCCCGCTCAGAAGAACATCCATTGAATTCTGTGTTTGTGTCTCATATCACCAGATCACAAACCCAACATTTACACAATATTTTAGTTAAACCTTTGAAATACCCATTCAAACATCCAGTTTTTTGTAGCCTCGTCACACCTGCCATAAAGTTCTTTACACTGAACGTACACCAAAGGACTCCTTACTGCGAGGGAGTAGCACTACCGCCGCACTACCGCCACACTACCGTGCATGTTTAATACATGCTTTAATGCATTTGATCATGAAAATGATATCAAGTATTTATCTTAGCATTTGTAAATGTTCAGAGAGCATGAATATCATTAAGTGAATGCATTCTGTGCAGCGATCCCTGCCGGTGCCGCCTCCGTGCAAGAGGAAGTCCGTTTAAGAAGCGCCTAGTGGTTAACAGCTCGGTCGGGGAACACTTTAATACAAAGCATTTAATGTACTACATTACCTTATGATGGGGTTTGAGAAAATCTAGTAAATTAAACATTCATTTTAGGATAAAGATTAGCTTACGACATTTTACTTTAATGATAAAGTAAACTATGGGAATAAAGTGGAAATGTTGACTTTAATCTCGACATAAACGGCGAGAATAAAGTGGAAATGTCGACAATAAAGTCAACATGTCAGCTTTATTCTCGACATATAGTTTAAAGTAAACTATGAGAATAAAGTGGAAATGTTGACTTTAATCTCGACATAAACGGCGAGAATAAAGTGGAAATGTTGACAATAAAGTCAACATGTCAACTTTATTCTCGACATATAGTTTTTTTTTTCTTCACCGTGGCCTTAATACGCTTCCGTAGTTTTATTAAAGTGACCCATCTGCCATTTTTTGTTCATATCTTGCCCTGCCGTAGTGCAAGTGTGCATTGAATATCCAACAGGCTCCCACTTTCCCACTCAAAAGTCTTATTCATAGGTACTTTTAATTTCTTCCAAACGTTTTACAAACATGAGCAAAAAAAGTGTTCTGAAAACAACACTGCTCAGTTATTTCAGAAAAGAGACACCACTAACTAATGAAGGTGCAGCGTCAACTCCTCATGTGGCAATTTCAGACAAAGACATTGCAGAGGCTGGTCCATCAGGGGAAATCTCTTCAGCACACACTCTGCCAATTGATAAATCTAAGCACAGCTTATCTGGCATAAACAAACAATGGTTTAAAGATTTTGATTGGCTAATGGTCAAAGAAAATGGTATGTGGTGCTCATTGTGGATGAAATATTCAAACATCCCCCAAGGAGGGAGTTACCTTGGGTAAACATGCCATGCACAAGAATTCGAAAGGAAAGCTTGCTGGACCATGAAAAAAGTAAAACGCACATTGAGTCTTCTGCTGACCTTTTAGCATGTACTAGAGCAAACTGGAATCGGTCAAATTGAAAGATCTGTATCTGTGTTAAATAACTTACAGAGAGATGCCTTTGTGGGAGTTTTAAGATCCATGTATTGGTTGGCAAAAAATGAGTTGCCACATACAACGTTGTTTGAAAAGCTGTTGGAACACTGTAAAGAAATGGGTTGTTCCTTTTTACAACATCTCAATGTTGGGAAAAATGCACATTACACCTCTGAAAGAATAATGCAAGAGCTGCTGGATGTCTTCAGACATCAGAAATAAAATCTAACATACTGAAAAATATACATGCTGAAAATGTTTTCAGTATTCTGTGTGATGAAACCACAGACATCTCTGTTGTAAAACAATTATTTACATTAAATGTGTTTGCCAGGTCACTAAAGAGGTCAGAATTAGTTTTGTATCAACCAGCAATATGATTGATGGCAAAGCGGAGACTATAACCAACACACTGAGTGAAACTATGGACACTCTAGGCTTGAAAACTGCTAATCTGGTTGGACTAGGGTCAGATGGAGCGGCTGTTATGATTGGGAAACAGAAAGGTGTGACAAAACTGCTTAAAGATAAAACATCTGGACTCTTGGTCAACTGCCACTGTGTAAACCACCGATTGGCCCTTGCAAGTGCCCAAGCAGCAGCTGCTGTATCTTATTTAACAAAACTGAATGACATCTTAAGGCAGCTATTCTATTTCTTCCAAAATTCTTCAGTTAGGATGGCTGGTTTAACGGAAATTCAAAATATTCTGAACATTCTCCAGATTAAGGTGAAAATGGCCAGTGACACTAGATGGCTGTCTAATGACTTTGCAGTACAGTCACTACGACAGTGTATGATAAGTGTCATAGCTGTGCTGGAAAAAGAGGCCACTGAACGAAATGACATCACAGCTGAAGGATTAAGCAGATGTATTAAAACATACAATTTTGTTTCCTCTCTGATGATGCTTTCAGACGTATTACCTTTGTTGTCCAATTTATGGCTTGGCAAAGGCAAGATGTCAACCTTACCGAAATTGAGCCAGTTTTGCTCGCCACAAAATTGTCCATCATGGAGTTGAAAGACACTCCTGGGAGATATTTTCAAAGCCTTCATCATTGTCTGGCAGAAGAATGGTCAGATCTCCACATTGTTTATACACGGAGTGATGTAATGTCATTTAAAACTGCAATATATGATAAATACCTAGAGACATTTGTTAAGCACCTAGATGCAAGATTCCCTGACATGCCAATTATTTACGGTTTTTCAAATGTTTTCAATTCAGAAACTCACGATTCAAGTGAGTCTGTTGACTTATTCTTTTCGATCATTAACTCCAAAAATGGCAGCCCTCCAATTTTGAAACATGAAAGTAGCAGGCAAGAATGCACAGTTGCATCAAAAATGATCAGAAGTTAATCATACAAAGACTTTAGTCCAAAACAGATTTTACTAAAAATGGTAACGACATCAGAGCTCAAAGAGTCGTTTCCAAATTTAGCCAGACTAGCTCAGATTAGGCTAGTGATCCCAGTGAGCACAGCTGAATGTGAAAGAGGGTTTTCTGCCCTTAAAAGGATCAAGACATGTTTAAGAAATTGCATGAATCAAAGCACGCTAAATAATCTCATGCTGATCTCCTTGGAGGGCCCAGATCCTGGGGACTTAGATTATGGGAAAGCTGCAGACAATTTAACTGAAGACACCTTCTGCATATGCAAGTTGGCTTTGAAGAATGTTTTAAAAATTTTCTTCATTAGATTTCCCATACTTTTTTTTCATTGATTTCACTTTTCTTCCCGACAGCGACAATACTTGTGCCTCTTGGTTTATGTCATAACAATTGTTATTTAAAATTTTTGTTGGGTTGCAGGATCCTGAATTGGATACTTCTTAAATTTAATACAAATATTCTGTCAAAAGCATCAAACATTAAAAAAGGAAGTCATATTGAGCATTGGAAAATAATTAATAATAATTAACTAATAAAAATAGTGCTCTTTTAATTTTCCCCACCACCAAATTTCCCCGTCCCACCCCACCCGGCTATTTTTCCATGCCACCCGGCTGGAAAAACTTTCTGGGGAGAACACTGTACATATATATATATATATATATATATACACATATATATATATATATATATATATATATATACACACACACACACACACACACACACACACACACACACACACATATGGAAGAAAAGGTCTGTGATACGGTTTGCATATTTGCAGCTGGAGATCCACAAAGGGAGAATATGAATCACATATCAAAAGTAGTTTTTTTATTCCTGAGCTTTCAACCCCTGCCAGGGGTCTTCTTCAGAGGATAATGTTTAGACTTACAAGAATCAAAGGCAATATACAGCAAAAAATTACGTTGGCGGGGGTTTTTGGGGGACGTGGCTAAATCAGTGTGGTCGGGGGGGGGGGGGGGTATTGGGTGTAAAGTCTTGTTTATTATGAATATGTTCTTCTTAAGTTTGCATATGCTGGATTTATGTCCAAGTGTCTGTTGATGGCGTTCTCATTTGAATCCCGGGGATTCCCAGACATTTTCTGCTGTAATTCCCAGGAAACCGGGAACGACCAAGCTCGCATATATAGCGTATAAAAATCGATCAAGAAATAACCGAGTTATAGTTGAAAATAATTAAGTGGCACGGTTTTTTGGCCCACGGTGTAGTGTGTTGCCGATTAATTCAGTCAACAAAAGACCAGCAGCAGTCAGTCCCCCGGCTCCGACTAAGACTGAGCACAGCGGACCAGGAGGAGTCTGCATTCTGCAGATCACGAATGCCGGGACGGGGCAGACTTCATTGACGTCTGTCAGACAACAGCTTTGAACAGCAACTTGAAATTGCAATGCGTCAGCCTCTTGCATCCGCAATATCTGTGCTAAGAAACTTGCTATCACAGAATGATGACAAGAAACTGGATGCATCAGTAAAAGATGAAATGGCGTTTCAGAGCAACGGCAAGCACGGGCGTTGTTTAGAACAGGTGTATCAGTATCTGATGACTGTGCCGCCTACTTCAGTGGAGAATGAGCGTGCTTTCTCAGCGGTTGGCACACTCTGTGCTAAGGTGCGCTCTTACTTGGACAACCACACGCTGGACAGGTTGTGCTTTCTATGCTCTTATTACCGCAACTAACTAGATCAGGGGTGCCCACACTTTTTCGGCATGCGAGCTACTTTTAAAATGACCAGGTCGAAATGATCCACCTACACTAAAAATTGATATTTTATATATATATATATATATATATATATATATATATATATATATATACAGTCATGTGAAAACATTAGGACACCCTTTGAAAGCATGTG
>JANRMT010062796.1:81882300-81926517 GCA_026402145.1 Polypterus bichir lapradei
CTTTCAGTAGACTTAATGTGTAAATATTTGTATGAACACTAAAAGAGTCAACACCATAAGACATAAACTAAAAATGTTTCACAATGTGTCCCTGAATGAAGGGAGGCTCAAAATCAAAAGTACCAGTCAGTATCTGGTGTGGCCACCAGCTGCTTGAAGTACTGCAGTGCATCTCCTCCTCATGGACTGGACCAGATTTGTCAGTTCTTGCTGTGAGATGTTACCCCACTCTTCCACCAAGGCACCTGCAAGTTCCTGGACATTTCTGGGAGGAATGGCCCTAGCCCTCACCCTGCGATCCAACAGGTCCCAGATGTGCTCAATGGGATTGAGATCTGGGCTCTTCGCTGGCCATGGCAGAACACTGACATTGCTGTCATGCAGAAACTCACGCACTTTTTGCCACTCCTGTCTGGTCCAGCGAAGGTGGGTTTGTGCCCATAGGCGGCGTTGTTGCTGGTGATGTCTGGTAAGGACCTGCCTTACAACAGGCCTGCAAGCCCTCAGTCCAGCCTCTCTCAGCCTATTGCGGACAGTCTGAGCACTGATGGAGGGATTGTGTGTTCCTGGTGTGACTCGGGCAGTTGTTGTGGCCATCCTGTACCTGTCACGCAGGTGTGATATTCGGATGTACCGATCCTGTGCAGGTGTTGTTAAACGTGGTCTTCCACTGCGAGGATGATCAGTTGTCCTTCCTGTCTCCCTGTAGCGCTGTCTTAGGCGTCTCAGTGTGGACATGGCAATTTATTGCCCTAGCCACATCAGCAGTCCTCATGCCTCCCTGCAGCATGCCTAATGCACGTTCACGCAGATGAGCAGGGACCCTGGGCATCTTTCTTTGGGTGTTTTTCACAGTCGGTAGACAAGTCTCTTTAGTGTCCTGCGTTTTTAGAACTGTGACCTTAAATGCTTACTTTCTGTAAGCTGTTATGGTCTTAACGACCATTCCACAGGTGCATGTTAATTAATTGATTATGGTTAATTGAACATGCATGGAAAACATTGTTTAAACAATTTACAATGAAGATCTGTAAAGTTATTTGGATTTTTAAAACATTATTGTTGAAATACACAGTCCTGAAAAAGGGACGTTTCTTTTTTTGCTGAGTGTATAAAAAAAAAAAAAAAAAAAAAAAAAAAAAAAAAAAAAAAAAAAAAAATATAGATAGATATGACAACAACACTCATATCAATGACAAAACAATTACATTAACAATCAAGTTACGTTATTTTTTAAATTTTTCCTTTTCTTTTTCATAACTTCTTTAACACAGTACTGCTCCGCTGCGAAGCGCGGGTATTCTGCTAGTCCTAAATCAATGACACTTTTACCATATTCCTTCTTTAATAAATATTTAGGATCTGAGAGGCACACATTCCTCAGTTGGAATGTCTGAGGGGGGCATAATACCTGGAGAAGCCAGCTATAAAATGCAGCCTCCTGAGAAATGTGATGGGGAGCACAGATACAGCACTGGAGAGGCTTGAAATTGTGTTTCTCTACTGCCAAAGCACATTAGCTTCTTGCATTACACCCAGTGTTGCAGCAATGATCACTGGCTCTCAGTCACCCTAAACTGGGAAGATTAAATGCAACTCTAGGCACATGCAGGATAATATGTATACTTTTACATTTTGTTCAGTATATTTTGATTTGACATGTCCACAAAGGTGATGTCAGATGAATGGCAAAAATGATTTCAGATGGCAACATCCTGTTGCACACCACATATGGAAGTTTTCCTAACTATAAGGAAATGCAAACGCATTGTCACACAAGTGGTGAATTTCGCATAGAAGCTGTTTACCCGAGTGCCAGAATGATGAGCAAAGAGCTACGTATGACACTTAAAGCCAGTAATAATACTCAAAATTCTTCTTCCATCAGCAGTCTCACTTCCTCTGCTGTGAAACTTTTAGGTATGCAACACTGACCAAACACTGTTACCTGCTGACTAAAATATCAGCAAACTAATCGACCAACCACAAACAAAATCAAGCCTTATTCAGACAGCAGCAGGCAATGTTCTTTCAAAAAAAAAAAAAAAAAGCAATACTTCCGCAAAACACCAATAACTTTTTTTTTTGAGAGTGGCAGGAATAATCCTACACAGTAACACAGTAATTCATACCTGCTTTTTTTAAAGTAATGCAGGTATTTTTACTTCAAGAAAATAAGTATTATGTTACATAACTCATTTATTTCAACATGCGTTACTTTTACTGTGTTACTTCCAAACACTGTAGCAAGCACCCCACCAGATTTCTTTTTTGCTGCACCAGGAGAACAATTTTGTGCTGTGTAAAGCATTACAAAAACAAACATATATCTAGGTTCAACTGAAAATTGCAAAGTGTCTCTCTCTAAATACTGTTCCTCATCCCTAAAACAACTACTTAGTGATCTGAAGGTATTTTCTGAAAGTAAATATTTCTAAGTGTATTATTAAAAAATGAAATAGTTATTTATTTCTTGAATACATGTAGTAGCATATATTTTTAAATTCTTCATATATAAAATGGCAAGAGTTGTCTGTCTCACAAAAAACTTCCACACCTTTGGCAGTTGATGCATTATCTTCCTCTCAATTGACAGGTTATGCCATAACAAACGCAACATGACCGATGATTTCGATGTTCATCTCAGGAGGGTCCAGAAATTGGACTTTGACTCTGTGTGTTATCTCACAGGAAATTCACTGGCATAAGTGCCTTCATCAATCACATTGCACAGACTGTAGTTTCTTCTTACTGCGAGCAGCAACACAACTACACACTGCATGCACCAAGATGGACAAGAAACCAGACAATCAATTAGGGCTCATGTCTGGCGCACATATAAAACTGGGCTTTAGTTCCTTTTCACTGCATGCAGCATGACGGACAGAACAGTGGCCATATGCCTCGGGCTGATGCGCAAACATCGTACATTCAATTCCTCCTCATGTCCGGCATGCAAGTAAAAGCGGGCTTTTGTTCCTTTTCACGGCATGCAGCATGACAGCCAGTATGGCAGCCATGTGGAAACAATGACCAATCGAATACGGTTACATGAAAACAACATGAAAACACAACACACGCATACGCAAAAGGCACAGCTTTGCAATTATGAAAAATTACGACAATAATGTGCTAACAGATGACATCACGAGACCCACAATTGCTAATCCCACTACAAATATCTCTCATCATGTACTTAAAAAAGTACAAAATTTCATTACCTCAAACAGACATTACATCCAAACTTTTACAAATAGAAGGTAAACTGATGCAGCACAAACAAGTCGAAAAACAGAAAAAATCAAAAAGTAGAGAATAAGCGACAACTATGTTATGATTCCAAATCAAATTATATCACTGCTGGGTTCACTACAATAACAATGGGCAAACACCACCAAAACCAGTTCCAACAAGTTTTTTCAGCAGTAAATATGCTGTATCAATAGCCCATTAGAGCCTCTAATCCTTTAAGACATGATGCCTACATGTTCATAATTCATAATCAAGTTTACCATAATACTGGTAGGCATCCCGCTTTCAATAAGCTTTTACCTGAAGACAAGAGGTTGTCGTGTTCAACAACTATCTATCTGTGGCTGGTGAACTGGACCTCTGCTATAAGCAAAAAGAGGTAATGTACATCTTCATGTTTCACTTCAACCAGTGGGTTATACACAAACAAGTATAAATTAAACAGCTAACAAATAACAGCTGAAAACTCATCACATTATGAAAAGAAATAAAAAACGCTATATGTTAAAGATTCTACCCAGCTACAAAGCCGCCCTTATATACAGGATCTTCCCAAGTGCAAAGTATTAACTAACTATAAGAAATTTCAATTAATAGAACTCAAAAATCCCAGCTCCAACCCATCAAGTACATTTTAAACTGAGTAAGAGTCAAGAAGGAAGCAACATCTACCAGCAATTCGCATTAAACACATTTCTCTTGTAAAAGGGACACAGAAATGCTTCTAAACACCTGAAAAAAATAATACTTAAGGAATACATACCTTGTCCAATAAATCCTGGGTGTCTTCTGACAAAGGCTCATGGGAGAACATACAGTCATCCCCATTAACGCATGATCCGGTGGTATGGAAGAGCTTGCAGGGAAAATCTCGTACAATATAGTTAAAGCAAACAAGCATAAAAGAAATCATATTTAATTTGACAAGTTAGCACCATTATTGTCAAGGTATCTGTTTTGACCTTTCCATTTTCCTAAAAGCAGAAAGATTTAATGATTTTAAACACTAACAAGACAATAAGATGACAAACTGGTTAGCACTGGCTCCAGAATTCTAGGTCAACGGAATTTTCAAGTTATCTACAGGAGTTTCCTCTAGGAACCCTGGCTTAACCAAAAATGGCCACTGGTGTGTCATAAAGTTTATAATTTAGTTCATATATTCCTGATTGCAGTGCAGGAACATGAGCATTTTAACATGCTCTGGTGTGAGGCTGGCTCTCTTCCTTGAGACAATGTTCCCTGCTGCTGAGAAGACACGATCAGAAGGAGCAGAGGTAGCAGAAATACACAAGAATGATTTTGCAGACAGAGAAAGATGTTTTAATCATCACACTCTAAAGGAAAAGTGTTGTAGTTTATCACATCATGTACTTATGCCAAAATAAAAAAAAAAACGGACTAAAACATGTAACAAGCTAATTACTGATATACTCCAAAACACAAGTTACCTAACGTTAGTTAGAGATTTACTATTCACATGAACTCAAATATTATACCAAAAAAGAAGAAAAAAAACTAGGACGGCTCAGCTACTCCTATTTACTCGTTTACTATAGCTCCAAATACGTTAGCAAACATAACTGAAATTATATTCACTTAACCCTTAAACCAGTGCAACTTGCTAGAGTCAGTTTCCAGTGCAATTTGGAAGCACGCCGAAGTCAAGTATATGCGGCAACATACATTCATTGAACTCCGCAACCAGCTAAAGTAGTTACTCGGTGCAATTTGCCAGCACGCAGAGGGCGAGTATATTTGGCAACGTACATTCATTGAACCCCGCAACCAGCTATATTTGCTTCAAAGGGCAATTTGGCAGCACGTCGGACCTGATCAGTTAGTCCCGTACATTAATTGAGCAGCCAGCTCATGAGCACTGGCGACACCAGCAGAACTATCTCTGGGACTGCACTTGATGAGCCTGCAATCATCAGCATTTACCTCTGTGTGTTTGCATGCAGGCCAGCCAGTTCAAGTGCAGTTGGCTCGGTGATTTACTGAATTTCATCAATGACTTCAGTAGCATCTTGAACATATAATAATAGATTGTTGCAGTAGTTTTTTTTATAGTTTGTACAGTCCATTTGCAGTGTGTAAAATGATCAGTGTTGCAGTAACTGTGATGCTCATTGCATGAAAAAAAAAATGTGTTCCGTTAAAATTTCACATTTTCTTTGTGAATTGTGACGTTTACTTAAAAAGTGAAGCTAAAAAGTATGTGGCGTCCAGGGGTGCATTAACCCCCAAGTATGTGTCGGTTTAAGGGTTAACTATCATTGTCGAAACCTTGATATACACATTATAGTACAAACAGCAACGTTAACATGTGACACTAACTTTACTTGCTAAAACAGCTCCAGGATGCATGCATTTCAGATGTGCATTCAACATTTTTTTCTTTTTCAGTGAAGTGCTCCCACACTTTAGAAAGTTTCTGTCTCAATTTTTTTCCATCTCCTTCCCCCTCCTCTATGCGACTCGCCATTACAACCACGTTTATTTTCCTCTACATTCTTCTTCTCCTCAGACGTTCTTCTTCGTTGGTAGGGTTGTGTGCAGTCTTGACAAACAATAACAAACAATACTGCCCCCAGACATTCAAGTAGTGCATTGCAGTTACAAAAACCAATGTGGTTCTTTGTGACTGGAGCGTCTATTGAAGTTTCTGTTTATGATGCGGCGACAATAAAAGATCTGCATTGACGTCGTCGATTACGTCAACTAATCGTTGCAGCCCTAATCTGGACTCAAAATTAATTTGAATAAAAGTGTGCTTTTTCCAGTGAACTCTCTATCAAATAACATTAGACACCTTCACATTTATCATCGTAGATCAATTTAAATACCTAATAGTAAACATCACAAGTAAAAATAAAGGTCTTTTTCAACAATATTTTGCAGACTGCATGGAAAAACCTAAATAAAAAGGCCTATTTTGCCTGTGTTCCTTACCCTGGATTACCTGTTTAATTACAACTAATATTAAAACTTGGTAACTGTTTAATAAGCAGAGATTAATTCTCATGAAAGCACAGAAAGGATATCATGCATGTAAGGACAATTCTCTGCTCGGGCACAGAATCCAGTAATATAAAACTTGCATAATTCTTTCTTCTTCGGTAGCTCAATATCATGGCTGAAGTTGCAATGTTCACCCTAATAAACAATGAATAAAAAAATAAAATAAACATTATTTGTACACATAAAAGAGTGATAAAACATATTAATTGTGATGCATATAATATACATACAAACACTTCAGGAGCTGGACCAGTTGGGCAGCAAATCAATTCTTCCTTGTAGGAACAACTAGGTACATTTTTCAGTAAAATGCAACATCATATATGCTACCTGTCAACCACGTAATTAAATTTTACATTTACAAATGAACTGTTATTGTTATTTTCTGACTCTACCATGGAGTAGTGCTACGCCTGGATAACACCACTGCAGCATTTACTTTGACTTGTAAAAAATGTATTATGAACCATGACATAGAACTCTTTATACTATGGAAAATATTTGCAACCTTACTTAAAATATTTCCGGGTCAAAGGATATAAACTACAAAAATGTGAAGAAAGCTATATGATTCATACATTTAACAAGCAACATTCCAAAGTATGTCTGTGAAATACAAATTGTTTTATAAGACAACTAAATACATCTTCCTGATATCATACGTTAATAAAGCAAAAACTGAGCAGCAGACAAAATTTGCAGTAACAACTCTCACCCAAGTGCATCGCCCTTCAATGTAGTACTTGCAGATGACTTTGCCCTTCTTATCAGACAGTTGCTGATGAGACTTATCCTGATCATTCCTACGCTGACCACCTCCTCCGTCATGCTAAAATGTTTGGAAAAAGGATAATTGGATATAAGGAGTCAAGCCAAATATAGGTAGATATGTTTATCTGTATTTAATGAATTAAAACTTGCTTAAGTGCAACCAGAATAAAGACAACATATTCAGCACTTTAACCAAGGAGCATGCAGGCAAAATATATCCATATTTAAACCTTATATACATATTTTACTGTTTCTAAAATATCAAACAGCCTAGTATAACAAAAGTAAAACTTTGTCACTTTATCATTCATTACACAAAATAGAAAAATATTGAAATAAAGGTAAATCGCAGATATTTTCAATCCAGTGTGTGGAGCAATAACAAGTCAATGATTCACAGTAATTGATCCATAATTACATAAAATGCCCACATGTAAAAGTTATATTATGCACCCAAAACTGGCAAGAGGCCAACATGATGAAAGATTATTCACAAAGCTGCTACCTTATGCTTCCAAACTCATCCCAATGCTAAAAAAAAAAATGGTGGTAACTCCAAGGTGCTTTAGCCATAAAACTGTTAAAGCAGCTCTCCTAATGATACCACAATATGCACTTGCCTGTCTGTCAGAGCGAAGAATAGTGGGACCAGAAAAGTCATTTAAGGAGTGAAATGCTGAAGCAAGACCCACCCTCCACAGTGTTTGCACCCCATTAACAGAGACAAAAAATAGTTTCAGCAACCCTTTTTAGGTTTGGAATCATTAGTAAATATAGCCTTGGGCACTTGTCTTCAAAAGCAATACAATGTGAAAGAAGAGGGGTATATTGGCACATACAAATGAGTGAAAGAAAGCTCGAGTAAAAAGACATGAAACTCATTCACTTGTACAGAAACAGATTTGGGGAAGAAATATTTTATGTAACAAAAAACAAAATACATCTATTTCAACTAGTACAACCTGCAGATTTTGTAATCAATTGTTAAAGCACTTTTAACAAACACAAAAAATGTAAACATATATATTAAAAAAAGTCTTAAAGGTGTCCATCCATACTCTTCCGCTTATCCGAGGTCGGGTCGCAGGGGCAGCAGCTTGAGCAGAGAGGCCCAGACTTCCCTCTCCCCGGCCACTTCTTCTAGCTCTTCCGGGAGAATCCCAAGGTGTTCCCAGGCCAGCCGGGAGACATAGTCCCACCAGTGTGTCCTGGGTCTTCCCCGGGGCCTCCTCCCGGTTGGACGTGCCCAGAACACCTCACCAGGGAGGCACCCAGGAGGCATCCTGATCAGATGCCCGAGCCACCTTTATCTGACTCCTCTCGATGCGGAGGAACAACGGCTCTACTCTGAGCTCCTCCCGGATGACTGAGCTTCTCACCCTATCTTTAAGGGAAAGCCCAGACACCCTGTGAAGGAAACTCATTTCAGACGCTTATATTCGCAATCTGATTCTTTCGGTCACTACCCATAGCTCATGACCATAGGTGAGGGTAGGAACGTAGATCGACTGGTAAATTGAGAGCTTTGCCTTATGGCTCAGCTCCTTTGTCACCACGACAGACCAATGCAGAGCCCACATCACTGCGGACGCCACACCGATCCGCCTGTCGATTTCACGCTCCATTCTTCCCTCACTCATGAACAGGACCCTGAGATACTTGAACTCCTCCACTTGGGGCAGGATCTCTCCCCCAATCCTGAGAGGGCACTCCACCCTTTTCCAGCTGAGGACCATGGTCTCGGATTTGGAGGTGCTGATTCCCATCCCAGCCGCTTCACACTCAGCTGCGAACCGATTCAGAGAGAGCTGAAGATCATGGCCTGATGAAGCAAACAGTCTGCTGCCAGTTTATTTAATTGAAAACTGCTAACAAACATAATCACTGGAAACATTTGCTCAACGTCAATGAGTGAAAAGGTGTCTATGTAAAGCCTAGTGAACAAAATAAAATTGTGGCTTGTCAAAGCTTTTCTGATCTGGAGTTGTGGATAACAGACCGTGAGCCTGTACAGTATAAAATGTAGTCTTGTTCATATCATCTGTTAATTTTTCACTGCAAAGATAATGAATATTTAGATAATCTACAGTGGGTATAGAAAAGAATCACCCCCTTCGAAATATTCCCATTTTTTTGCTTTACACACAAAAAATATTTATTCCCAGCTTTACTTACTCAATGCAATCTATAACATTCAAGTGAAAGATATCACAGATACAGTTCAGAAAAATTATAAAAAAAATCAAAAACAAGACATACTGAGATTAATAAAGGATCATCCCCCAATGTCAATAATATGTTGAACCACCTTTTGCTTTAATGACAGCCATGAGTCTGTTGGGATACTTCTCTGTCAGCTTTGCACATCTAGATTGAGCAATATTTTTCCACTCTTCTTTACAGAACTGTTCAAGTTCTGTCAAATTGGATGGTGAGCGTTGGTGGACTGCTATCTTCAAATCTTTCCACATATTTTAATGGGATTTAGGCCTGGGCTCTGACTGGGCCACACAAGGACATTCACTTTTTTCTCCTTCAGCCACTGTGTGGTCAATTTTGCTGTGTGCTTTGGGTCGTTGTCGTGTTAAAGGTGAACATTCTGCCCATCTTCAACTTTCTGGCAGAGGGTAGCAGATTCTTCAAGAATTTGACGGTATTTTGCCCCATCCATTTTTCCTTCTACCCTAACGAGAGCCCCAGGCCGTGGCAGAGAAACATCCCCACAACAGGATGCTGCCACCGCCATGCTTTACTGTAGGTATGGTGTGTTGTGGATGGTGAGACGCATTGAATTTTCGCCAGGTGTACCGTATGGTATTGGGGTCAAATAGTTCGATTTTGGTCTCATCTGACCATAAGACCACTTGGCATCAAAATTTTCAAGGTGTATTCTGGCAAGGTTCAAACGAGCATTAATGTGGCCTTTCTTGAAAAGTGGCTTTTTCCTTGCGACCCTCTCGAACAAGCCACAATCTTGGAGCGCTTGTGAAATTGTTGTCACATGCACACAATGACCACTCTTTGCCATAAAATCCTGTAACTCCTTCAAAGTGGCCATTGGCCTCCTGGTAGCCTCTCTTACCAGTTTCCTCCTTGCTCTTCCATCCAGTTTGGAGGGACGGGCAGATCCAGGGAGGGTCCTAGTAGTGCCAAATACTTGCCACTTCATTATTATGGACTTTATTGTGTTCCTTGGGATTGATAAAGCCTTTGAAATTGTTTTGTATCCATCTCCTGCCTTATATCTGTCCACAACTCTATCCCCAAGATCTTTTGAAAGTGGCTTGCCACCCATAGTCAGTTGTTTGCTGTCATTTGCACTACCTAGCAAGGAAATGCTCCAGGAACAGCTGTTTTTATGCTTCACTAATCACACTGATTACAACTGATCACAAGTGGAGGCCAGTAATCAGGGTCTGCAATGGAAATGGTGGTTACTTATACCCGATTGAGTTTACAAATATTGCTTAGGAGGGTGATCCTTTATTAATCTCAGTATGTCGTTTTTTATTTTTTTTAAATTCTTCTGAACTGTAGCTGTGATATCTTTCACTTGGATGTTATAGATTGCACTGAGTAAGTAAAGCTGAAAAAAATACTGGTTTGTGTGTTTTCATTTAAGGCTGTAAAGCAAAAAAAAAAAAGGGAAATATTTTGAAGGGGGTGATTCTTTTCTATACGCACTGTATATCCTCATACAACACACACGTCCCTTCCATTTACTGCATATAGACCTTTGGAATAAATTCAGGTAAAAACAGTATATTTCCTTCCATTTTAATTTGTAAACCACATTAACACTCAAATACTTCACGTATGCAGCATTACCGCATTAATTTCTAGAAATAATGCTTTTATTACATTATAGAGATTAAGCACACACCGTGCAACCTATTAAAATCACATGGAACTAAAACATAAAATTTTACATACTAATGCAATCATATAAATTATTTAAATGTCTTAGTCTCTGTTTAAAATATTTTTAAACAATAATTTATGTTACGTATGCAAGATGTTTATTTCTTAAACTGCTCAATAGCTCTTCCATATTAATAACAATTTAATCAAAGTGGCCTTGCTTACGAAAAGGAAATATTCTGTGTTTCAAAACACACTGCTGTTCAAATACAAGAATAAGAAAAGCAGTTTGTGATGAAATAAGACATGCACAAAAGGGAAACAATTTTATAGTGCACACAGTCTGTGATGATTTAAAGAATTTGTATTTGAGTATATTTTCAATTTACTATCAAACACAAAATAAATTATTTTAACCTAAGACCAATCTATCATCAAAATGGCTCAGAATTACTGGCACTCAGCTACCATAACTGGAAGATATCTTCACTACTCGCTGCAGCAGAAAAGCAAAAAACACTTGTAAAGATTCAACCCAACCCGGCTCTGGCATTTTTACTTCTCTGCCCGCTGGCAGGCGCTTCAGAGCCCAGCATGCCCACACTACCTGACTTAAGAACAACTTTTATCCCAAAGCAATCAGCCTATTAAATGCACTGATCACTGTCCCTTTCTATAAGAGAAACCACCACTGATTGAACTGAACATCTGCATCAACCACACATAGTCATACTCTTACACACGATCCATTTGGAACTCATGACAATTACACTGACTGTAATCTTCACTGTGACTTAATTTATTATCTATTTATACTTAAATGTTTACCTTTACTTTTACTCTGTTTATATTTGTAACTGCATTTCTCATAGTTTAATGTTTACTTAGTTTATTATCTACTCTTATATACTTTTATGTAAAGCATCTACAGGATTGCTCTAAGCAATATTTCATTGTATTGTACAGTGACAAAAGATATCTTGTGTCATGCATTTAACTGTAAAAATAATGAACTCAAAAACAGTACTTGCTATAGTAGGTATCTAAGTTTATAAACTGTATTCTTCACTATCACATAAAACAATTTGACCCTTCTGAAACACCTTGTGCTGATGTTTCACAGTGTTTAAAATATTGCTTTAATAACTGATTATGAAACTCAAGCGCAGGTCATGAAATAAGCTAATATCCAATCTCAATACAAACTGCACATGATCTACATTTATGTGCATGTAATATCAGCACAAAATTTTGTAATGTTTAAAACTTACAGCATTAAAAAGAACACATTTTAAATTTCCGGTGCTGTTTCAAAACATTTTTGTGTGTATATTATATTCATATATATGTGTACGTTCAAACGTCTTTACAAATTGTATACTATGAAGACTGAACAGATCACATTCTCAGTTTGGGAAGAGAGAAAATATTTTAAATTAAAACAAAGAAAATGGGTAAAATATTCAGATACAAATTCCATGACAGCACACAAACACTAATAATTCCATTGTTTTAAGAATGCAATCATATTTTACTCTACCATGTCACAAAAAAATTAAGGAAACTTACAAATTCTACATTTCTGATGGTTTTTCATTGTTTCTTTCATCTTTCCCACTAAACACATTCACTGTACTGAGAGATGTACAAAAGCATTTTACTTACTCCCATTTCCACATCTCCATTGTTTTCTTCATCATTCCCTCCACAGTCACCTCTGCCTCTACCTCGATTGTTTCTACCTCGGCCACGACTCATACCACGACCTCCCTTTCCCCGGACACGTCCACGCCCTCCTCCTTTGGCACCTGCAGCAATGAAAAGACGAGAGAAATAAAAATACGTAACTACATTACTAGAAAAGGCAAAATTCCAAAAAAAATTTACATTTTTTTTTTTTTCCAAAAAAGCTGAAATGTTTTGCTGTTTATTGAGATTAGGAATGAGTTGCAGATTCACTACAACCATTACCACAGCATTTTTAAAATTCATAAAAAATAAAGGAATATTTAATGCTGTAAATAAAACAGTATGAATATATTAATACGCTTTTTACAAAACTACAAAAAATCTTCATAATTGGACAATAATTAATTTTCAAAGTGATAACCTTAATAAATGATCATAAGTACTAACTGTATTAACTATCTAAAACAGGTGGAAATCTCACTAAGCAATGTAGCCTTAAGTGGATACAGCATTAACATTTGCAGTGCACCATTTATTGGAAAGTATCTTGTAATGCATGCAATAAATAATTGCACTGCATTTTTTATTCCAACAGATGGTGCATCACAAACGTTACCAATTCTATTACAAATCCTATATCAATTACAGTATGATAGACCCAGCCCCGATACAGACACAAATATTCAGACACTTGTGTTTTTATTGAGATGGATTAAGAAAGGGATAAGCAACTCTGAGAAAACTAATTTAAAATAAATATAAAGATTACACATGAAATTAATCCACCACACTTTGCACACTATGTGTGCATAAACACACAAGAAAACAATTTTATGAAAATAGCAAATAATATCCAAAATCTATCAATTAACAAGATGAAAAGATTCCCAGTATCCATTTATTCACTTTCCTACTTGACAATCACAGTAGATTGGAATATGGTTATTTTAGTAAAGGTCTCAGTGGCAAAATGCCGAGCTAAACACACCAGGCCATCCTTTCCCCAAGAACACTCTTCAGTTCCTCTTAGGCAACTGCCAAAGCACACAAAGGCAAGTCAGGATACAAACATATGTCTCAGTTTTCAGAGATCATTCCATGGAAGGTGCCCAAATCACCTCAAATAGCTTGCCTTCACCCAGAGCAGCTGCAGCTCTATTCTGAAGTTATCCTGTACTGTTCAGCTCCTCATCCTTTCATGAGCAGCGAGTCCATTAACCCTGTAGAAGAACCGTATTTTGGCAAGGATATAAAAGGATCAGTATATCAAAATCTTCAACCAAGGACATGGCTGCTGTTTCACCAACACATTTTGGTACAATAATCGAAAAACTATTACTGCATCAATAATTTTCTTGTCAATCTTACAATCACTAACACTGAATCGTCAAAAAGATCTAGCTATTTCAACTCCTCAACTTCAGCCAGCTGCTCCTCCACAACCTGTAGCTGCAAATGGCTCTAATACGCACACAAAACATCATAATCTGATGGAGCCAAAAGGACATGTTCAACCAGAAAAAGCAAACATGCAACCCTTGGGTACACAGGCACTACCACACTTCAAGCTTCAGCTGGGGCTATATAACCTTTCTATGAAAAGCACAAACATGCAAGCTGAAAAGGCGCACCCTACAGACTAGATTTAACACCACGTAGGTAAACACAACTCTTGTGCAGTAAAATCAAGCACCACACGGTATCCAGCATTTGTCCCAGAAATATATATACCTTCTATAGGGAAAAAAGTCACAAGCCACTTTTGTCACAGGAAGTAAGCACTAATACAAATGGATCTATGGTGATAAACTTTATGCTGTAGTGTATGTTCACGCAAGTTAATTAAAATTAAATATTTGCTATGGTAATAGTAAAGGGATGCTGTTTTGTCCAGCGCAGAGACCCTAGGCTGATTCCAGAACTGAAAAGTATGGCCTATATGGAGAGACTGAAGGGGTTGAGCCTTTTAATCTTAAGCAAATGGAGATTAAGAGGTGGCATGATCAAATTATTTAAAATCAATAAAGGAATTACTACAGTTGATCCCAGCTATTACTTTAAAATAAATTCTGCAACAAGAACGTGGGGACACAGTTCAAACTCATTAAGGGCAGATTTTGCTGAAATGTTTGTAAGATTTTCTTCACGCAAACAACCAAATAGTGTGGTGGAGTGTAGAGTTTAGGAACCTTCAAATGTCAATATAATGGTAATTTTGGATAATCTAGATGAATGGGATGGACAAGGTTATTTGGCTTAATGGCCTGTTCTTGTCAGAATTGTTCTAATGTCTCATTCTAACAATCCTGTCAATTAACTGAAGAATCAGCAACACCTTCGGTTTTTGAATTGCAACACCAATATTAAGATGGGATTTGCAGTACCCTAAAAAGCTATTCTTTCATCAATCAATCAATACATTTCCATTACTTAATAAACCAAAGCAATCTCAAAATGCTTACCTGTCTTGCCACAGACCAAAATTCACAAAATAATTTATTTTTAGAAACAAAAGATTCAGATGTTTAAAGATCTGGGGCCTCATGTGTAAACGGTGCGTACGCACAAAAATGTTGCGTAAGAACGTTTCCATGTTCAAATCGCGATGTATAAAACCTAAACTTGCCATAAAGCCACGCACATTTCCACAGTAGCTCATACCCTGTTGTACGCAAGTTCTGCGCTCGGTTTTGCAGACAGGCAGCACCCAGCGTCAAAGCAGTGCTACTGTTCCTGTGTGATTACCCTTTCTTTAATAGATCCACATCCCTGACATGGCTTTATAAATACACTGAAATTAACCGCATATTGTTTATTAGTTTAATGCATCTGATTGTAATTAACCTGTAACAATATAATGGTCCACAGAATGGTCAAACTATTCCAAATACCATAACTGCTTTAGTGTTGTTACTCTCACTGCACCTTCTTCTTCTTTCAGCTGCCCCCGTTAGGGGTTGTCACATCGGATCATCTTTTCCCATATTACTCTCATTACACCACTCGGTGTATTTATATTACTGTATCTGAGTGTGGAATCACAGCTGTACAGCAGTTGATTGGACAAAGAATTATCGGTATACAGCATCAAGCACACACTGCCTCAGCCATGCTGTCTATTGAACTTCTCTCATAAGGCAAATGCTTCAGAGCCTTTCTTGTACAGACCTTGTGGTTCAGAAACAGTTTCATCCTAGGAACTATTAATGCACTCAATCAGTCCATCAAGTGCTCCTTGTAGAACTGTTTGTACTTATAAGTACAATTACCTCACTGTAAACTTGTGATACAGTTATAATATTGTACAACCTGAGCCACTTTATAAAGCGCATATTTACATATGATGATGACATCATTTTTAAGATGAAATGCAGCAAAATATGTTTATCACACAGATAAATCTAACTTCATTTAAATAATCTATATTGTTAATAATTAAACATGGGAGGACATGGTGCCACAGCGCTAGCGTGCCACTGGCGCTCCATTCACGGATTGTTCCTGCCTCGCCCTGTATTCTTGCTGGTGCTGACGCGACACTGGAAGAATAGATGGATAGAATAATTAAACACATACCACAAAGATATTTAAATTTTCCTTAAAAGTTCTGAAGAATCTGCGATCTAAGCTTACAGATGGCTTAACGTCTATTACAGAGCTGACTGTATGGCAATTGGGTATTTGGAGAAAGAAAAGGACAGGAATTGGAGGTTAGTACATTTGAAAGAGACAGTACTGCTACAATAAAGTATTTCATCAAAGGTCCTGCAGCAAGCATCTTGCGTGAGACATGAACAATCACTGCGCCACCGCGTCCCCATGTTAAATAACATGCTTTAACTCCTATCATCATTAAAATAATATCACGTATACATCTCAGTATTTTAATTATTCAGAGAGCTGTAATATCACGAATGTAATGGATTCTGTGTCCTGTTGGAGGAAGAGAAAGCCCGGAAGCACATAGTGATTCACACACACAGAATATCAAATACAAAACAAAGCATTTAACGTGCTATTTTAGTTAAGATGGAATTTGAGAAACTAGTAAATTAAACAATTTTAAGATTAAGTTTATGATGTTCTACTTTAATGACAAAATAAACTATGTGATTAAAGTGGAAATTACGAGATTAAAGTTGACATTTTGTGCTTTTTTCCCCCACTGTGTGCCTTTTTTTTTTCTTTTTCTCTGTACCCTAATAAGCTTTCATATGACACTCAGACGGTGAGCTACGACTCGCCTTTTCACGGCGACTTTGATATCTGACAACTTCTTTTTTATTTCGGGCACTGTGCGACTTTGTGAAGTTAAGCTTTTGAGTTTCTCCAACATGCTATGTCACTCAATCAGCTTCCTTTTGTTGTTTATACCACTGTTTAAACCAACAAATAATACGTTTTTCCTTGCCTCCACTTGGTATTTACTGAAATTCTATTTTCCCTCGTGCTTTTGCCATTGACTTTTCAAAGAACACTGAGCTTAACACTAGAATTACCAGAGCCTACGAAAAAACTCGTAGGTCCGTCCCACCTTAAATCGCCTCTCAAAACCGTTCTCACCTCTCCGCCAGCATCTTTTGTTAATCTAAATGTGCTGATAAAAGAAAAGCTGTAAGTAGCCGGCTATTCCATCCCCCCCAACGACTTAGAACGTGCACAAACTTCTCCCAGCTCATGCCTTGATTATCTGGGAGTGAAGTGGAGTTTTAGAGTGGAAATAATAGATCATTATTTGGAATACACGCATTTCACGTGTGTTCTGTTTCTACAGTAATCCGTGTAAACACATTTTTAAAACAGAAACGTTTTTCATATTGTAGTAGTAAATGACAAAATGTAAGCATAAACTATATAATGTATGAAGCCTTAAGTCCAAATATCAAACACATTTACAAAAGGTAGAAATAACAGAACAAGTATACCTTTATTCAAAAATATAACTGCAGAAAAAAGCCACCTTAGTATGCCACATTGACACATACTTACTACAATTGCCACGGTAGCATAATGGTATCAGCCGCTGACTAGTAGTCAAAAGGTCATGAGTTCGATCCCGCGCGATTCAGTTTTGAGAGGTAAACTGCCGTTATTCTTACTATTTTATAATAAAAACATAAATTTGATTTCAGTGTGTAACGGCCGGTGTAGTTTATGATACTTGTAAAGGTTAGTTTTTTTTTTATTCACTTTTCATTCTCTCAGTCGTGTTCAGGATCCTTCCCTACACCCCCCCCCCCCCCAAATTGAGAATGCTGTTTTCACATAAAGATGTGCTATAGCTCTGCAGCGTATTTGTGACTGCATTCTCGTACCAATGCTTGCGAACTGAAGAGCCTGCGTGCACTTTTCGTGGCATTACACGTCTATTTTTTTGAGCATGCCCGTGTCGCTCAAACACAGGAACATATGTTGGTGTAAAAGAATAACAAAACAAGTGCACTTTTATTCTAGACTATACGTGAAGAAAAAATAAAGCAAGTTACAGTAGGCGGTTGATACGACAGCTTGCGTGGTGCACTGCTAAGAACTGCTGATTTCCGATCCGTGCTATATAAAATCATCACATTCAAATATTAACAATTCCCACACACCCTTCCTACATTCACGACATGTGTACTTGTTGCAGTGTACACATCTCTCTGTGCTATGGTTCCTATTACACTGAATGAGCACCTGACATTGTACTTTCTTCCCTATACAAATAACATTCGAGTATAGCGAGTCTCCAAATAAATCACATTCGAGCTATATCGCGTCTCCAAATAAATCACATTTGAGTTATAGCACGTCTTTATGTGAAAAAAAAGCAGTGTCAGATTGGGGGGGGGGGGAATCGTGGACGCGACTGAGAGAATGGAACTGAATTAAAAAAAAAAGCTAACCTTTATAATTATCATGCATTTACACTGGCTCTTACAGACTGACTGAAATCAAATGTATGTTTTTATTCTAAAATAGTTCAATACATGCAATATTATTTGAAAAAGAAGAGCGTCAGATCGGGTTTGAATACACGCTGACGCTGTTACAAAAGGAGTCTGCTTATTCAGTGCAGCAGTTTCAACACACAGTACATGCAATATTATTTGAAAACGAACAGCGTCAGATCGGGCACATATTCAAACCCGATCTGACGCTGTTTGTTTTCAAATAATATTGCATTAGTGCGATGATGTTTTTACATATATTGTCTCTTTCATTCATCTTGCGGTTTGTAATCAGTGACCGCGTGTTTTTTCCCCGATCTTGCCAGTTCGCACATGTTGCTGTATGGTGGTGTTTCTTTTGTACTCCAGGACATGCAGAAGACAGAATAGTACAGAGCAGTAAGTTCAGCGCTATATGCAATCAGACAGAAAGACAGACAGGTAGAGAAGGCACTAGATATATAAATAAACAGGGAAGGCATTGTATAATAGATATATAAAAAACAGCTAAGGGGATAGATATATAGAAAGGAAAGGCACTATATGATAGGCAGACAGGGAAGCTCCTATATAATAATAAAATTACTGTTATTACTATATAGATAGACAGGGAGTTCAGGCAGGCAGAACAGCGAAGGTTAAAAATAAATAAATTTTCTCCCTACCGGAGATTCGAACTCGGATCTCTTAAGGTATTGTGCTCTAATTGACAAAATCTTACCGGTACGCTACGGAAGTCGATGTAAAAGTCCTGAACCTTTTATGAAAGTGTATTTGCTCTTTGGCTGTCAGGCTTCACACGTTTTATAGTTTATGTCTACATTTTGTGACATTTATTACTGAATTATGAAAAAGTTTCTGTTTTAACATTGTGTTTACGCAGATTACTGTAGAAACGGAACACACATGAAACGCAAGTGTTCCAAATAACAATCTATTATTTCCACTCTAAAACTCCACTTCACTCCCAGATAATCGAGGCATGAGCTGGGAGAAGTTGGTGCACGTTCTGAGTCGGTGGGGGGGATGGAATAGCCGGCTGCTTGCAGTTTGTTTTTATCGGCACATTTACAGGACAAAGGAGGCTGGCGGAGAGGTGAGAGCGGTTTTAAGAAGCGATTTAAGGTGGGACGGATCAACGAGTTTTTTCGTAGGCTCTGGTAATTCTAGTGTTAAGGGCTGTTTATATTGATTTACATATTCAAAGAGGCGTAATTCTGGGAGGAGTTGGGGTGGGGCAGCAGGCGTGTGCGTGTTCGTTAATTTTCACACTGACTGGGATTTATGTAGCGGAAGAACATGGAAGCTGGCGTTCGCACAGATTTATGCATCTGGATTTTTCTGTACGTAAGCACATTTACGCTTTTGTGCTTACTTCATGTTATAGTGTGAATTCTACGCACGGCGTTATGCATGAGGCCCCTGTTGTTTAAACACTCATTTATAAACCCCATTTTCTTTACTATCAATCCAGAACAAATATCTTAAGACCTTTAACAGCTTTTCCCATAAACCTGATAACTCACCCCCGCGCCCTCGATTTGGACCCTCTTTACACTTCCGATATTGGTTCAGTTCTTTGGAGTAGTCATCATAGTCATCATCACCCATGTTGTCATAATCCTCATCACCATACTAAAAGACAGGTTTTGAGAAAAAAGAATATGAAAAAAACTGATCTTATGAACACACCTTCATATAAATTATGAAACAACCTATACTGGTCCAAAATCACTCTATTAGATAGATAGATAGATAGATAGATAGATACTTTATTAATCCCAAGGGGAAATTCACATAATCCAGCAGCAGTATACTGATACAAAGAAACAATAGAGATAAAAAGGTAAAAAGATAAAGCAAGATGTAAATTTGTGGTAGCAACTTACTGCTCTATACATAAGTCACTTTAAAAAGAAAGCCTACACGTTATTGATTACAATTGTTCGTAAGTACTTTTTATCTAGATGTTACACATTTTTATCAGAAACATTAACAAATAGGCTGCATCACTTTCATTAACCACATACAATATATTCACACTTTCAACCTCACCTCCATATCTTCACTGTATATCATGCCATCACCATCATCAGTGTCACCTCCCATTTTGTCCCGACCTCTTCCTCTGCCTCCACGACCTGCTCGTCCTCTCATTCCACCACCTCTTCCACGACCTCGCTGGCTCTTTCCACCTCGACCTTTTGCACCTGTAACACATAAACCTTCGTAACATATTCAAACTGTGAACACTGAATACAAGTTCTTCACATATCAAGAAGAAATATGTTATGTAATTGAAATTGTTGAATTCTGAATACACAGCACACACTGAATTGCTGACATGATTGTTTTCTGTACAATTATTACTTAGCACATACCAGGAATAAATGTAATACTCCCATTGAAATATTTATTTCAAATTACTCAAAAAAAATCATGTTTTCATGGAGAAATGAAAAACTTTCTGATACAATAGGCTTCAGTAGTGACTATCTGGGGTCAATGCTGGAAAACAGCAAACAATTTTAAACATCCCATGCTAAAAATCTCAAATCACTTGGGTCACATAATCTACATGCCAGACAGGGCTCTCCACAAATTAATAAGAGAAGAGGCAGGTCTTCCAATTCAACACTTCCAATTCCCCTGAACACACTTCACTTTCATGCAGTTTTCCAGAGGAATATATTAAAAAAATACTTCAACAAAAATATACATGTTTTAAAAACTGTGGGCATATAACTGTAAAATTAACATGAATTATGCAAATAACTTGAAATTTTATGTTTTAATATTGTTTGCCGTTGTTTTGTGTTGTTCCCACTGGTGTCTACTGAAGCCCATTTTATCAGAAAGTTACCCTTATCTTGGCCATCACTAAAATAATGTGGGCTAATGGGAAAAGATTTTGGCAGGAATACCGATTAAACATAAATAAACATAAAAACTGTAATTTAGCTAACACCTACAGCAGTTTTCTATGCACTTTTTTCAATGACATTTTTCATCTGGTTTCATAGTTTATAAAAGAGAGTAGATAATAAAATACATCTCCTTGTTAAATTCTGAAATGTACTACAGTATGATGTCCAAATATCACAAGCATTAATTCTTTGTTGTTATTTAGGTTTTATTTTTCAACACTCCCTACAAGTAAGTTACCGCCCCTCTTAACTGATTGATCATGCCATTTTAAATTTTGCTGAATTCAAATAATTTTAGTTAACAAGACCAGATCTCTCAAAACAGGCCTCTTTCACTTTAACATACTAAGTGGGCATGCAGTACACTGTGCCATAGACTTTTTTGCCTCTGACATAGAAGATCTTGGAAGTCTTCTGACACTCACCAAAATGTGCTCTAGTTAAATTTCACTTTATTAACACATTGAGTTCTGACCTGAACCACTCTACCAACTCACCTCTGCTTTTGTTGATGCCACCTTCCTTCGCCTTACGATACTGGTTCAGTTCCTTGGTAAAGTCATCATATTCTTCTTCCCCCATTTCTTCATCTTCTTCCCCCTCATAGTTGTCTTCATCATAATCGTCATAGCCGCCATAGCTTTGCTTTTCCATCTTCATGTAGCCCGCCTTTTTAGACATTGGAGCACCATGAGGAGGAGGAGGAGGGTAGCCTGGATGTGGCTATTAAAAATAGGCTCACATTAGAATGAGAACATAATTGGCCCAGTTTTCAAACAAAATCAATTTTCTATATTTTCCAACAAGCTTTTTTAAAAGTATCTCTAATTCACTTAACTCTAAAACTAGCACTGAAACCTGATCTATTGTGTGGAATTACAGTCAGTCTGTGGAGTTAACAATAGCAGCAAAATATCATGGGGAACAAAGTACACAATATAAATGAAGATAAATTGACACAAATATCTTTATTCTAAACATTAACCGATGACATAAAGAGGGCATATTGTGGAACAGAGGATATTTCTAACAAAAATATTAAGGTAGCAAGTGTTCAGAGTAAGGCTTTGTTAATATTAATAAATGTTAGAACTATGCTATATGGCTTCTTAACAGGTTTTCTCATATTTTAATAGGTGTACTTTTTAAATAGGACATTGGTTAATTGATGATTACATTATGACACTGCTCTTATTGTCTTGACGATTTTAATCCCAGAATGCCATACAAGGCACTTTACTAATCTGATTTTCCCATTCGTTAGCAATAATCTATTTTTCAGACCTGCTTTATCCAGCATGAGCACATGGTGCACATGGGGAGCTGGAGCTCATGTTGCCAACCTGAGGTATAGTCAAGACACCAACTTAGTATGCTGACAAAAGCAGCTGCAGCACTCAGAAAAAAAGATACAGGACCACTGTTATAAATCAGTGGTTCTTAAAACTTTTTTTAGCGACCCAATTTTACCTTTTTATGTCTTCGAGACCCAGAAACATTCCAGAGGTTAGTCCCTCTTAGAGAACCATTAATGCATATTACAGCTTAAAGTACCCATGGCAACCCCTTATAAGAATCTCCAAAAACCATACGTTGATTACATTTGTAAATCACGGCACAATCCAAAATCAACAACATGCAACCCATAGTTTAACTATTTAAACTATTCCACCAGTCTTTAAAAGAATACCTCATCACAATACAATTTACAATGCACACAAGAATACAACTGAAAGGAATAAGGCTGTGACAGAGGAGTTCAGCTACACACTCCCAGTTGATCTAGGGAGCCTCTTGAACCTGCTACCACTGATAAAGTACCCTAGGGGTGACCCAGCAGATGAGGACGCAAGAAATAATACAAAGGGGTAGGTACAAAAGTTCTCCAGTGCTTTTATTAAAAACAGTCAAAACAAAGTTCAGTGCAAAAATTCAATAAAAGCAGCGTCTGTAGAAGTTAAAAATCCCAACAAATAAATCCATTAAAAATTAGGTTAAAAACACAGGCAGGAAACTGTCCTTTACAATTCACAATTCCCTGGTACCTTCCTTTTAAAACTGATGCCTCTCCGTCTTATCATGATCGAGCCCCGCAGCATGGACAGCGGTCCATCTAACAGGCACAGACAACCTATTATTCCGGCCTGTGTTCCCAACACCAATCGTATGGCTGCCTTTCTCTCAGTTCCTCTCTTTAATCTCCTTTCTTTGATCTTTCACTTTTTTCCTGTCATTTTCTCCTTTCCAATTCTGTCGATCCTCCCCACTTCTGCCCTCTACAGGCTCCTTTATCCTGTAATCCACTTCCTAATTGGGTACGGGTGCGAGAAGCCCCTCCCTCAGAGGGAGTCATTTAGGGGCCTGACTGATCTGCCCATCTCCACATTTGTACAAGGTGAAGTCAGCCAATTCTTCAATTAACTGTGGAGCGAATGCACACCCACACCTGATTGGAGTCTGTACATTCAAGGAACCGTTACTTATTTAAAAATCTGCCACCTTTTTTTGAGCAGCAAATCCACTATACTACAAAGGCAAAAAGTTCAGTGCCATCAAACTTGTAAGCAAGGAAATTCCTCTGGCAAACATGTTGTTCTCCCTAAAGAACCAGACATTAATAAAATAAACTAAGAGATACAGTCATGCCTATAAAGTCAGTCATCTCTCAAGAGATGCTGCTCAAATAAAATATAGTTAAGAAAAATTTGAACAAATACATATGCTAAATATGCTTCTAGTGTAAATTGACAAATAAGAAAATAATCAGATAAGTAAGCTATTTACGCATCTGTAGGCAGTGAAAAATTAACTCCAAAATGACACTTAACATAAAGACTAATTTCCATAATATTTTGATCAGAATTTATGTAGTGATCATTTGCTTGTGGAACATGATACAGAATACGACTGCATAATGCCTCACTGTGACCAGCAATTCAGAAGTTTTCTTTCATTTTAGTCATACTGGTATGTGTCCAGACCACATTGTGTATGTGTGTGTTTTATATATATATATATATATATATATATATACACAAGGTTTTTATATATTTATCTATTTATTTATTTAAAGAGGTCCTATAAAAATGCAAAGCCATCATTTTTGAAGAAACATAAATAAAACAAAAAACTGCTTTTGGTTATTTTCAACATCGTAACAGAAAGAGTCAAATATTTATGTCAGTCATATATAGTCCAAAAACATAAAAATAAACCTGCAAAAAATGTATAATTTTTAATGGCTTATTTATTATTACATAATTGCCTCATGTGCACAACAACTGTGTAGGCTTAAAAGTCATACTCCAATTTGCATACTGATAAAAAGCACTTTTGGGGGAAAAAAATGCTAATTCTAACCAATTTATTCTTCAATAAGAATAAAGTTTTTTTTTTTTTCCTAAAATTAAATCAACAACAGATGCTATGATGGAATGGACAGCAAGTACAGAGCTCCTTTACTGAAATAAAATAGATGGTTCTGTTACTTACTGGTGGTGGATACTGGGGGCTATACTCCCGATACTTCCGGTGGCTTTTTTCTCCAGGGCTGTAGTCAGAATCATCACTGAAATCGGTGTAGTCATCACTGGATGAAGCATGACGCTACAGTGAAATCAAGTTTATAAAAAAAGACAATATAAACGTATTCTCTATTTCTCTCTAATCCCTAAATTTAAGTAAAAGTAGAAAAAGCAATCTGTGCTCTAGTAACACTACTCACTTTGTGTTTAGATTTACGCCTCTTCTTAGATCTCCTTTTTTCCTTTTCTCTTTCCCTCTCCTTCCGTTTCTTTCTTTTGCGACGGTGCACTTTTTCATCGTCAGAACCACTAGCATGTCTCTCTTTTTCTCTGCTGTGTCTCACTTTTTCTTGAGGTTCAGGAGTTTTGGGAGCCTCAACTTCTCCGCCATCATCCTCAAGTTCCCCTTCTTCTAACTCACCATCCTCCCTGCTGTATGAGAAAATTGAACAAAACATCATTTGATTTGATATCCTTTTTATTTATGCACTCTTGAACAAAATGGGTGGCTGGCCCTTTAAGGTCCATTACAATAAGTCCCGTCCTTATAATTAAAGTTGACAGATTAACGGTAAGCAGAAAAAGAGTAACCATTCATTTCAACAGAATTTGTTTTTTCTTTCAATTAATATTGCTACTTGGATAAGATTGTTACATAAATCTGCAGAACAAAATTAATTTGGAAAATCTTATATGATAGTCCAGTAAATCATTGGCAAAATCTTACAACGTAATCTGAATTTAACAATTCCTTTAAGCCACTTCTGCCGTCAATAAGTGGTCAATTATTTGACAAAAAGATGAGGTACCAACCAAGGCTTACAAATATTTGTAATATCTCTTACTTTGATTTTTAATAATAATAACTTCCTACAATAAAAAATGAAAACCAAGCAAATGTACTAAGTTTTATGCTTCCAAGTGTAAGGGTTAAAAAATGCAAGATTCATTTTAAGTTGAGTATTGCAGCCACATTGAGGAGGAGGTTGTTTATAATACTTTATAATCTTGAAAAAGTAATAAATCTAGAAAATGTGGGTTATCAATAGAAGTGTTATAAAGGTTTGAATTTTAATTTGTTTTAAAATAGGTCAACTTCCCTTAATGTGGTTATTTTGTTGTAAAATACACAAAGTTTAATGTTCCAATTCATTTACAATTCTTTAAATTCTTAAGACTCCATGTAAATGATAACTACTAGTGTAGTGTAGAAAGTATTTAAATATGAAAGTTGTATTCTGCAATTAACCAATATTTTGAATGAGCAACAGTTTTGGCACTTATAAAAATGGAAAAAGGTGTACAGTATATACTGTATGTATGCCGGCCTAACATCTCTTAATAGCTCACTACACACTAGACAAAAGGTAATGCAGTATACACCAAATATCACCAAAGAATTTTTAAAATTTAAAAAAAAAAAACATGTTTAATTTGTTATAGTTAGTTCGCTGGTAGACTGGTATAAAATCAGTACAGACACCAAGAAGAAAAATCACCAATGAGCACTTGATTCACTTCAGTGATTTTTTTTTTCCGTTTTATCCAGGTTTTTACTTAAATATTTATAAAAAAAAAATTCTCAGAAACAGCTATTGTACCAAGACCAGTGATTAAATAAATGTTCTGTAGCTTTTTAATATAAATATCACTGACCACATGCACATTCATATTTTTGTGAGATCATGCTAAATGTTGAAGTTAGCGAACAAAAATGTAAATAATTACTTTGCAATATAAAATATGGATGTAATTAATAAATGGAGCACTTTCATCGGATTACCTAGCATTTAAAATAATTAAAAGTCTGCATACAAAATACACAAGTCCTCTCATATCTGTATTATGTGAGGAAAATACTCCAGTAAAATAAAACACAAATATTCATAAACTAATAACCAGACAATTATTCCAGATAAAGTGTGGTCATGGGTAGATTACCCTTCTGGAGTACCTTAAACAGATTTATTTCTTGTCTCACTTTAAAGTTTCCAAGTAAATGTGTATGTAAACTACATGAATATCTACTGTATTAACACGTAATTTGGCAACTAATTCACAAATGTACAGTAATGAACACTCTGAAATAAAATAAAATGTTATCTGTTCAGCACAGGAGGAATCGAAGCCTTGACAACAGTGAAGAAAAAAATGTCAACTCCATGATATCCCTGGTACATTTTGAAACTAAGATCATTACAACTGCATACCATTATTAGAACACAGTGTCTAGAACACAGTTAACCTGAACTTGCAAAATATGTTGTGGATACCGCATAAAACATTTACTTAGCTAAAAGAGACATGTGAGGAAATACACTAACAACAGATTCACATAAATAGGTTTTTAAAATTGCCTAAATAAGACTGAAGCTCTGAACTATGTTACCAATTCATCTATAGGTACTTTAGAAAGAAAACAGGCCATATGACTGTACAGTGTAGAGAACACAGACACATAGCTCAAAAGGAAATATTAACTAAGCAACAGTGTACAAATACAAGAAAAAGCTTCTACTGGAATGTTGTGCAATAAACAGAAGCTTTTTGAAACGGGGCAAAGGTGAGTCTCTCTCTAAATATTTATAAAACACACTGCCTACATAGCTACAACTTTAATTGTCCCCTAGTGAAAAAGAAAAAAAAAAAAATCAGTGACTGAGGCTAGTTTAGGTAAAACAAAATTCTTTAATCTCATAAGCAAACACTGAGCAATCAGGATTGAAATGCTAAAGGAAACTCCATAATTTAGATAAAATAAATTTTAAATCAACAACTAATCTTAAAACCTTATAACTTGCATGACTTTTAATGAATTCTGCTTAATAGTTTGTCAGACCAGTTCAGGCAGCATTATAAGAGTGAGATCAATGTTTACCCTGAAGCCTAGGGCTATTTTCTGCACAATAGCTTGTGTACTAATTTGCACCTCATGGAAAAATATGTCGTTAGTCTTATTTTTCTTGACTCATCTTTTATCAAACCTACATACATTTTAGTTAGTCTTATCTCTTGTGACATTGTATTTTTTTAATTGCAAGTATAGCAGCATTTAGTAAGCTAACAACCTACTCTTAACTTTCGAAGCAGTTTCTCCTTCAAAATTAAAAACTGCACTTGTCCTGAGACCTCACAAAAGAATAAATGACTAAAACAAAATATTTATTTAGTTTGAGGCCAAATACTCCTTAACGATAGGAATAGCAAATATGTCAAAATATGACCTCATACATATTTAATATGCCATTAGAAAAGGCAAAAAGAAAAAATATACCCCACAGCAGTATTGAATTTATTGAAATTTGAAAATGCAAAATAATTTACTTAATTAAAAATATATATCCTAAATGTCCCTATTTACTTTTAATCAGTTAATTACTATATACATTGCATTTCTGCAAGCTGGTTGGTGGTTAAGTATGGATCTATGTACACGTTATTAAAGTAGCATATGCACCTATATGCATAAGTTATACACTCTGCTGATGTCTGACAAAGTGCACAGATCTTTAACTATGTGGACCATCTTCTATAGATGCAGAGTGGAGTCCATCCTCCCTGGCTGTATCAAACCCCAGCATAGCACCTTTTCAACTCAGGACAGCAAATGACTAGGAAGGGTGGTGAAGCTGGCACAGAATATTGTTCATACATGGTCCTTTGTGCTAAGAATGTACATATTACACACTGACTTGGAAAAGTAAAAAGCATCATTAGGGACCTCACCCTCCCTTCATAGATGCATTTCTGATTTATCCACCCTGGCAAGCGCTAAGGGACGAATTATACTCACAAAACTAGGTTCAGAGACAGTTTTTCAAGACAGGTCACAATACTCAACAGCCCTGATATATACACACACACTCCATACAGACAACTGCATTGTAGAACATAATGTGTCTTGCTTTATTGTACCATACCATAAGATTTCCAAACCCTGTTTAATACTGAGAAGTGTCAGGGTAGTGAGCTGGAGCCCACCTATGCAAGCACAGGGTGTAAGGCAGTAACAATCCCAGGATAGTGTGCCAGTCCACAATAGGGTAAACACATGCACCGGGGCCAACTTAGAGGCAACAATCCAACTAATTTACATGTCTTTGGACTGTTGGAGGAAACCCATGCAGTCACTCCGAGAAATTGCAGCTCAATGAAAAGAAGGGCCCAGGACGCGAACCCTGTTCTCCTTAATTCAAGGCAACACTGCGCCATCATCTTGCCCTCTATCTATTGTCTGATAGACAATCTATTGTATTCTCCATATTTTTCCATTATTGTACAGCACTCATTGGCCTGACAAATGAGGGCAAAACTAATTTTATTGTACTAAACACACCACAGTAAATTTGAGTTTCAAGCACATTATTATCATTTAATTCTATCATGCAATCTTTTAACTTATACGAAGTACAATCTATGTTCACATGATCTAAAAAGAAAAGTAGCAATAAATGTAGCTTACAGGCTAACCCTGGATAAGATACTGGTCCACTAAAGTACATACACATGCACATAACAGCAGTCACCTTTAAGGACTGTCAAAGGAAACTGGAGTCCCAGGATGAAAACCATGGGAACATGAAAAGAACATGCAAATTACACATATGGGGTACTCAGCTCAAGGACTGTGAAGCAACAATGTTAATTATTGTGTCATTTTAGAAACCTAATAACTTAGAAATCTTTTATGAAGTAACGCAGTTAAAGCAGAAACCCTGACAACATTTAAAAAGTATGTGAATAAGATACTGGAACAACTTTGTTACAAGCTTTCCAAATTGTCTGGAAAGCCAGAATGGGCATCTCTGATGTCACATTTTGTATTGTCTTAAGAAAGATAACTGTCAAACTAAATTTCCTTTAATGTATTTCTAAATTAACAGCATGAACATTTTAAATTCAATCTCTTATTATTTTGTTTATGCAGCTCTGTGCCTATAAGGGCTTTAATTATAAACACTGGAGCTATGGCACTGCATATGATGGGAGGATAATCTCCAATAAGCACCATATGCAGATGGAAAAAAAAAAGATCTATATATAAGTTTATATTTTATTTGCATGTAACAATGTGTGCCCTTGACAGATGTAGTTGGTTCATACTCAGCTTAGACTACAGACCTCTGTCACAAAGAATAAAATTAAACAAAAAGGATGGATAAAATATGAAAAACAATGTGCATTCTAATGTTTTTATCATTATAACTAAATTACTTCATAAAAAATGTGGAAATTTATTATCTAAACCTCTAAAAATTCACTCTGTTAAATTCAATTTCTGGTGAACTACACAGAATACATTTATTTCTGCTCAAAGTACGATAAAACCAGAAAACAGCCTAAAATCATGTGTAGATCATTACCAGCGGTTTAGAAACAGGCATAAAAAGATAAACCTGGAAAAACAACTAATCACTGGCAGCTAAAGTATTTTTTTCCAGAACCAGTATGACTGATTCTATTATTGAAAAGCACTTTGGCTGCAGCATTACTATGTTGTTTTAAATGTGCTATATAAATAAATTGACATTGACTGATTGGCTAAATAAATTTAAATCAGAATACTACAGCAAAAAGCAAGCTTTAATCTATGAGTTCACAAAATGCTAATTCTAAACTGATAAAATCAAACTACTAAATCCAACAAAAATGAATTATATCACATTAGTTTTATCATATTCACACAGGAACATAACAAAACTTGCTAAATTCCTTACTTTATAAGCACAGTAACTGTAATACTGAAAGTTCTTAACAGAATATTGGTTTATTCTTTAGACCAAATATTCCTATTCCACAGAAGAAAGCTTACAGAAATACCTATGAATACTTCTAAAGTAACTGGCATATTACTAATATGCGGATTTTAACTTTTGAAATAGTGACTTTCAAGCAAAAAATGGATATAGGTAGAATGCTCAAAGAAAACAATTTATGATATGTCATGCATATTACCATGAGTGTTGCTAAGTGGCAATTATTTTCATATTTATTTTCAGGCTGACAATACTGTTTACTTTCTCCTAAACATGTTCATACCCAGCCCATAAATGTGTGAATGGTGCCACTAATATGTACATATGAAACGTTCTTGTTTCAGTGAGCATTCTACATACTTTGTATTTACATGTCAATTCTCTATTTTCATATATAAATGAACTGAATTAAATGTTAATGCAAAAATAAAAATTAATTCCCATGAACTAAACTTAAAAATAAAGCAAATTAATTCAACTACTTTCAAGCACACTAAATCAAGTTGCACAATTGGGTCTTGAAGGGTCTACCCCATCAGCAAAGTGTGTATGGCTGAAACTAGCCATAATCAGGATACCACTGCATTAAAGAGAACACTCTGGTAAACTTACACTCAGTTAATTTAAACTTGACAGTTAAAACTGTTTATCTTTGAGATAAACAGAGGAAAACAATACAGACACAATGGAGAACATGCAAGCTCTACACAAGAAGTGAATGAGCTAGTACTTGAATGTTTCTGTTTTACATTAATTAAAACAGTGGCTAAAAATGGAAATATAGGCCATTGCTACCTTTACATAATTTTAAGAAAATAATTAATTTAGTTTAAATTATGTCACAGATAAAGGATATAATTAAATAGGGAGAACTGCCAATTTATTTTTATTAGTTATTCTAAAACACTCTGGATTTTCATAATGAAAAATGACAATTCATGTTGGTATTTGTAAGCTTTTTGCTATAAACGTCTATGAATAAACACACCTTTCAGTTACAAGTTTTCACGCTAAATAAAAAAAAGATCATTTATCTTCTTGACCTATCTAGTCCAATGCTGAGCTGCAAGAACACTGTGCCTATGCCAACAAAACTGGACATGAGGCAGGAAATGGCCCAGGCAACAAATTAATAATAATCAGCACCACAAAATGCTTATATTCATTTATTTTGTGAACTCAGAATTCACTTTTAGGGAGTCAAAGACTATCCTGGCAGGTTGCCAGTCTTTCACTGTGCACACTTATATGCATCTATACTTGTTACAACTGACCCAATTTTATATTCTCCCAATAAAACTGACTTGGAAATCTTTGGGATATAGGGATAAACTGAGAAACCATTTAAAAACATGCAAACTCCACACTAATCTAGAACTATAAAGCTATGACACAGTCCTAACACATCATGATAATTCTGCCCTATACAAAAGGTTCAGTAAACATAAATATTTATTTATATTTATGTTATATGATTACTCTGCTGAAACTGAACTTATAAGGAAAGCTCAAAAGAAATCTGTCTTCAAACTAATAATGGCATTACACCACTTTATGGTAGATTTATGGTATTAAATGTAACTGATCAAAATTATGTGACTGGTTTAATCCCCAACTATGTGGGATATAATTAAAATCATTGCTACTGAACAAGACAGACAAGCTCAAACATTTGGTCTCCCCTCATTTGTAAAGACTGAAATTATTTTGTTAAGTTGGCTGAGGCTATTTTAATCTCCATCTAAAAAAACACTGACAACATGCATATTTTTTTAATTAATTTAAAACTTATGCATTTATTATTAAAAGTAGCAGATAGGCTAAAAATTAGAAAAATGCTAAAATTAAGTAGGCTAAGGGTTGTCAACATCTAGTATGATACGAAACCACAGTATCATGTAATAAAATGCATTAGCAATGAATCAGAATGGATATAGGTAACAAAAAATAATGCAAGGCAAGCACCAGCCTGGATGGAAAACCTATAATGTCTGTTGAGGAAGTTTCTACTGTGAAATAAATTAAAAAAAAAAAAAAGTATTGTAATTTGAGGTGAACAAGTGAGTCAGTATCCATACTACTGTAACTTCCAAGTGGGCCTAACCTCTCAAACGTGAATTTTACACAAACAATACATATATAAACACACACACATAAATATATATATATAAAATATCTATATATATTCATATATATATTTTATATATATTTATATATATATATATATATATACACATACACACACACATATATATACACATATATATATATATATATATATATATATATATACACACACACACCTATCAAATTTCTTATCCTACTACTTCTGATAAGAATTGCAGGGAGCCACAGGCTCTCCTGGTACCATTGGGCTCAAGGTCATAGGCAACTCTAGATGAGCCACTGATATTTAGTAGGTACACTAACATATAATAATGAACCAACATGCACACATTTGAGGATTTTATTTTAAAACATATTACTATATATTTTTAAAATATTCTTAAAACACAAAAAACATCCTAACGTAATGTCAAATGCTTGCATCCATTTAATTATTCAAACCTGGTGGTCAGGAACTAAATGAAATTTGTACTTTAAAAACTGATAACTGGCATAAATAATCGACAAGAGATGCCTTTTAGTAAACTTGTTAAAAGTATCTTTGATACACCTAAACTACACGACAAAATATGCTCATTAAAAAAGTACAATACAATGTAAATGAATATAATAAAGTATCTTAACCTCAAACATCTTAATAAAAATGTATTTTGGGGAATCACACATGCAGATATATATCTCACTGTAAAGATGATACACTTGTGAAAAACAAATTGAAACTTACCACTGGCAACCTAAAATTAATTATAGTTCATCGTTACCTTCTTAATTCTGAAGGGAATTGGGCAATCCACAAAAAAAACAAGTGATTTACTTCTGGCATTTATTAATTTGTGCACTGGGTCCTGGTGGTACTCTGGGGGTTACAAGGTGGTATTTTATTACTTTTTGTTGGCTGCTGCTGCTTTTGGAACATTGAGGACTTGGAAATAGAATTATGAAGGCTGCAAAAAAGTTGATTAATTAGAAAACTCTATTTGTAACTTAAAAGAATAAGTACATACTGGACGAGTGGAATGATGGGGTGGTGTTTGGGCAAGGAACAACAGGTTTAGCAACATATGATTATTTGGGAAGGGAAGGGCAAAGCAATTATTACTATGTTATACATCTGGCATGATTTCATATATAATATACGTTTATATATTAGGTGTAAACTAAATGCATGGGGACAAAAGCTGTGCTTTTCATTGAAATGCTTCATAAACTTTGAACATTAATTCATGCTTTAGACACTGTAAGAAATATATTTTACCAGTAGCATGCATGATAAACTGGGTTTTACAAAAGACATATAAAATAGACAAAACTCAAAAGTATGCAGTAATGCATAGTTCAACTTACTCTTCTCATTAAATAAAAACAGAAACACATTGTTACTTAACTGGGGTGTGCCATCGACTATTGTCATGATCCTTATTTTACTTCTTTGCATCATTAGGACAAATATTCTAGAAAATGATTCTGTACGTTTCATAAATAACTTTTTTATGCATAAGAAAAGGATGGTTACATGTAAGAAACAAAATATGCCAGGACTCAAAATATTTTGGCATCGAAAATAAAGTTTTAAAACTTGAAGAATATAAATCTTATGCACCTAATGGAAACTGAAATGCTGAAGTTTTCATTTCAGTCCAAATAACTATGGTACAAAGAACTGTAAGCGTTTTAAGCCAGTTTTATAACTTGATTGCACATTTCTTAAATATGTTAATCAGAAGATACTTAGCACAGTTTTCACTAATTATTTTCCAACACATTTAGAAATACAACATATCGAAATCATTCTAACAAAAATATTTGTCCTCAACGTTAAGGATTTCTGCGTTACCCCCCACCCCCCCTCTTCATTTTACAGTCGGGTGTTTTTAAAAATACCAAACATTTTTTAAAAATTCATTTCCCACCTACACCCACTGCTACGCTTACCCCGACTTGTAAAAAATCTCTATACATCTAACCAAAAAAAAATCTACCTTAAAAAATATAAAAATAAAAAAACATCTTCCTCTCTTCGGAGATTGATTTTATCGTAATGTTTCAAAATGGCGTTTGTTACCTCTGTTGACTCGGTCCCCAGAAAAATAGGCGACTTTTAATCCCTCTGAGAAAGAAAACTTTAAAAATATTAAAATAAAAAGAAAACAATGCGAACCCGCAGAGCGTTTCTATTTCTAAAAAAAGAAAGCCCCAAGGATAAATAAAATTGTTGTACAGAAATATGATTGTAGAATTACTCGACCTTTCGTCTGTGAGGTTGTTGATGTGTTCATGGTTGGAGGTTGGTGGGGAGGGATGATGGACATTCATGCTTTCCAGAGCCATATTCCTCTTAACATTTAAGTAACAAAAAAAAATTACAATTCGATAAAATATTTACTGTTTATGCGTCACTGAATTGGAGCTACTTGGTTAATCAGAATTTTGTTTTTTGGAAAATGTTTCAGTTCAATATAAATATTTCTCCATTTATAGGAATATATAATTAGTTTGCCTTATTAAAAAAAAAATAAAGAGAGAGGATGACTTTTTTAATTCCAGCAGTCCCTTACAGTTGCGCTGATACTGAAATTCGTCCACATAAAATGGCGGCCGCCAGCAACTAAATGGGGAACGAGAGACGACAGGGAGAGGCCGGAAGGCGCCGAAGGTGGAGCTGACGAAGAACGACGAAAGTGACGAAATAGCAGCGCGAATAGGGGCGGGCGCAGTCGGCCCCCAAGAAATAAACAGCGGCGATTGGTGGATCGCATAGCGACACCCTCACGGAAACACTCGAACATTATCTTGGCCGCGAAGGGGTGGGATTAGGGAAACGAATTAAAGATGAAAAAGGGTGGGCTTTGCGGTTGCGTCATCGGAGGGGCGGGTCCGGCGAGCTCAAGAGTGGCGGCCGAAAAGACACGAAGATGATGTAACGGCGAGGCTGTTGTAACGCGGGTCAGCGGAAAAAGACGAACATTGTTGTAAGCTTCCTGGTGATGGCTGGCGAAGCTGCGCAAAAAAGCACGTGCTTGCCACGCAGTGTCAGTGGGGTGGTGGGGGTGGAGTGACTAATTTTTCTTAAAAGCGAAACTTTAAACTCTTAAAGGTTTTTAAAAGCAACTACGTGTTTCCTTGCACAGTATTTTTAAATTATACACCGATCTTTATTCTACATAGCATTTTTGGCTAATTCTGTCAAGAATGAACTATATTCAAATAGAAAAAATCACTGTCCAATCACGATATTAACTTTTTATCATAAATGCAATGATTCTCTTATATAGTGTGTGTATATACATACACACACACACCCACACACACATATATATAGTGTACTGTACATACACTTTTATGACATTCAGCCTTCTGCAATAAGCTTACAATATACACACTACCAGCGAAAAGTGTTGGACACACACAGTAATTGTCACGTTTTTGATGAAAATTGATACCCTTTTTATCAAGTTACCATTAAATTGACTTAAAATACGTCCAAGACATTACTAATGTTGCTAATGGCTATTAAAATAACTAATTATTGATTTATTTATTCAACTCAAAACCCCATTTTCAGCAGTCACTCCTTCAGTGTCCTAATTAACTCCCATAGCATATTCTTAATTACTCATGTTTAAATGCTAATTTGTTATTAGAGAAACCTCTGTAATTGCATTAGTACTGCTGAAACAGTACACTCTGTTTAGAAAAGCAAGTGAATGGTCTTTCCTTGAGTTGCAAGGTACTGGTATACCTAAAGTTTAGTTGTGTGTTTAAAAAGGTTCTAATAAAACAGATTTCTGAAGAGTCATCCATCTATTGATTTTTTTTTTTTTTTTTTTTTTTGCTGAATTAAGGTTATTCCAGGTGACAGACTGCCAGAAAATTGACGATTCCATACAAAGGTTGTCTATAACTGTCTTGTGAGAAGAGGGGAAACTAGATATAAACAGGACAGAAGAAGAGGGGGAAGGCCCAGGTGCACAATTGTATTAGAAGATAAGGACAACACAATGTGTAGTTTGAGAAACAACGCCTTACAGGTCGTCAGTTGGCATCTTCCTTAAATATATGCCAAATACCAGAGACATCTGCATTAGTGACTCTGGATTTCCCCGAACTTTCCATCCACTGTAAGAGGATAACTATTTCTTTAAATAGAAATTCTAAAATAAGCATTCCATTCAAGGACTGGGGAATTCTAAAATAAATGTTCAGTTTGAAGACCTAGAAAGCATTTGTGCTGTATTACAGCAGATCTGACCCAGGACAGCATGGTGGGCCACTGTGTCATAATGTCATCTCATAATAGTTGCTTGATTTCTAGCACTAATGCCTTCTTTGTAGAGTTTGGAATCATCTTGCACTGTAATAATCTTGCACTGTGTGTTTGTTTCTGCAGAGCCTCCATTTTTTTCCAGTAAGCAAAAGATATTGTAGTTAATTAGTGTTTCAAAACTAGTATGACATGTTTCCTTGTAATGGACAAGGTCTGCATTGTGCTTTTATCCCATGCAATTAGAAAAATTTAAAAATGAAAAAAAAAAACTTGTCACCAGTTTTATATAATGATGTATCATAATCAGGTTTTTAAACTCTCACAGCTCTTGATTTAGATGATTTAGATTTAGATCCACAAAATTAGTGTATATATATATGTAAACTATATATATATATATATATATATATACTGTATTATATATTATATATATATATAAATATGTTTTTTAAGTAGATTCTTAAACGTCTAAAATCTTCAGTGGTAAGTGATATACAAAAGTATATTTGTCACTGAAGCTTTCTGAAGACTTGGAAGAATATGAAATTCTAGTACTCACTCTCTAGTGCTTGAGTGCCTCTGTACTTAGCACTTCCAATGATTTCCATGCATCTTGACTGCTGGTTTATCCCTCCCTGTCCATTCTAGGTTTTGCCACAGCTCTGTACTAAAAGTTCCTTTCTGTCATTCCCCTTTCAACCAGGCCACCCAAACATCCAATCATTGCTAAATTAAATGTCAAACAGTAATCTCATGGTTTACTTATTGAATTTATAAATACCAAGCAGCATTTAATATTATTTTCCAATGATTGTGTGAAAAGAATGCAGGACCCAACCTCAGATGGTGTGTACATTCACACACAAGCCAAAATTTATTTACAGTGGATAAATCTGGAGTCTCCAATCAATGTTTTAGGGGAGACAGAGAAACCCACAGTACCAAGGGAAGACACAAATAAACATTGCCCAGGATGGGATTTCAGCCAAAGCATTTCTAACTGTAATGCAGAAGTGCTAAACACAACACTACCATGTCATCCCCCATGCCCTGCTCCTCAAAAATAATTAAAAGACAAAAATAAATCATTTCTTTTCATTGCCTTTGTGGATTAGACAGATTAATTAAATTCTATTTCTTTTTCTGTTAGATGCCCTGGTTTTCAGATGCTTCTTATATTTTTAAAGCCGAAGCAAGATTGGAAAAAATAATTTACGTTACTTATTCAGCAGATGTCTTCATCTAATGACATTTAAAATCATAAGTGCAAGAATCATATACTAGGGTACCAATGTAAACACACAGTATTGGTTGTACTTATGTGCAAGTGAAGTATGTAGTTAACATGTTTAGTATAGAAAAAAATGTATTTGTGTGTATCTGACTTCCATCTACAAGCCCAAGGCATTGTACACATGCAAAAATACAGTACAATAACACCTAACCTGCTGTGCAAAGGTCTTAGGTACTTTAGATGGTTCATATAAATATGTGTCTTAGATGCCTATTTTACAGTATGTCTTCTGGAGTGGTGTGTCAATAGAGGAAAAGCATATTTTACTGTTCAAAACAGTCCTTTGTAAAAAATGAAGGAATACAGTAAGATATTTGAATGTCCTTAAAGAAAGAAACTACCTTTGTAATAGACAACTTTCCAGATAAACAAATGTGAAATCTTAGTAGTAACTGAGCCCAGTGCTTGATTAAGGTGGTAATGATCAATAATATCATGTGTAGGACAAACCAAAGTGAACAAATGAATCAGAAATATGCCAAAAAGGTAACACTGTGGTAGATGTAGTAATTTTAACTTGTAAATCTTATACCATGGGAAAAAATTGAACAGTGACAAAACACAGGGTGATCATCCTGCTTCATCAAGGTCTCTCATAAATACAAATAAATTTGACCATTTACAGCACTCCATCACTCTCCTTCTTGGTCAAATAGCCCTTACACAGCCTGGAGGTGTGTTTGGGGTCATTGTCCTGTTGAAAAATAAATGATCGTCCAACTAACCTGACTTCTGCACAACACAACTGCTGGTCCCAACCCCATTGATAAAGCAAGACATTCCACTAAATAACCCTGATAAGGCACACCTGTGAAGTGAAAACCATTTCATGTGACAACCTGTTGAAGCTCATCAAGAGAATGCCAAGAGTGTGCAAAGCAGTAATCAGAGCAAAGGGTAGCTATTTTGAAGAAACTAGAATATAAAACATGTTTTCAGTTATTTCACCTTTTTTTGTTAAGTACATAACTCCACATGTGTTCATTCATAGTTTTGATGCCTTCAGTCATGAAAATAAAGAAAACACATTGAATGAGGAGGTGTGTCCAAACTTTTGGCCTGTACTGTATATATATATATATATAAATAATATATATACAAATATATTTTCAGATGTGCTACAGTGTGTGTTGACCATGGAACCGGAGTGCAACAAATGAGATATCCATGAAGCTTACATTCCTTCAAAAACAAAAGATGTCCAGCATTTCTATCAGCTCAGAACTTGCGGAATCCACTGTGATCCTGGTACACCAATCTACACTCTAGAAGTCTTATCAGGAGTTGTCATCATAGAAGAGTTGTGACCATAAAATTCCTGAAAGGTGGAAATAAGATGGGGTAGAGTAAATGGCAGCAGGTACCTTAGACTGATGAGTCAAAATTTGAAATTTTTGGCTTTAACATAAGGACATTTTGTCTACTGAGGGCTTGGAGAAGACTGGATGGATGTCTGCAGGCAACACTGAAGTAAAGGTTTCCTGCAGGTTTAGGGCTGCATTTCCGCAAACAGAGTTGATGATATGATCACAACTGATGGCCTTCTTCGACGCCTGTTTAATGTAATATATTCACCCACAAAGTCTAACACCCCAGAGATATTATTATTGTTGGACGCAGAAAAAGCATTTGATATTGTAGAATGGAACTACCTTTTCACTATCTTGGAGAAATTTTGGTTTGGCCTGAATATTTGTGCATAGATCAAACTACTATATACCAGTCTAGAAGCTTCAGTTTATATTAACAACATTATTTCAGACTACTTCAAAATAGAACGTGGTACTAGACAAGGATGCTCCCTTGTCACCACTGATTTTTGCAATGACCACTGAGCCACTGGCAGTTCACTGTTGAAATGTTTATGAGATAAAGGAGATTATCAGAGAAGGGCTTGAACAGACAATTTCACTATATGCAGATGATATGGTACTATATATATATATATATATATCATATTCACAAAATACTGTGCCTGCAGTCCTAACAGCATTAACAGAATTTCAAAATATTTCTGGTCTCAGAATTAACTTGAATAAAATTGTGCTCTTTCCTGTGCGCTCACAAGCACACAATATTAGATTGGACACCTTTCCTTATATCATCGCAGATCAGTTTAAATACCCAGGGGTAAACATCACAAGTAAACATAAAGTTCTTTATCAACAAAATTTTGCTGTCTGCATGGAAAAACCTAAGCAAGACTTGCATAGATGGTCTACCTTTTATCTCAGTGGAGATGAAAGCTGGAAGAATTAACACTGTCAAGATGAATATCCTTTCTAAGCTTTTTTTCTATTTCAAAGCATTCCAATATACATCAATAATTCATTTTTAAGAAGCTAGATTCCATCATAACCTAATTTATTTGGAATTCAAAACATCCACGTATCCAAAGGGCGACCCTACAAAGACCTAAAGCGGAAGGTGGCATGGCTCTACCTAACTTTCAGTTTTATTACTGGGGACTAAATATACAAACTATAAAAACCTGGACATGGACACAAATAGATGAACATACACAAGTTTGGTCCACAATACAAATAAAATCCTGTAGTACTTCTTTATATTCCTTGATGTGTACTCCAATAAATAGAAATTATCGCCAATATACTAACAAACCAATTGTGCTTCATCCAATCAGAATATGGAACCAATGTACACAGTACTTCAAGGCAGATAAACTTTTATCTGTGGCACCTCTGCATGATAACCACCTTTTCCCACCCTCTCAAACATACACAGTTTTTAATGTTTGAAAAACATTCAGGATTAAATCACTCAGAGACCTGTATATAGAGAACGTCTTTGCATCCTATGAACAATTACACTCCAAAATTAACTTTCCAGCAACACAACTCTTTAAACACCTCCAAATTAGAACCTTTGCTAAACAAAACCTGCCCAATGTTCCTCACCTACCTACCTCCCTCTATTCCGGAAAAAATATTGATCAGCCTTGAGGACTCAGACAGCATTTCAGTAATATATAAAAAAAAAATTGAAAGTCCCTCCCTTTTAAAGATCCCAGAGTACAGTGGGAAAAGGGTCTATCACTCAACATTTCAGAAAAGAAGTGGAAGGTAGCAATGCACAGAATTCGCTCGCGCTCTATATATGCAATGCATACAATTATTCAACTTAAAATTATCTATGGAGCACATCTGTTTTGATTAAAAATGTCCAAAATGTTTCCAGGGCAAGATCCAACTTGCAAACGTTCCAATCAAGTTCTAGCCTCATTGGGCAACATGTTTTGGGTGTGCACCAAATCAATACAATTTGGGACCAAAATCTTTAAATGCCTTTCAGACAGCCTTGGAGTCACAATCCCTCCTAATTCACTAACAGCTATGTTTGGTGTACTTCCAGATGGGCTTAAAGTGGAGAAGGACAAACGAACTAAGTGCCTTCACTTCACTATTGGCTCGTAGACTTATCTCGCTCAACTAGAAGAATCCTAACTCACCTCTTTTAAGTCAGTGGGTAACTGATGTTATATACTACTTGAAATTGGAACTTACTTAGAGGATCTATGTAAAACTGTTTTAAAGCCAGGCAGGATCTGATCAATAACATTTTAAAATAAGCATTTAAATTGAGGAAGATTATTCTCTTCCCTTTTTTTCTATTTATTTATTTATCTATTAATTTACTTTTCTATTTTTCCTACTATTAAAGTTTTACTCAGTTGGCCTAGCTCTCTTTCTCATTGGTGGGGGTTGATTTGATTCGAACCTAGTTTTGTAAAATTTGACTTGCTTGTATGGAATATTATTTGACTTTAATAAATTAAATAAAATGTTTTAAAAAAACCAAAGGCCTTCTCATTGCTGATAGGTACAGGCAGATTCTTAGCTATCCTATAATATCATCAGGGAGACATCTAAACAGTCCACTGTATACCATGACAATGACCCCAAGCAGAGGAACCAAGTCATAAAAAACCTATCTGCAGTTAAAAGAAGAAAAGGGAATCTTGCAAGAGATTATATGGTACTCGTAGTGCCTTTATCATCATAAAGTCAGTCCAAAACTACTTGAGAGACCAGAAGCAAGAAAGACAGCCAAAGTGTGTGGTGGAACTGTGGCAAACTTTACAAGTTCTCTAAGAGGCTTGGAACAACAGACCTCATGAGGATCTTAAAAAACTCAGTGTACCTAAGAGTACTGCTGCTGTTTTAAGGCAAAGAGTACTCACACCACATTTAATTTATGATTTCATCTGTTTACCATACCTTCTAGGAAGTTTATTGATTAACAAAAATCTATTCATTGCATTCTAATTGGAAACTGATTTGCTTTACAGCATTTTTCACAAGTGCCTGAGGCTTTTGTACTGTAAAGTCTAACGCAACAAGCATGACATTTTGTTCTGCTGAAATAAACATAAAACACAATATAAAATACAACAATAACAAGCACTAAATATATGGAAACATACTAATATATACTGTACATATTGTAAGCTGATATACGCTTTATATATATTGTAAATTATTAATGTGCTTGCATATAAGGATTAAAAGGAAGATAATGAACATGTTAAGTTAAAGACAACCTTACAACATAATATTAATCTAAAAAGCAATTTCGAAGAGGTAGGAACTGCTTCCTGTAAAGACTTATGTTGGAATAACAATCCAGTTCTAAAGGGGAATATCACCACTGTACAGACTTCTAGTTTAGAAGTAGAATTAAAAAAGTAAGCAAGCATTATTCTTCAAAATAATTTTAAAGTTTAGTTTTTACAAGGATGTGACATTAAGGTTAATTGGTTAATCGAAATGAAAAATGGAAGCATGTGTGTCACATTCTGAAGTGTTGTTTAGTCACTGTTGATTTGTTTGCCAGGTTAAATAATTTCTGAATGGTGTTTGGGTTTCCTTAATGAACTTTGCTTTTTGCTTTTTTCAAAATCATTTTTCTAGGAAGATACAAGAATATGTTATAGTTTACTGAAACACATGGTGTTAGGTTGATTAGTAAGAGTACATTTTTCTTCTGTGAGTGACTGTACAGTATGCCCTTAAACACATCTAGAGATTGTTCTCTGCTTCATGTCAAGCTCTGGTTCTACACGGTTCTGTATTGGGAATTCTAGAAAATGCATAAAAGCTCTGTAGTAATTACTGGACTCTTTCTGTTTGCTGCAAGTAACATTTACAGTTTTGAATTTTTGTGAAATTCATAAAAAGTTAATTTCTAGTTAAGTTTTTACCATTAAGAAACAGTCATGTCAAACAATGCCTAAATATTTTTTTATCTTTATTTTTAAAAGAGTTGTCCATAATATATCCAGGCATAAGGAACAGTACACATACAAAACAAGTAATAGTCTGTACATAATAACATTCCAGAGTCTTAAGGTAGTATTAAAAAGCTAGAAGAAAAGCTAAGAAACACACAATGATAATAACATCATAAAGAAGATGAACCATTTCATTTTAAAGAACTTAACCAGATTTGTGGACCTCACCTAACTTAACAGGGTTTATATAGCATATATTATATAATAATACAAAAAATTAAAATAACTGTTCCATTTATATTTACAAATTAACTTTTTCCCAAAAACAAACTGCTTGACCTTAATAAGTCAGGCTTTAGAGGGGCCATTCAACAGATACGGCTCTACTTACCATCTTCAATTATGTTACAGCAGGCTACTGCTACTAACATGTCATCTATCGTCAACTGTTAAATACAGTGGGATGCAAAAGTTTGGGCAACCTTGTTAATAGTCATTACTTTCCTGTATAAATCGTTGGTTGTTACGATAAAAAATGTCAGTTAAA
>JANRMT010062796.1:81933250-81966692 GCA_026402145.1 Polypterus bichir lapradei
TATCTATCTATCTATCTATCTATCTATCTATCTATCTATCTATCTATCTATCTATCTATCTATCTATCTATCATTGAATATGTACTAATGTATATGAGACTATTAGAAAACTAAGTTTGAGATTAATTTAGATTTAAGCACATTTTGTCACTCCTGATCCCAGGAAGCCATATTTTCTTCATTCTAAAACCGATATTAGGTTAAATTGGGTGTAATATATTTTGGTTTCTTGTTGCATAATGAGACATCAACTTCAAACATACTTTATTTAATTCAACTTTAAGTGATACTACACTTCTTAAAATTTTTGTGTTTGATGAAGGGTAGTATGATTGTGCAGTAGTTAGTGACTGATGCATCACTGCACTATGTACAGTTTGCTTATTCTTCCTGTGTCTGTGTTTGTCTCTTTTTGGGAAGCTTAGTTTCCTCCCGTGTCTGAGTTGTTCTTGGCAGATTAACTAGTATATGTAAATTGGCACTGGTGTACAAGTGTTAGACTTACATTTGTTCTTAGTTTCTGTCTTTTGCCTAGTACTCAATGATTTTTAGTAAGTTTAATAAAGTGACTTCATGATAAATGAGGTACAGTTAAGTTCCTTTATGCATACTGTTTTCTAATGTATGTTTTTTTTTTTTTTCCAACAATTCAGGCTCAGAGGGTCTCGTGTCCTGTTAGTTGGAATGAAGGGCCTTGGAGCTGAAGTGGCAAAAAATTTAATTTTAGCTGGAGTGAAGGCCCTTACAATGCTTGACCATGAACAGGTAGGGTGGTTTCAAAATTGTATAAAGTTTTGTTTTAATCTGTCATGTGCAGGTCTTTAATTTCCAAGTCTTAGTTAGCTGTTTCCAGTTGTCATCACCTTAAGAATGACCTTTTTAAGTAAAGTTATTGAAAAATGTTACTGAATTCTTCATGGCTGTGGAGTCAGTACACCGGTAAACCTTCGACTCAAACTCCTCAATTTCTGGTATCTCCGACTGCTCTATTTCTGATTAGACTAATATATTTACTAAGTTGATTGAAAGCACACAACATTCAGGATACAAGGCACTTCATCTCTGCCTGCATGAATGATCTGGCTACTTTTTAGCACTCTAACCTGTTAATGTTCTCGTTTAAAGGCTGTAGCAGTGTTGTTGTGTCTTACAAATATTGAGTAACATTAAACATAAAACTAAAGTAACAGAATTAAAAAAGAAGCTATATTTCTGTCAAAAGTCTAGAAGGAAAAACATGTTTAATTGAACAATTGTTTCAAAGTAGTTTTTCTTGAAAATTGACTTGCATGTGTGGAATGTTTTTTGGTTTTAATAAAATAAAATATAAAAAATAGTAAATTAACAAAATTAAAAAAGAAGCTATATTTCTGTCAAAAGTCAAGAAGGAGAAAAATGTTTAATTGAATCAGTATAAGTGAAATTGGATATTTTAATGCATTATTTTACTATTTACATTTTCCAACCCGCTGAATCCGAACACAGGGTCACGGGGGTCTGCTGGAGCCAATCCCAGCCAACACAGGGCACAAGGCAGGAATCCAATCCTGGGCAGGGTGCCAACCCACTGCAGTATTTACATTTTAATACATTATATTATAATTTATGTTTATTTAGAGTTGGTATATTTTTACCAACTCCAACTCCAGTAACCCAATAATTGCTCACAACTCTGACCCCCCAGCTCTGGTAATTTCTTCATGTTTCAAATATTTGTTTTAAAACAATAAAATTGTCTTCCATTAACTTCCCTTTTGTGTAGCTTTTTTAACCAAATTTTTTAACAACTCTATGCTCTCTGTTGTATCATAGATTTTAGTGGGATGCTTTGAGCAGAAAAAATAAGGCTCAATCCCATACTTTATTACTTTAATTTTTCAGAAAATGTAAGTTGTTTTTTTGTTTTTTTTTTGGATGATTATAAGTTATCCCGATTATAACTACTTTTTGAGAAATTACCTGATACTGGACTTTCACATTGTTATTATACAATTCCGTCAGATTGGAAAGTACCTTATAGTAAGCTTTTATTTTAGATTGTTAATATTTTTTTTTTTATTTAGCTGCATTGAAGTGGAAAATGGATGGATAGAAGTGAAATATTTGTTTTCCAACCTGATTTTTCTAATTGTTTTAACTGCATCATTAGATGCAGTTCATAGACTGATTTCCTAGTCATTACTGTGATCATAGTGCCTAAATATTCATATAATAGTTAATGACTGAACTGTGTTTAAAACAAAAACAAACAAAAAGGTGGCCAGGAATTAGTCTACTCTTGGATGATGTGGAAAACCACTTGTGAATAAAACATGTTGTCAATAGGGTAAAAGATGTATGGAATAAGTTCCTGCATAACAACAAATGGACCTAGCTAGGAAAATGTTCTCAGGCTGTAAATGAGAGGAGAGGATTGAATGTAATAAATAATACATTTGTTGGTAGATCATGGTGTTCTTGTTTTTTCAAGTTTGTCCAGTGAACCATTTTTAATTTTATTTTTTTTTAATCACTGGAATATATAATTGCATTTCCAGAAGTTTTATATTAAAATATGAATGTTCTAAACACTTGTGATGCATTGAGTCACAATACTCATTGTTCTAAGGATAATAAATTATAAGTTTATTTAAGTCTTGCAGGTGCTTTTCCATTAACTAAGAATAGTAGTTATATATTAATGATTTTGTTTTTATTCTTTTCAGTGTTGCTGTGAATGAATCATAATTCATGTAATACTATTTATTAAACAAGATTATATTAGATCATTTATAACATTTTTAGTCAATGTTAATTGTTCCAGAGTTGTTGACATACATGAAATACAATTATCTATTACATTTTATAACTGTAAAGGTAAATATCATTGAAAGTAGTTTATTTATTGTTCCTTGTACACATACCATGTTGTTTGAAATAAAATTATGCTTCTGATTTCTGAACTTAAAAATCCTTTGTTAAAATGTTGTTTGTTCTTATGTGGATGTATGCTCATGAGCAACTGTTTGTGATTCAACAGGTATTTTAACAATATACTTTTTATGGGTGTTTCCCAAACCTGAGTGTCCCTTAGTTTACATTGGTTTTCATTCCAACCAAAGTCTTAACTGGAAGATAGATACTTCTTGCTGTGAACTGATTTTTGTTGAATTAGATTTTTTATTCCAGAGCAGTTTACATTCTAGAAATTAGCAGTAGCTTAAGTTTAACTTCTGTTTGTAGCAGGGGTGTCAAACTCAGATCCTAGAGAGCTTTGGTTTCTGTAGGTTGTCGTTCTAGGCACTCTCTCATTCATTAACCAGTTACTGCTGCTAATTTAACCCTAGTTATTATTGACTTGCTTAATTGTTTTTTCCTTGATCTAAGGCCAAATGTAAGGCATCTCAAATAGTCCTGGAGGCCATCATTTTCAATCTAGTCCTTCTCCTATTTAGCTGTTGATGAAACACATTTTTAATTCTGTATTATGTGTTATTCATTTTTCTGAGATTAGCATTCAGGTGCTTTGCGCACCACCACAGACCAATATTCTCAGACCTTTACTTTTTTCAAATATTTTTTTGAGACAGGTATTATATGAAAGGCGCAAAGGTGCAAATGGGATTAAAGTTAGTCTGGTCATGTGTTGGTTCACTTTGCCTCTCCGTATTATTTAGCTGCTGATCTTAAAGAAAAAAATAGTTAAAATGCAAGTCAATTAAAATCAACTAGTCATGTTTTATTAGCATTATCATTAGTAATTAGTTAATAATGGAGAAAGTGTCTGAAACGAAAACTCGCAGCTACTGTGGTCTGAATTTGACACCCCTGTTATAATTATTGCTGTGCTTACACTCCGCACTTAATTTTGATTTTTTTTCTATAATTTTAGTTTGTTTTATATAGTAAATTTTTGCCAGTTTTGTTCATTCTGCTTTGTTAAGCCAGAGCAGTTAATTGCTTCTTTGAAATAATTAGTATTGAGATGTAATTAAGGAAATTGTCCATAGTGTGTGTGTGTGTGTCCTGCGGTGGTTTGGTGCCCTGCCTGGGATTCGTTCCTGCCTTGCACCCTGTGTTGGCTGGGATTGGCTCCAGCAGAATGACCACCATGACCCTGTGTTAGGATATAGCAGGTTGGATAGTGACTGACTGACTGTTGTAATTAAGGTGTCATTTGTAACTGTATGTGTTAAGTGTAAAGAAGTTGATTGCAAAAAAAATGTTTTAAAGAAGTAAGACTTAAAAAGTAGTGGAGGGAAACTAATACTCATTGGATTTAATGATATTTTATTTCTTTTACTTTGCATAATCTGTATGATGAAGTCAAAATAGCAGAGTAAATATCTACCAGTCATCCTACCTAAATGATATATTAACAAATAACATTTTACTAAGAATTAACTTCTGATTAAGAATGTGGATGAAATGGCAAATGCAGTGAATCTGCTGGATATCCTTGAATTCCCATTGTTTGATTTAAAACAAACTCCAAATGTACTTAAAACACAGTTGGTAGAGAGAAAGCTGCAAATAAACCATTGCAAGAATGGTGAGGGATTGTGACAGAATATAGTGTAATAAAGTTTACTGAAGCAAGAGGCAGAACTTTGTGGTAGTGCTAATGGTTACTCCTTTCAGTCTCATTTCCCACACCTTAGAAGACTATACTCTGTTTTGCTGTCATCATACCATACTAGCAGTCAGTCAGTCGATCGATCAGATGTTACTGACACTGTTGTGATTAGCTGCTGCCATTGCTTGCTGCCACTTATGTCTGATCAGTGTTTCAGATATAGGGGTTGGCAGGCAACCTGGTGGTATAGTACCATTTGAAGTCGCGCTTGTTGTGTTCTGGTCATCATCACTGCAAAGTGAAACCATTCAATGCTGATTTTCCCATAATTTTTAGTCTTAATATTTAAACATTTTATAACAATACATTTTACAAATGTAGCACCATTCCATACTTAAAATATATATTTTTTTAACTTTCAGATCACTGAAGAAGTCACTCGATCTCAGTTTCTAATTCCAGTAGACTCCTCGGAAAAGAACAGAGCACTTGCCTCCTTGGAACGTGCTCAGTATTTAAATCCTATGGTTAAAGTCAAAGCTGATAATGAAAACGTTGAAAACAAGTCTGATGATTTTTTCCTGCAGTTTGATGCTGTAAGTATTGGAGGAACTCAATTACGTTTTTCTTTATTTCTGAACCTTATAGCAAAGGTATTCAATTCTTTCTTTACTAGCTTTTATGGAAAAGCACATAAATTTACTTCCATTAGTACTGCTAGAAAATGTTATTTTCTTTCCATTTATATCTTGCATATAGGGGAATTAAGCAAACTGTTCTGTCTGGATAAGAGTGGAACCTTGTCCAGAACTGTACAGTTCTGCACAGGCCAAGACTATCCTTGAAATAATATAAATATGCCAGTCTCTCCTGGTGCAATATGACTTTTTTTAGAATGGAAATTTTTGCTTGCCTGGTTTATCTTTTCACAGTAGCTTTTGTGTTTCCCAAACAACTGTGTGGTAGCTTAAGTACATGCCAACAAGTCCTAGAAGCCATTTGTGTGATTTCTGACATTAACTAAATAAAAGTAAAGGACAGAAAAATTGCCTAACTCTCTTATCACTGTTTTAATTAAATGTCCAATTATAGGTTTTAAAAGAGACCTTGTGAATGCTCATTGCTAAAGGCTTTAATTTAAAAAAAAAAAAAAAAAAAAGTGTCTTTCCATTAATATCTTTCAAGTTACTAAGCATACATATAATAGCTGATTTTTCTTCAGGCTTGTTTCAGGCTCTCCCACAAAACTCTGGACCTGTGAAGTAGCAATGCTACTTTGCTATAGTAAATTATGCCTCAAATTCCTCTGGGTGTAAAACGGACATATTTATAATTTCCAAAACAACGGACTCAGTTTTTGGTGCTGTGCAATAACTGTACCACTCTAATAAATTATGACATGCTGTACTTGTGAGATGCACACAATTTTACAATTTCCAAGCCAATTAATTCCCCTGTTCCTGTTGTACAGGTTTTCATTAATCTTATATGGCAGAACATGGTTATTGTGATTTGGGATGGATATGGTAATTGTGTAATCAAATACCAAAAATTATACAAGGCATGCTTTTGAAATTTCATTTTAGTATTTTGTCAATGTCAAGGCAAATAGCAATTTTCATAATTATCCTTCTGTAATTGTCTGTTTGCATATTTGCTGACATTACATGAAACTGATACCACAGATCTAATCAAGAGAGTAGTCCTGCCTGTAAAAAGGATACACGACTTTACCAGTTCCTTTTTCTCCTTGTATTTGTACTTCAAAAAATGCATCCAGTACATCACCACCCCAACCCCAATTTTAAAAAGGATTTTCTCTTTTATGTTGCTTCATTTAAACTGATTCTGGATTTATACTTCCTGCAGGGGCGAGTACAATGTGACAAAGTACTAACCAGTGTAAACCAATTATAGTTGGTGAGCTGCCATCCACAACCCTTAAATGAATCTGATAAGCACCTCTTAAACATTTTGATTGGAAAGCATCTTAGGACTGCTAAAGTTTTCTATCCTTTCTGCTCTTTTCCTTGACCTACAGCTGTACTGATCCAATCAACTATCAACCAGTTGTCGGTGTTTTAGCCCTGTAGCTAACTAGAATACAAATACAAGTATACAGAATACTTTTCAGGTGCACCTTTAAAATATTGTTCATTGTTGTGTATTAACATTATAATTTCCAGCTAAACAGTCAAAATATTTTTGTATGTTGATTTTTTTATTCGTGACTTTGGAAAAAGGCATCTAAATAATGATTTTGAATTTCTTGCTAATCATTACAATATACTATACTGAGTACTTTTAGCTGGTCAGTTTGTGAAAGACAAAAGAGTCCATGTCACAGTTTATAAAAAGGAAAAATGACAATAACAATATGTGTCCAAGTGTCTGACAGCATCTAGAAAATTGACTGTCTGTAATGCATTTAACCAATCATGAGCAACTTCTCCAGGATTTTTTTTCCTATGCAGAATACTCTTGGCTCCATTTATTCACTACTTAGAATTTGAAATGTGCAGCTTGTTATGCGCATCAAGAATCCAAAATTTTCTTTCTCATTATGGTTATTTTCAGCATTCAAACCATCCTGTTAGTAAGAGCTTACAGAGGTACAGTATATATCCTTTTCAGATCTTTAAAATGAAATGAAGGTTTCCATGGAATAGCCTTAACTAAGGCAAAGGTGACTGTTTCTCACAGCATAGCTGGCTTTGTCTTTCACTGGTGACAAATTAGCTATCCAACCAAAAAAAAAAATAGCATATTTCTGAACGTGTGATGCAACTACAGCATGGCAATGTGAAATCTCCCAGAATTTCATAACAGAGCAAGGAGTAATAGAATGCCTGCACTGCTTTTGGTTTATTTTTTTGCTGAGTTGATACACTTGTTCAACTTGTTCAAATTGACTGAGTATTTTCAATAAATATTTGAATATTCACATTAGCTAATAGAGTAGAAAGTCGATTATTTTAACAGTGGTAATCCAAACTATCACTTGGTTTATTTTTTTGCGGAGCTGATTCACTTGTTCATCTTGTTCAAATTGACTGAATGTTTTCAATAAATATTTGAATGTTCACATTAGTTAATAGAGTAGAAAGTCGATTATTCTAACAATGATAATCCAGACTATCAGTGTCTGATGCACAACCCTAAATACAGTGTGCACTTTTAGCATGCTGATTGTTATCCTGAAATATTACTCCTGCTGCTTAGTTCATTAGTTTATGGTTATTTGTTCACAGATACACATGGTTTGGCTAGTGATAAGTGCAATAATTTTAATAACAAGTTTCATTTCACATATAGTCTTGTGAAGTTGCCCCAAAATTATTTCATAGGCCATTTTGCAATTGGGAAATGTGAAATTCACTACTGTTATTTTTGTGGGTGTTTAAAGTTATTTAAGGTGAAATATTGCTTCCTAAAAGATATTCCACAGCAAGACCACACTATTTTCCATAGCTCCTTCCATGTGACACAGTGTGGTTTCATCTGCCTCGCACACTGCTTGCCTGCACATTCACACCGCTGGTTCCACCTCGCATCACTCATTTTGGGTCAGAGGTAACACCATCTGCATTAATTTTCTCAAATTACATAATCTAATCCAAGCCAGAATCCTAGAGGCTCAACAGCTGCACCCAGGCCAATGGATTTTAGCAGAGAAGAAGCCCCCCACCAAATGTGTGCAGGCTCTATCTGCACCCCACTTTCCATGCTTTGCACTAGAATAGACATCCATTGTTTTGCACACACATGGGAAAAAAAGGCTGCAGGTTTAAAAATAAATTAGGTAATTGTTAGAAACTGCTGTGACATGGTGTGAGCGACACCATGAATGCAGTTCTATGACGATACTGCTTTAAAGAGGGTGAGAGATTTTGCTGCAGAAAAAGAGAATCTTGCATGATTAAAGAAAAATTAAGATTTTATACAGTATTTTAAAAAATGTAAAAATAAACTTTCCCAAGATTCATTATATTCTTATTTGTGTGCGGTTACTTGTGTATTTTTTCCATTTATGCAAAAAAGTGGGATGTATAGTTGAAACCATGTAAAACAATTAGGCAAGTTCAAAATAAATATAATACACTATACATTGTTTCTTTTAAATATTTGGTTATTACAAACAATTTCTTGAATATTTTTATAATACTTTTATATTTCAAAATGCAGTAGTAATAATCATGCATGCAATAATGTAATTATAGGCCTATTTACCCTTTCTGTATAAACTGGGTATTCTTCATTATCCAAAAAAATTGATAAACCGAACCAACCTTTGTCCTAATACAGTAAGTTCACATAATCAATGTTCTATTCTACTTGCATATTTGAAATTTCTATATGAATTTGACAGCTATTAAATTCGTCTTCTGGACATCTCATTTTTAATTTTGGTATCAGCTTAAACATGAGTTTTTCAGGCTGAAGTGAAAATGTTAAATAGCTGACAATGCTGATCCACTCTGAATAATGTGTCAATGAACAATTAGGATTTCTAGTAAACATTAAAGATATACTGTGCAAACTGAGCAGTAAATAAAACCCTCTTTATTAATGACAGTTTGCAAATTAAGTTCTGTGCATGATTTTAAAGCAGCAGCTCCTTTGCTCCTTCATAATGTTGATGATCTTTTTATGAAAGATTTTTTTGTGATGGATACAGGCATGGTGTTGTTTTTATAGCTTTCATGACCCCAGTCTTGCATTGATATTGTCATGTTTACATCAGGGTCTGAAGATCTAAAGAGCAATCCAAAATAACTAACGTATCCAAGTCTGAAGTGCAGCTTTATGACAGCCATCCCATCTCATCTATAAGTGAAAGGGTTTCTGCTTTTTCCTTGATAGTCTGCTTTTACCATAATAGTGTTTGCTTGATGGGAATGGCAGGTTAGTTGTGTTTATTTTTAAGAGAAACGTTACCTGTCTACATTTTTAACTAAATGTAACTGGGCCTGAGTACAGGAATTAATTTATGTTATACAAGTTAAGTAAGTAAAGTGATTTGTTTTTGTTTAGGAGGGCTTTAGTCACTTATTTGTTTGGAGAGTTTAATGCTCTGCAATGAATGAGCCAAGTGATCATTGCACTTGCAGCCAGTTCCAAGTTTAGCTGGGAGCAGCAGGTTCCAAGTTTAGCTGCCAGACGCTTAACAAAGTTAAGATTCTGGGTGCACTGCTCTACTCTGATTTCTTTGCTGCTGCCAATAAAAGACCGAACTCGTTACAAAATATAGATGCTGACTTGCCTGCCCTTAAATGACCGTTCATCTGGCTGTATTTGTGCTGTTCCTAAGAACTTCCTTTCATTGTCACAGCACTTTAGATGTTTCTTGAATTACAAGATGGATGGTGTAATAATTTACATAATGATAAGTCTTTGCAGCTTTATTTTTATCCCACAACTTCAGTTGAATTTTCAGATTTTATCTTGCTACATAAACTCTGGTGTAGGTTTTATACTATAAATTGCATTTGAGAAAAATCATTAAAAGGAGTTGTATATTATTTTGTTTGTATATATAGTTCTTGAACTACAAGCCTATTGGAAAGCTGCAGGAAATGTGTGTTTTTGTCAATGATTACAGGTTGAAAGAATACTGCCTATTGCTGTTTTTGTTCGCTATTTTCATTTCTAATTTTATAGCCTTTTACTTGATTTGCAAGTTGCCCAAGGCCCATTAAAGCATAAAGAAATACAATTCTAAGCAGATAGACAAGACTAAAATTAAACTACTTAATTAATATTTGTTTATTGTAATTAAATATAGCTTTAGTAACTGTCTGCTATGTCTTAATATCCCAACGAAGAGCACCTTGTTAATTCAGTCAAACTAGTTGGCTCCCGCCCCTGAACCTTGTAGTCACTTGTTCTGAGACAGTACAGCCAAAGTCTGTCTGAGCCAGGCTCCAGAATCCAGTCCTCCTTCTTAAATGTGCCTTAAGACCATAAGAACATAAGGAACGTCTGGAATGAAAAACAGATGTTCGGTCAGTCAAGTGTGTTCTGTCTTGGCACCTCAATGTTATATTTACATATATTGCTAGATGCAAAGGTGTTTGTGTTTTCTTTTCTTCATCTGTGAACTGAAGTTGTTAAAGACTTGAATTAGTTTGCATATTGAATGATTCCAGAACATACATGCGTAGTGGTATATAATTGTTTGTGCACATACAGTGGTGTGAAAAACTATTTGCCCCCTTCCTGATTTCTTATTCTTTTGCATGTTTGTCACACAAAATGTTTCTGATCATCAAACACATTTAACCATTAGTCAAATATAACACAAGTAAACACAAAATGCAGTTTTTAAATGATGTTTTTTATTATTTAGGGAGAAAAAAAAATCCAAACCTACATGGCCCTGTGTGAAAAAGTAATTGCCCCCTTGTTAAAAAATAACCTAACTGTGGTGTATCACACCTGAGTTCAATTTCCGTAGCCACCCCCAGGCCTGATTACTGCCACACCTGTTTCAATCAAGAAATCACTTAAATAGGAGCTGCCTGACACAGAGAAGTAGACCAAAAACACCTCAAAAGCTAGACATGATGCCAAGATCCAAAGAAATTCAGGAACAAATGAGAACATAAGTAATTGAGATCTATCAGTCTGGTAAAGGTTATAAAGCCATTTCTAAAGCTTTGGGACTCCAGCGAACCATAGTGAGAGCCATTATCCACAAATGGCAAAAACATGGAACAGTGGTGAACCTTCCCAGGAGTGGCCGGCCGACCAAAATTACCCCAAGAGCGCAGAGGCGACTCATCCGAGAGGTCACAAAAGACCCCAGGACAACGTCTAAAGAACTGCAGGCCTCACTTGCCTCAATTAAGGTCAGTGTTCACGACTCCACCATAAGAAAGAGACTGGGCAAAAACGGCCTGCATGGCAGATTTCCAAGACGCAAACCACTGTTAAGCAAAAAGAACATTAGGGCTCGTCTCAATTTTGCTAAGAAACATCTCAATGATTGCCAAGATTTTTGGGAAAATACCTTGTGGACTGATGAGACAAAAGTTGAACTTTTTGGAAGGCAAATGTCCCGTTACATCTGGCGTAAAAGGAACACAGCATTTCAGAAAAAGAACATCATACCAACAGTAAAATATGGTGGTGGTAGTGTGATGGTCTGGGGTTGTTTTGCTGCTTCAGGACCTGGAAGGCTTGCTGTGATAGATGGAACCATGAATTCTACTGTCTACCAAAAAATCCTGAAGGAGAATGTCCGGCCATCTGTTCGTCAACTCAAGCTGAAGCGATCTTGGGTGCTGCAACAGGACAATGACCCAAAACACACCAGCAAATCCACCTCTGAATGGCTGAAGAAAAACAAAATGAAGACTTTGGAGTGGCCTAGTCAAAGTCCTGACCTGAATCCAATTGAGATGCTATGGCATGACCTTAAAAAGGCGGTTCATGCTAGAAAACCCTCAAATAAAGCTGAATTACAACAATTCTGCAAAGATGAGTGGGCCAAAATTCCTCCAGAGCGCTGTAAAAGACTCATTGCAAGTTATCGCAAACACTTGATTGCAGTTATTGCTGCTAAGGGTGGCCCAACCAGTTATTAGGTTCAGGGGGCAATTACTTTTTCACACAGGGCCATGTAGGTTTGGATTTTTTTTCTCCCTAAATAATAAAAACCATCATTTAAAAACTGCATTTTGTGTTTACTTGTGTTATATTTGACTAATGGTTACATGTGTTTGATGATCAGAAACATTTTGTGTGACAAACATGCAAAAGAATAAGAAATCAGGAAGGGGGCAAATAGTTTTTCACACCACTGTATAGCTGCATTATATTCTACAGCAGAACACACAATATTCAGAGAATGTTAAAATGTTAAGAGCTAGTGCAAGGTTGTAAATACTCAAATTTAAGTTTGAACTTAAAGCAACCAATTGCAGCCACCCTAATCCAACATTCAAAAGGCCTATCATATTTTTATACTTAAAGCATTAAGAAATTATTAAAATGGACTGAAATTAAATAGACTAATAAATCATTATACATTGTATTTGTTTCTGCTCAGTTTTCTTCAGCTTAGTTTTCTCTTAGTCCTCACAGCAGTACCTTGGAGGTGGGTAGTTTTCAGGCATTAAGCAGCTGTGTTTTTTCTCAAATTTAGTGATATATGGCAGTATAGCTGTTTGAAGTATTCTGTTTGCTTTTACCAGAAAGAAGCTCTCTTGAATCACACTTACCATACCAGAAAGATGCTCTCTTGAATCACAATTACTACCGCTTTGAGAGTAATAACCGGTTCAAACGAAAATTGAGGTATAGATTCTCGAAGTTCAAATGAGGGAACAGTTAAACACTGCCAGGAGTTAAATAGATTATTACAATTTTAATACTTTAAGAAGCAGAAGACAGTCAATGGCAGAAGTGATCTGAACTTTTAGAAATCTCTTAAAATACTGTCATATTCTTGAGCAATAAAACCTCAAGAGTATATAAAATATATCATCATAACAGCTATGACTTATTTTTGATGAGCAGAAACTACCTGCCATGCTTATGTTACAGAAAACAATGAAGTAATGTGCAGAATGTTAGAATATGGTAAATAGAAAGAACTGGCCCTCCTGTTAACACTAATTAAGTTCTTCCAGTTAAACCATTCTTGTCTCTGAGAATGAAGACAAGACTACAAAGCCCCCAAATCAAGAATAATCAGTGTGACCTGCAGTTTGAGGTATTGAAGAAAATAAAGCTTTCTTCATAATTTATAAATTGGCTAAGCTTTTTGCTGAAGTTCAAATGCATGTTCTGTCATTTCACTTTGTAAAGACTAAAACCACAAATTATTGAGTTGGATTGTGTTTTCCAGGATGATTCAACAGTAGAATGTTAGGAAAATTATAAAGGTACAAATCATAATTGCCATTGAAATAGGATTCAAATGAATACACAATCATTCTTATTTAAAGTGAGAGCCTTTAAATAATCTAGACAGTTTATTCTATTTGTATGGTGATTACATAAAATATGTATTTTATCATTGAGTTTTATCATGTTGATTCTAACTTTTCCTTTGGATTTAAATAAGTTTATCTTACCTAATTAAATAAGAGCTAAGTATTTTTTGTTGCTTGTTCTACATACATACATCTATCTATCTACTATATAATAAAACATTAAAGTCTGTGTGTCCAGTCCTTCTGGACTATCTGATTGGTCTGTGTGGCTTTGATGACGTGACAATAGAGGAAGTGTGTGTGTGAGACGCACATGAAGGAGTAAAGGCATATGAGGCAATACTGAGAGAGCCGCCTTCAAAGACAGCAAATGTAAAACAGAACAGAAGTTGAGAAAGGTACTTTGAAAATAATGACAGAGTCTGAAAAGCATCCTTTACGGGAACACACTTGAGAGATGGAGCGTCAGTTAAGAGATGTTCACACAAGCAAATACAGAAGAAATAAACAGAAGGTACGCGTATTGCAAGAGATAGCAAATACTAATTGATGTCCCATTCATGGTTGGTTCCCAATGCTGCTCATCTCAATCCTTAGAAAAAGAAGAGATGGATAGTATTCTTTTTGTATAACCTATATTAACACATATTTACATTCATTAATAATGATTGCTATATTAAAAAATTGCAATGGTTATCTTAGGAAATTGCAAATCATAAATTGCATTACCACGTGCTATGGCTTGTTTGCCATTTTAAAGCATGTAATATGGTAAAATAAAATGTTGGTCTTACCTAAATTTATGATTTGTCAAATTAGTTTAAAAATTGTCTAGAATGATAAATTATTGGTTTGCACTAATATTGTTCTTTCATCTGTTTACAAATTTAGAAATGTCGGCTATTTCTAAATGTACAGTTATTGACTTGGTTGTTCTCTCTTTTGTAGGTATGCCTAACATGTTGTTCTCGCGATCTCATGATAAAAATTGATCAACTCTGCCATAAGCACCAAATCAAGTTCTTTGCAGGGGATGTATTTGGATACCATGGATTTACATTTGCAGATCTTGGAGTTGAACATGAGTTTGTTGAGTAAGTTCTGTTTATGGTTGGGGTTCATGAAGAATGACATCAACAGTAAGAAAAATGTGTCACAGAAGAGCAACTATGACCATTTTTTTAATTGCAAGAATTTTCTTAATTCATTGAAAATGTATGACTCATTTTCATACCTTATTTGGTAGAGATGTATTGACTAATTTCTTAACTAAGGTTCAAATCTTAGTTACTACACTATGATTCTTTCTTTCAAATCAGATTACTAAAACTAATGTTAAACATATGCCAATTAAGCTTATAGTGACTTTTTTGGCAAAACATTTGTAATGGTCTCCAGCATTTATTTTGGTTGTTTGAAAAGCAGATAGAAAAGTCTATGATTAATGGGTCTTTAAAGATTATTATTTGTCTATGTGAATTGTGTTCAGACTTTAAGAGGAAAGAACAAACTTTTAGCCTCTGAGGCTATGTTTAGTACAACCTGTAAGTGACATCTGTTGTTATTTATATTTGTTTAGTAGAAATTTTTTTTTAAAGATTTAGGGTTAGCATTTTATGTTCTTTTGTATGTAAAATAACAACCCATGTAAGACAGCTTTGTTTGCATTGATAAGCTTTATTTAAAAATTAACTGCTCATCTGCCTACCTGTACAGTAGTATATTTGATTCTTATGCATTAGTATTTTTAAACTGTTCAGTTCAGTTTCATATACCATACACTATGTCACAAATACATTGTGCATTGCAATTTATTTAATGTAAATGTCTTCCAGTTTGCATTTTGCTTTACGTATAACATAAAATGCAGAATGACCACATACAGTAGCAAGCAAAGCAGTGTTACTCGGGGTGGGGGTGGTGAAGAAAAATTATTGTTCAAAGAATTACTAAAGTGCTTTTTTGTAGCTGGAGAACAAATTTGTCAGTTGCCTGATATAAACTAACTGCTGGATGTTTTTTAATTTTAGTATAATAAAGTAAAAGTAATATAAGGTTCATTATAGTTCTATAGCACAAGTACTACATTAATGTTGTTAATTCCATATTTTGGGCTTTGCAAGATAATGCTGAAAAATTAAGTCTTCATACAGGTATTTTGAAGAAATTATAAATAGTTTTCCTGCATCTAACTAAACTATACGAATAAAACCTATATGGCTGCTTATTTAAATGATATCCTTAGGTGCAAATTTACATCAAATTAGCCTCATTGCAACAGTTTAGGCATATAGTATGGGCAACAAGCAGTTTTCAGGCCATTTTTGACCTAAATAAGCTTTATTCCAGTTCAATTCATTTTTAGTGTGGGGTGTTTCATTAAGTACAGGCTCAGTACAGTCACATATATTTACAACTATAATGCATTTACAACATTTTATATAAATAAATAAACACATTACATTAAACACACACGGAAACAGAATTCAACCCAATGGTTAAACAAATAATGACAGCATAAAGTTATGTTGTTATTATTTAGATATAAGTTGTTGAAAATAATGAAAGGAATACAAACTCCTTATCAGAGTTCCTGGAGAAAATACTTAAACCACTAGGGGGATCCACAAATGTTATAACAACCAAAGCCACTGTTTTCATGACCTAACACAATCAGCCCTCCATCCCTCCGGCCTCTTAAAAATAGTAGAAAATAGCCTTAAGTCACACTATGTGCTGTAAAATCTGTAGTAACAATATGTTAAAAAAAAGTTTTCAACTCTTATGTATTTTGTTTTAATCAGTATTGGGAACAGAGCAGGTTGTTACTTTTATTGGAACAAATTAAACTGAAACAGACCCAATGTTAGATTATGGTAGTTTAGATAAATGTCATTAATCCCATGGAGAAATTCACATGCTAACAGAAGCAGAAACATGATAAACAAGGGCAGAAAAGACCCCCAGAGGCACTTAATAGCACACTGTGGTAGAATGAGTCCTTCAAGAGAGCACCTCCTGGAGAGGTTGAAGAGATTTTTATACAATGGCATCCAATTTTGCCATCATTCTCTTCTCCACAACAGCTTCCAGTTTGTCCATGGTTCGCCCTGTGAATCGCAGACTTTCCTGATAAGTTTGTTCAGGCATTGTGTATCTTTTGACCATAAGTTGCTTCCCCAGGAGACCATAGCGCAGAACACCACACTGGCTAGTATGGACTGGTAGAACATTTCCAGCAGCTTGCTACATACATCAAAATACCTGAGTCTCCTTTGGAAGTCCAGTCTGCCTTGTCCCGTCTTGTACAGTGCCACTGTATTGTCAGACCAGTTATCTAAAATGCAACATGGCTAGAATGGGTTACAGTATGTAATCACTGTGTATTTAAATGATACTTGTCATCAGTGGTTATCACAAAAAGATACAGTCAAAGTTCAGTTTTGTTAAGTTCTTTTTTTATAATGTGTACTTATAGTTTTATGAAAATAAAATAGTCTCTTTCATGTTTATGAATTTCCATATTTGAGCATATGTAGTCCATGGGTAAGTCCTAATATTTTAGATAAATCCTTTATTCCAGTGACAAATAGAATATCACAGGTTTAATTTTGATATTATGTATTAAGAAAAAAGTATGGCTTTACCTAAATTTCAGTTTTATTACTGGGCAGCAAACACACAAGCTATAAAAACCTGGACACAAATAGATGAACATACACAGGCCTGGTTCGCAATAGAAGTACAATCCTGCAGTACTTCTTTATATTCCCTGCTCTGTGCCCCAATAAATGCAAGTTATCGGCAATATACTAATAACCCAATTGTGCTTCACTCACTCAGAATATGGAACCAATGTAGAAAGCATTTTAAGATGGAGAAGCTTTTATCTGTGGCACCTTTGCAAGAGAATCACCTCTTTCAACCTTCACAAACATACGCAGTTTTTAATATCTGGAAAAAATTTGGGATTAACTTGTCTTAGAGATCTTTATATAGACAATGTCTTTGCATCCTATGAACAATTACATTCCAAATTTAACATTCCAGCTACACATTTCTTTCACTATCTTCAAATTAGGAACTTTGTTAAACAGAACCTGCCTGATTTTCCTCATCTTGCACCCTCGTCCTTGCTGGAAAAAATATTGCTCAATCTCAAGGACTCGGACACCATCTCTGCAATATATAAAATTATTTTACAGTCCCTCACTTTCAAAGATCCAAGAGGACATTGGGAAAAAGATCTCTCAATCAATATATCAGAAAAGGAGTGGAAAATAGCAGTGCAGAGAATTCACTCGAACTCCATATGCGCAAAGCATACAATTATTCAACTCAAAATTATATATCAAGCACATCTGTCTCGTCTAAAATTCTCCAAAATGTTTCCAGGGCAAGATCCAACCTGCGAACGCTGCAATCAAGCCCCAGCCTCACTGGGTCACATGTTTTGGTCCTGCACCAAATTAACATCATTCTGGACCAAAATTTTTAATTACCTTTCAGACAGCCTTGGTCTCACAACCCCTCCTAACCCATTAATAGCTGTGTTTGGGGTTCTTCCAGATGGGTTTAAAGTGGAGAAAGACACAAACTGTGATTGCATTCACTACACTTTTGGCACGCAGACTGATTTTGCTAAACTGGAAGAATCCTAACTCTCCTCTTTTAAGTCAGTGGGAAACCGATGTTCTATACTATTTGAAATTGGAAAAAATCAAATACTCAGTTGGAGGGTCTGTACAGATTTTTTTCAAAACATGGCAGGATCTAATCAGTAATATTTTAGAATAAGTTCTTATAGCACAGAGGAAGCAATTATTTCTGTATTTCTTTTTCTTCTCCATCCACCTCTATTGGCTTATCATACTCATCAGTTTAGGTATGTTTACAAGCCTTAAGTTTTACTCCGTTGGCCTTGCTCTCTCTTTCTCAGGGGTGGGGGTTGACTTGTTCTTAATCCTACTTTTTGTAAAAATTGATTGATTTGTATGGAATGATTGCAATAATATTAATAAAATTTCAAAAAAAAAAAAAAGTAAACAAGCGTACAACAACCATGTGTGAAAAATTAAGCACACTCCATGCCTCAGTAGCTTTTATAACCACCTTTAAAAACGTTGTCTGTACAAGATTATCAGTCACTTAAGTTCAAATTTTGACCAAGTCTTCCTTGCAGCAGTGCTTCATTTCTGGAATATTTGAAGGCATTTTATTGTGTGCAGCCCTGTTAAGATCTCCACAATGTAGTGAAGAAAAACCTTTTCCGAACCTGGGTGAAAATGCAAACTCTACACGTCAACCAGCTGTGGAATACAAACACAAGAGCACGTCTGTAGTACAACAAATTTACATTGAGGTCTGTGCCACTAAAGGGCTTGAATACTAGTAGAATCAGTTATTATCTTCTTTTGGGTATTTTCTATAATATCTTTTTGTAATTGTAACATTCACAAACTCATGTAATCAGAGTTGATGGTTTTCAGTGCTTATCCCAGCCGCATCTAGCACAAGGCGGGAACAACCCTGGAAAAATTATTATTATTATTATTGATATCCAAAAAAGAAAATGAACAGTAAAAATCAGCATAAAAATGGGTTAAAAAAATTAAACCTCCCAACCCAAGCCCTGTCAGGTGAGGTCCCTGCAGAATAAGTGGTCACTAAGGCCTGCGCAAACCAGGAAGAGTGGGGCAACAGATGCAGTAGGTTCAATACAAAAAGAGAAAAAAAATATGCACAAAAAAGTACCAGTTATATAATGAAACCTGGGATCTCGAACCTGACTGTTGTTCATCTTGCTCCCAACCAGTCATACGGCAGACGCGCAGTTCTCAGTTTTTAATGTGAACAATCCGTGCCATCAAATATTCAAGCAAAACTAGGTTAAAAAAGGAGGCTTTCCACGATTCAAAGGAGATGATTCATGTGATTTCCAACAAGAGGCCAGCACTAATTCAGTAGTAGTTATATCTTGAAAAACTAGTTTTTGTTGGATAAAAATTAGGGAAGGAGCAAAGAGGTCCAATAGAAAGAATTTTCAAGGAAAGAAAGCAGTATAAATAGAGAGATTTCAAGACAGAAAGTCAGAGACAGTGGACTAGAAAGCATACAGTCTTAAAATATGTAAAGAAAGGTTACTGGAGCATTAAAATGCTTTTTATAGACTTTACAAATTTTCATGCTGTCTTATTTTGGGATGTAAATTACATACAGTCATATGAAAACCTCCACCAAATTTGACAGTAGGTAGCAGGTCTTTCTTGGACGGCAGTGTTCTTCTTCTGACATGCGAAGCGCTTTTTGTTATGACCAAACTTTTGGTTTTTTCACTCAACTTTTGTCTCATCAGTCCAAAGCACTTTGTTCCAAAATTAATCTGGCTTGTCTAAATGAGCATTTGCATACAACAAGCGACTATGTTTGTGGCGCGAGTGCAGAAAGGGCTTCTTTCTCATCACCCTGCCATACAGATGTTCTTTGTGCAAATTGCACTGAATTGTAGAACGATGTACAGATACACCATCTGCAGCAAGATGTTCTTGCAGGTCTTTGGAGATGATCTGTGGGTTGTCTGTAGCCATTCTCACAATCCTGCGCATATGCCGCGCCTGTATTTTTCTTGGCCTGACAGACCTGGGTTTGACAGCAACTGTGCCTGTGGCCTTCCATTTCCTGATTACATTCCTTACAGTTTAAACCTCTGAGATAGCTTTTAGTAGCCTTCCCCTAAACCATGTTACTGAACAGTCTTTGTTTTCAGATCTTTTGAGAGTTGCTTTGAGGATCCCATGCTGTCACTCTTTAGAGGAGAGTCAAAGGGAAGCACAACTTGCAATTGACCACCTTAAATACCTTTTCTCATGATTGGACACACCTGTCTATGAAGTTCAAGGCTTAATGAGCTAATCCAACCAATTTGGCATTGCAAGTAATCAGTATTGAGCAGTGACATGCATTCAAATCAGCAACATTACAAGGGGACCCACATTTTTTTGCACAGCCAGTTTTTCATATTTGATTTAATTTCATACAACTAAATACTGCTTCACTAAAAATCTTTGTTCTCAGTCCCCAGTACTCAGATGTTCCTAGGAAATGAAAGACATACCACTGTTATCTTTTTTTGTTGAAAGCAGAGTAAATTATTATGCAGGCTGACAGGGGTTCCCAAACTTTTTCATATGACTGTATTCCATAAGTAATTAGTTTATCATTGTAAAAGTGGTTCCATTTGGTTAACACATTAATCAAACTCATTCCAGATTCACCTTAATAAAAGGATAAGTGTCTGTCTGGTTGCTATGTCTCTGTAATTCCAACAGTTGGAGCATCTCAAACATTTTTAGTAATAAAGTGCATTGTATTTGTCATCCCAACTGATGGTACGTCACAAACATTAACACTGCTTTTACGAATTCCATATCAAATGGCTTATAACAGAGACCGATGCATTGCATGGTGCACTGCAAATGATAATGTTGAGGTCTGTGTTGATTACTTAGATTTCAACCCGTCTTAGATAAGTAGCACAGTTAGTGGTAATATAATTTATCTATTGGTGTTTTCAGACTTCCACAAGCAAAGTGGAACACACAGCACCTTGATTCAGTGGTTAAAATGTTAATATTCTAGTTCTACTGGTTCAGGATATTTATTTTAAAGAATGTAACTTTTTTATTATTAATATACAGGGAGAAGCCTAAAATGATCAAGCCAAGTCAAGAAATAAGTGATGGCCCTGAAGCAAAGAAGCCAAAGATAGATCCAAATGAAACGATGATGGTGAAAAAGGTATTGACACTTTCATACCCTTTGTCTGCAATAACTGTTGTGAGTTTCTCTAATGTTTACTTTTTCTTGTACTCCACATGTCATGCTGCACTCAAACATTTTGTTAGATTTCATCCTTCTGCCAGCTGAAGGATGCCCTTGAGGTTGACTGGAGTGGAGAGAAAATGAAGAGCATTCTGAAACGTACACCTAATGACTACTTTCTCTTACAAGGTGAGATTATGTGTAAGAGCACAGCAGTATCATTCACAAAAGTAAGTTTTAAGGTAACTTCTATAATAGAAGCCAAGTGTTCTTCAACTGGTAACTTGTGTAATTTCAGACCTGCTCTTTAACACATTTGTGTGGTAGCCGTGTAACTAAAGTATCTTGTCAGGTCTTATTGTAAGAAGTTTAATAAAAACTAAGGCTCACAAGTTGCTGATAAAAATGTAAATACTGGCTTTGAAGAAATAAGTTTGAGCTTAATTTTGTTAATTTCTTATTTAGGCCCCCAGCTAGATATTGTATTCTCCCAACCTCAGCCTAGGTATGGTATATAATAATTACAGAGCCTATAAAAAAATTTTATCACCTTGGAAGTTTTCAGATTTTATTCTTATATAGTGTTTAATCATTTATCCCTTTTTGACAGTGATAAAAAGAAAAATATCTTAAATAGTAAAGTGAGAACACACCTCTGCAAAATGGTCTAGGTTAATTACAGATAAAAAAGAAAATAATTTGATCACATAAATATTCACTCCCTTTTTTTATAGACATCGAGTGCATTTAAGCTTATCTTTTGTTTAAAATGCTCGGTTTGTATTTCTAGAATTCCCTCTTTTTGTGTTTTGACACTTTCCAAGCTCTGTTGATGTTGTCATCTAGTACAAACAGAGAACAGGCTGTTTCCTGCAAAAGGGGTTGTTATTTTTTCCGTTGCTCTGCATGACCAGTCATTTGTAAGAATCAAAAATAGAATAACACAATATACAGCCATCATATATTATTCCAGGAGAGATTTTTTTTCTAGCTCTGGGGAGAGTAGTGAATTGCAATTTCCTTCATTTGTTGTTTTTTTTTTTTTTTTTTTTTTGGGTCATTTTTAAAGTTGCAATATAAGCTTCTGTGCGGTAAATACAGTTCATCATGTGGTGTTAAAACTTAAGTGTTTTAAGTTATTTATGGTTTAGTTTATTTATTTTGGTAGTCAGAATCTAGTAATGAATCATTTTTACAATTCTCTTTGTACTAATTGCAATGTGTTTCCTTAACTACCACTTAATTATTTTATTGTTAAAGGATAAGTGTACACTGTTTTGCTGTCTGATTGAATTTATAAAATACCAAACCTCTCCGTGGTTTACAGAAGCTGTTGCAATTTACTATGTGGTAAATGTTGTATAACTACCGTGATATATTACACTGTGATGTGTTTTCTACTGTAATAATCATAAATGTAATATTTTAAAGGTCAAGTAAAATTGAGTTGAACTTGTTGATTTTAACTATAATAAGAAATAGTTACACATGTGAATTCTTTAAAATGCTCCAATGACAATCACAGTATGTGATGTGCTATTTAAGGACATATTCGAACTGAGACTGAAATGTCCTCATTATGCCTCCATTTCCTGAATTGTCTATTCAAAACAAAGTTAAAATAACAAAACATTTCCACTGTTTCTTTCTGGGTCTACTGTTTATTAGAAGTTAACAGTGAAATTCATTTAAACCTGTTGTACATTATTAAGGATATTGCTCTTAGCAAGCTTATTTACAAATGTTAGTATGATCAGTATTTCATGCAGTTGTTTTTGGCTTTGCTAACAACTGTTACTGTGCATTTCGATTTGTCAATTTAGATGTGAAAATAAAGTCAGATCCATAAAAGGTTTATGGACAGTTCACTAACTAATATGTTAACATTATAGAGTACAGTACATTTAAATGCTGTAAAATGTTTATTTAATATTAAAGTTTGCAAATACAAGAAATATTAACATGAAAATTGATGTAGCAATCATGTCCGCCCCAAATGCTAAACTGTTTTACCTTAATCCCTTTCCATGAAAGTAAATCTCGCTTATAATGCAAATTTCCCACCAATAGTTGAAGACAAAAATATGTTATTATCACTATTAAACAACTACATTTTTCTCATTATGCAAGTGATTTTCCATTCATAATTTTTCAAGATTAATTTAGTACAAATTATAAGTGTACAATGAACCAGAGTTTGGTACTGGTAGGGGCAAGGCCATGGACAGGATGCTGTTTATATTGTTTTACAAATTCATAGTCATGCACATAAGGAAAGTTTAGAATTTCCAAGTAACCTAATGTGTACATCTTTTAGTTGCGGGAGGAAAATGGAGTACCTACCTAAAAACCCTCTACAGAACCTAGCAGAATTGACAGATTCCACATAGTTTGAATTTTATTTCATCTCCTGGAGCTTTCCGGCTGCTGCTTATAATATTTGGAGTAGATATGATAAGACAGACATTTGTCCATCCATCCATTATCCAACCCGCTATATCCTAACTACAGGCTTATGGGGGTCTGCTGGAGCCAATCCCAGCCAACACAGGGCATAAGGCAGGAAACAAACCCCAGGCAGGGCGCCAGCCCACCGCAGGGCACGCACACGGGACAATTTAGAATCGCCTAACCTGCATGTCTTTGGACTGTGGGAGAAAACCGGAGCACCCGCAGGAGACCCACACAGACACGGGGAGAACATGCAAACTCCACACAGGGAGGACCTGGGAAGCGACCTGGGTGGCTACCCACTGCGCCACCGTGCCGCCCACAGACATTTGTACTCCGTGTAATATTTAATAAGAGAAATGATGTTGAAGGTGTGCAGTCCTTAGCAAATTTGTTACATTTTAACTGCATATTTGGTTGCATGTTTTAATCCAAATATAATTAAATTTAAGTCCTTACTATTAACAGTGATATATATGTTAAATCAAATTTATTATATCAGAGTCATTTTTTTTGTATTTTAGTAGTGATTAAACATTATTTATATATTATGAATGGGAGTTCTGACACAGTTTGGCAGTATACCAATTCCCAGGTCGAATGTTTGAAATTAGGAAGATAATAAATATAGATTGAATGGCGCCTCTCAGTTTCTACAGTGCATTACACTGTGGTTTATTCTAGGTTTTCTAGGGTCATTATTGTTATGTGTACAGAATACAGTAAAACTCTTACTTATATATTCTAAATATTATTGAGTACTTTAACACTGTAAAATACCATAATTACAGAGTATAACTAACTCAAAACATAAATCTTTTTTACCTAAAAAGATTTCCAAAATAGTAGCTAATATTCAGCTCAACTAAAATATATGATTGAGTCTGTAGTCAATAGCATTTTTCATAATGGGAAATATTAACTTCCAATTTATAATAATTTTTATTGCCATTTTTAGCTTTGGCCTTTCAAATTCTTTTTAGAATAAAAAGTAAACTGGAGTATAAATAGATGAAACATGTGATTGAGATTAAAAGTGAAGCAACATATTACTACACTGCTGTTAGTGGATGAAAACAGACATTTAATAGCAGTTGTTATATGAATAGCGAAACAAGTGAGGTTAAATGAACAGTAAAAATGACAAAAAATAGCTAATGAGAAAGTAAAATAAAAATAGGATTCCTAAATCATTGTCCCCAAAAAAAAATTATTGAAGTGTCTCATGCAGAAATGAAGTCAACCTTGGTAATGAAAGATTTTTTTAAGTAAAAACCAAAAACATATTTTGACATCAGGCACTGTAGAGATAAATGAAACCTCTGAGTCTCGTGGGAATTTAAATAATGTCCTAAACTTCTCTCTGTATTACTGATAATATATATTTTCAAAAATCTTCCGTTTTTCATTTAGTATTAAGAGACTGATGTTTGAAAATTTGAAAGTACAATTTCAGTCCACAATTAGGGAGCAAAAAAGACCAATTTCCTAGCAACTGTGCAATTTGTCAATAAAACATTTGTTTATTCTTTCATCCATTTTATAATATAATATAGAGTTAGCCATAAGTATGTTCGTGGTTTATGGGTCCCCAACTCCGGTCCTGTAGGGCCCCAGTGGCTGGTGGTTTTCATTCTAACCCTTTTCTTAATTAGTGACCTGTTTTTACTACTAATTAACTACTTTTGAATTAATTTCAATTGACTTGCTTTTTAAGATTTGTTCCCCTGAATTTCTTCATCATCCCTCCAAGTTGCTTCATTTCTTTCCTTAAATGGCACACAAACAGAAATGAAATGTGAAATGAGTTAGCCAACAGAAGACCGAGTAAGTCAGGGCCTCAAACTCCAACCATTTGCTTAATTAGGCTCTGATTTTTTGCTTATTAAACCCGTTCCATGGCTTGTTGCTGCTCTGATCATGCAATAGCAGACATTTCTGAAATTGTTGATTTCCTCTTTTCAAAGAGCACTGTGAAAATGTTTTGGGGACCTGAGCAGATCAACATTCCTGAGACCTTCAACTTTCTTTATTTTCAGATATGGTGTGATGGACACAGTTTGCTGGTCATGACCTTCAAGAGCAAGTCAATTAAAATTAATTCAAAAGAAGTTAATTAGCAAAGTAGGTCACTAATTAAGAAAAGGGTTAGAGTGAAAACCTGCAGCCACTGGGGCCCTCCAGAACCAGAGTTAATGACCCCTGGTTTAGAAGAAACCAAAGTGCACTGGTAATGCTGGAATACAATATAATAAAAGCAAAACAATGCTTAATAAAGAAAACATACTACCATGCATTAGACAAACAGATATCAATAGTTATTTGTTTAATATTAATAGGCTTCGTACAGCATTTGAAATTCTAGTGGTACATTTCAGCGCTGTCCAGGATTCATTTCAATTCCTCCTAATTGTTTGACTGTGATTTGCCATGAAATGCATTTAGTGCCTTGGGAGAATCGATTCCCAACTTGGGGCCATGGTTCCAGTTCCCCAAGCCTTTAAAGAATGGAATTAAAAGATTAGCCTTGGACAAAACTAAATATGTCACTTTTGCTTTGGCATTCTGATGTATGTTTTGATATTGTTCCACATTGAAAACACACGACTCAAAACAGGAAAGATTTTGAATGTAAAGAAGACAGCAGCATATTAAACACATAAAATATGTATGTTGTAATGTTGCACATAAATGAAACATGTTATTGATTCTACAAAGGCATATAGATAACAGAGTGTTAAATACATATGAAATGGCAAATGCTGTGAGCTTGGAATTAATCATTTTTGTAATCCGCCAGTCATTGTACAGGTGCTGCTAAATAGTATTGTAACCATGCTGTCAAATAAAATCTTGCTTTATGCTCGGATTCTATAATGTAGTCACCATTTAAAACGACATGTACACAGACGTGCAATTAAGAATTTCATTATATTCACACTGTGATAGTGATAATAATACAAAATCAATAACAGAAAAATACCATGTATATTAAATGTGACATATCTCTCTATTATAAAAAAAAAAACTTGGGAAATCTTGGGAGGGAGACGAGACGTGATCTTCTCGAAAGACAATTTGACGTCCCACGAGACAAGGCAGTGAGACAAAAGGACATCTGCTGTACAGGCTTTTAAATGATTGACGCACAGCGCGACAAGCAGAACACGCATCTCGGCAGCAGCAGCACAAAGCCAGCAGCTGATCTGTCCGCATCTCCTTAGCGAGCATTCAGCTCTCCCCCCTTCACAACGCGAGTGGGAGACGTGACGTGGCATGTGCGTACGCACCCTCGGGTGTGTTGAGCGAAGCGATCGAGACGTGATCATCTTAGAGAGACACTTATTACAACCTTAGGAAGCAAAACCCATGAGACGGTGACTTTTTTCACGTCACACCCTACTTACAAACAATTTAAAACAAGTTCACGGACATCTAACCTAGCAGTTGTTGGAATGCTTTTGGCAGACACACTTCATGTGCTCCCAGCTCTTAAAACAACGACAAGCAGAGCACTCAGCTCACCAGGAGCAGCAGCAGCAAGCCAGCAGATGATCCGACCGCATTCATGACCCCCCCCCCCCCAACGTGAGCGGCAGAGACGCGAAGTGGCAAAAAGACAGCTGCTGTACAGGCTTTTAAATGATCAACGCAGAGCACTCAGCTTGCCAGGAGCAGCATCAAGACAGCAGCTGTTCCGACCGCATCTCCTCATCTTCTTAGCGTGCGTTCAGCCTCTCCCTTCACAATGTGAGCAGCGTTATACATCCCCGCAAGAAAGACATTTAACCACACCTGGGGCCGGAAATAAAGGACAAATATTGTTTTTACAAACGTTTTAAAGTAAAAGTGAAAATAATGCATATGTATGTAACAATCCCCATGAAAATAATATCTTTAAATTGTATATCTGGTAAACCAAACCTGGGGGTGGGCAAGCGAAGCCCCCTACTATATACAAGAAACAATCATACATTTTTCAGTATTAGTGGCTGTTGAGTAACCTTATGACCTATAGATAAAAATTGTTGCTAAACCTGATATCCTATGGCCCTGTTTTGTTTATTATAGTGGAGGAAGAAGAAATGGGATTGTACAGGACAGCTGAGGTCTTCAGGATATGCTTATGTATGGCAAACAGAATGACTGAACAGTAGACAGCAGTGTGTTAGTAATATTCTGCCTCATCCTGAGTGCTCTGTCCAGATGTAATGCAAGTATTAAATGTGGGTTTAACTGTGCACCTGTAGAAGCTGTCAAGAAGAGATGGTAGCATCCGGGCTTTCCTTAGACATCTGAAGAAATAAAGGCATTGGTGATCCTTCTTGGCTATAGCTAAAATGTGCTATGCCCATTTTAGGTTGGCAGTAACAGTAAGCTGCTGACTCCCTCGACAGCATTCCCACTGACGCCGTAAGGGTGTTTGGTCTGCCTCCTGCTTTCTGAAGTGTATGACTTGGTTTTACTTTCATTCATGGAGAAATTGGTTGGCTTCCATCCCAACCTTTTAATTCCAAATTGAAAAAGCTAATCTTAAAAAACATACCACAAAGTGTGGTAATTTGAATTTGCAGCTTGCATGCATGAACAGTTGTGACTTCTGGTAATTAAAATAATCAAAACATAACATTCACCTAATTCAGGGTTGTGGTTTTGGTGTTAGGGGGTTTAGAATGGTAGAATTTAATAATTGTTCTGGTTTCAATCAGTCTTATTATTTATTAGGCATTTGTGGTGAAGTTTGTCCTCTTTAATCTATTCTTAAACTGGAGAGTGATTTTTAAATGATGTATCACTGAAGTTTGAATCTCAAATCTGTTTTAATTATAGCATCTTTCTGAAACACAGAATCAGTTTGTTATGTGTCCTGTGGAAAGCAGAGTGGGTGGTTCAGGTGACACAAAAATCAACTCTGTGGTTGACGGGACCGCCAGCCACTCAGGAAGTGGGGGTTGTAATTAGGAAGTGTGGTGAAAGGGAGGGGGTTGAATGAAGTTAACTGATTGGTACACTGAGCTGCAGTTTTCAAGGTGTCTGCGATTGAGGCTTAAGTTGTGGTTTTTGTGTATTTTTTTTCCTTATCCTGTTTATTTCTTTTATGTCTCCTTTTACAAAGGGCAAGTCTCGCTTTTGACATGTGATAACCATTTACCTTTTATGCAAGAAGAGTTAGCTTTTCATTCATTTATTGTGCTGTGCTCTTAATCAGTAAAGGGCTTACTTTCCCATTTACCAATATGTAATAAGTTGTTTATTCAACCAGCATTCTTTCATATTTTGTAAATGTGATGCAATATAATTGAGATATATTCAAATCTAATAATTTAGATAAGCTAAAATATAAAGTACATTACATTATGCAGCAGTATGTGTTTATCCATGCAGTTCACTTCTCATTTTGCCCAGGCAAGACTATCATTTTCTGTTTTGAGATTTTTTTTGAAGAGTTATAAAACTTCTGGTTTGGTCAGTATAGTCAGATATTTCTGTCTGTTGTTGATTGGGTGGCTTTAATTGGTTGAAGATATAAAATAATAATACTTACATGACCAGCAATTAAAATGTTTATGTTAAGTCCTCAGATCCTTTTCAACTGATATTGCAGTAGTATTTCAGAATGACATAATTTTATGAGCTATGTTTTTCTAATGAAAACTGGGATAGAACTTATTATTTTTAAAGAAGGATAAACCACTTATAAGTTGTTCTTTAAGTAGTATTTTTCTAAGCATGTTTCATTTTGAAAACTATGTAACGTATAAGATCCCTGGGCATTCTTCATAAAGAGCAGGGTGTTTGCTGATGTCATGGCTAAATTGCCCACCCCAACCTAGTCATTGTGGCCCTAATTATCCCCTGTCTCTAACCGGCTGACTATTTCTGACCCCTTGACCACCTAACAGCTAATGTATGATTAACGTACTGGTGCATAATGGCATCATCCCAACTGACTGGAAAATGTGTTGTCCTTATCTAGAAAGGGAAGGGTTATCGCCTGGATTGTGGCAACAACTGGGGGATAACACTGCTCTTGGTGCCAGGTAAGGTCCTTGCTATAATCATTGTCAGTAGCAGCAGTGATCACTTGCTCACCTACCAGCGACTGGAGCAGTCTAGTATTACTCCTGAGAAGTCTACCATCAACCTCATTTTGGCACTGAGGATTCTCATTGAGCACAAACAAGAATATCAGCAGAGTTTCTTTGCTGCCTTTGTCAATTTTAATACAGTGTTCTACTCAGTAGATCAAGCTGCCCCGTGGGACATCCTGAAACATCGAAGGATCTTCCTGAAGTTGCTGGATATCATGGCTGGCCTGTACACTGGTACTGTAAGTACTGTGCAGAGTGAAGGCAGAACTTCTGTGTTTTTCATAGTTGACTCTGGGGTTCGTCATGGGTGTGTTCTTGCTCCTACTCTGTTCAATACTTGCATTGACTGGGTGTTGGGCAAGGTCGTGGGGTTCAGCAGCTGCAGTGCATCTATCTGTTGGTGAAGAAAGATTCACTGTTCTTGACTTTGCAGATGTTGCTGTGATCTTCACAGAGTCAATGGAGACACCGATGGGAGCTCTCGAGAGCTTAGAGTGTCCTGGATTAAAACCAAGATCCAGGCCTTGAATGACCTCTTGGGCCCAGCCATCAGCAGCATGTCTGTCTGTGGTGAGAGGTTTATCTAGAGGTTTACTTACATCAGCAGTGACATTCATCTCTCTGGTGACTCTTCTATGAAGTCAGTAGATTAATTAGGAGAGCATGGGGGATCTTGAGGTCACTGGAAAGGGGTTGTGGTACTCCTTATATCTATGCAAAAGGGCGAAGGTCCAAGTCTTTGGAGTCCTGGTGCTTCCTGTTTTGCTATATGCTTGCAAGACATGGACACTCTACAGTGACTTGAGAAAAAGACTGGGCTCCTTCTGTACTGTGTCTCTTCAGAGAATCCTCAGGTACTGCTGGTTTGATTTTTGTGTCACAGGATCCTCATTGTTGAGCACCAGAGTGGCTGGATTAGGCCAAGGGGACGCCACGTAATACCTGGCTGTGGCAGATAGATGGTCACTTCCGAAGGGTGGGACTGAATGACTTGTCTGCCTGGGGGGGTTGCCAGCCGGGATCCCAAGCTGTTTTACCATGTGGTGGGAGCGGCTACAAGCTGTAGCAGTGCATGCTCCCCAACTTGACCTGACTTGTATAACAAATTATGTTGTTTGCTCAGGTTTTCTTGTAGTATTGTGTAGTTTTATTCTGATTTTTTACCTCTTTCTAAGTGTAAGCTTTGTGTTTCCGGTATTTATCTTTATTTAGAGTTTCATATGGATATCATTTTGTATCTAATATTGTATATTCTGTTTTGTTCATTTTGAATTTCTATGAAGTGGTTTGAGCATGGGAAAGGTTCTATATAAGTAAAATGTATTATTATAATGTATGACTCTAAATAAGCATAAATGATTTAAAGCAAAGTGCAACTGACGGATGTAAAATGTTATTTCCTTGTGTCCACATTCTGTCTAATCTAACTTTATTTTTAATCAAGTGTGAAAATTACCTTTAAATTAATAATTATGAAAGTTGCTGACTTGGTAACATTTCTAATGGAGGATACTAGGGGAGAGGCATTTGTTCCAACTCAACATTTCAGAGTTTTAATATGTATAAGTCGGTTCTGGTTTTTGGTTTTATCTGACAATTTTCCTGGCATGCAAAAAGCTTTTGACTATGTGCTATATGTCATCATGTTATCTCACTGCTAAACTGATTTTTATGGCTTTGTTTTAATGTAGTGTTGCTGAAGTTCCGCACAGACAAGGGTCGTGATCCACTACCAGAATGTTTCCCAGAAGACTCTGAACTTCTCCTACAGATACGCAATGATGTTCTAGACTCACAAGGATTAAGTAGTGATCTTCTTCCTGATGATTTTGTCAGGTGAACACTATAAAGGAAAAATGTTATTAGTTCTGCTGTTTATTATTTTTCTCTGTTATGTGTTACTGCTAAGACAAAAGCATTAAGCTGTTCAGAATTTATCTCATACTACAGTACTCTGACTTTGCAACACCTGCGCTGCTTGGGACTATAATATAAAGCAGCATAAAGACATATTTGGGAAGATACACCTTAAAACTGGTGTAATGTTTAGTATAAGTTTATAGTTATTATTCCACATTTTTAACCAAATTAAAGTGAAAAGTCAAGCAAAATGACACCTTTTATTGGCTATCTAAAAAGATTACAATATGCAAGCTTTCAAGGTAACTCAGGCCCCTTCTTCAGGCAGGAAGGGGCATGAGTTGCTTCGAAATCTTGTATATTGTAATCTTTTCAGTTAGTCAATAAAAGGTATTATTTTGCTTGACTTTTCACTACATTCATAATGGTTAACACGGTACAACATCCTAGTACTAACCGAATTAAAAAAAATCTATCTTAACCTATTGGATAACTAATGTAGTAAATCAAAACCATCTGTTTTTTTCTGCATCTGTGCAAGTTTTGGATCTTTTGTGGATCTCCTGAACTTTTTTGCCCTTAAGCTTTTGAGGCAGTGCTATGTGGATCCTACTCCATTGGGCCCTTAACCTGAAAATTGCACTGGGGCACTTACTCTGCTCTCCCACCCCCAAAGGGTGTGTGAAAAGACAACTTCCCCCCTGGGATTAGTAAAGTACAGTATATCACATCAAAATCAAAAAATATAATAAAAAACAAGGACTAAATATTTAACACATTCACAGGTTTTCTCATTGTCACCACTAGGTGGTGTAGAAGTAAATGGAATGTAAAAGAAATTCTTTGGCCAATCTCTGTTCTGAATTCAGCTGGTCTGATGGTACATATCCAGGTCGATATTTTAGACGTCTTGTTAACTATTTATACAGACAAACAAGTTATCTAAACATTAAATATGAATTCCTTAGAGTTGAATTCTCACTGAACAGCCTGTTTATAGCTTCAGGTTTATTTTTAAGTACAGCTCTGTGTAGATTTAAGGCACAAGGGATACACTTGTAAATAATTTCTCGTGGGCTTTGATATTTTATCAGCTATGAGCAGCATTACACAATATTTTGTTTTTATTGTTTATTTATAGCTGCTACCCCTTCAACAGCCATTGATTTAACATCTTTAATAGCATGTTTTATTTTACCATCCATTAATTTGGAGTAATGACATAGAATTTAAAATTAAATGTAAACCACAGCATGAACACATTGTTCAGCAAGATTGCATAATTATTACATTAAAGACTGGACTTAGTGCAGTAGCAAATGTCATGATTACCAGAAAGAATTTTTTGTTTCCTCTACTTCTTTCAGTTATAGGGCAACACGTTGGCACAGTGGTAGTGCTGCTACCTTGCAATAGGGAGACCTGGGTTCATGTGGAGTCTGCATGTTCTCTCCGTGTCTGCGTGGGTTTTCTCTGGGTGTTCTGGTTTCCTCCCTATTCCAAAAGAGGTGCAAGGTTAGGTGGTGATCCTAAATTGGCCCTAGTGTGTGTTTGCCCTGCAAAGAACTGGTGCCCTGTCCAGGGTTTATTCCCACCTTGTTCCCTATTCTTGCTGGGATAGGTTCCAGCAAACCCCCACGATCCTGTTCAGGACTGCACAGGTTAGAAAATGACTGACTGACTTCTTTCAATTATAATGTCAAGACATATATATATATATA
>JANRMT010062796.1:81968440-81988317 GCA_026402145.1 Polypterus bichir lapradei
AGTACTACCAGTCCCTGAAAGTACAGATTGTGAATCCCATCAACTCCTCTGTGCAGACCCCACAGAATTACTGGTCCTAGCCTGCCCTGTGGGTGTGTAGGTGGGAATCCCAACTCAGGGAGGCTGCCATCGAGAATATTGGAGGAGAAAATATTCAGCAGTGCTCCCCAGGTCCTTTCATTTCACTGGCCTTCCGGCTGGGTGAGGGTCTCTGTTCAGTTCTGGTCAGAATGCCAGACCATGTGTGCCATCCAGTACAACAGTTAGATATATATAAGACGTAACATGTACGGTATTTACTACTATGACTGGCTGTTAAGTACTGTTACCACCTGTAGATAAAAACTGTTTCTAAATCTACTGGTGGAAGTACAAATGGCCCTGTACCATGTGTTGAAAGGGAGGAGTAAGAAAGATGACTAAGCAGCATGGCTGAGGTCTTTACTAGTACTGGTTGCTTTTCTAAGGCAGCATGTGTTGTATGTCTTTAAAAAAAGGCAGCTGTTTGCCAGTAATATCCACATCCCCCTTTACAGTGCTTTATATATTGAGCCAAGCAGGTGCCATACCGTAATATTATACAGTAAGTAAAGACGGTACTGCACTGTACACCCACAGATGGTTGTGAGAACAGATGGAGAAATCTGTGTTTTCCTCAGACGTCTGAGGAAATGGTGGCATTGGTGAGCTTCTTAACAATAGCTGAAATGTGATTATGAACACGTGATTACAGAAAATGTCAAAAATGCATCTGTAATCGAGCAAATGTAGATGGCACAAAACATTCATAGGCTGCACTGTTGTGGAAAGTAATGTGCATTTCTTTATTTTTATTAAGCATTGTGTAACATTGTGGGCTGTATTGTAAAAGTAATCAAGCTGTACCTGTATGATGTTTTTTTCATTACTACTGTGTAAATTATTTTAATTAGAATTTGTCACTGACCTTGATTTTGTTTTAGCAAAGACCAATAGAGATAATGAAATATAAAGCCCTGATATTGCAGACTGCTTCAAACATGTCTCTTAATTAGAAAAGCATTTATTTTTATAGTATATTTTTATAATAATTCTGAATTGCGTTTGGGTCTGGAACTCCAATATAGGCACGTGAATGTGAAATAGTTGACATTAGTATCAGTGTCTCCAAATCTAAGGTCATGGTACTCTCCCAGAAATTATGGTTTGTACTTGTCAGGTAAGTTATTTATCTTCCAGATGGAGGAGTTCGAGCAACTCATAGATCTTTTCAGCAGTAAGGGAGTAGATGATAGTGAGATTGTCCAATTAATCCTTGAAGCAGTTTTATGCTCATTATACCAGACTGGTGGTGGTGAATCAGGAAAAAATTTTATGGACAAAGAAATTGATTTATTTACTAGTCAGTTTACACCCCAATTCTCATTTATGGCCACAGGCATTGTGTAGTGACTGAAAAAACTAGATCACAAGTACAAGCAGCCGAAATGTGGTCTCTGCATAGTGTGGCTGAGCCTACTCTTAATGACAGAATGAGGGGAGAACCTTGGTGTAGAACAGCTGCTTTTCTGTATCGCATCAGAACCATACATGTTGTATATTATATATTGTTGTGATCAGCGTCATTCCCTCCAACAATTAACATCTCTGTTTTATCAATGTATAACGACAAGTAGTTCTCATCCATCCACTCCTTTAATTCACTAACACAACTAATTAAAGACAACATCGGAGAAACTTCATTTGATCTAAATGAAAGGTATAACTGGGTGTCATCTGCATACAAGTGAAAATTAACATTATGTTTCCTAATGATAGATCCCAGTGGAAGCATGTCAAGTGAAAATAGTAAAGGTCCCGGTACCTTGTGGGACACCATATCTCAATTCTGTGTATAATGATGGAGTACTGTCAGCACATTTCTGTACATATTGGAATCGAATTTGATAAATAAGAACTAAACCAAGCGAGCACAGTGCCTGTAAAGCCAACATCATTTTCTAGCCTGAGCAGTAAAATAGAATGGTCAGTGGTGTCAAATGCTGCACTTATGTGTAACAACATAATTACAGTGGAGTTTCCTTCATTAAAGGATATCAGAACGTCGTTTACAACTTGCGTTAGTGCCATTTCTGTACTATAACCAGTGCGGAAACCAGACTGGAATTTCTCAAATAAATTGTAATGTGTAAGGTGTGACTAAAGCTGATTGGCGACTACTTTTTCTAGTATTTTAGAGAGAAAGGGTAAATTTGAAACAGGCCTATAATTATTTAGTATGTGTTGGTCTAAGTCTGACTTTTTAAGTAATGGTTTAATGACTGACACTTTTAGTGAATCAGGTACTGTGCCATGCAATAATGAACTATTGATAATGGTTAGAATAGGCGCTGCAAGTACATCCATTGCACTTTTTACTAGTTTTGTTGGCACTGGATCTAGAAAACAAGTAGTGGGCTTCATTTTAGAAATTAAAGTTAAGACTTCCTGCTCAGTTACAGGATTAAAATTACTAAAGTGCTGAATGCAATGTGAGGCAGGGTCTGCTAAGCTAGTATTTGGTTTGTACTGTGATGCTGAGATCTGGGATCTTATATTTTTACTTTTTTCATTGAAGAAGTTCATAAAGTCTGTGCTGCTAATATCTGTTGGTATTTTGCACTGTAGATCTGAATTTCCATTTGTTAATTTAGCCACTGTTCTAAACAGTACCCAAGGATTTTTATTATTGCTATTTGTTATTGTAGAATAGTATTCTGAGCGAGCTTTAAAGAGAGCTTTTTTATATTTTTTAACACTCTCTGTCCATGCAATTTGAAAGACATGTAGCTTTGTTGTTCTCCATCTGCGCTCCAGTTTTCGACACTCTAATTTAAGAGCTCGAGTGTTTTCATTAAACCAGGAAGAGTTTCTATGTACTTTAATCATTTTTATTTTAAGGGGAGCCACTGTGTCCAGAGCATCTCTCAAGGTCACATTATAATGTGATATTAGCTGATGTAAATTGTTTTAGTTTTAGTTGTTGAACACCATCCTTGGGAGGTGTACCAAACATAGCCTGAAAAAAACAAGCCTGATGGAAAGACCCAAAACGTGCTGGAGTGGAGGGATTATGTCTCAATGAATTTGCTAGGAATCAGGAGATGTTTTCTGCCCAGCTCAGTATGTTGTTACAAGAATAACTGGAATGGCAATGTTGATGAGTATTAGTGATTGATGTCTCTTGTATTAGCAAAAATCATTTACTTTCAGATATATTTGTTGTTAATGGAACTTTAAAGTAAAAATACTCATTAGAACTCATTAGGAGAACAGGAAGTTGAAAATTATTGTAGAATGAACCACCATTTATTTTTTTATTCATTGTAATATTAGACATGTGCAGGTCTATTTGTAATTAGGTGAATAGTCTGTAACAAAAAAATATATTCTGACTTATTTGTGCATCTTACTTTTCCCCCTAGAGGGAAAAGAGGTGTTAGTTGAAATTACTGGAAGAAAGAACTTGGCTTGTCAAGAACAGTACCCTAGCCATTTTTTAGAAGGGTTCAGCAGTGTGTAAGTCTATTTATAGAACATGCAAATAAACAGAATCTTTTTTTCTCTACATAAATAACTAGATAATAGTGAAAATTAGCTTGTGTGAAAATATTACTTGATACTGAGTTAAAACAAATTGTTGTCCTCCTGAGATAACAAAGTCTGCTGGCACACAGTTCATTGCTTATAAATAGACATTCACTAAGCTGCAAGTGTATTTTTATGCTGCCCTGGGGAGTGGAATACCCGGTAAATGTAATGCTTTGTCTCTGTGGTCTCAATTGCACAACTGCAATAGCCAACAGGGCTGAATACATGTTCTAGTGCTTTGGGCAAAAACAAAACAAAGCTTTAGAGACAAAACTAACAGTAAGAGTTTAACATCTCCTAAACTGTAAATGTGACAATAATTATCTAGGATGGCTTCACAAAATGTTCATTTTATTATTAGCAATCTTTTAGAACTGTTGAACAATGATTTTACAGATCTTACAATAAATTTAATTATGTGCTGATTCTCATACTCTTATGATTTGCCTAGGCCAGCAAATCTCTTTAGCTGTGGAAAGGCTGAAACACTGGCGTGTCCTCTGTGCCAAGGAAAGAGAACATTAGAGCATATCCTCAGTTGCTGCCTGAAAGCCCTGAGTGACGGACTTTACTGTTAGCACCATGAATAGGTGCAAAAGAGAATGCCCAATACTATGAATGAAGCTATGTCCAAATCTGATCATCTTTGCCCACTGAAGCTAATAATTCCTAATTTAAGGCACTTGCTGGCCTACTGGAAAAAGCAAAGTTCTGGCAATGGGGAGCTGACCTAGGAAACTGCTCACATTTCCTTGATACATCTTGATAGCCATGCCTAGTCCAAACATAATGTTTTTGTTGGCGGCATCTAAACATTTATTCATGTCAGAGAAGACTGCATCCTCGGAAGACCGGATGGAAGAGGCCCATGAAAAGAAGAAGGCCAGGTACCAAGACTTGGTGGAGGAGTGCCACAACCAGGGATAAAAGGCACACTGTATGCCAGTGGAGAAGTGCTGCAGAGGGTTTTCTGGTCAATTCCTCTGCAAGGCCTACAGTCAGATGAGCATTTCAAGAGCTTGAAAGAGGAAGGCCATAAGGAACAGCACAGAGGCCATAGAACAAGCTTCATGATGGCTGTGGAACAAGAGGAGTGGTCTGTGGCAGAGAGCCACTCAGACACAATGGGTTCCAAAGGCTAGGGTATGTGGTGTTAAAAGGCCTGAAACACCCAGTGACTCTTGAGTTACATCACTGACATCTTCTAGCATTTAGTGCGTAATTAATACCACAGTAAATCAATTACTTTTTCAGAACATTTAATTTTACCTTGAAGACTGTAAATTTGGTAGAATATTCATATATTAGAAATCTTGGCTGCAGATACTAGTAGTAGTATTGTCACATGTACATTGAACAGTGAACACTCTCCAGCACCATGATAAACATGAATATATTAAAATACATAACCATGTTATTTAATAACAAAAATCGCAAATACAAGTTTACCTGATGTATTCCTTAGTCCCGTTTCTATGCGCCTAACCATTCTGTCCCAATCAATATTAAGTCAAGTTGGCAGTACCTACACAAGGCCATGGAAAATGTTATTATGAGGTCATATGCTAATAAAAAGGTGCCCTACCCTTTTAAAGTCAGGGTGTGAAATTGAGCAGCATAGAAAGCCATTTCAAAAGAATATACCAGCACCATAAATAGACTAATACATCAATTATTTGTACTAATATGTTCTACAGTATAGCTAAAAAAATTCTTTTTTATGTTTTGTATTATGCAAAAGTAATTGTAAACATATGGTGTGTATCATAGTCTAGTGGCTAGAGTGTTGAACTTTAAACCCCAATGCAACCCATTCAGTTCCCTCCTCTGACTTGCTTTGTGACTCTAAACAAGTCAATTTACCTCCATTTGCTCTATTTAAGGCTGTTTGCACAATTGGCAGAAGTTAACATCATTGCTGGTGTCATTCATAATGCATTCCTGTTGATCATGTACAGTAAATAGGTTTACACTGTATATTATACATCATAGTCACAACTAAAAGATCAATCCTGAAGGGTAGAAAAAGTAACACAAACACTGGGGACATACAATGAAAGTGCCTGGTCAGTTTGTGTCTGGACTGTATTCATATATTTAGTGTGCTTTTGCTTTCTTTAAAATGGAAACTTTGTTATAATAGAAGAGAGTTTGTTAAATTTAGAAGAATAAGAAACACACCTTACATTGTCTTTTCTGTACAGTATTTTACCTTGTAATTTCACTGCTTGTTGGTAAATGTTTTCAAGTTTGTTTTAAGCACTGTTAGTATTATCTGACATGTGTATTTGTATGCACTGCTGTTATGGCAAAGAGAAATGTGCTTGTAGCATTTTGCATGTTGTGCATGCAATCTAACTTATAAAAATGGGAATAAATGCCATTGGTGTTTTCCAGTCCTTACTTCTGCCAGCTTTCAAATTGTGTGAGAGCCTTTCCTCTTCCTAGTTCTTTATGTATGTAAGGAAATAACTGCTTATTTGGTAATTTAGTTTCTTATTGTGTTAAAGTATGGACAATAAGTACTTTAATAATCCAAGAGCCTGCCATGTTGATATATATAAAATGCATCATTACAAGCCATGTGTACTAATCAGACATTGAAGGTAAAGCTAAGGGAAGTGAAAATAAAGTGTGGGCTCAGGAAAGGCGTTACATTAGCTGGACTGACACAAAGCTCTAAAATAGCTTATAGAAATATTGAACTCTTTCCATAGACAGTTTAAAGTAAATCATTGTCTTGTGTAATATTTTAATAGTGGTTTTTTCAATAATATGTAAATATATTTTTAGGTTTTAATATGAAGTGCTTGTTTAATCAAAATATTTAAAAGGTTTTTTTTTGTTTCAGTTAATGATTGTTTTGGTCTTGCTTCTTTTATAACATTTACAGTACATTATTCTTACCTCGACTCAAATACCGTAATATTTAATAAATTTTGGATTACACTCCAATCTGCAAAGAAGCAAAAAGTCAGACTGCCACACTTTTGTGGGGAATCAGTGGATACTTGATTTAATGCGTGACTGCTCTGCAGATTTGTATAATAGTACATGCTTAAATACATGGATGTCTGTTCTAATGCAGGAAAAGGGTATTCGCTTTGTGAGAAGACAACATGAAACACTGTCAAATGTTCTGCTTTTACACACGACAGCACTACTACTTATATTTATTACTAGCATTTAAATGAATACTGCCATTTGGCAAAGGCAGAATTTTTCAAATTAAGAGGAGAGTCATTTGTGAACAATTCACTTATCAGTTGTGTGAAATAAAAGTGTAGAGTTTTAAAAAGTGCTCGCCTCTAAAAGAAACATGATAGTTGTCTGAAAAGCAGCTTATCAGAGATTAATCATGGTCTGACTGGTCAGTATCCATTAGGAATGAGGTGTCTGGATTGATGGTATTCTTTATTTTCATTTCTGTGCAATTACCTTTTTCCTACTGTTTTGTTATTTTTCATTGAGGTGTGAGTAGGCTGTCATCTATGGCCTGTTATGCATGAGGGGCAGCCACTGATAACTTGAATAATTTTTGCGTATACAGTACACACAACTGGATCATTTACGTCCATATTTGTAGTATAACCTAAAAAAATTAGAGATGGACTCCTGTGCAAATTGAATTTAGTATCATAAGTGGTGTAATATGAAAATTACTCACTGAAATGCATTTCCTGCTTCCACACAGTTAATAAATTATACACTTTCCTAACTGAGAGCGACCATTAGTGCAAGAAAATAATCAGTTTCTTTAAATATTAGCAGTTGCTACTAGACAGAGTGGCATGGTGAAGTAAATAGAAATACTCTTTAGCTTAGGAATCGAAAAATGTCAGGACATGAGCATTTGCTGAAAAATGAAGAAATTAATAATCCACCTTACTCAAAAAAACAACTGCATCATTCAGTTAGATTTGTTTAAAAAACACATGGAGGTTTCTGCTGCATTATTTCTTAACTGATGAAGTTACTAAAGTTGACATCTTAATACCTCATAGAACTTAAAAGTAAACATAATCTTATGTTTTGAACCCTGGTGCTCACTGATTGTTTTTGTGTTAAGTGGAGCAGTTCTTAAGTAAAGGCCAGGTAACATTACAATGGGTATGTTAGACTTGCCAACTGCTGTTGCTTATCGCGTTGCCAGGCCATGTTACATGACGAAAAATCACTGTGCATGTCAAATTTAATGACTTTTCTTGACTGTTTTTGTGACAGCTAATAATGTGCTACCTGGAGGAACTGGTGCTGAATGAAGCATTATCCAGTATAGCTACAGTCTCTTGGCCCTTTTACTTTTTTCCATTCTGTTGTGGTACACAAAATATGAGACATCCGACAGATGAGTTTCTCTTCTGTTTGTAAGGTCTAAAACACCAGTGTTTCTTAATCCATTATTTTCTTTAAGTTTAAACTCCACATGGGATATAAATATTTCACAATATTGGTAGTCATTGATATAAGCTTTTAGGACTACTTAACAGTATGCTATTGCTTTTAGTGGATATTTTCAGTTCTTGAAAAATAACTTAATTGGCTCTCTTTGGTTATGGTGGTAGTGCCGAAACATGTGTGATCAGCCTCTTGCACAATTTTAATTTTTGTTTGTGTGCTCCTTGCAGTAATATTGGCCACAACTTCTAATATCACACGAGGTAAATTTTAAAAGGCTACAGTATTGTCTGCTCTGGTTTTGAGATAACAACATTTACTTAACAAAAAGAATATTTTCTTATGTAACTTACTTGATGGTCAGATGTGTAACTTGATGACAGAAGTGGTCATAAACTGTACAGTTGGTTTCATGATTATAGGCAGAAAGTGCAAAGTGAAAATAACTTTAGTTTTGTTCTCCAGGTTCCTTGTTGTGGGCAGTTACTTCAATATTATATACAGAACTATAACAGATAATACAGTTTTTTATTTGATATACTTTGGTAATCCTAGATTGTCCTTGACTTTGGGGGATCAGAGCGCAGGTCAGACATTGTATAGTGCTCCTGTTGCAATTTTTAGGTTAAGGGCCTCACTCAAGGACCCAATGGAGTAGGATCCCTTCTGACAGTAATGGGAATTGAACTGGTAACCTTCCAGATACCAGTGCAGATCCTTAGCCCCAGAGCCACACCATTGTTAGGTGTGTAACACTTTTTTCCCCAAACAGTACATTCTGCCAATGCCATATCTCAGTCACCAGTTATCATGTCTTAGGTTAAATGGATCTTGTCAGGTCTCCTAAGTACAGATATCTAGTGAGTTAGAGGTATTCCAATATAAACACAGGTTCAGGTTGTGTCCTCCTGCACTTCACTCTGACACTCTGAGTGAGGTTGAGTGGCTTCCTTTATACCAGACCCGGGAGTACTTCTGGTGCCACCACATTGCATCCAGGAAGTACGTCAGGGTCAGGTGGAACCCCTAAAAGGGAGGAAACCTCCTCCCAACAGCTCCCCTTGGCGGTTTTCACAAGACCCAACTGGGCTGCCCATTGGAACACCGATTCCCATGAAGCGCTGCAGGAATGTATATGGGAGACCCACCAGAAAGCTGCTGTCACCAGTCAGGTGGTGATCTCCTTCCATTAAGTTAACCTCATGGCAGGGATGCCAGACCATGCTCGGTGTCCATGACAACATGTTGTTGGTGACATGATAAAAATAGCGTGAAAAACCTTTTAAGATCTTTTTTTAAATTAATAGTAGTAGTAAGAGGTCAGGTACAGTGACTTCTAACTGATGTCATTGATAACGTGCAATATCAAATTTATTAACTAAGGACCAGTAAGGATTCTGTGTAGACAGGAGAAGCCACATTGTTTAGTCTGATTTGATCACCCTCAGTGTGGAAAGTAACAAATAGATCACTGTGGTGTTACGTCTCTCAGTTTGTGTACTACTGGTACAATTCACAAAATTCATACAAATGTTTAATGTCCCCATGTTTTCAAGATGTGCCCTCTTGTTCCTAATTTGTACATTGCATTCCACACTAATGCATAGCCCACTTTTTCATTTGCAGTCTTCTTAAAGTCCCATTAAAATGCTGCAGATAGTGTTAAGAAGGAAATTTAATGTTAACTCAATTAAAAGAAAGTTGTTTCAAGGTAATATACTTAACAATCCTGTTGCTTAGTCTTCATTTTTATACTACATTGCCTCTTCCCTTTGTACTTTTCAGCAGAATAGAATACATCTTTGAACTCAAACTCTTTTCTGTAGGATTTTTTTTTTAAATCCACTACTTGACAAGTCCAGCTGTAGTTTTTCAATGTGTCCAACTGAAGTGAAATGTCCTCTGACTGTCTGTTTTGACTTTGTATTAATCTCTCCACAGCTGGTGTTTTTCAGAAATGGCCCCTGTTTGCGCAGTGGTAGGAGGTGTGCTTGGGCAGGAAATTGTTAAAGTAAGACTTTTTTTTCTCTCTTTTATTTATATATTAGAGTTAAAGGGAATTACTGAGATAAAAACATAAAAAAAACATTGAGAATTGTAAAGGCAGCCCACCATAGATTAAATAGAAACTGGAAATGTCAAGTCTAAACGTGAAGTATTCCAGTGTGTTACTTAAAACTACGTAATGTGAGTGAAAATTACACTTAATCTACTTGATGCTGATGGTAACTGTACTTTTTCCCAGCATCGTTTTTTAAATATTCTGGTAAGTCTCCTCCTAGTCTTTGTGTGAACTGGAAATATTCACATTGTTCAGTCTTTCCTCATAGCCCATACTGTGCAGTGTTTGCTAACTCACTGATCTCTTTCCCCTTTTTCAGTGTTGTGATGTTTTTATTTTATCTGCTGCCCAAATGCTTTTCCAGTCTTGGGCCCTTTGAAGCTTCATTAATGAGGGCAAAATATTTTAAATAAAGTATTGCCTGCTCTGAAAACAATATAAGAGCAGTTTAAAGAAATTAATTCTGCTCCAGTTTTTGAAAATATTTTGACTTAGGACGCTCACGTGTGTTAGAAGCTAGAAGCATTAATAAGGCAGTAATTGTTAATATTCTTCATCTGTTCCTTGTATGATTGCATACATATATATATATATATATATATATATATATATATATAAATAACAGGAACAAAAATGAACTCATTAAACAAATTTGTAACTTGGCAAAGATTCTCAAATATCTTTCTTTCTGTCTTCCTTCCTTCCTTTCTTTCTTTCTGTCTTTGTTTTTCCTCTCCAGGCACTTTCCCAAAGAGATGCCCCACACCGGAACTTTTTCTTTTTTGATGGAATTAAAGGAAGTGGTGTTGTTGATTGCCTAGGTGTAAAGTAATAAAAACAAAACTGCAAACACAAGTTTCAATATACAATAAAAAGAAACTGTAAAGTGTTTTCATTTAAAGTTCTCTCCAGCAGGTCTATTGCAGTACATCTGGTGAGAGTTATTTTTATATGTGTCACAAATTAGAGTTTGGTCAGTCCCAGTCACTAGTTTATAGTAATCTACCCTAAATGATTTAAAGTTATTACTTGTCACTTTTACATGTTGTATTCCAGAATGATTTTTCTTATTAAACTTTTTACATTTTTTTCCAACTCCATTGTCATTATTTTGTTCTAACACAAACTGCTGCAAGTTAAGTTCAATTTTGGAAACTGTTTTCTACTGTGGAAAAAATTCCTGAGGATTAGCATCTGCATTTTTGCTTAACCAAGATGGTTCTATACAAATTACATAAGTAGAAAATCCTTTCTTATTCTGTATCTTTTTTATTTTTTTGTGTACAGCTGTAAATTGAGCAACATTGAAACAGAATACATTTTTTCAGGTCATGGATTTAGCTACAGTACCTTCAGAAATATTCAGATTCTTTCACTTTTTACACATTTTGCTATGTTACAGCCTTGTGATAAAATAATTTAAATTCTTCAACCCCAACATCAAGCAACACTCAGTACTCAGAATGACAACGCAAAAACAGCATTTTCGAAATTTTAAAATTATAAAAACTGAAGTATCTCATTGACAAAAAATATTGAGATCCTTTACTCTTAGTTACTTAGTTGATTGACGCACCTTTGGCAGCATTCACAATCTGGAGTCTTGTCAAGCTTTACACACCTGGATGTGGGGATTTCCTGCTATTCTTCTCTGCAGATCCTTTCAAAATCTGTCAGTTTGACTAGAGACCATCGGAAGACAGTTGCTTTCAGGTCTCTCCAGAAATGTTTGATTGGGTTCAAGTCTGGCTTATGCTAGACCAGTCAAGTACATTGCCAGAGTTGTCTCTAAGCTGCTCCTGTGTTGTCATTGCTTTGTGCTTAAGGTCATCGTCCTGTTGTAAGATGAACCTTCAACTCAGTTTGAGGTCCAGTGTTTTCAATAAGGATATGTCTTTTGCTCTGTTCAGCTTTCCTTTAACCCTGACTAGTCTTTCAGTTCCTAACCTCACCTTCAGGCTCCACCATTGGAATAGTATTGTGCAGGTGATGAATAGTCCCTAATTTCCTCCAGCCATGACACTTTGATTTGACACCAAACAGTTCAATTTTAGTTTCCTCAAGCCAGAGATTCTTGTTTCTCACAGTCTTGAGAGTCATTTAGGTGCCTTTTTTGCAAACTCCAACCTGGTTTCCATGTGTATTGTCTGGACACGCTGTCATAAAGCCCAGATCGGTTGAGTGTTGCAGTGATACAGACAGGTTTTATGGAGATCAGCCAGACTGACCATCAAGTTCTTGTTCACCTCACTTAGCAAGACCCTTCTTCCCCTGATTTCTCAATTTGGCTGGGCAGTTAGCTCTAGGAAGAGTCGTGGTTGTTCCAGATTTCTTCTGTTTAAAAATTCTGGAGGCCGCTGTGCTCTTGAAACCTTTAATGCTACAGAAATGTTTTGTAGCCCTTCCCCATGTATGTGCCTTGACACATTCCTGTCTCTAAGCTCTGCAGGCAATTCCTTCAGCCTCATTCTTTGCTTTTTACTCCAATGTACATTGTCAACTCTGAGATATTTTATAGACTATTTGTGTCCAGATAATTGAACTGACCATAGGTGGACTCAAAACAAGGTGTAGAAACATTTCAATGATGATCAATAGAATGGACTGCACATGAGCCATATTCCAAGTGTCATAGCAAAGGGTGTGAATACTTGTGACAATGTGATATTTAAGTTTTTGATTTTTAATTAATTTGCAAAGAAAAAGCCTAATCCTGTTTTCACTTTGTCATTCTGGGGTATTGATCATTGCTTCATGAGGAAAAAAACACATGAAATGATTTTACTGTAAGGCTACAATATACCAAAATGTGAAAAACATGAAGGAGTCTGAATATTTTCCAAAGACGCACTATATCATTAGTGCTTGTGGATATTAATTGGTAATTTAAAGTATGTGCTTGGATATTTATTTATATTTTAGTCAAGCCTAACTGATATTATATATTTTTATAGATCATATTTCATTTAATTTTGTAATCTGATACTTCAACGGTTACCTATATAGCTAGAATATACACAAAAAATGATCAAATGAACCTGGTAAAAGTAATGTAGAAGTTTTTGTCCTGTCATAAGTTCTTAAAGGTTTGTTCTTTTATTTCTGATTAAACTCAGACGTAGAAGACAGAGATGTTAGATTTATTTTTCATATAAACAGTTAGGTCACTGTTTCATATACCATATGCTTGGACTTTGGTTATTTAATGTGTTTATTCGTTAGCGAGCCCACCCTGCTCTAAATAGTAAGTTGAGATATCTAGGAATAATTTATACTTGGAGAATATTGTTTGTATTTTTAAATAAATATAGAACAGTAAGTTAGTGATATTGTGTGCAAAAAGTTCAAATTAAAATGTTGACTGTTGTTTCTTGTATTCTGTCTTCTGTTTCAAGCTTATTTTAACAACTGTTAGTCCCTCTGATATGCAGTTTTACAGATCACCCAGAACAGTGTTTCTCAACCACTGGGTTGAAACCCACTTTTAGATTGTGAGCTGCCGTTGGTGGATCATATGTTGCTATTGTTTATAATGGTAGTGGGTCACAAAGTGTGTCGTCAAAATTCTTCCTCAATTTACCCCCCGCTCTGCCAACCAAGGGGGAACCACCTAAAAAGCTGTGATGATTGTCCGCGAATCACCCTATAATATCCGAATATCCAACTACAGAGCCACAGCACCATGCATCTCTGTAGGGTAACACCAGCAGTTTCACAGCAGAAGTTAAGGTTAGGGGTTAGTTTGGTTAACATGTACTGTTAAGATTACCTGTAAGTTAAGGTTAGGGGTTAGTTCCCTAAGCATGTGCTATAGACATACAGTAACATCACTTCCACCATGAAACTGATGTTGTAGAGCTGCTACCCCAGAAGTTTCTGTGTAAACACTTAGCATGGGGAAAAGTGGGTCGTGACAACAAAAAAGTTTAGGAAACACTGATGTAGAATATAGGCTCAGGATCCTCAATTATTTTTTATAATGTTTAGAGAGTCATTCTCCGTGCAAAGCTGCACACCTTGCTAATTTTCCCACTGAATAGAAGACATCAGAAAATATAGGCCCTACATGTTTACTGTAGATTACAAATGATTTCTATAAACTAAAAAGTCTTCATTGTATAACCATATGTACTTATGTATAAGTTGGGTCTTATAACCCGAACAAATGATCATAAAATCAGACCCTGAATTATATGCCCGTTCAAAAATTAGACACTTATCGGTAATTTTTTTTTTTTTTTGTTTTTTTGACATCTTCTTGCTTCCTCCAATCTCGCATCATAAGAGATTCTCTTGCGATAAAGGTGTATGAGGTTGTGAGATACAAAAAACACAAAACCGTGCAAATGTCGCTTCGGAATAGTTCGGGTATTACCGTGTGGTCACATAGGCACAATACATATAAAAAAAGGCAGTGTGCTCCGTGGCTACTCTCTCAGGTGGGCGTTAGCATATCATAATCTCTTGGACCAATAGAGTTTTCCACATTCAACTTATATGACCGACATTATAAAATACCAGAAATTATACAGTAAAATCAAAGCCTGACTTATCCGTGGGAGAACTTATCTGTGAGCATATACGGTAGTTTGTCTAAGTTATTTCTCCTGGCCCTAGAACAGGACCTCAGAATGGTTAAGGATTTAGTTTCTTGGGACAGTGACACACCAAGTATCAGGTTATCATGGCAGCTCGGATCTTAATAAATACTCATTAAGTTTTGTTATCATCTTTGATTGCTAACTGGCCTGGTTTTAGCTCAGCTGAGTTCATCTTTCCTTAAATTACTTTACTTTGTCATCTTTCATTCATCCATTACACTGGTATACAGTGATTTTGGTGCCAACTATGTCTGAACGGTTTTATATTAAGTTTATGGTGCTGATTAAGAATATGACTTTGGTTTTGCCAAATTGGCTCTAGTTTCTGAGATATTTAATAGTTAATTAATTAACGCAACACGTTTGAAAAGCATTCAGAATTGCAAGAATATTTTTATTTTAGTTACAACTAGTAAGTAAACAGTCTAACATCATACAAAAAAGAAATTAAAAATATCTAACAGTGACAGGAAAAAAGTTATGTATGATTTGATTAATTAATACAATATTAGTTAGTTATTAATTGTTATTAATGTCAATGCTTCAAAAAACGCTGTTTATGCGATTTCCTTTTATGTGTGTCATCAGGACAATCACGTTGGAGACTCCAACAGTAAGTAGTCTGCCATCATGTGTATGTCCCATCTGCCTTGATATCTCTCCTCCATCCCCTTCATATCCCTGTAGAACCTCTCGCCTTGTTCCTTGCTGAAGTCTCCAAGGTTATCTGGAAATCTGCTTAAATGGCTATGGAGAGAGTGCATCTTTTTGCTCATATGAACTCCCAAATTTCTGAAGTTAGCAAGCATATCTTGCACCAATTCTTCATAACTTCTGCTCTGTGATTACCCAAGTAGTTCTTCATAACAGAGACAAAACTCTTCTAGGCCAAAGCCTCAGTTTCATTTATGCATTTGGTAAAATTGGAATCGTTCATGAGTTTACGAATCTGAGGACCAACAAAGATTCCAGCTTTTAGTTTTTCCATGCTCAGTTCAGGGAATGATCTACAAATGTACTTGAAGCAATTACCTGTTTTGTCCAAAGCCCTAACAAATTGCTTCATCAATTGTAGCTTAATATGAAGCGGTGGGAGAATGATTTTTCTTCTTGTTGATGATATTCGCAGCGCTAACAATCATTTCTTCCCTTGTAGGCCATGACACTTTTGTCCAATGATCTTGCTTTGCCCTGCTATCCCAGAAGCACATGAAACATGGGTATTTTGTGATCTTCAGATCAACATAAATCGACCACTGATGTTCATGATAACGGATTTTCTGTAACACGATTTTTACATTTTCATATTCTTCTTTAAGTTTTGTTGAGTGAACAATGGGAAGAGACGCATAACGGTTACCATTGTGCAAGAGAACACATTTGAAGCTTCTAATGGAGCTGTCTATAAAAAGCCGACAGTCTTCTGGTTGATTTTCTGTTAGTCCCATTTAAAGTACAATTCCTGGGATATCATTGCAGTATATAAGTTCTTCCTCTTGGTTGAAATATGGGAGAAGCCTCTCTTCTCTTTTCTGATGTAATTTTAACTTTCGCCTTCATAAGATTTTGTTCATTAAGTCTGAACGCTAAAAGTTCAGATGCTTACTTGGACAGATGTAAGTCTCGAATCGGGTCATTGAGTTCTTTTTGGCTTAATGGTTGAGGCGTCGAAGAGCTTCCCTCAAATTCACTTCCACTGCTACTACCTGCCATACACTGCAATCCCTGCCTGTCTTCAGAGTCTGACATTGGCTGGTTTGGTAGTCTGGTCGATGCACAAACTCTGTGATATTTCTTCTTTGTTTTTCAACCATGTACTCTCCACAGGTATAGCAGAATACATCAGGATTGTTGATGCAGGCTCTTCTTGATGAAGTCATAATTTTTACATGTATTTATATACTTATTAAGACAGAACCTTTTGGGTATAAACCAAGACTGGGTTGACAAGCGTATACTGTAGCCGACTTCTTTCCTCTGCAAATTCACAGTTGAGTTCTGGCTTCAAAAGGTCGCTTTTATAGCATTGTAGGCCTACAAATTGAAATACAAAATAATTATATGGGATATTTCATTACCTAAGACACTGTTAAAGAGTCAAAAGACAGACCAAAAGCTATTGCATTTGTTATCACACACAAGTTGCATTGAGGGAATGCATTATTTTCATGGATGTCCATTATCTCAAAAACCAGAACAAATTCAGCTAAAGTAATATGATTGTTAAATTCAGCACCCTCAAAATACCCTAAATCCGTTCAAAAATCCTAACTACAGGGTCACAGGGGTCTGCTGCAGCCAATCTCAACCAACACGGGGTGCAAGGCAGGAAACAAACCCCGGGCAGGGCGCCAGCCCACCGCAGGGCGCACACACACACACACAAGGGACAATTTAGGATTGCCAATGCACCTAACCTGCATGTCTTTGGACTGTGGGAGGAAACCCATGCAGACACGGGGAGAGCATGCAAATTCCACGCAGGGAGGACTCGGGAAGCGAACCTGGGTCTCCTAACTCCGAGGCAGCAGCGCTACCACTGCGCCACCATGCCGTCCTTTGTCTTTTTTTTAAATATCTTAATTTAAAACAAATATAAAATCTTTAACACTTTGGATATTATTATTATTATTTTTTAATAATCTGTAGGCAGGTTTACTGTAGCCCTTGTTTTGCAAAGATACTGTGAAGAAAAACTTCTAAAAGACGTTGTCAGTTTAAATATAGTTCATTATGTATTTTACATTACTATATCTAGTCAGTACCAAATGCATGAAAAAATGAAGCTGTAGGTCTTTGCTTAAAAAGCAACTTAGGGCGGTGTTCACTATGGTAAGACGCTTTTATTTTTTTATATAGAGTTTGTGATTGGTGTTGTCTTGTTGTTGTAAGGAAAGACAAGTTCAAATGAATTGTCGTTTTTAAACCATATGAAACCGTAATAAACTGAAATTCTTACTTATCAGTCTCCCATAGACTAGTGACAGCATTACAATACAAAAGAACAGACAATGAAAATAAAACTTCATATAATCCAAACAGTCATTAGGCACGCTTGTACATTTGTCAGCACCGAATAATTTTATGTCCTGAGGATAAAAACTGTCCGTCTGTCTAGTGCAAGTGCTGATAGTCAATTTATTTTTGTAAAGCACTTCTCATTGAGTGTAGGCACAGAGTGAAGTTCACAGGTAAAAAATACAAAAAAACTTGACAAATTACAAACTGTACACACAAAAAATACAGATTACATTAAACACATAGTAAAAAAAAAACTAAGCAGTTTCAAATTGATTAACACATTTAAATAGACAGTAATTGTTCATTCATTATATTAAAAAATGAGCAGTTCATCGAGGAGGAAAGAGAAGAACAAAAATTTCTGCAGTCTGCAGCATCCCTGGATAAAATAAACTTCTGGAGTATGGTGGATTTATAGAACAAAGTCCGAGTTGTGGAGGCCCCAGCAAACTGGCTGTCCATACCAGTCCTGAGCACATTGCAGTATTATGTCAGTTTGTGCTGGGTGGTCCAATAAGAAGACAAAATCCTTTCATCTGTGTATTCTAAGTCTCCCAGTATCTTAGCTGTAATTCCAATGGGCAAGAAAACCGCTCAGAAATACAAGCAGTGGCATCAGATTCTAAAGTAGGACACTGAGAAGAACCAAATAGGTGGATGGGAGGGATGGTGGACTTAGTAATGGTTTCTTAATTGTTGTAATGGTTATTTCTGTACTAACATAACTAACAAACAGAAATGCAGTAGGCACAGTTAGGCTTGACTAAAGTGGTGATGTCTTCAGTCTCAGCTTTTAATCCCAGCTGTAGGGACATTTCTTTTATTAGCAGGCATATCTTTTCCCAGCTTTAGGCCTCTGACATTTTATTAATCCTTAGAATATTTCATAGATCAGCATCTTGTGATTGTAATGAATGTTCTGGTTCATAAGTAATGATAAGTTCAGATAGGTGTGCAGGGCCTTGGCCATTTACGATTTTACATGTAAGAAGAAAGATTTTGAAATCAGTCAAAGACTTAAGAATGGGGGTTATGTGATTCTACTTTCTAGTTCTTGTAATGCTTCTTGCAGCAGCATTTTGAATCAACTGAAAGCTGCATAAAGAGCAATTTGAACAGCCTGTGAGTAACGCATTGCAGCAGTGAATCTTTCTAGAATTAAATAGTGAATATAATGATGGAGTAGTGTCAGCACATTTCTGTACATACTGAAATTGATTTGATAAATATGAACTAAGGTCAGGAACGGACAGTGTCTGAGAGCCCAGTGTAATCATTCAGCCTATATAAAAGAGTAATGTGGTGTCAAAGGCTGTGCTTACATCTAATGACGTAGCTATCATATAGTCATATGAAAAAGGAAGTACACCCCAGGAAATGTTTTTTGTATTCTTTTTTTAACATGTGAACATATCGAGATTTCATTTTCATTTAAACAGTATCTTTAGACAGATGTGATGTAATTGGAGAAAGGAAAAAAAAATTGACAATTTGACTTTGCAATAATTTATTCAATGAAAAATAAATTGAAAAAGTCATCTACTTGGAACAAGCTCTGTCGCCTGCTGTAAAGGGTGGTAAGAACGGAATAAATTCAACAAATGAAATTAAGGCATATTAGTGTAACATGTGGACCTCCGTTCCTAAAATAAAAGGGAAGTGAAAACATGTGCATTTGTGTCCTTGGGGGACCAGAAAGTAAGGAGCTGTTGATGCCTGTTCAGTGTTCTAAATAGTGTCAAAGTCATAATGTCTTTTATTGGTTCTGGTGGTTCGTATAGAGCAAGCAGAATGCTTACATTTTGGAAACACATTCTTTTCTTCTCAGTTTGGAAAAAACTACCACCCTACAGTGAGCGCATCACCGATCTAACTTTTCTAAGTAGTGTTCTTCAACCAAACATTGTTGTAAGGATGTAAACTCAATGTTTACATGCAGGTAGAAGCTGTGAATATTTCACCATCTCCGTGTTTGTTAGCACACATTTTTATATTGTCATTCTTCCATTCTGTATCATGGAGTATGTCTGGTATTTTAATGAGCCATATTATTAGCCAGCTACAGAGTGGCTTTACAGGTGCTGGTCATAAAATTAGAATATCATGACAAAGTTGATTTATTTCAGTAATTCCATTCAAAAAGTGAAACTTGTATATTAGATTCATTCATTACACACAGACTGATG
>JANRMT010062796.1:81988327-82010057 GCA_026402145.1 Polypterus bichir lapradei
CATCAGTCTGTGTGTAATGAATGAATCTAATATACAAGTTTCACTTTTTGAATGGAATTACTGAAATAAATCAACTTTGTCATGATATTCTAATTTTATGACCAGCACCTGTATATTCCAGCTCACCTATCGCCTTGCTATGTGCTTTAGTGTCTTTTTCTCTTATTGTTTCTTGTTCTTTATCAGCGAAGTGCCTCCTGCTCAGGAGGTGTTGTTTATAGAGTTCTTTTTTGTGCCCTTAAGGTGTGTAGCACTGTATTTTACAAACATGAAAATCACTTTGTTGCAAGGATGGGAGTGCAGGCCCATTTGCACAGCCGGTTGTCTGTCTTTGTCGCTCTTGCACTCTGTATCCTGTACCTGATACTCAGCTGATGGTGCTGCAGTTCTTCTTTTTCTTTATCCTATGAGTATCTTCAGCAATGTGCAGATGCCAAAACTGTTCTTTTCCTTTCTGGCTTGTTGCCCTCTCAAGCAGTTGGCCATAAAAAGGACACAAAGCAGAAGTTGCCTCTACCCAAATTGTTTCTTCACCAGTGTGTATCACATCATAACCTTTTAATTAAGCCCCAGTGGCTCGCAAGTAATTGCATAACAGACAGACACAAGCCTTAGCTTAATATATGTGTGTAGATTACAGCATATTCTGTTTATTCAAATATAAAGGAAAAGGAAAAAACCCTTTTTATTTGTCTTTTAAAGTTCCTAGTGTATTGTTGATTTAGATTTTGCATTATTATTATTAGGCTTTTGTAGGCATCTGATGTAATTGTTTTTGACAATATACTTGTGTATGTACACTCGCCATGTTGCAGACAGTTGTCTACGTTCTTTAAAACCAGAAAATCAGCCCAAACCAAAAGCTACAAACTTTGCTTCCTGTTCTGTTTTGGTGGGAAATATGGAGAGAGATTTTAGTAGTTTTAAGTTTGATTTCTTTCAGTGTATATGACGTGCAGTGATCGCTGAAAAAAGTTGTAGTACTGTATTTATTAGAAATGCCAGGATCCATTTTTAAGGAGTGATCAAATAAATGTTAATATTAAACTCCAAACAATGTACCATCTGCAGTTTTGAGTTCACCTCTTCAATGCCTCGTAAGATTTCTAGCTCTGTCCGTAAGATTGTTATAGTGGGACATCATTTCCTAAATAAGGAATTAGCCAGATGAGGTAGTGGGCTTATCAGTTATAGCTGAGCTCTTTTATTATTATTATTTTCAAGTAAGGCGCAGGTGTGCCTTTAGTAATTTTCTTTTTATCATGTGGTTGGCGTAGGTAATGATGTGGGCAGTTTCATTTCTAACTATAGCCGAGCTGCTGTTTCAGTCAATATGACAATGAGAGCTTCCTATTCTTTCCTAACTCTGCTCAAGATTATTTGCAAATAATGAGCATTAAGCCATTTCTGAACTCGGCTGTGATCTGGCTGTTCAGGTTAGGTGCATTGGCAATTCTAAATTGTCCCTAGTGTGTGTGTGTGTGCCCTGCGGTGGGCTGGCACCCTGCCCGGGGTTTGCTTCCTGCCTTGCGCCCTTTGTTGGCTGGGATTGGCTCCAGCAGACCCCCGTGACCCTGTAGTTAGGATATATTGGGTTGGATAATGGATGGATGGATGAATTAGGTTATTAAAACACCTCAATCTTATACATACTTAATAATAAGTATACATTAAACTAAGGATAGCTGACAAAGAAGAAGAGGGAGACACTTTTCCATGTAAAATAAATTACATCTTCACAGGCTGTTGAGTTCTTCACTCATCTTTCCCCAAAACACAACAGGACCAGCAAACGTCAATGACTCCAGCAGAATGTGCCTATGGTCTGTCCTTCATTGGTGACTATATGCTAACTCCATAGTTCTGTGTCCTTGCTGAGCAGAGAGTGGGTGGGGTAGTTAAAATTAAATAAAATAGCAGCAATGTCACTGCAGGACACTAAGCAGAAAGCAATTTTGAAGACTTCATAAGACTCCATCACAAGGATTCTCATATTTATTAAAAAAAACTAAAAACAAAATAGTTTCAGTTAAAAGCAATAAAAATAACCCCTTTAGCAGACAGTTCTAACAAATATATACTAATACTAAAATACTATACTAAAATTGGTCTTGTCTTTTGAGTTAAATGAGGAGACCAATATGACCGCTCTGGTATTGGTAGGTGGGCTATTCCAGAATTGTGGGGTGTGATAAGTAAATGCTCTGTGTTCTCAACTGGGACTTTTGGAATTTTAAAAACATTTGTATTTGTATATGCAGTGGAACCTTGGATTGCAAGCATAATTTGTTCCAGAAACGTGCTTATAGTCCAAAGCACTCATATATCAAAGAGAATTTCCCCATAAGAAATAATGGAAACTCAGATGATTTGTTCCACAACCCAAAACTATTCAAATAAAAATGATTAATACAAAATATAAAGTAAAAATACATAAAACAAATTAACCTGCACTTTACCTTTGAAAAGAATCATGGCTGGTGTGAGGGAGACGAGAGAGAGGAGGAGGAGGAGGAGGAGGAGGGTTATTGTGCAGGACAACTTTCACTCTAACTAACGGAATCCCTGCTGTCTGTTTGCTCACTGGAATCGTTTTCTTTTTTTTTTTTGCGACTTTAACAAGGCAAACTCTCCAATGACAGTTGCTTTTGCCTGAAGAGTCACTACACTTGGATACAAAATAAAATAATGCTTTACACACTGTAAAGTTTCTAAACTCTTTTCGGATTCCACCCCAACGGGACAACACGCGGAAGAGCGTCCCAAAGGTCTCTTGGTCTGGAATCCCTACAGATTTTATTTCTTTTTTCTCCAGCTCTTGGAGTTTTTTTTTTTTGTTTTTTCTGTCCACCCTGGCCATCGGACCTTACTTATTCTATGTTAATTAATGTTGACTTATGTTTATTTTTTATTGTGTCTTCTATTTTTCTATTCTTCATTTTGTAAAGCACTTTGAGCTACATTTTTTTGTATGAAAATGTGCTATATAAATAAACGTTGATTGATTGATTGAACCGCTGGCTCCCAGCGCCGTAGCAGTTGGCTGTAAAAGCAAATCCGAAAAGATCGTGGACATGCTATAAGCGCCTGCCGTTGATGGGTGATACAAGGGACATTATAAATGCGCAGGGCACAGCATTACTTGGCCACTAACCTGGGCCGACCCTGCCCAATTGCTGTGTCTGTGTATAGGAGAGCACTAGATCCCGCTACAATAAATAACCGTGCTGTTCCTGTTTCATGCTGAATAAAGCTGGTGTTGCTAAAGTACTGAGACTCAGCTTCTTGTTTTGCGTTACAGCACACACACGTGATCACAATGCTATAGTAAACAGTATACGCTCGTACAGATGTTGACACTATATGAGTGAGGCACATCGACTGAGCCCGAGAATGGGAGACGATTACCCACAATCCCGCAGCGAGAGAGCGAGAAGAACCATCAGCTCCGTTGTGATCACGTGATGCTCAGCAGACAAAGTGTATACGAGCTACTCGTATTGCAAGACCTCGCTCGTGTATCAAGTTAAAATTTATTTTAGCTCATCTTGTAAAACACTCGCAGACCAAGTTACTTGCAATCCAAGGTTCCACTGTAAAAGTATAATCTCAGAAGATTTAAAATGGAAGTGGGTAACACAACTAAAATGCACAGGGCGGATATGAGCCACTTGTGTGGAGTTCAAAACCATTTTCTGTGGTTGTAGATTCCAGGGAACCTTTCTACATCTTCCATTTACTACTGCAATTTGTCTTTGTCTTTTTTATTTACCTTTTGTTTTTCTGTGAAGCGTTGTCAATTTGGTGAAGCGTTGTCATGAGTACAAGATTTCTGTTGACAGGGGACATATCGTGAAAGTCCCGCATCGTGACGTCACCATAAGAATATATAAGCTGGTGCCATGAGTGACTCCATGTGCAAGTAACTGGATAGTCTCTGAAAGTCTTTTATACAGTATAGTGAACTTAGGCTCTAGTTTTTCAACTACGAATTTTGATTTAACTTCTTGGCATTGACAAATGTTTGGCTTGATATTCTATTTTTGACACCTGCTTTGTTTTTTGGATTTCATTTACTGGTCCTTGCCCTTCTTTATTTTGTCGCAGTACTGAACTGCAAGGAGGAAGAATGAGAGCACCAACAAATGCATATTTCTAATAAATCCCCCCAAAGAAGTAATTTGTCTATTTCATACATAGTACACATATACACTCTCCAGCCATTTTGTTAAGTACAACTGTGTTTTAACACAAATATTTAATCTGCCTATCACGTGTCAGTAACTCAATACATTTAGGCATGGAGACATTGTCAAGACGACCTGCTGAAGTTCAAACCAAGCATCAGAATGAGGAAGAAAGCTGATTGAAGTGACTTTGAACGTGGTATGGTTGTTGGTGTCAAACAGGAAGGTCTGGGTATTTCAGAAACTGCTGATCTATTGGGATTTCCACACACAACCGTCTCTAAGGGTTTACAGAGAATGTTTTGAAAAGGGAAAATATCCAGTGAGCAGCAGTTGTCTGGGCAAAAATACCTTGTCAATACCAGAAGTCAGAGGAGACTGGCCAGACTGGTGCGAGCTGACAGAAAGGCAACAGTAACTCAAATAAACAGTTGTTACAACCAAGGTATGCAGAAGATCATCTCTGAACACACAACACATCCAATCTTGAAGCAGATGGGCTATAGTTGCAGAAGACCACAACGGATGACACTCCCGTCAGCAAAGAAGAGGTACTTGAGGCTGCAATTCGCACGGGCTTCCCAAAATTGGCCACAGAAGATTGGAAACACGTTGCCTGATCTAATGAGTCTCGATTCCTGCTCTGACGTTTGGATGGTAGGGTCATAATCTGGTGTCAACAACATGAAACTATGGATACATCCTGCCTGGTATCAAGGGTTCAGGCTGGTGAAGGTGGTGTAATGGTGTAGGGGGATATTTTCTTGGCACATTTTGGGCTCCTTTGTAGCAACTGAGCATCACTTAAACGCCACAGCCTACCTCAGTATTCTTGCTGACCATGTCCATCCCTTGATGACCGTAGTGCACCCATCTTCTGCAGGCTACTTACAGCAGGATAATGCGCCACATCACAACACTCAAATCATCACAAACTGGTTTCTTCAACATGACAATGAGCTCATTGTACTCAAATGGCCTCCACAGTCACCAGATCTCAATCCAACAGAGCACTTTTGAGTTGTGGTGGAAAAGGATGTGCAGCCGACAAATCTGCTGATGCTATCATGTCAATGTGGACCAAAATCCCTGAGGAATGTTTCCAGCACCTGGTTGAATCTATGCCATGAAGAATTATGGCAGTTCTGAAGGCAAAAGGGGGTCCAACCCAGTACTAGCAAGGTGTACCTAATAAAGTGGCTGGTGAGTGTATGTAACAGCTAACCTGTTTTATGCATATTTAATGTTTTTTATTATTTATATTCTGTTTTTGGGTTATTTATAGTTTTGAATTATTTTGATAAAGTTCAGTTTCATTTACAGTACATCCAATTTTTCTGTTGTTTATGTGACATGGGATTGATATGTCACGACCACGATTGTCACATCCATGACATCATGGGAGGTGGCAGTATAAATATGACGCCATTTCATGTGTGCGTTATCCCTCATTAAATACACCTCTTTAAGACAAGACTTTATTAGCGATACCTTCTTAACTAGCAGGCACTGCTGTCAGGTTTTGTGTCTGGATTCCTTTTGAACTCCTTGACTTCGATTCTAATTTCTCCTTCATGTTTTGTTTGCCTGATATTGACTACTGGTTATTTTCAGTTCTTCTCGCAATAATCTTCAGATAACTTGTATCTCATAACAATGTAAATGTAATTTCAATTGTGGTATGTAAGCCTCTCATCAACTGTGATTTTATCACTGGAAAGATTTTTTTAATTTACTGGAAATCTCTCTATTATAAAAAAAAAATCTTGGGGAGGCAGAGTAGGGAGACGAGACGTGATCTTCTCAGAAGACAATTTGAAGTCCCGCAAGAGACACTTTAACTTGCTCCCAGCTCTTAAAACAATGACAAGCGACAAGCAAAACACGCAACTCGCAGCAGATGATCCAACCACTTCTCCTTGCGTGCGTTCAGCCACCCTAACGCCCCTCTTCACAACGCGAGCAGCAGAGACACGAAGTGGAAAAAAAGACAGCGGCTGTACAGGCTTTAAAATAATTGACGGGCAGCGAGACAGCAGCTGCCCCCCCTTCACAACGCAAGCAGCGTTATATGTCCTGTGAGAAAGAGATTTAACCACGGCCGGAAATAAAGGACAAGTATTGTTTTTACAATGTCACGCGAGACAAGGCAGTGAGCCATCATTTAAAACAAGTCCACGGACATCTAACCTAGCAGTTGTTGGATTGCTGTTGAAAGACACATTTCATTTGCTCCCAGCTCTTAAAACAACATGCGACAAGCAGAACAGGCAGCTTGCCAACAGCAGAAAGACAGCAGATGATCCGACGGCATCTCCTTAGCGTGCGTTCAGCCGCCCCCACTTCACAATGCAAGCAGCGTTATACGTCCTGAGAGAAAGAGATTTAACTGTGCCCAGGGCCGGAAATAAAGGACAAGTATTGTTTTTACAACGTCACGCGAGACAAGGCAGTGAGCCATCATTTAAAACAAGTCCACAGACATCTAACCTAGCAGTTGTTGGATTGCTTTTAGCAGACACACATCATGTGCTCCCAGCTCTTAAAACAATGACAAGCGACAAGCAAAACACACAGCTCACCAGCAGCAGAAAGCCAGCAGATGAACCGACAGCATCTCCTTAGCGTGTGTTCAGCCCCCCTACCCCAACACACAACGCGAGCAGCGTTATACGTCCTGCAAGAAAGAGATGTAACCACGCCCGGGGCTGGAAATAAAGGACAAGTATTGTTTTTACAATGTCACGCGAGACAAGGCAGTGAGCCATCATTTAAAACAATTCCACGGACATCTAACCTAGCAGTTGTTGGATTGCTTTTAGCAGACACACATCATGTGCTCCCAGCTCTTAAAAACAACGACATGCAGAACAGGCAGCTCGCCAGCAGCAGAAAGACAGCAGATGAACCGACAGCATCTCCTTAGCCGCTACCCCCCTTCACAACGCGAGCAGCGTTATACGTCCTGCAAGAAATAGATGTAACCACGCCTGGGGCTGGAAGTAAAGAACAAGTATTGTTTTTACAAAAGTTTTTAAAGTAAAAGTGAAAATAATGCCTATGTAATAATTACCATGAAAATAACAATCTCTTTAAATTGTATATCCCTGCAAACCCTGCAAAGCAAGCAGGGGGGGCGGAGCCCCCTAGTATTTAAAAAAAAATAATAAAAATGTGGCTAAGCAAAAATACTGCACAAGGCTTAAAGAAACACGAAGCAATCCTCACAAAAACCTTAAAAGCAACACCTCTGCATATACTGGTATTAACTCTTGCAGATGGCTGGATGGACCTATCTAGATCTGGACACCTCTATCTCTGGAGGAATCCACAAGCTCTTCAAAAGCAGCAGACACAACATCACAGGGCATGACATTGTAAGCTGTAGGTGAACCTTCTCATCGTGTCTTTAAGTACCCACTAAATTAATCTCCTGCACTCTTCTCCATAGTGATTCTCAGAGAAGCAAAAATCAACCAATAGCTGTGCATATTTTTCTCCTTTACCGAACTTGCTGTTCCTGTATCGTTTTTCTGATGTCAGAAGCAATTAAGTAATGTGCAACATCAGCACTGCTTTCTGCTCCTTGACAGTGACGCAAACTGTATGTGCAACTGCTTACTACATTGAGAGTCATCACACATTAGGTCCAGAGAGAGAGAGAGAGAGAGAGAGAGAGATAGATACATACATACATACTTACTTTACTAATCCCAAGGGGAAATTCACATACTCCAGCAGCATACTGGTAAAAAACAATATTAAATTAGAGTGATAAAAATGCAGGTAAAACAGACAATACCTTTGTATAATATTTTTCTACACTAAGAGAGAAAAATAAAGTATTGTGTTTTAGATGTTGTGAATGTGAGATATAGTGAAAAGAATACTTAATAAAATACCAGATATTAACACCAATTAGAAACTCAACAGATCTTAATGGATGAGTTGGAGATGAGAAACAAAAAGACAGTTTTATAGGAGTACAAGAGGAATGACAACAGCTCTAAAAATGAGGTTTGTGAATACATGAAAGTAACTGGTAAAAGGGAATGTCAAAAGGCACCTGGGTAAAGATTTCAAATACTATTTAAAACAATACCCCAAAGTGGATATTTCAGTATACAAGGAGGATGGTCAAGAAGGAGGCCACATGTGCAATGGAGTGCAAATGTTTGGACACCCCATACTTTTGATCTCCTAAGTTAAAGCAAGTTAACAGAACCCCTCTAAGAAATTAGCATAACACTTCCTCCGATTTTAATGACTGAATTTAACAGATTTGGAAAATTGATAAAATAAAACATAAAATGTGTCCTGTTGAGAGGTTTGGACACTCTATCAGTCTGTACTTAGTACCACCCAATTTGGCGGAAATCTCAGCCTCCACACATTTCCTGTTGCCAGCTAACAGACTTTCTAGTCCTGCTTTAGGATACCCCCCACCCGCTCTTCCTTTCAGAGATTGTATTCTTTGGTTGTCTTGCATGCACTGCATGTTTCAGATCTACCCACACACTTTCAATCATGTTCAAGTCAGGGGGTCTGCAAAGGCCATGCAGAAACCTGAATCTTTAATTTCATGAAATAGTTCATGTGTAATGCCACATTGGAAGTTGGCAGGCACAAGGGCAACAGTGAAGGACCAGGAGGTGAAAAGTAAATCTGCATACAAGCAGGAGTCGGAACAAGTAAGTCTGAGCAGTTATGCCAAAAATTAATTAGAAATCAAAGACAAAAAAAAAGTCAAGTACCCACGAATCTACTTACAAAGCAAACATGAGAATTTTTGTTCAGTATCCACAAACCTGGACACTGAGTTCTATGGGGCTTTTGGCTTAAATACCACTGCACCAGTGATGCCATGTAATACAACATCCAGGAGTGTGTCCTTCGCAGTGGGCGCCAACACAAAAGCAGGACTTCCATAAATAAAACAAGATGCTGTCCATGTAAAATAACATAATGAGATTGAAACGAAAGTAGTAAATGAAAGTGAAACATATTCAAGACTACAATTAAATCAGAAAATATTCACAGAAATGGTGACATTCATGGCATCATTGTTGATTTTGAGGTATGTCTTGGATTTATCATGTTTGAAGCTTTAGTTTCTTCAATGACTGGGAGATGCTGGCTTCTAATATTTATTGATTCTTTGTACAATCCATTCTTCCCCCAACCCTCACACTATTTCATGTGGTATAGGCGTACAGTCCCATAGCATTATAGATCCCCCCCCTCACACTTAACAGCTGGCAAGATTTTCTTTTCTTCAAACTAGTAACACATGTCCTAGCAAAAACTTTAAAAGCGCCATCTGTCCATATGTTGGTATTTACTCTTACAGGTGGTGATTCAGCAGGTTGGACATATCTAGATTTGAACACCTCTAGCTCTGGAAGAATCCACAAACTTTTAAATAACAGTGGGCATATCATCACAAGACACAACACTTAAAGCTAATAACATTTTAAACTACAAGTGAACATTTTCATCATTTTTGTAAGTGCTCACTAAATTAAAGTTCTCCATGGTGGTGACAGATTTTTTCGTAGATTCCATTCTTCCCCCAACCCACACACTATTTAATGTGACAGGCTGTGTAATAATGCCAAATCATTATAGATCCACCCTCATGCTTAGCACTTTCTTCAAATTAGTGATGCATAGCCAATGCCAAAATGCAGAAAACACTGGGCTGAATACTTTGTGTTTTTTTATTGTACATTTCTTTCGGTGATTTGGATAAAGATCTAAATTAAATCAGTTTTACTTTTTCTTGATGCCTTTTTAAGGAAGCTGAATTATAAAACTGCAAGGCCTTTCACTATTGAAGTCAAAGAGGATATTAAAACAAACTAAGAATAAATAAACAGTAACAAAATACAGTTTTATAAATAATAAGTGTTGACTCACCGTGTACAAGTCCATCCACTAATGTACACACTGTTCCATCATGTTAACATATAGAAACAAAAATGACTTAAAGAAGTTTAAGAGGATAGGTGGAGAAGTACCAACAGCTTGGCCAGCTTATCTTGGCTGGAATGACTGGGATCTCACAGTCTGCTAATGTAAATATTGTATACCTATATGTTCATTAATTGCTGCTTCCACTGAGTTATAAATTTTAAAACTGCATATACAGTGGAACCTCGGTTCACGACTATAATTCGTTCCAAAACTCTGATCGCAAACCGATTTGGTCGTGAACCGAAGCAATTTCCACCACAGGATTGTATGTAAATGCAATTAATCCGTTCCAGACCGTACGAACTGTATGTAAATATATATTTTTTTTAGTTTTTAAGCACAAATATAGTTAATTATACCATAGAATGCACAGCGTAATAGTAAACTAAATGTAAAAACATTGAATAACACTGAGAAAACCTTGAACAACAGAGAAAACTAACACTGCAATAGTTTGCGCTATAGTGCTAGGAACCGTTCGCTAAAAACACCTTTTTTTAATGAGTTTTAAGCACAGGGAAAAAAAATAAACATTTGAAAAATCCGTAATTTAATAAACCACCAAGAAAAGTAACACTGCCACAATGCACGCTATGAACCGATCGCTGTAAACAGAACTGAAAACAAAAACAAGCCTTTTCTACCTTATGCATCCAGCCCTCCCTCTCTCGCTCGCTCTCTCTTTCGTGTGTGCGTGTGTCTCTTTAGCGAGCCTGCAGCGCCTGTGTGTGTGCCTCTGTCTCTCGCGCCTCTCTGTGTGTGCGCGTGTGTGTGTCTCGCACGCGCCTGTGTGTGTGTGTCGCGCTCGCTTGCTGCACAGGAAATGCACAGGGAGAGACTGAACACGTACAAACCAAAAGGGAAACTGGCTTGTTCGTATACCGAGCGTGTGGTTGTGAACCGAGGCAAAAGTTTGGCGAACGATTTGGTCGTAAACCGATTTGTACGTGTACCGAGACGTTCGTGAACCGAGGTTCCACAGTAATGTGTGCATTGAGTACAACAAATCTGCACTGCTTGTAAGCTCGCCTTGTAGTGTTGGCTCACATCTCGATTCAGTTTGTCCCAGCATGATCCTGTCTCCTTCTCACTTACTTTGTTTTATAAAAGTGTTGTGGTTTCTCACAGTATGTCATGACTACTGGGCTTCCTTGTTACAAATAAACCAGTGCAATGGCAGTGGTCATCCATGCCGCACAATGCGGTGTGCTTTAAATCAGTTGTCCCCTTTAGAACACAAGGTATTGTTTGAAAGTGTCATCCATAACCAGCACAGGACAGAAATGAAAACCGCGTCACATATTTGACTGAAAAATTTGTCTGTTATACGCATTTATCTGAAAAAATATTTTCTTTCACCAAAAAATTGGAGTATCACTCCTTCAAATGGTTCTTTCTTTTTTCTCAAAGCATAATTTTTGGCAATTACAGACAAAAATTTTCATTTTTGTTTCGCCACTCCCTCAATACTTGGTTCTTACAGTAAATTCAGAAAGTATTCACTTTATTGTGTTGTAAATTTAATTTTAAAATTGATAAATCTCCCATTTCTGCCTATCAATCCAAAGTCAGTAACCCTTAATGGCAAAGAAAAACCATGTAAATGTTTGCAAGTGTATTAAAAATCAAAAACTGAAATCTTTCTTTCATAAGCATTCTGACCCTTTACTGTGGCACTCCACGTTGTGGTCAGATCATCCTGTTTACTTTAACGCTCCTTGAGATGTGTCAAGAACTTGATTGGAGTCCACCTGATGGACATCATTTATATCAAGTACAGTGCCCTCCGTAATGTTTAAAGACGCATTATTCTTTGATTTGCCCCTCTGCTCCACAATTTAAAGTTACAAATCAAACAATTCAGGCGTGATTATAGCACACATTGCAGACTTTCATTTAAGGGCAGTTGAATACATTTCGGTCACACCATGTAGAAGTGACATGGTTCCCCATTTCAGGGCATCATAATGTTTGGGACAATTCTCAGGTGTTTCAATGCTTCATAAGATACCTCAGCTTGCTTCTACCCTTTGGAGTCTGTAGTTGCCATTGTTCAACATGAGAATAAGAGTTGTGCCAATGAAAGTCAAAGAAGCCATTATGATGCTGTAAAACAAGAATAAAACTATCAGAGACATTGGTAAAACCTTAGAATTACCTAAAGCACCTGTCTGGAATATCATCAAGAAGAAAGAACGCACTGGTGAGCTCAGTAATCGCAAAGGGACTGGAAGACCTCCACTGCTGATGAGAGAAGAATTCTCACTATGGTAAAGAAAAAGCCCAGAACTCCTGTCCAACAGATAAGATACAGTCTTCAGGAGGCAGATGTGGATGCGTCAGAGACGACTATCTGTAGAAGACTTCATCAACAGAAATACAGATATCACACTGCAAGATGCAAACCACTAGTTGACCACAAAAACAGGATGACCATATTACAGTTTGTGATAAAGGACTTTAAAGAGCCTGCAGAATTCTGTTAAAAGCTCTTGCAGACAGACGAGACAAAGATGAACCTGCGTCAGAGTGAAGGCAAGAGCAAAGAGTGGAGACAAAAATGAACTGCTCGAGATCCAAAGCAGACCACCTCATCTGTTAAACATTGTGGTGGTGTGTTATGGCTTGGGCATGTATGGCTGCCAGAGGTACACACTTATCTCTCTATTATAAAAGAAAATCTTGAGACGAGACGAGACTATTGCCAAGAGATTTTTCCCAAGTCCCGTCCTCCTGTTAACCATTTTCAACCACTCCCACAGTCCTCTCACCTCTCATTTGTGTGAATGCTTTTGTCAGACACGGTTCCTGCGCTCTCAGCTCTTATCATTTTTTACGTTTTCCTCACTTTAAGTTCCCAATAAAAGAAGACTTATCATGTCTAAATCTTAATGAAGAGTTTAATCACGAAGGGTTATCAACACAAGAAATGAGTACGTGGGCAATCCTAGCACCGAGAAATGATGAAGTCAAACAAATGAATGTGAAAATTGTCGATCGGTTACATGGGAAATTGGTTAAATGCGTATCAGTAGACTATGCTGAAACAGTTGGTGGTGATCATGCGGAAGATGAAAACTTCAATTTACAAAATATCCCGTAGAATATCTAAACCGTTAACACTGTCCGGTCTCCCACCGGCTGAATTTTCATATTGTTATTGAGTGATGGGCTATGCAATAGGACAAGATTAGTTGTATTCAAAATTGGTCAAACATCTCTGACATGTAAAATTTTAACAGGCAACAAGAAAAGTAATGTAGTACATCTTCCGCGGAAAACATTAAGACACCAAAGGAGATCTTGATATGCCTTTCATATTAAAACGTTTACAGTTTCCCGATAGAATAGCTTTTGCTATTTTGCAAACATTATGGAGAGCACTGTAGATTACATTAAATATTTTATTATGTGTACTCGCATATCATTGTGCATTTATGTGTTTTTCACAATAGATTTGTTCACTTGCATATTCATTTATTTCATTTTGTGCCCCTTCACAGCTCCAGGGTCCTACATGTGTGGATGTGAAGTGTGCGTGTGTCCCTGTGTCAGGTTTGACTTTTCCCTTTTCAGATACCCCAGTGTTTTGTGTGCTGGGACTGTAATTTAGCCCAGTGTGTGCTTCAGGAAGGAGTGGTGATCCGTCCAGTGAGGGGTCCTGCCTGATGTGGACGACCAGCGTCTGAATCATAGACGTAGAATTACTAGACGCCGCATGAACAGCACCATCGTACATCAATGTCGCTGCTATATTGCGAGTGGCACTGCTGTGGAGTGAAGTAATGGATAAAGATGCCTCACGCATGTGCTGCTTGGGATTGTACAAACCTCTGTATGCTCCAAACCAGATCCCAGGGGATTACATTTCATAGGTAAGGCTGAATAATTGTTTTGGTTATATTTGGCCATTAGAAAATCCCGTTTTATAATCTTAACTTTAGCTACGCCAGGCTAAGCTAGCAAAGCTATGCATTTATGTGCTCAAGAGAGCCTGCAAACAACATTTCGGCTAAATGTATTTAGTCACTAACGATGTAGATTGTTGTTAGTATTTAACATTTCTCAGACTTTGAAGGTTTCCCAAAGAAATCCACCTCAGGAAGCAGTGGGTGGTAGCCCTTAGACAGGATTTAGACAAAGCTATCCTGTGATGTGGGCCGTGCTAGTTTGGTAACAGATGCTGTACCGGCATCATATGATCAAAGCTACCACTCACTCACATTAAAAAACAAAGGAGGTTTGATGATTCCGTCTGAGGGTCCAGTCAAGGTGGTCAAAGTAGCTGAGCGTGTTATCCGACAGTCGACATTAGGGCAAGCTGTCAGTGTATCTTTGATTGATAAGTTTGTTCGGGCTGAGATTGGCTCAGATAATGTGTTTTTTCTCAAGGAGTACATTGAGGAAACACAGTTTGAAATCGACAACCATCATTTTATGCTCATGTCTTCAGTTGTGTCTATGGCTATGGAAGACAGCTATGGAAGACAGTTCTGTTTCAAGGATTTTAGATTCTATCCTGTATATATTTAAGTAACCACATTGTGTGTGTGTGAGAGAGCGACTGAGAGAGGAATGAGTGAAATGTTTTCAGAAATTATTAAGCCAATTTGTATACAATAAAATTGTTTATTTTTGTCACTGAGTGTATCATTTCTCTGTTAAAAGAAAGACCAGACTGCCAGTTGCAGTCTTACTATTTTGACTTTCAGACCTTGGTCAAGTTTTCATCTCAATAATTAATAATAATAATAATACATTTTATTTAATAGGCACCTTTCTTAGCACTCAATGTCACCTTTCAATAAAATTAAACAACATTAGTAAAATTAAAACAAGTGAATGATGAATCAAAAAGCAATAATTAGCAAACAAACAAGGATAACTGGCAGAAACTGCAAAATTCACAATTAGTATGCCAGTTTGAAAAGATAAGTTTTGAGGGCAGTTTTAGAATGTGTTATTGAATTGAGCTGACGAATATGAGAGGCCTGTGGTGGGTTGGTGCCCTGCCCGGGATTGGTTCCTGCCTTGTGCCCTGTGTTGGCTGGGATTGGCTTCAGCAGACCCCCATGACCCTGTGTTCGGATTCAGCGGGTTGGAAAATGGATGGATGGATGAATATGAGAGGGAAGAGAATTCCCGAGTTGAGGAGCACTAGGAGAGACGCTCGAGCTCCCAGAGCACAGAGTCTGATGTGTGGTACAGAAAGTCGAGCTGCAGAGGAGAATCTGAGTGAGCGAGACGAGTGTCAGTCTGGAGGAGATCAGTGAGGTTGTGGAGAGCTTTAAATGTTCAGAGCGGTATTTTGTATTGTATTCGGTAGTTAACAGGAAGCCAGTGAAGTTGAGAAAGAGTAGGTGTGATATGTTCAGGGGATTTAGAACAGCAAGTTTTTATCCTGGCAGCAGAATTTTGAAGAAGTTGTAAGGGATGCACAAGTTTTTGTGGGATACCAGATAGAATAGCATTACAATAATCTATATGTGAGGTGACTCAGGCATTAACCGATACTTCAGTTCTGTGTTGCATAAGAACAGGACGAAGTCTAGAAATGTTTCGGAGATGGAAGAAGGCAGTTCGAGAAATGTTACTTACATGGGAGGAATTATTTACTAATAATAATTATTATTATTTAATAATTGCCATTATTAGTGTATAAATGGATATAAACAATTGCATTTAAACGATTCGCCAAAATCTGTTGTACGTAAACGATACTGTTTTAAACGTTATTGTATTTTCATCAGAAAACCCGGTTTCCACGTCTACCTGTATTAGTTTAAATGGCACTTTTGCCACTCGCAATATGGCGGACGCACTGACGCATCGTTTCGACTAGGCAACACGGTGAATGCGGCGTCTATCTATATATGTCTATGGCCTGAATAAGCTGACTCATACACTCTTAAAAATAAAGGTGCCTGGAGCAGTGCTTAGGTGGAGTTGACGGACGTCGCCCCTCGTTGTCCGTAGCAGGATATGGACGACTTATTTTTTTACTCGGTGTCCGGAGGGCGCGCCCCTTTGTGCATCGCACATACCACGGACTTCAAGAAGCGCGCGCACCTTGGTGTTACGGAGCATGCGCACTTTTGCTTTTACAAACGGGCGCACTGTGTCGCCCAATAGATTGACCGGCTCGGCCAAGGGGAACTTGGTTTTTGGACCAGCTAGTCGAAGGATCCAGAATGAACTATTATTCATTTGGATCAGTAGCAGGCTCAATAAATAACCGTAAAAAGAAGAAAACAAATTTGTGAAATTCTAATGGCTTCATAATTTTAAAAGGACTTTGGTGCATATAACAACGCAGGCAAAGTTCTGGTTCTCTTCATCTGGCAGTATGCTTCAAGATAGCTTAGTATACGTTAAAGATTTCTGTTTTGGACAAATATTAGGAAACTTTTCGGAACTAAAGAAACCAACTACATATGCGCAACACCCTTCCTAGAATGAATTGGCTCTTTGTCAAGGAGTGGAGCTACGAGGAATCACACAGCTCAGTAAAGAGTCATTAAAGACCCAGGATTGTTAAGAGTTCAGAACGGTAAACTGTGTGGAGAAACTCTTAATTTGGCTGTTTCCTAAAGTGATCTCACTGGGCGGGTCCTTTCAACATTGGCTAATTGTATAGGTGTTGTTGTTATTATTATTGTTATTATCTATTATTCTTTTACCCTTTTATCTCCGTGCAAGCGAGTCTTCCCTTCAAACGCACACTGAGTGACTCATCGCAGCCCGGTAATAACACTGATGTCATCTTCTCCACCAGCCCGCACGGTAAACACGGGCCCAGGATTAGGTTGCTAACAAGACAAACGTGGAACAACAAATCGGCGGCTTAGAGGCCAGTTTATCCAATCAAAAGCGAGCCGGGTACGCTGCCAGATGTCGCGTGCGTTTGTGCCTCCCTGAGAGACGCCGGCCGATTGGACTGCAGGTTCTAACTCTGTGCAGTGCAGTAAAGTTCATCTTAGTTTATTCCGCTTGTATAGTTTTATTCACACGTGTACTGCGCATTTGAATGGGTTTAGAAGGTCATTACTGGCACGTGTACAGAGCGCTGTAAAATCCTTCTGGGCTAAACGGCATAACACACTCCCCGGCGATAGGATTAGCGAGGGTGGCTGCCTCACCTCAACATTTATGGCTGCTGCCTTCCTTACCTGAAAAATCTCCATATATATATATATAAAACATATGTTAATACGCTTCAGGATGTATGTTCCACAAATCGGTCAGTCATTGTCTAACCAGCTTTGTCATGAAGTGGGTCGCGGGGGTCGGCTGACGCCTGTCCCAGCTAGAACAGGGCGCCAGTACACACACCAATCAAACACAAGGTCCAATTTAGCCTGTTAGTCATTCATTATCCAACCGGCTATATCCTAACACATAGTCACGGTTGTCTGCTGGAGCCAATCCCAGCCAGCACAGGACGCAAGGTAGGAACAAATCCCTGGCAGGGCGCCAGCCCGCCGCAGAGGGTCAATTTAGGATCACCACAAATCGATACAACCCAGTTTGGGTACAACTTGTGTGAAGTTGGCACTCTCTCCTCGTCTTGACTCCTGTCAGATTTCAGCATAAATATAATATGACATCTCTTACACGGGGGCTGAAAAGTTCCTTGTGGGAGTGCTAACTCTGAAAGGCGCTATATAAACTCACGCGGTCTCGGTTCAGTCCTCCACTACCGACTCAATGTGCGATACAGAGTCACTTACATTATAGAAGTACGAGAGCCATTATCCTGTAAAGTGACGTGTGATATTGACTATGAAAGGCGCTTTTAAATCATTGAATCACACCGTAAAGACACGTGCAATTCTTATGTACATGAGCTAATCGACATGCGCCGTGACTAGCGAGTGTGACTGCCTGACCTTGTAACTTCCAGCTGATGTCTTCCTTGTCTCCATGAATAAAAACCCAGACACGCAAAACCAGGGAATGTTATTTTAAACGTATTACACTAATCGGAATCGGTTAAATGCGTACCTCCACGTTGTAGCGACGGACGACTCTGACGTCCCAGGAGGCACTGCGGCGTTGTTCCTAAAATGAGACTTTTAATTATGATTTCTTTCATGTTGGGTTTCAAATATTTATTGTGTTTAATTTTGGTTTGTAGCTTTTGGCAGTTGGGAGTGTTTTATTGAAGTTGATATGGGGGTTTGAGTTGGACTACCACCAAAACACACCGATGCTCCCTGGTGAATGCGTCCTGGTATCCGGACGAAGGGGATGAGGTTTAATTTGATTATTTATTTGTAGTGGTTGTTTGCTTTATTTTAATATACAACGGTAACAGTATTAAGAAAACTGTAAAAAAAGGTGTTTTTGTTAGAATGTCGAGTATGTTTGTCACATATGCAGTACTAATATGAGCCAGTCCGAGGACTACGTGTGTGGAGTTGGCACCTTTTGCTCGTGTCTGTATTTTTTACTCCCGCTGTTGTTCTTCTTTTCCAATAAAAAAAGAGAACAGGCAACGTCTAGAGTCCGAATTTCACACCCGATTATTGTCTTTGTGATTTTTTTACGTTCGCCCCGCGTTGTGTTTGTGTAGGTTTTGCTATAAGTGCCCTAAAGACGTGCGTTTTAAGTTTAATTGTCACAGTCCGAGTGAATGGATCCGAGCGTGCGTGTGAGTCTAGTGCTGCCAAGGTCCTTGTGTCGGAATGAGCGAGTTTAGAATAAGGATACTGTAAATGAATGGATGTTGGGTAAGCCCGAAAATCGTAAAGTTAACTGGGACCTTTTAAACTGCTCGCCTGTAGATCGCGAGTGTGCGCCCGAGTGTGGCCTGCCAACCCTGGAACTCAGAAAAAGCATTGGGCTCACAGCGCGTGCGCAGTGCTGAATATGCATGGCAACCGGTCTGACATTAATGAAATCAAAAATTTTAAATTCTCCCGCTTACAAGGGACGCATTTGGTTGTTTTTTTTTTTCCAATTAAAAGTCAATATATGTAAAATGACCTGTACAATGTTAACAGCGACACTTCAAGGCATAAAGATCATAATTCTAAAAGAAAAAAAACGTGCTCAAGAATATACCAAATAAATATCCATCCATCCATTATCCAACCCACTATATCCTAACTACAGAGTCACGGGGGTCTGCTGAAGCCAATCCCAGCCAACACAGGGCGCAAGGCAGGAAACAAACCCTGGGCAGGGCGCCAACCCACCACAGCCAAATAAATATAATCTAGTTTTGATTGTGAAACAATTAATACACACCTAACTATTCATAACTATGAATCAACAACTTTCATGGCAAAATCACGCCAAGGAGTCTGGTATTTCTGCAGCCTGGAGCCTCCACCCTGGAGCTCCAAGTGGGCGGAGCTAACTTACCTGACAGTAATTGGCATCATTTGAATCAGGTAACCTTCCCACTACTGTACTCTGATCTTAATCACAGTGTGAAAGGGCGGAGCTCTGGAGATCTACAACTAGACTCTATTGGTGCCTTTTGAAGTCAACTCCACCTAATTGGAGCTCCAGGGGTGGAGGCTCATGGCTGCAGAGATATAAAAAATTAGTGTCTGTGTGTCTGCCTATGTGTCTGTCCGGAATGTCTCTGTCATTCCAAAATGTGGTTCTTCACAAATATATTTAATATTAAAATGTATTTCAACGTTAAAATGTATTCCAACGTTTCAGCCGTGGAATGGCCAAAGGGGGAGGCAGCTTGATGGATGAGGTCTCCAGGACTCTAAAAATATCCAAATCTTATTATGTGATATCATCTACAGTTAAATTCTGCTCCGTGCTTCTAAAATTTGTATTATTATGCTGTATTAAGGATTTGTTCTGTTCTGTGTATTGTATTGACCCCCTTCTTTTGACACCCACTGCAGGCCCAGTCTACCTGGAAAGGGGTCTCTCTTTGAACTGCCTTTCCCAAGGTTTCTTCCATTTATCCCTACAAGGTTTTTTTGGGAGTTTTTCCTTGTCTTCTTAGAGAGTCAAGGCTGGGGGGCTGTCAAGAGGCAGGGCCTGTTAAAGCCCATTGCGGAACTTCCTTGTGTGATTTTGGGCTATACAAAAATAAACTGTATTGTATTGTATTGTATTCCAACAGATGGCACATAACAAACAGTAACGCTGCTTTTATGAATCCCATATAACAGAAATATGCATTGCATGGTGCACTGCGAGTGTTAACAATGGGTCATAACATTTTAGAAATACAAAAATATTAAAAACTCAATTTAAATAAAACCTCTGTATACAAGTAACTAGAATTCTTGTTTGAGACTGATGGACTTTATTTGTTCCCCACTAAAGGCTGCATTAACTTTCTCCAAGCTTCAGACCTTTTACACTTGTCTTTAAATTAGTCTCTTCAAGGCACCAAGTCTGGCTTATTCACCCAATATAAAAAAGGGTATTTAATTTACTGTACTTATTTACCCATCCCACATATCATCAAGGACAGTGTGTCGGTTTGTCTTGCTTTGTCAAATTTTTCTGCCGCAGCACAGATTGATAGTTATGTCTGTTGATCTTTGAGACTCTGTCGAAAAATGCTACCACACACAGTTTCAACGACTTTAACAGCTAAAAGAAATCAAGGGGCTTTTATTTATTTATTTTACGGGAAAATGCTTCTAAATAAATCATAATCAGGCAGGTAAGCACCAAAATAGGCGACACACACTGCTGGGGGGGATTCCATGCACAAAATGAAAATGGGGCACCACCACATTAAAAAAGCAAAGCACCCAACCAGTGGAGATCCTGTAGGCCCGACGGCTCCCAACCTTGTGTCTGCCTCACACCCCTAGAAAATGTTAGAATTAGGGTCACACCCGCTGCAAAAGTAACATCACATTTGAAGATGAAGAAGTCAAATTTCTCATTTTTGATACCCGGGTGCGCACACCAGTCTGTGAAAAACAAGCTAAAAACTGAAATATAAATTAAACAATTCACCTTTATGAATCTCAATAATCTTGTAAATGTGTCCACCCCAGTGAAACTTAGACACTCGATTGATGATCTGGGGGGTTGGGTTATCCTGCAAGGAAATGACACATGAGCAACGATTGAGGAGTTTGGGGCATTGAAGACCCCCATGAAGTAATGGGTGCCGGTATGCTACTAAGCAATGAAACTCCACCATCGAACTTTGTCCCACAATAAAGCTGCAGTTCAATAAACGGATGCATCACACAGTTAAAGTTGATGTGCTGCTGCCAGGACCACCAGCTGGAGAGATGGGCTGAGTGTAAGCAGTAGGTGTTGCATTCAGTTCAGTCCCCCTTGTCTCTCCCCTGGGAAAATGGTCAATCAAACCTCGAAATCGGTGACGTTTCACGATCAAAGTCCTTGCAGTAATTAATACCAGACACTTTCCTTTGAGATGACTCTGACTAAGCAGTTCAATTCTGGAATTTACCCCTACCTAAGACTTTTAACTGTGCCCCATCTCAGGAGGTCTGTTGAGTGGGCATAATTTTCATACCTGCTGAAAGGCTGTGAGATCCAAAGAACTGAAATATACCATACCATACAATATGCCATACCATATACCATACCATATACCA
>JANRMT010062796.1:82010067-82031965 GCA_026402145.1 Polypterus bichir lapradei
ATATACCATACTATACCATACCATACTATATACCATACCATACCATATCATACCATATACCATACTATATACCATACCATATCATACTATACCATATACCATACCATATCATACCATATACCATACCATACCATACTATACCATATACCATACCATACAATATGCCATACCATATCATACTATACCATATATCATACCATATACCATACCATATCATACCATATACCATATACCATACCATACAATATGCCATACCATACTATATACCATACCATACTATACCATATACCATACCATACAATATGCCATACCATACCATATACCATATCATACCATACCATACACCATACCATTTTCCCAACCCACTGAATCCTAACACAGGGTCATGGGGGTCTGCTGGAGCCAATCCCAGCCAGCACAGGGCACAGGGCACAGGGCACAAGGCAGGAACAAACCCATGGGAGAGCGCCAGCCCACCGCAGGGCGCACACACACAATGATAGGCCAATTTAGAATCACCAATGCACCCAACCTGCATGTCTTTGGACTGTGGGAGGAAACCCACACAGACACAGGGAGAACATGCAGACTCCATGCAGGGAGGACCCGGGAAGTGAACCCAAGTCTCCTAACGGCAAGGCAGCAGCGCTACCACCGAGCTACTCTGCCGTCCCTACTGAAATATAATAATAATAATAATAAATTGTGTTTATACAGCATGTTTCCTGTGCTCAAGGCACTCAAGCCAAATACAAGTAAGTTCCAGCGCTGTGAAGCCGCAGTCGGAGTCGTGGAGTTGGAGTCAAGTACTGTATTGAGTTACTGGAGTCACAGTCGATAAAAATGTAAATTGTAATATAATGTGTTAGAATGTCTAATTTCACATATATTCATTTGATTAAACTGTCTTTTCTTTTCAGGATACATTTTACATCACATTGTTGATAAAGCCTGTGTGCCCCCAGTCTGCAAGGTTTACACAGTTTAGGCATCCAGTATGGATGACAAACTTTTACAAAATGACATAAAAACGCAATTGAGAGTGGAAAATATCCATCCATCCATCCATCCATCATCCAACCCTCTATATCTGAACTACAGGGTCACGGGGTCTGCTGGAGCCAATCCCAGCCAACACAGGGTGCAAGGCAGGAAACAAACCCCAGGCAGGGCGCCAGCCCACCACAGAGAATAATAATACTTCTTTAGAACATTAGAACATTCTAGACGAGAACAGGCCATTCAGCCCAACAAAGCTCACCAGTCCTATCCACTTATTTCCTCCAAGAAAACATCAAGTCGAGTTTTGAAAGTCCCTAACGTCTTACTGTCTACCACACTACTTGGTAGCTTATTCCAAGTGTCTATCGTTCTTTGTGTAAAGAAAAACTTCCTGATGTTTGTGCGAAATTTACCCTTAACAAGTTTCCAACTGTGTCCCCGTGTTCTTGATGAACTCATTTTAAAATAACAGCCTCGATCCACCGTACTAATTCCCTTCATAATTTTAAACACTTCAGTCATGTCACCTCTTAATCTTCTTTTGCTTAAACTGTAAAGGCTCAGCTCTTTTAATCTTTCCTCATAATTCAACCCCTGTAGTCCTGGAATCAGCCTAGTCGCTCTTCTCTGGACCTTTTCTAGTGCTGCTATGTCCTTTTGGTGGCCTGGAGACCAAAACTGCACACAATACTCAAGATGAGGATTACATTTACATAGCATGTTTCTCACTATGGGGAGCCTCTTCACCACCACTAATGTGTGGCATCCACCAGAATGATGCGACATCAGCCATTTTTGCACTGGTATGTTCACCACACATTAGCTATTATGTGGTGAAGTGATGAGAGATATTTAGCCAGTTAGAGTCAGGGGGTGATTAGGGGTCCAGATGGGACATCACTGTACACCCTGCTCTTTATGAAGGATGTCCAAGGATCTTTTATGAACACAGAGAGTTAGAACCTCGGTTTTGTTTCTGAAGGGTGGTGCCATTTTTACAGTACAGTGTCCCCATCACCGCACCGGGGCATTGGGATCCACATTTGGACCAGAAGTTAAGCGCCCCCTGCTGGTTTCACCAACACCTCATCCTACAGCAACCTAAGCTTTTTCTAGCTGGTCTCCCATCCAAGTACTGGCTGAGCCTGAACAAGCGTAGCTTCAGGTGGATGAGCTCTTCTGCAGTGCATGTGGAATGGCTGGTCACTCTGTTAGCAATGCAGCATGCGGACACCCTGCCATTTAATGTGGGCGGTGAAGAGGAGCCTTGATGATTTTGGCATGGACATCCGATCACACAGGAGGAGGAGGATTGTGAGTTTTCAGAATACCCTGATGGTGGATCATCCCATGTCTTGCATGTATGTTGTGATTGCTTTTCTTTATGTCACCTAAATCCATATTGTTGGAGGTTTCTCTTCCATTTTTTTTCCTTTCAAAGCTTTCCAGCTTACCCTTATTTCTATACTTGCTTTAAAATGACCTGCTTTAATATACAGTATTGGAAAGCCTCCATTAGTGCTTTTTTGTATTTTAAAAGCCGTAAGCTTACTATTGCTAGTATTCCTGCTCCAACCATCTTGAGGAGAGTTTCTTAAACTTGCAGGCATGACATGGATGAGAAAAACAGCTGACCATAATCTCTGGAGTTGTATGAGAGATGCCATTGTAGCAATTGTGACTTCAAGGAACACAATTGCACAAGTCAAGAAGTCAGCAGCCATGCAAATGACCCTTTTTTTTCCAAAAGACTTGAATGTGCTGTTTCTAACCAGGTCTCTACCTTTATTGTTCAGAATGAATTGCTTGATACCAACCAGTCCGGCTTCAAGAGGAATCACTTGACTAAGACAGCTCTACTAATGGTGGTCCACCAGCTACGACTTGCTAGAGCTACCAACATGTCAGTGATCCTGATCCTTCTAGACCTCTCCTCTGCCTTTGACACAGTTAACCATGGCATCCTTCTTGCGATCCTCTCTGACCCTGGCATCACTGGGACTGCTTTCAGAAGGTGTGAATTTGATGCTATATAGCGCCCGACCTGGCACAGATTCACACTGAAGCACATGTAAAAAGACACGTGAACCCTCCAGCCACAACACAGTCCCAAAAGCACTTAATATACACAGACCAAACACTCTTCCTCTGGCACCAGCACTCCTCCCAGGCATCCTCATCCTCTTCCTCCCGATTCTGGCCCTGAGTGGTGGTTGCCGGTCCTTTTTATAGCCCACCCGGAAGTGTTCCAGGTGCTTGACCACCTGGTTCCAATTGCACTTCCGGGTGGGGATGAAGAGTTGTCCGGCTGGGCTGTGGAATCCATGCAGCACCCCCTGGCGGCCACACCAACTCCCAACCGGGCTTTTGAGGACTACATCTCCCATGGAGCCCTGTGGGGGGGTTGAGGTATCACCGCCTGCTGGGGAGGCTGCCACCAAGTCTCCCGGGGGAGGTACTGAGTTGCCCATGTTTGCTCCCCCGGAAGATATGCAGCAGGGGCGTCCCTGCCCGCCACAAAGGTTTGAGTCCTACATCTCAGGCAGATCCTACAGTGTGTCCTGGCGAGGAGAGTTGTCAAAGGCACACCAGACATGCACAGGTGTACCTTAGAGATCGGTGCTGGGTCCTCCACTTCTCTCTGTACACCACCTCACGGTGCTCCATCATCCAATCCCATGGGTTCTCTTATCAATGCCATGCTAATGATATACAGCTTTACCTGTCGTTCCCTCCAGAGGACAATACGGTATCAGCTAGAGTCTCTCCATGTCTAACTGATATCTCAACCTGGATGAAGGACCACCATCTACAGCTTTTTGTGATCCCGGCCAGCCAGTCTGTTCACCTCCCCATCTCTGTACAGCTTCGCTCACTGTCACTAACACTTGCCAAGTCAGTATGAAACCTTGGGGTGGTGATTGATGAGCAGCTATCTTTTTCAGGCCGCATTTCTACTTTTCTCATCCATACAGGTTCACACTGTGCAACATCCGCCAAGATCAGACCTTATCTGACAGAGTATGCAGCACAACTTCTGGTCCAGGCTTTGGTCTTGTCGCATCTGGACTACCGCAACTCGCTTCTGGTAGGAATGCCCGCATGTGCTATCAGGCCGCTGCTGATGGTCCAGAATGTGTCTTGTATTTAACCAGCCAAGATGGGCACAGGTCACTCCTCTCCTCAAGTCACCACATTGGCTCCCTGTAGCAGCACACGTCAAAGGCCTGATGCTTGCCTACAGAGTAGTCAGTGGGTCGGCACCTGAGTATGTGGAGACACTGGTGAAGCCCTAGTCTCTCTCTTTCTTGCCCACTCAAGTCTGCAAGGGAACAGCATCTGGTGATGCCACCTCTGTGTAGTATCAAGTCCCAATCCAGTTCCTAGTGCAATGAGCTGCCCACCTCCATCCATACTGCTGACTCCCTCTTTGTATTCATGAAGCAAAAGAAGACCCATCTGTTCTGTGCATATCTGTCAAATTGATTTGTTATTACATAAAATGGAATTGCTTTCTCGTTTATTAATCAAGGTTTGTAAATTTATTAGTTATTACATCTTTTCACTTCTGGCAATCAACTTTTGTTACCTGCCCTGCTACACTTGCTGAGCCAATAGGCCCTTGCCTAATGTTACTCGGTTATGTTTGCTTCTTTTGTAAAGCACTTTGGATAAAAGCGTCTGCCAAGCAAATAATTGTAAATGTAAACAATGTGGCATTGCAAATGGAGGAAGCAACAGAACAAAATGTAATTTCAAGGCGAAATGTTAAGTGTTATGTTCATTAATAAAAAGGAAGATGACACTGCAGAAGCCTTAATAAACAGGAATCCACAGTTATGATGACAGCTAATTAATAATGTAAAGCACAATGACGGCCACGCCTCTCTCCTTGCTGATTGGACGTTAGAGCTGATTTCCTGTGATGTCACAGATAACTGTTTTGTGTATGGGCTGTGCGGGGCACAGGGTGAGTGTGGCACCTTGGGTTTTTCTCCTTGTTGGCCATCGTGCTACCCAGCACGGCAGATGCCATTAATCCTCATTCCCCAGCATTTTGGCAGGCAGTCTGTGCCTGGGTGTTGGTGTTTTCAGTCTTTCTAAGGACTTGCAAACAGAAGCTACTTCTGATACACCTGTGGGTGTTTTTCTTGCCCAGAGCTGGAACGGCACAGTATACATTTCTCAGTTTTATTGTTGATCATGGCAGCTGGTGTACCTGTGTACACTTCCAGCAGAACAGCTCAGTGCCACAGGGCTGGCTTTAAGAAAATGATGGCAAATTCTGCTGTGGCACCAACTGAACATCTGCTGGGTGAATTGGAACAAGATGGCTGAAACAGAGCTGCAGCATCAGCTATGGAGCCATCATGGGCTGGCATCCCTAATGCCCGCTTGAGGGCATGCCAGGACAGACCGAGGCTGTTATGAGAGCAAATAAGGGAAGGCTAGTGCAGTGAAGTCACAGATTATTTAATATGAAATAAAACATTCAGATAATTTTAATAAAAGGTACACAATGTTAGGACTCTATCACTTTGAATTTTTTTATGGGTGTAATATGTTTTCCCTGTAAAATATTTACATGCACTCAGGCGGTTTTGCTGTGAACATTTTGGGCTGTTCATATCCAGCGTTTGCAGCTTCTAGAATTAAATCTGATTTTATTTTTGCTATTAATCTTTCACTAATATGTCGTCACTTTCTTTTACTAATGGGAGATGCTATCGTTTGAGTCTCATCATCAGGGGATGTGGTTTAGAATATCACGCCACATCTGACGTCATAGACCTGACACTTGAAATTCACGGGACAACCAGCTTTGCTTTGTGAAAAATGACAGATGGCTTCAAGCTGAGCACAAATATAATTTCACATTGACTGTCTTCTTCTTCCTCTTCTTCTTTCGGCTGCTCCCGTTAGCGGTTGCCACAGCGGATCATCTTCTTCCATATCTTTCTTTCCTCGTCATCTTGTTCTGTTACACCCATCACCTGCATGTCCTCTCTCACCACATCCATAAACTTTCACTTAGGCCTTCCTCTTTTCCTCTTCCCTGGCAGTTCTACCCTTAGCATCCTTCTCCCAGTATACCCAGCATCTCTCCTCTGCGCATGTCCAAACCAACCCAATCTCACCTCTCTGACTTTGTCTCCCAACCGTCCAACTTGAGCTGACCCTGTAATGTCCTCATTTCTAATCCTGTCCATCCTCATCATCCACAGTGCAAATCTTAACATCTTTAACTCTGCCACCTCCAGCTCTGTCTCCTGCTTTCTGGTCAATGCCACCGTCACCAGCCCTTATAACATAGCTGGTCTCACTATCATCCTGTAGACCTTCCATTTCACTGTTGCTGATACCCGTCTGTCACAAATCACTCCTGACACTCTTCTCCACCCACTCCACCCTGCCTGTACTCTTCCACAATCTCAATTACTCTGTTCTGTTGATCCCAAGTATTTAAACTCCTCCACCTTCGACCAACTCTACTCCCTGCATCCTCACCATTCCACTGACCTCCCTCTCATTCACACACATGTATTCTGTCTTGTTCCTACTGACCTTCATTCCTCTCCTCTCTCTTCTCATATCTCCACCTCTCCAGGGTCTCCTTAACCTGCTCCCTACTATCACTACAGATCACAATGTCATCAGCAAACATCACAATCCACGGGGACTCCTGTCTAATCTCGTCTGTCAGCCTGTCCATCACCATTGCAAATAAGAAAGGGCTCAGAGCCGATCCCTGATGTAATCCCACCTCCACTTTGAATTCATCTGTCGCTCCTACTGCAGACCTCACCACTGTCATGGTGTAATTTGGGGGAACATGAAATTCACTTTGATTGAATTTAGTATGTTTTATTGTTTGATGATATTGACGCACAGGTTTCTTTCAGACTGCATCAGGTTTTCCACACCCTCACATACCTTCCAGATCCTGCTGCAGAGAAGCATCCCCACAACATGATGCTGCCCCCAGTATACTTTACAAGAGGGATGGTCTGTTTTTCGTAATGGGTGGTCTTCACACATGGTGTTAAGTATGATGGCCAAAATGGCTCATTTTCAGTCTCCTCAGACCATAGAACCTTCTTCCAGCTGACTTCAGAGTCTCATGTTTCTTCTGCTAAACTCTAGCTGTGACGTCATGTGTGATTTTTCTCTCTCCTATAAAGTGGCAAGTGGTGAAGCCCCCGACACAGCTGTTGTCTGCACAGTCTCTCCAATCTGGACCACTGTAGCTGGAAAATCTTTCAGAGTTCTCATCGGTGTCTTGGGGGCCTCCCTCACTTGTCTTCTTGTACAACCATTCAGTTTTTGATGGCTTGCTTTAGCACATTGGCAGCTCTGCAATACTCTTTCATTTCTTAATGACTGATTTAACTGGACACCAGTATATATTCGGTAACTTGGAGATTTTCTTGTCTCCATCCCCTGAGATGTGCTTTTCAGTCCCCTTTTCGCAGTTGCTTGGAGTGTTCTTTTGTCTTCATTGTGTAAGTCAGACCACCATACTGACTCACCACAAGTTAGATCTCCCAGGGTGCATTTAAACCCCACTCGAGTGATCTCCACCAAACTAATTCTTTGACATCTAAAACCAAAAGGCTGCACCAGTGACGATTTAGGCCTTCTCTGTGGAAAAGGACAAGATGTTAGAAAGTCATCCAGCATCACTATTCCTGATGGACTCCTTTTGAGTTTTTAAGATAACTTGTCGATGAATCTGTTAGTTGTTTTTGCTTTTTTGGGGGTCCATGAGCCTGGAAAGAGGGAAGCTGAATGTGCAAAGAAAGGCACAACCAACTAACATGACCTACTGATCTGAGATACTGAGATTTTATGATCAAAGTGGTACAGCAAGGAACAAGGAATGTTACTGTTGCAAGGCTTTATATGGTGGGAGCCAGTTATATAACATCATCTCCCCATTATTTAAAGCCGCTTTAACTTGAGTAGGGTGACAGGGAAGATGGAGCCTATCCCAGCAAGCTGGAACAATCCCTGGTCGGAACAGCAGTCCATTACAGTATATAATACCACATCTCTCTATTATATAAAAAAATCCTTTGACGCGACACGACTTTTTGAAGGTGAGACTTTTTGGAAGAGAGATTTTTTCAAGTCTTGCGAGACGAGACTTTGCATTGAGATCATGCCCTGCTGTCAAACATTTTCAAACAAGACCATGGTCCTCTCACCTCTCATTTGTGTGAATGCTTTTGTCAGAAACACTTCCTGCTCTCTCAGCTCTTATAAATTTTAATGTTTTCCTCACTTTAAGTTCCCAATTGAAGAAGACATATTATGTCCAAATCTAATAGAAGAATTTCATCACAAAGGGTTATCAACAGAAAAAATGAGTATACGGGCAATCCTAGTATAGAGAAACGAGTAAGTCAAATAAATTAATGGCAAAAATGTCGATCAGTTACACGGCAAATTGGTTAAATGCGTATCAATAGACTAAATCCAGATCATATTATGTGATATCATCTACTGTTAAATTCTGCTCCGTACTTGTAAAATTTGTATTTTTACACTGTATTGAGGATTTGTTCTGTTCTGTGTATTGTACTGTATTGTATTGACCCCCTTCTTTTTTGTCACCTACTGCACGCCCAACCTACCTGGAAAGGGGTCTCTCTTTGAACTGCCTTTCTCGAGGTTTCTTCCATTTTTTCCTTGTCTTCTTAGAGAGTCAAGGCTGGGGGGCTGTCAGGAGGCAGGGCCTGTTAAAGCCCATTGCGGCACTTCTTGTGTGATTTTGGGCTATGGTAGTCACTTCTTGTATTCCGCGTCTAAATACGATGAACGGCTTCGTCTTGGTTCCATCACCCTTGGTCCCAAGAACTAACGTAAAATGATCTTTCCCATGGCCAGCAGTTTTGATAGAGACTGTTTTTGCTCCGCTGGGATGAACGGTTGTCTCACCCGGCATGTCAAACCAAACTGACGTCTCATCCATTCTAATAATGTTGTATTCTCGGATACCTTTGGTCATCTGCAACTGAGAAACCCACATCACAAAAGAAATAACTTTGTCAATGAGTTTATCTGGATCTTTTTGAGCCACAGTTGTTTTTCGTCTGAGAGGTAACGAATTACGATCCATACATTTTTGCAACCAGCCATAACTCGCAACAAAAGTCTCCTTTCTCTTGGATTCTTCGTCGATCTCGGCATTGAAAATCAGTTTCGCTCGTTCATGAATCATCTTTCTGGAAACGCGGACAGATTTTCGCAGCTGCTCGAGAATCCAGGACAATACACGGCCTTCAAGTTCTTCACTAACTTTTTTGGATCCTCCTCCTAACCGCTTTCTGCTTGCACCTTTGTCCACTTTCTCAGACATAAGACTCTCATGTTGTTTCTTTCACTCTCTGATCCTTTTCGGATCAACACCATAATGACGAGCGGCCGCTTCACCAGAAGTTTCTTTCATGTATTCCACTGCACGAATCTTAAAGGCAATGTCAAATGACCATTTCAGCGGCATTTTGGAAGGCAATGTACCGTAGATCAACATGACCGTATAGGTGAAAAAACTGCTATGGCAAACTCTGCTGACCCACTACCGGCATCATCCTCGCGCACTGCATCTTCCAAAATGAGACAGGAATGTTGTACAGTTTCTCAAAATACCAAAGTAGAAGGGTGCTCTAGAGTGGTCTCTTTGTTTCGCACTTCAGAAATATAACAAGGGCACCTCATATCTCTGGTGAAGAAATCACGTGAAAAGGATTAAAATGACAAGAAAATTCCATTTTAGTGGATACGAAGACGGCAGGTCTTTCTTTGTTACTCCCCTCTCTGCCCAAAGGCTAGATTTCATAATCCAGGGCCTCACAGGTCCAAAATAAGTAAATGTGTCCCGGGTCCGACGACCTAGGCTAATCTTGTTGACAGTGAAAATGATAAGGAATGTGCAGCTGGTTAAAAGTGATGAATCTTTGCAGAGACTCTTCATAGCAAAACACATTTGGACCACTCTCTGTTTATCACTACCGTACGGTATTACCATATAACAACCGTATTTTGGTCAACCCAGCACGAAAATGAAGCAGTTTTAGAAACCGGTATATCCGTATTTCTTATATATGCAACGTGCTGACATGCACAGGTATTACACACATCTATAAAGATACAGACGCTTACAATGTATGCTAGTAGGCAAATATCAAAGACCCGGCTGTGTCCCCTCTGAAGCCTGGCAATTATTAGAGACCAGCGACAATAAGAGACTCGCCATTTATTGGAGCATATACGGTATACAAAAATAGATTGTATTGTATTGTATTGTATTGTACTATGCTGAAACAGTTGGTGATGATTGTGCAGAAGGTGAAAACATCAACTTACAATATCCCGTAGAATATCTACAACAGTCCAGTCTTCCAAAGCACAAATTACTGTAGAAAGAAGGATGTATCCAAGAAAGGTAATGTAGTATATCTTCAGGGGATAAAATTAGATAACAAAGGAGATCTTGATGTGCCATTTGCATTAAAACGTTAACAGTTTCCCATTAGAATAGCTCTTGTAAAGACAATTAACAAATCTTAGAGCCAAACATTCGAAAAAGTAGTTTTATTTAATAGAGAGAAAGAAATGAAATTCAATCACGATGTTCCTTTAGGAGACGATAGCTCCCTAGTTGGAATAAGTTCTTTTGTAATTGCAGCGTTTTAAGTAACCAAAAACTATAAAGATATGATATTAAAAGGCGATACTTCTCCCATCGTGATACGGCGGTAAGAAATCACATAAGAGAAAATAACTTAGCTTTCTTTACTGACGATTTACGTGGCATTACAGACAAAGGAAGTCATAGCAAGACAGTTACCCAGGTGGGAACTCAATGCATACAGTCTGCCATTTTTCATCGCTGCGCTGGTAGGATTTTCAGGACGGTTGACGATATCACCCATCCGTCTGTCGGCTTCAAAATATTTGGCTGCTGTCCAAGCCTTTTATTCTGGTTCCTCCACGTGCAGGCCCCCATGTCGGCAAATAGTCCATTTCCAAACAAGGAAAGAAGATATTGTGCTGACTTTTAACAGAGGACAAGATAGTATGCACTCGCCTTTAGGCTGACTACACATTCCTCCAGCTGTCTTTGTCTAACTTGTCCAATGCTTAGCCCAGCACTTCTAAATGCTGAGAGCCCCTGTGTGCTAACTTTGGCCTGGCCTGTACATGTCAGTGGATTTATAAAATAATTTTTGTACAGAGCACAGTGACATTAAACTTATATTCTTATTACACACGGGCAGTTATATGTTGCGTTGATGCATGTGTAACAATTCCTATGAAAATAACAATATGTTTAAATTGTACAACGCATCCCCATACAAGAGCGGCAGAACCGCAAAGAGGTTAGCGGGTAGCGCAGGACCAGGGGGTTGGCAAGTGAAGCGAGCAGGGGGAAAACTCTATTAAAAAAATACAAGATTACTAAAGGAAGGCTTTTAATTGTCTTGAAATATGTGATTGAAAGAAAAGTGAAAAGCGTCTAAATTGAAGAAAATAACCAAGAAAAAAAAAACTCCCACATTATAAACTCAAGAGATATCGAGGAAACAGAACAGGCACGAGAGACGACTGCCTGCAAAATGCTTGAAAATAAAAAAAACCAAAAAGCTGTACCAGTAAGGATTTAGTTACTCAAGGCCCTCTGTGTGAACAAAACAAGGTGTGGAAAGTCCTCCGGCATCAACATTCCTGATGGACTCCTTTCGAGTTGCTTTACTTTCTTGTAGCTAAACTAACATTTGGTCAGTTTGCTTTCTGAGCTTCATCTGATAACAGCAAGTTTTAAAGAGAAGAAAGATATCTTTATCAGTCCGGCTGAGGCTCAACTTTTACAAATTTTCATACATACGTTGAGATAGTGTCACACACACATGCACGCTTAGGGGGCAGCCAAAGGGCCTAAAGGAGCATGAAAGAACGAAAGACAGGGGTTTGGAACAGAGTGTTCACGCTTTTTGCCTGCTTTCAATAGACCATCAGAAGAACAATAAACCACTCTTACCTCAGTCTCAAGCACAAACACCACTTCCGGCTCCCTGAGATGACTCCACTTCCGTTTCCGTTTCCCAAAGACATCATTTTCGGCCCCGTGCTGATGATTACACTTCTGTCCCTCCATTTCCTCCCAGCTCACTTCCAGTTCCTTTCATCACCATATAAAATGATTCACATCGAAGCTCCTAATTGTCAAATGTATTTATTGTAAATTTTGACCTCAGTCTTAGTCCTTAGTGATTATTCGTCATTGGAGGACATTATACAGGGAATTCCCCAACTCTTGACCTTGTACCCATGTTTGTTTCTTCACAATAGACAGAACTTTTATTTGTCCCAAAATTTATGTAAACATACACAAATTCTTGATTATCATGGTGCTGGAGAGCGGTGTTGGTTGAACATGCTATTATGATCTCTGATGTTTCGTGCTCATTTTACCGATTATTCAGAACTGTTATATATCTACTATGGGGTTTTGAGGTACAGTAATCCCTCCTCGATCGGATAGGTGAAAATCCGCGAAGTAGAAACCATATGTTTGTATGGTTATTTTTATATATTTTAAGCCCTTATAAACTCTCCCACACTGTTAACATTATTAGAGCCCTCTAGACATGAAATAACACCCTTTAGTCAAAAGTTTAAACTGTGCTCCATGACAAGACTGAGATGGCAGTTCTTTCTCACAATTAAAAGAATGCAAACATATCTTCCTCTTCAAAGGAGCGCCGTCAGGAGCAGAGAACGTCAGAGAGAGAGAGCAAAATAAAAGCAAGCAATCAAAAAATCAATACGTGCTTTTAAGTATGCAGAAGCATCGCGATAAAGTGGCATTTTGTAGAGGAGCGTCCGTATCTTCTAGGCAAACAGCCTCTGTGCAAACAGCCCCTCTGCTCACATCTCCTCCGTCAGGCACAGAGAGATAGAGAGAAGCAAACAATGAAGCACCGCACGGGATGCATATCTTATATCATTGAGGAGTTTTAGTTAATATGTAATACATGCTCTGATTGGGTAGCTTCTAAGCCATCCACCAATAGCGTCCCTTGTATGAAATCAACTGGGCAAACAAACCGAGGAAGCATGTACCATAAATTAAAAGACACATTGTCCGCAGAAATCCGCGAAACAGCGAAAAATCCGTGATATATATTTAGATATGCTTACATTTAAAATCCGCGATAGAGTGAAGCCGCGAAAGTTGAAGCGCGATATAGCGAGGGATTACTGTACAGAGAATCTGAATCTGATTTTTCCTTCCTGACTAAGCCGATTGCTTACGTTCTACCGTGACGCCATTTTGTTTTCACGACGGGTGGTGAGCGTTGTGCTGGTGGTTGCCATGTCTTGAAATTCCCAGGACGCACTCTTTGGTGATGTCAGACTCATTCAGTGCCATTAGTTCCTAGATACCTGAGCTGGATGGATGATAACCCTTTGTTTAACTGCAGACTAAAGCTCTTTTTTTTAATTTCTAGTCTCAAATCTCTTTTCGTTTTTGGTTTTTTTTTGACTTTTGCATTTTAGGCTCTGATGAAGGAATCTCTCTGATTCCTGGTTTTGACCTTGGCCTGTATTTTGTTTTTTGCATCTTTTGGTCATTTTTCACCTTTTCACATCTTTCTCTCTGAGGCAGAATACATGCAAGGAAAAATGTCACTGGACTCTGTATGTACTGTCAGCGAACCGCCGGGTAAACCTTTTTAGACCAGAAGAGGAGAACACAAAAAAAAAACGGTTGTGAACTAAAAGAAGACAAAGCCAAAATGAGAAGCAAAATTCAAGACGGAGAGAACAAGAGAGAGATCAAAACTGAAAGTAACACTTGAGTAGAGTTTGCACAGGACTTTCTGGCAGTTTTGATATTTTGCAGATCAAATAAGGAAACGAACCTCGAGCTGACATTTTATCGTGTTGCGTCGATTAAACACGGGGCACAACCTCCAAGGCTACGCCCCTAGAAACATGGGAAGCAGACCTAATGATGGGATCTCAAGATGCCAGCGAGTGAGGACCTAAAATGGCGTCCAAGACCATGGAAAACGAAACCAAACATCTAAACTATTTATTAGATTATTTCAAGCAATAGGCTCTATGGCCACGGCAGTGCTGACGTACATCCGCTGTAATCTCAGCCAGCCCAGTCTCTTCCGTTGTCCATACTGCAGTTGTGATTTTTGTTTCGTGGAGAGAATGGCTGAGAAAAGCAAGTTTAAGTTTCAGTGTACAGATACTGTAGCTTTATGTCAAGCTTAATAATAATAATAATAATAATAATTTAATTGTGAATTTCCCCTTGGGATTAATAAAGTATCTATCTATCTATCTATCTATCTATCTATCTATCTAATAATACGGGCGGCACAGTGGCGCAGTGGGTAATGCTGCTGTCTCGCAGTTAGGCTCCTCCCTGCATGGAGTTTGCGTGGGTTTCCTCCTGGTGCTCCGGTTTCCTCCCACAGTCCAAAGACATGCAGGTTAGGTGGATTGATGATCCTAAATTGTCCCTAATGTGTACTTGGTGTGTGTGTGTGTGTGTGTGTGTGTGTGTGTGTGTGTGCGAGCCCTTCGGTGGGCTGGTGCCCTGCCTGGGGTTTGTTTCCTGCCTTGCGCCCTGTGTTGGCTGGATTGGCTCCAGCAGACCCTGTGACCCTGTAATTAGGATATAGAGGGTTGGATAATGGATGGATGGATAGATAATAATAATACATTCTAATTATATAGCGCCTTCCCCCGCTCAAAGTGCTTTACAGAGTTTAAGAAAGATTGGCAGGGTATACAGTATATAGCATTGTACTAAACCAGATAAATAAATAAAGAAGAGTAAGATAGTAAATTCAGAGAAAAGCCTAACAGACAACATAATTGATGGTCCAGCACACACACACAAGTTACATGAGCATCTTGACAGAGAGGTAAACTGAGAGAAGGGGAATAAAGCTTGCAGTAAGTACAACAAGATATTTAGTTTTCATACATTTCTCTCCGATGCTCTAAAGGGATTGTCGCTCTTCGGGGAGAGAGCTTTACGGTTAGTCCCCACACCCAAGCTTGTAGCCAGCATTTTAAAAAAAGAGGACTTTCACGAGCTGGGATCTGAGTCAGGGTGGCGAGTGTTGAAGAAGAGAGCGTTTCCTGCAATATTTGAGAAGAACAATTTCTCCATTCCTCTTTCAAGAACTGGGGTTTGGGATAAGGAGAAAGCGACCGATGAAGGATGACACACCAGGCGAGGAGGAGGAGGATCCAGCAGCACTTGATGAAAACATGTCTCTCAGAGGGGATGTCCTGCAGCTGAGGAAACAAACTGAGACCCTTACAATGAAGCAGTGCTTTGGCATTCACGGTTTTACTGGCTCAGACAGAGACATTCACTTTTTAACAAGGATAGACACCCGTGTTATTATGTACTAAGCTTACATACATAATCACCTGTCCCTGAATAAAGCTTAATGACTGATTATTGAAATTCTGGTTCTTAAAGAAGCCTAACGTAATCACATGTTTGTTGCATGTAAGTTCATAGTAGACACAAGTTTTAAATTATAACATCTATAGCCTAACAGTAAGCTCTCCTTTCTCTGACTCCTTGTTTGAAACTGAAATTGACAAAAATATTAGGAAAACTATAACAGCAATTGAAACAGACGTATAACATGAGCGGTATCACTACGTTAACCTTCGGCTAGCACACAAACATGTTAATATGTCCGGATCTTACCTTCATAATTGCGGATGTAGCTTGAAACACAAGGGTGGAGTGGTGGCTCTGAGGCTAAGGATCTGTGCTGGTATCCCAAAGGTTGCTGATTCGAATCCCCGTCACTGCCAAAAGAGATCCTACTCTGCTGGGCCCTTGAGCAAGGCCCTTAACCTTTGATTGCTGCAGGGGTGCTGTACAATGGCTGACCCTGCGCTCTGACCCCAAGGGGTATGTGAAAACTAACAAATTCCTAATACGAGCAATTGTATAAGGCGAAATACAGAGCACAAAAAACAAACAAACACAGAAGCCCTTCTTCTTTTTAGCTCCTGACGTTTCGCACGATATTTGAGTAATGCGACTTTCTTCGTTTACCGTAACACCTTGAAGTGAAAAATGCCACTGCTAGTCAGCTTTGATATCAGCGCTGGAAGTGAAGCAGCTGGCTGATGTGGAGTTAGGTAGAGTGTGTGTACGGCCTACTAATAAAGAACAATATCCTCAACCTCAGAACCACCCAATGCGAGGTCAGAATTATAAAAAGCAGTCAGCAAAAAAACAAATCACGTCACTGAACATGTGACAATTAATGTAGGGGATCTTACTCAAATAAAGTAACCGCTTATAAATGACTACTTCTTCCTCTCAAATTGTAACAAGATGACTTTATTCATTACTTCCTCAAAAAGCAATCAAATTACTTTTGCATGACGCTTATGTGGCTGGGTGCAGGAATGACAGGCTGGGCAACAGAGAAAAGTTGGGACGCCAACTGAGTCGTCCCGTTTAATGCTATAAGTCCTAACAAAAACACGCCTTAAGGTGACAAAGAGAACAGGGCCACTGAGGCATAAAAGTGACAGAGACGTTAAGCTCTTCTGAGCGGACGTAGCAGGCATGGCAAGTGCCAATGAGACGGGGGCGCTGATCACCTGGCCGCTCTCACCTCCTTTAACGCTATGTGGGATGAAATGCCGCCCTTCAAGGCATTTGCATATTATTTGCTTAGTTAGAACTGCATGTGTGACACAAGCAACTAAATTCAAGTTAAGTAAGTAACTGTAATATGAAAACAAAAGTCGAAAGTGTCTTTGTTACTGAAGACTGCAATTAGACTACGGTAATGTGTGAACTTCGTACTGCGTTACCCTCAACTACTGTTTGTATGTATGAGTAGATAGAGTGCATCCGGAAAGTATTCACAGCACATCACTTTTTCCACATTTTGTTATGTTACAGCCTTATTCCAAAATGGATTAAATTCATTTTTTCCTCAGAATTCTGCACACAACACCCCATAATGACAACGTGAAAAAAGTTTAATTGAGGTTTTGCAAATTTATTAAAAATAAAAAAACTGAGAAATCCCATGTACATAAGTATTCACAGCCTTTGCTCAATACTTTGTTGATGCACCTTTGGCAGCAATTACAGCCTCAAGTCTTTTTGAATATGATGCCACAAGCTTGGCACACCTATCCTTGGCCAGTTTCGCCCATTCCTCTTTGCAGCACCTCTCAAGCTCCATCAGGTTGGATGGGAAGCGTCGGTGCACAGCCATTTTAAGATCTCTCCAGAGATGTTCAATCGGATTCAAGTCTGGGCTCTGGCTGGGCCACTCAAGGACATTCACAGAGTTGTCCTGAAGCCACTCCTTTGATATCTTGGCTGTGTGCTTAGGGTCGCTGTCCTGCTGAAAGATGAACCGTCACCCCAGTCTGAGGTCACGAGCGCTCTGGAGCAGGTTTTCATCCAGGATGTCTCTGTCCATTGCTGCAGTCATCTTTCCCTTTATCCTGACTAGTCTCCCAGTTCCTGCCGCTGAAAAACATCCCCACAGCATGATGCTGCCACCACCATGTTTCACTGTAGGGATGGTATTGGCCTGGTGATGAGCGGTGCCTGGTTTCCTCCAAACGTGACGCCTGGCATTCACACCAAAGAGTTCAATCTTTGTCTCATCAGACCAGAGAATTTTGTTTCTCATGGTCTGAGAGTCCTTCAGGTGCCTTTTGGCAAACTCCAGGCGGGCTGCCATGTTCCTTTTACTAAGGAGTGGCTTCCGTCTGGCCACTCTACCATACAGGCCTGATTGGTGGATTGCTGCAGAGATGGTTGCCCTTCTGGAAGGTTCTCCTCTCTCCACAAAGGACCTCTGGAGCTCTGACAGAGTGACCATCGGGTTCTTGGTCACCTCCCTGACTAAGGCCCTTCTCCCCCGATCGCTCAGTTTAGATGGCCGGCCAGCTCTAGGAAGAGTCCTGGTGGTTTCAAACTTCTTCCACTTATGGATGATGGAGGCTACTGTGCTCATTAGGACCTTCAAAGCAGCAGAAATGTTTCTGTAACCTTCCCCAGATTTGTGCCTCGAGACAATCCTGTCTCGGAGGTCTACAGACAATTCCTTTGACTTCATGCTTGGTTTGTGCTCTGACATGAACTGTCAACTGTGGGACCTTATATAGACAGGTGTGTGCCTTTCCAAATCATGTCCAATCAACTGAATTTACCACAGGTGGACTCCAATTAAGCTGCAGAAACATCTCAAGGATGATCAGGGGAAACAGGATGCACCTGAGCTCAATTGTGAGCTTCATGGCAAAGGCTGTGAATACTTATGTACATGTGATTTCTAAGTTCTTTTATTTTTAATAAATTTGCAAAAATCTCAAGTTTCACACTGTCATTGTGGGGTGTTGTGTGTAGAATTCTGAGGAAAAAAATGAATTTAATCCATTTTGGAATGAGGCTGTAACATAACAAAATGTGGAAAAAGTGATGCGCTGTGAATACTTTACGGATGCACTGTACAGTTGTGCTTGAAAGTTTGTGAACCCTTTAGAATTTTCTATATTCCTGCTAAATATGACCTAAAACATCATCAGATTTTCACTCAAGTCCTAAAAGAAGATAAAGAGAAACCAGTTAAACAAATGAGACAAAAATGTTATACTTGGTCATTTATTTATTAAGGAAAATGATTGAATATTACATATTTGTGAGTGGCAAAAGTATGTGAACCTCTAGGATTAGCACTTAGTTTGAAGGTGAAATTCGAGTCAGGTGTTTTTAATCAATGGGGTGACAATCAGGTGTGAGTGGGCACCCTGTGTTATTTAAAGAACAGGATCTATCAAAGTCTGCTCTTCACAACACTTTGTGGAAGTGTATCATGGCACAAACAAAGGAGATTTCTGAGGACCTCAGAAAAAGAGTTGTTGATGCTCATCAGGCTGGAAAAGGTTACAAAACCATCTCTAAAGAGTTTGGACTCCACCAATCCACAGTCAGACAGATTGTGTACAAATGGAGGAAATTCAAGACCATTGTTACCCTCTCCAGGAGTGGTCGACCAACAAAGATCACTCCAAGAGCAAGGCGTGTAATAGTCAGCGAGGTCACAAAGGACCCCAGGGTAACTTCAAAGCAACTGAAGGCCTCTCTCACATTGGCTGATGTTCATGTTCATGAGTCCACCATCAGGAGAACACTGAACAACAATGGTGTGCATGGCAGGGTTGCAGGGAGAAAGCCACTGCTCTCCAAAAAAAACATTGCTGCTCGTCTGCAGTTTGCTAAAGATCACGTGGACAAACCGGAAGGTTATTGGAAGAATGTTTTGTGGTCTGATGAGACCAAAATAGAACTTTTTGGTTAAAATGAAAAGCGTTATGTTTGGAGAAAGGAAAACACTGCATTCCAGCATAAGAACCTTATCCCGTCCTTGAAACATGGTGGTGGTAGTATCATGGTTTGGGCCTGTTTTGCTGCATCTGGGCCAGGACGGCTTGCCTTCATTGATGGAACAATGAATTCTGAATTATATCAGAGAATTCTGAAGGAAAATGTCAGGACATCTGTCCATGAACTGAATCTCAAGAGAAGGGGGGTCATGCAGCAAGACAACGACCCTAAGCACACAAGTCGTTCTACCAAAGAATGGCTAGAGAAGAATAAAGTTAATATTTTGGAATGGCCAAGTCAAAGTCCTGACCTTAATCCAATCGAAATGTTGTGGAAGGACCTGAAGCGAGGAGTTAATGTGAGGAAACCCACCGACATCCCAGAGTTGAAGCTGTTCTGTACGGAGGAATGGGCTAAAATTCCTCCAAGCCGGTGTGCAGGAATGATCAAAAGTTACCGGAAACGTTTAGTTGCAGTTATTGCTGCAAAGGGGGGACACACCAGATACTGAAAGCAAAGGTTCACATACTTTTGCCACTCACAAATATGTAATATTCAATCATTTACCTTAATAAATAAATGACCAAGTATAATATTGTTGTCTCATTTGTTTAACTGGTTTCTCTTTTTCTACTTTTAGGACTTGAGTGAAAATCTGATGATGTTTTAGGTCATATTTATGCAGAAATATAGAAAATTCTAAAGGGTTCACAAACTTTCAAGCACAACTGTATATACAGTATATATATATATATACATATGTGTGATACAGTATCTACCAAACAATACAAAGAGTACACAACACGTGTTTTGTCCTTATTGGGGCTCGTCAGGTGAACGCACTTTTGCTTCCCCTTACAGGGATCAAACCTCGGGCATCAGTGTCTGAGGTGAAGCCTCTGACGTTGCGCCATGGCAGCTGGTTCACTTATCTGACATGGTGAAGATTAGAGTACAGTTTTACATTCTTAGTTCTGTGTCGCAATCTGATTATTTAGGTTACTAGGGGGCTTTGCCCCCCTGCTCGATTCGCTCGCCAACCCCCTGGCCAGCGCTACACGTTAGCCTCTTTGTGGTTCTGCCATTCACGTATGGGGATGCAGATGTACAATTTAAACAGATTTTAATTTTCATTTGAAGTGTTGTTAAAATTTATAAGAGCTGAGAGCGCAGGAAGTGCGTCTGACAAAAGCATTCACAAGACTGAGAGGTGAGAGCATCGGGGTTTAGTTTGAAAATGGTTGATAGGAGGGCAGGACTTGAAAGAATCTCATGGCAATGTTCTCATCTCGCAGGACTTCCAAAAGTCTCGTCTCCTAAAAAGTCTTGTCACGTCAAAAGATTTTTATATATTTTTTAATATAAGGGACTACCTTTTAAGGTGTTGCTAGTGCTGGACAATGCCCCTGGTCACCCTGCCCACTTGAGTAACTTTAACCCTAATGTCGAGGTGGTTTACCTTCCACCTAATACTACTGCCCTTGTACAGCCCATGGACCAAGGTGTCATTGCCTCTTTCAAGACCTACTACCTCCGGAAGTGCTATGGCCCTGAATGCAGCTGAGAAGGACAAGAACCTGACACTCGAAGACTTTTGGAAGTCTTATAACATTGACAATGCTGTACAAAACATTGCTTTTGCCTGGGATGAACTAAGGTGAACAAACTTAAATGGTGTGTGGAAAAAACTCCGTCCCCAGTTTGTGTATGACTTCCATGGCTTTGAGGAGTCAGTGGAGGCTGTAACAGGGAAGGCTGTTGTCATGGGTAAACAGCTTTATTTGGAGGTGGAGGCTGAGGATGTCACAGAGCTACTGGCATCACATGGAGAGGAGCTGTCTGCTGAGGACCTCATTCAGCTGGAGAAGCAGCTGATTGAAGAGGAAGAGACAGAAACCCCAGAACCCAAGAGATTTACCACCAAGGGTTTGGCGGAAGGTTTTTCTATGATAGAGGATGGGTTGGCCAAAATTCACCTTGAGGACCCCAGCGATGACAGATTCAGTGAGGTCTACAGAGCTGTTATGGATGCCTTGTAATGCTATAGGCAGAATTTGGAAGAGAAGAAGTCATCAACCTTCCAGACTAGCCTGGAACAATTCTTTACAAAGGTAGAGAGGCCTGCAACAGATCCTGTACCCTCTACATCAGCTGCTTCTTGAGATGAAACACTTGTAGTGCAGGTAGAATCATCTCCAGCGTCTCCTGCATGTTCCTTAGGCAATCCTGATTCACCTGAGCCAGTATCTCCAGAGCCTTCTGCAGGTTCTCTTGCCTCTCCAGCTTCCTCCTCCCAATAGGTCAATCTCTCCTACCTTGCAATGCCCCTTCCAGTATGCAAGCCAACCACAGGAATAAAGGTAAGGATTTACAGAGGACACCCGTGTATATATATATATATATATACACTGCCTCCATTTTCTTTATTTTACTATATATATATATATATATATATATATATATATATAT
>JANRMT010062796.1:82032257-82212407 GCA_026402145.1 Polypterus bichir lapradei
TATATATATATATATATATATATATATATATATATACTGTATATATAGGTGGCTGCAGGAAGTGATGTCATGGGTGAATAGCATTCTGGAACTGGAAGTGTTGTCAAGAAGAGGTGGGGTCTTGATGGTTGGAACCAGAAGTGATGTCGTTAGAGTGTAGATTCTTCAGTTGTTCTGCCGAAAGAGTTAAAGGGCAGCGCCAACCCCTGGTTCTGCAGGTATCTGTCTCTATTTGAGCCCGTAAAATGTCTCCCAAATGCACATGTATATTATATATATACAGTGGCTTGCAAAAGTATTCGGCCCCCTTGAACTTTTCCACATTTCGTCACATTACAGCCACAAACATGAATCAATTTCATTGGAATTCCACGTGAAAGACCAATACAAAGTGGTGTACACGTGAGAAGTGGAACAAAAATCATACATGATTCCAAACATTTTTTACAAATAAATAACTGAAAAGTGGGGTGTGCGTAATTATTCAGCCCCCTGAGTCAATACTTTGTAGAATCACCTTTTGCTGCAATTACAGCTGCCAGTCTTTTAGGGTATGTCTCTACCAGCTTTGCACATCTAGAGACTGAAATCCTTGCCCATTCTTCTTTGCAGAACAGCTCCAGCTCAGTCAGATTAGATGGACAGCGTTTGTGAACAGCAGTTTTCAGATCTTGCCACAGATTCTCGATTGGATTTAGATCTGGACTTTGTCTGGGCCATTCTAACATATGGATATGTTTTGTTTTAAACCATTCTATTGTTGCCCTGGCTTTATGTTTAGGGTCGTTGTCCTGCTGGAAGGTGAACCTCCGCCCCAGTCTCAAGTCTTTTGCAGACTCCAAGATTGCCCTGTATTTGGCTCCATCCATCTTCCCATCAACTCTGACCAGCTTCCCTGTCCCTGCTGAAGAGAAGCACCCCCAGAGCATGATGCTGCCACCACCATATTTGACAGTGGGGATGGTGTGTTCAGAGTGATGTGCAGTGTTAGTTTTCTGCCACACATAGCGTTTTGCATTTTGACCAAAAAGTTCCATTTTGGTCTCATCTGACCAGAGCACCTTCTTCCACATGTTTGCTGTGTCCCCCACATGGCTTGTGGCAAACTGCAAACGGGACTTCTTATGGTTTTCTGTTAACAATGGCTTTCTTCTTGCCACTCTTCCATAAAGGCCAACTTTGTGCAGTGCACGACTAATAGTTGTCCTATGGACAGATTCCCCCACCTGAGCTGTAGATCTCTGCAGCTCGTCCAGAGTCACCATGGGCCTCTCGGCTGCATTTCTGATCAGCGCTCTCCTTGTTCGGCCTGTGAGTTTAGGTGGACGGCCTTGTCTTGGTAGGTTTACAGTTGTGCCATACTCCTTCCATTTCTGAATGATCGCTTGAACAGTGCTCCGTGGGATGTTCAAGGCTTTGGAAATCTTTTTGTAGCCTAAGCTTGCTTTAAATTTCTCAATAACTTTATCCCTGACCTGTCTGGTGGGTTCTTTGGACTTCATGGTGTTGTTGCTCCCAATATTCTCTTAGACAACCTCTGAGGCCGTCACAGAGCAGCTGTATTTGTACTGACATTAGATTACACACAGGTGCACTCTATTTAGTCATTAGCACTCATCAGGCAATGTCTATGGGCAACTGACTGCACTCAGACCAAAGGGGGCTGAATAATTACGCACACCCCACTTTGCAGTTATTTATTTGTAAAAAATGTTTGGAATCATCTATGATTTTCGTTCCACTTCTCACGTGTACACCACTTTGTATTGGTCTTTCACGTGGAATTCCAATGAAATTGATTCATGTTTGTGGCTGTAATGTGACAAAATGTGGAAAAGTTCAAGGGGGCCGAATACTTTTGCAAGCCACCGTATGTATATTCATAGCAGCCATAGTCTGAGTCTCAATCAAAACTCAGACTATGGATGCTATGAATGTAATTACTCCGATCTCCAGGCTGTCAAATAAATGAACCACACGCCGTGGCGCAGCATAAAGGGACTTCATCTGTGACGCTGACATGCGATGTTTGATCCCCGCGAGGGGTGCAGTGGAGTGTGTACGCCTGATGAGTCCAAAATAAGGGTGAAACATGTGTCGCATACTCTATTATTTGACAGCAAACTATGTAATATGCACGTGCATTGGTGATCCTAAATTGTCCCTAGTGTGTGCTTGGTGTGTGGGTGTGTGCCCTGCGGTGGGCTGGTGCCCTGCCCAGGGTTGGTTCCTGCCTGGCACCCTGTGTTGGCTGGGATTGGCTCCAGCAGACCCCCGTGACCCTTTGTTAGGATATAGCAGGTTGGACAATGACTGACTGACACAGTATATACATTTTTACTTCTTATGTGTAATACATTTACTGACATTAAATTTCATCTGCCACAAATCTGCCCAAGCCTGTATGCTATCCAAGTCCTTCTGTAATGATATAACAGATTCCAAATTATCTGCTAATCCATCTATCTTGGTATCATCTGCAAACTTAACCAGCTTGTTTCTTATATTCCTATCTAAATCATTTATATATATTAAAAATAGCAGCGGCCCTAGCACTGACCCCTGTGGACACCACTCTTAACACCGGTCAGTTCTGATGAGGTTCCTCACACCATCACCCTCTGCTTCCTGTGTCTGAGCCAATTCTGCACCCATCTACAAACATCACCCTGAACTCCCACTTCTTTTAATTTGATGCCCAACCTCTCATGTGGCACCTCATCAAATGCTTTCTGAAAGTCCAGATAAATAACATCATAAGCTCCACTTTGTTCATATCCTTTTGTTGCCTCCTTATAGAATTCCAACATGTTAGTAAAGCACGACCTCCCTCTTCTGAACCCATGCTGACTGGTCAGAATAACTCCTGTCCTTGCCATGTGTTGCTCAATCTTATCCTTAATAATTTCTTCCATTAGTTTTCCTGTGATGCATGTTAAGCTTACTGGCCTATAGTTGCTTGGACCCGCCCGGTCACCCTTTTTATATAATGAGATGATGTTTGCCATTTTCCAGTCCTTCAGAATCTCTCCAGTGCGCAGTGACTTCCTAAAAATATGTGTCAAGGGTTTCTTATTTGGACTCACTAATCTTCTTAAGAACTCGAGGGTAAATATTTTCTGGTCCTGGAGATTTGTTTGAACCTTCTCCCAGCTGACGCCAGAGTCACCCGTGTCCCTTCCCCAAGATGACCTGTACGTGTTTTTCTCTTTACCTTTCTTCCATAAAGCTGTGACTGGTGAAGTAGTCGAAACGCACTTGTTGTCTGCAGAGCCTCTCTAATGTCAGTCAGCCTCCCTCAGAGTTCTCCTGGTGGTCTCCCTCACTGGTATTTTTGCACAATCACTCGGTTTTTGGGAACGGGCTGCTCTAGCAGATTTCTGGCTCTGCCAGGCTCTTTCCATTTCTTCATTACTGGTTTAATTGGACTCCAAGGGATATTGAGTGACTTGGATATTTTCTTGTCTCCATCCTCTAGCGACCCACGTCCTGCTTACAGAGGAATCCAAGCATTACGCACATCTGAATCTGTACCTCGGAGAGTTGCAGTCAGGGCAGCTGATAGAACGGTCCTTACGGATGACACTGCAGTTGTGACCCGCTGGGCTGGCTACTTTGATCAGTTGTTCAAAGCTGATCCTCCGGCTAGGATGTTGGATATCTCTGGGTCCACGGTTCTTGAGGCTGATCCTCCAATTAGCTGTGAACCACCCAATCTCACTGAGATTGCACAGGTGGTGAACCAGCTGAAAGAGGGAAAGGCTGCAGGGATCTGTGGTATCTGGGGTGAACTTCTCCAGGCTGGTGGTAAGGCTGTCCTCCTGGCATTGCAAGCAATCTTTGCTTCCATTTGAGAGACTGGCATCATCCCAACTGACTGGAAAACGGGACTTGTCGTCCCTATCTGGAAAGGGAAGGGTGATCGCCTGGATTGCAGCAACTACAGGGGGATAACCCTGCTCTCGGTGCCGGGTAAGGTCCTTGCTAGGGTCGTCCTCAATAGGATCCGTGATCACTTGCTCACCTGCCAGCGACCGGAACAGTCTGGTTTTACGCCTAAGAAGTCTACCATCGACCGCATCCTGGCACTGAGGGTTCTCATGAAGCGCAATCGCGAATATCGGCAGAGTTTCTTTGTCGATTTCTGTAAATCGTTCGACTCAGTTGATTGAGCTGCCCTGTGGGACATCCTGAGGTTTCGCGGGATCCCCTCGAGGTTGCTGGATATCATGGCCGGCCTGTACATTGGTACTGTGAGTGCTGTGCAGAGTGGAGGCAGGACCTCTGTGTTTTCCCCAGTTGAGTCTGGTGTTCGGCAGGGGTGTGTTTTTGCTCCTACTCTGTTCAATGTTTGTATGGACTGGGTGTTGGGCAGGGTCATGGGGTCCAGCGGCTGTGGCACATCAGTTGGTGAAGAAGGATTCACGGATCTTGACTTTGCTGACAATGCTGTGATCTTCGCGGAGTCAATGGAGGCTCTGATCGGGGCGCTTGAGAGACAGAGTGAGGAGTCTGAGTGTCTGGGCTTGAGAGTGTCCTAATAAAAACCAAGATCCAGGCCTTCAATGACCTCTTGGGCACAGCCATCAGCAGTGTGTCTGTCTGTGAAGAGAGTGTTGACCTTGTTGAGAGGTTTACTTACCTTGGCAGTGACATTCATGTCTCTGGTGATTCTTCCTATGAAGTCAGTAGACAGATTGGGAGAGTATGGAGGGTCATGAGGTCACTGGAAAGGGGTGTGTGGCGCTCCCAATATCTATGCAAAAGGACTAAGGTCCAATTCTTTAGAGTCCTGGTGCTTCCTATCTTGCTGTATGGTTGCGAGACATGGGCGCTATCCAGTGACCTGAGACAAAGACTGGACTCCTTTGGTACTGTGTCTCTCCAGAAAATCCTTGGGTACTGTTGGTTTGACTTTGTATTGAATGAGCGGTTACTCATGGAGTCCCGAACGAGGCACATTACCTGCATTGTGAGGGAGTGTTAGTTATAGCACTATGGCCATGTGGTGTGTTTCCCCGAGGGTGATCCAGCTCGTAAGATCCTCATTGTTGGTGACCCGAGTGGCTGGACCAGGCCAAGGGGTTGCCCACATAACACCTGGCTGCGGCAGATAGAGGGACATTTCTGGAGGGTGGTCTGCCTGGGAGGGTTGCCAACTTGCAGAGTCTACACCTTCTTGTGTGGCGTGCGTTCCTTCCTTCCTTGTTTTCGGTTAACTGATAATGCCAAACGGCCTGCCACCTTGTCCGGTGTTGGCTCCTGCCCTGCTGCTGGACAGACTTTTGAGACTGGCATGTCATGTCGTGCCAATCCCAATGACTGGCCTGGCTCCGGCTTGAATCATTTCATATTTGAAGCTACGGTTAATTCTTTCATACACCCTTAGCAAACAGCTTTTACCAAGCAATTTATAAAACTCCTAAAGAAAAACTCGAGAAAGAAAGCGCAGGTTTTACGTAGAGGTCTGCTTTAAAATACAGTCAACAGGCAACTGAAATTAGAAGCATCTCAGATTCACTCTTTATTGGAAAAAATGTACAAAATTCACATAAAAATCAAACAGCAAATATACACATTTGACTCACAGACGGCGTATTTACAAACGGCATTAGATCAGCACCAGTTCCAGACCTTCTGTAACTTTTCCTTGACCTCGGGGGACAGGGATGGCTGGCGGAGCGGTTTCTACACAGTACATCCTTGACGACAGTTTGAATTGCTACAAAGTAAATAAGATCCAAAGTTCTTCCCCCAAGTGAAATAATAACAACAACAATAACAACCGGCTCCATGTTGGAAGTGGCCAGACACGGGGCAGGTGCGTTTGAAAGCAGTGAAGGGCTCATAACTCGCAACATAGAGCAATAAATTAGAAGAATGGCTACCAAAAGTCATCAGCTACAAACACTTTGTGGCTTTTACTAAATAGATTTCCTTTTTTGAGCAAAAGTTGTTTTACCACTGAAGTGAGAAGTGGTCTCGAGTGCAACGGTTGTCTTTGTATTTTACGGGACAGGAACAGCGTTGCATCATTTAAGTGCATTTTGAATAAAATCTCACATGTCATTTTTATATACACGTGAACATCTTAAAATATTCTTTATGCTCATTTCTTTTTAAGTAATCTCGACTTACAAAAATAATATGAATTAGAGAATCTTTTCTTGTGTTTTTTTTTTTTTTAAATAAAAAATTATTTGAAGTCTTTGCGAAATCTCTTCTTTAAAACTAAATGTGGTTTATTCCAATTAATTCAAAATCAGAGTTCCTCGTTTCTCTTTCTTTTATCACAATTTATGATGAAATGACCTCATTATCTTTGAGGTGAATTTATTTTACAGTTTTTGAAATGAATTAGAATTTCTTTTATTAAAGATTTTTCAAGATATAGAAACAGTATTCACATTCTCGTAGACAAAATGGAACAAATTATAATGGACATTAGGAAAATAGACTAAATGTACTCAATCTTTAGTGAGCTTGACTTTGTTCATAAATATATACAAATAATTAAAGGAAAACAAAAAGTTTTAATAAATATTTTTTTTTTTTCCAATTTCAATTCCAGTCTTTTTTGGTACAAAAAAAAAAAAAAAAATGTCCCCAATACTGGCCGCCCTGGTGACACGGTGTCAGCAGATAAATGTCATTTCCATTACACCAAGGGCCACGGCCAGTTTGGACGCCTTCTCTCTTCTCTGGTCAAGCTCTTTAATGCTAGTGGGATCCAATCCTCCTTCCTGGGCGCATGTGGACGTGTCAGGTCAGGTCACTTACATTTTGGGTCAGTGTTTTCCTGAATGTGCTTAACCTCAGGATGTCTCTCCTGTAAGCGCTTCCTAGATTTTGCCACCCTGGTACATGTTGCTATCGGCGTGTTGACAAGGTTCAAGTCATCCGTGCAATGGCATGGTCAAAGATTTTTTTAAAGAAGAACAATCCTGTAAAATGCCAGCTCATTACGAGATTTTTTTTTTTGAACCTAATTTCACAAGTCACTAGGCCAACACACTACTGGAATTTCTGTGTGCTGTGGTCCCTTATCTCTGACACTTACTCAATTGAGTCCTTTTTTTTTGCCCATCATTAGAATTGCTAAGTAAAAAGAACAAAAAAATTGGCAAATATGCCAATGATCATAATTAACACAGGAGAAACTAGCGTTTATTATCAATATGCTACAGTTCCAATTAAAAAAAAAAAAAAAAAAATCCGAACCAGCGGATTGTTGAAATTGTCCCCGCAGTAGCTGGTCACTCTGTCCTTGTCCTTTGCTGGCATCTTCTGCTTATCGCCATCCCGGGAGGTGGAATGCAGTCAGAGTCTCTGTAATGAAGTTGAAGAGTCCTCGCCACACCCCGGGCCAGTGCTGCCATTCCCAAGCAGCACCATTCTGTGCAGGGGACAAAAAAAAAAAAAAAGGCACAATTAGTACCTCACAGAAATGACAAAAGGTAAATATTTATTACCATGTGCACTTCAGTCTGCCGCTGGAAGCTGTTTACACATACAAGTGCAGCCTACAAACTGCTCGATATTGGTCACAATAAAGGACAGAAATCTGCTGCTCAACAGCATCAAGCCAGGTGTGGTAGTCGGTACAAATCTTAACAAGCTGGTGATGACGGCCATGTCCACATTACCAGCTGAGAATGAACTCCATTGCATCTTCAGAGTTTACCCTAACAGGCCAAAGACTTTTAGTCAGAGTGGATGTCAAACTTGACGAATCTTGTTGCCAAAGGATATCAGATTACATGACTAGAAATTGTAGACAATGGCAATTTAGATGACTCCGTGATGACTTTTCAGCACAGCTTTGCAGTTCCACTTTTTTCTGACAGACGATAATGCAGCTGCCTGATGAAGCTGGTTCCCGTCTGAAGGGTTTACAGGTATGGCGAGAACAGCCCCTTTCTTTTGTCTTCCAAACTTCCATCATGGGTGGCACCGGTGGCGCAGTGGGTAGTGCTGCTGCCTTGCAGTTAGGAGACCCGCGCTCTCCCTACGTGGAGTTTGCATGTTCTCCCCCGTGTCTGTGTCCCACAGTCTAAAGACATGCAGGTTAGATCCGAAATTGTCCATAGTGTGTGCTTGGTGTGTGGGTGTGTGTGCCCTGCCCGGGGTTTGTTCCTGCCTTGCGCCCTGTGTTGGCTGGGATTGGCTCCAGCAGAGCCCCCTGACCCTGTGTTAGGATATAGCGGGTTGGACAATGACTGCCTGACTTCCATCATACTTGAAACACAAGGTGAAAAACACTTCTGTTCATTATTCCTCGGGCACTGCATTATATGCATCGGTTGGCAGCTCTCATATGCACACATGACGCAAGACAAATTCAGTCCTGCTTGATTGTGTCAGAGTGTTGTGAATGGGTCACTGGGTGTACCACACTTAGGACTTGCCAAGATTACATAAATGATGCCAAGTCGTGTAATGTAACATGACCTTCAGGGGAACTGCCACTGTTAAAGTAGGGTTCAGTAGAATTTATACATTTTATTTGTGAGAATTCCTGCATGGATTTCAATGATCTATATATTTAATTAGGAGTTTTGGGACTGAAGGACTTGCTTGTCTTTGCAAATAAACGACATTGACAAAGCTGACATTCTGTGGCATTTTTTTTGCTGTGATACTATCTTTGCTTTTCTAATGGCGCTGCCAGATTAGAATATTTGTGTCTATTGTCTCCATGGTAATTTTACCCAACATTCCCCTGGTTTGTGAAATGCTTGTGACAGTATCAAGAACAATGGTAGAAAGGTCACTTTGGGCATTTCTGGGGTATCCAAATTTAGGAATAAACCTAACGCTTGTGCTTTACAAATAAACATTTTGCATTCAGCTTCCCAGTTAAATAATCCTTTGGTCTAGTTTGTGACTTAAAGTTTGTGGATAGACTTTGTAGTTTTAATGTAAGATTCATCTGAATTACAGTTTTAACTTTGGTTTGTGTTTGGCTCTCCTGTTCATTACCATCTCTCATATTGTCTCTGGTGCGAGTGTCTGTGTCTGTACCCTGTCCAGGTGTTGTTCGCAATGAATGCTAGTATAGATTCCAGCTGCTGCCATGTGACTTTGCTCTGGATAAGTGGCTTAATGAAATGAACTTTGTGTTTAGGCGTGGAAGCCCAAAAATATCTAACATAGCAGGATGGTTTCAACTAGGGGTTCCGTGTGGGTATGTTGCAGGAATGGCACCATCTCAAATACAGTAGGCAATTCAGTCTACCATGAGGTTGCCCTCTGACACTGAAATCTTTTACTTCTATTGCTTGGTCCCCAATTGGTTAGCCATTGACTCTACCAGAATATTGCTATCTGATCCAGAAATCTGTTACTTCGATTGTTTGGTCTCCTGTTGGCAGAGCCAACTTATTAAACTGTTTCATTTCGATTCAGCAGATGGTTTGCCACTAGGTTAGCACAGGCAACATAACAATGTTTTTCAACCTGCTTAAACCAATTGAGGGTCACAGGGAGCCTGAGTCTGTCCTGACAGCAGATCTGGATAAGATGAAAGCCCATCTTTGAAGTTCCGCAATCAATTCAAATTTCTTCTGTTAACTTTTAAAGGCTATCCACAACCTTGCCGCCACTCCATATCTGTCCGACCTCCTCCATGTTGCCATTCCCTCCCGTACTCTTAGATCCTGTTCCTCCGTCCACTTGACCGTCCCCTTCGTCCGTCTTATCACTATGGGGAGCACAGCATTCAGTTGCTCTGGAACTCATTACCATCTGAGCTTAGAAATATTGAATTATTTTCACTTTTCAACTCTAAATTTAAAACTCACTTGTTTAAGACTGCTTTTTCTCTTTGATTACAAATTGCTCTGTCTGATTTTCCATCCATCCATTATCCAACCCGCTATATCCTAACTACAGGGTCACAGGGGTCTGCCGGAGCCAATCCCAGCCAACACAGGGCGCAAGGCAGGAAACAAACCCCGGGCAAGGCGCCAGCCCACTGCAGTGTCTGATTTTAATTTTGTATTTTACTTTTGGTTATAATCTGTGTTTTAATCTATTGTTTGGTGTCCTTGAGTGTGTTCAGAAAGGCGCCTACAAATAAATAAAATGTATTATTATCACATGGCCCACTTGCACATGTGTACAGACACACATACAGGACCAGTGTGATTTGCCAATCAACCTTAAGCACACATCTTTGAGGAACTGGGAGGAAAACCTAAATACCCAGAAACCAATACTGGCATGAAGTGAACATGCAAACTCCACACAGACTTTGACCAAACAAAGGATTTGAATCTGGGACGCTGGATCTGTGAGTTGACAGTGCTGATAATTCAGATAAAAAAAAAAAAAAAAAATCAAAATAAAATAAAAAAATAAAGAAAGTTGCGGAGAGGGAGTGGGTGTGATCACCGGAGCATGACTCTGGCACTCGTGCTGCCCCAGAGAACGACAGCCTTGTGGTGCCTGGATGCCGTCCAACAGCCAAATATTTCAACACAGTGTCACCCAGCAGTTTGTGTGCGTCTTCTGCTCGAGGTGGCTCTGTCTGTCTGCTGGGCGCTCTCTCTCTCGCACGCACATGTGCACACACACACACACACACACACACACACAGGGAATGCAGGAGTTTGTTTACTTTGCTAGGGGGAGCTGGCGGTGGGCAGGGCCGGGCCTGTTCAGCCCTTTGGCAGTGGGGACAGAAGTCAGGAGAGGAGAAGTGCTTGTGCAGCTGCTCTGACTCACTGGCTAAAAATAGAGCTGGATATAAAATCAAGTTGCAGGGCGCAGAGACAGGCAGACAGAGATAAGCGTTGAGACGAGTGAGACTAACCGAGAGGGAGGGAGAGAGAGAGACAGAGTGCGTATAAACGGAGACAGGACCAAAAAAAATGATCGGTGTCTGTCATAAATTCTGAAAATGCAAAGCTGGCAGCCCTTGTTACACTGTAAACACACAGACAAGGTGTGAGGGTCTGTCTATGGCTCATCCTAACTGTTTCTCCACAGTTTTTACATATAACTTTTTTTTTTTTTTTTTTTTTTAATTAATTTAACCCCCCAACCCCCCCCCCCCCCGCACTGCTATCTGTCTACTCTGCTGCTGCCCGCCTGTCTGAAGGGAGTTTGCATAGCTTGTCTGATCTAACCTTTCAGAGTGATAAACTAAAGCAAAACTTATCTCCACAGCTCCATCCAGACAGGCGCTGAGGTCAGTTGTGTTGACAGCTGGCGCAAACGTTCAGGACCACACAAAAAAAAAAAAAAAAAAAGCATATATACATGTATATACAAATAAGGAAAACCTAACAGCAGACGGGTTCAAAAACCTCAGACACCGCTGTTGTCTTAGGAAAATCCTCAGGTGGCCCCCCCGACCACCAGAGCTTGGCCAACACGTGGAGAGAGAGTGGGTGGCCATTTACAAACAGATGTTTTTACGCGGGGGCCCCGGCCCACCCCGTGAGAAACCACACAAAGGAATTGCGTACCCATCCCTGAAGATACAACTCGTTCATTTCATCCCCTATGACACGCAGTTGTGCCGCCACACGGCTCGACACCTCCTCTTCCCAGGTGCTCCTTTCCCCGACAGGCGTTGCCACTGGAAGGTGCTGGTCATGATCCACGTTTGCAAGAGGCAAAGCTTGACTGCTTCCCCACTGGCTCCACAGTTGAAACTGAAGTCCAGCTTCTGGAAATGAAAAGAAAACCAAGGGTTACATTTAACAGTGAAACAGCAGTGATGGATTACACCTCCTTATGGCGAGGTATGCTTGAAAACCCTACAGATGCCAGTTAACTGGTGAAAATGAAATCCTGTTCAAAAACATTGTCTCAGAATGCTTTACACATTCGCCAAGTGGAGTCCAGGCAGGTTAGATTCAATCTGGGAGGGAGTGCAAACTGAACTTGTGGCCTTGAACAGTAGGCAGGCGAGTGTGCTGTAGTGGCTACGACACGGGACTTTTAATCCAAGGTTGGCCAACTAATTCTTACCTGCGACTCACTTTGTGATCATAGGGGAAGTACTTAACCTGCCTGAGCTGCAATTGTAAGTAATAGATGTAAAGTATTGGCAGGAATGCTGACCTTGCAGTTCACCTTGGATATTGGCATCAAAACTAATGTGTGATTATATGCTAACAGCCACTAAGGTAATGGCCTGCGTGTTCTCCAAATACTTACCAATAATTTACCCAATCTGTTGTACGTGCTGGGCAGCACGGTGGTGCAGTGCTGCTGCCTCGCAGTGAGGAGACCCGGGTTCGCTTCCTGGGTCCACCCTGTGTGGAGTTTGCATGTTCTCCCCGTGTCTGCGTGGGTTTCCTCCCAAAGACATGCAGGTTAGGTGCATTGGCAATTCTAAATTGTGCTTGGTGTGTGTGTGTGTGTGCGCTCTGAAGTGGGCTGGCACCCTGCCCGGGGTTTGTTTCCTGCCTTGTGCCCTGTGTTGGCTGGGATTGGCTCCAGCAGACCCCCGTGACCCTGTAGTTAGGATATAGCGGGTTGGATAATGGATGGATGGACGTTGTAAGTGCTTAAGGTTCAGCTATTGGTGGCTAATGCTTGCTACCCTGCATGGTTATTTCTAATTTACAGAAGAGATACTTAATGCAGAGATGTACTTGTTTGGGGTCTCTGCCCTTTAGATATAAACATTTCTTTCTAATACTGTGCCATTCTCAAAACCCACAGGGAGCTGGAGCCTATCCTAGTGACAACAGGCATAAGGCAGGAACCAGACCTGGAAAAGGTGTCCACTTAGGGCCGTAGCTGCTTTCAGTCTAGGGCCAATTTAGAGTCACCAGTTAACCTAAAGTTCAGGTCTTTGGGAATATGGACGGAAAACCTATGCAGACATTGGTGACAATGTGCAACAGCCACCCGGACAATGACCAGGCAAGGGATTTGAACCTGGGGTGCTGTATCTGTGAGGCAGTAATGTCACTGTCCAATTTGAACCAACAGTGTAGTAGCCAACTGACTGCAGATTTACCACACATTTTATGAAGTTACTTTTCATTAATCTTCACCTAGTGTACAATCCCATTAAATCCTTTTCTATCAAGAATGAATAAATGCACCTCAACTCCATTATACAGGGTGGTGCAGATCTAATTATGCAATTTTCATTACACTATAACTTAAGTTTATTACATAGAGAATTCACAACTGAATGGAGCACAAGTGGGACATTACATGGAAAAAAAATCAGTGAATTAATTCAATGTAAGTCCATTTTCGTTTATTGCAAGATATTTTGAACACTTCTTTTGTCTTGCATTGTTTTCCTTCATTGCATTAAAAGTTGCATAATTAGATCTGGACCACCCTATAGTTTATTAATTACTAACTGGGCTTCCCGTTTAAGATGGATTGAAACCTAAGGAATCAACACAGACCTCAGTGTTAATGTTTGCAGTGCAGTGTGTCCGTCCAGTTGCTATGTCTCAGTTATATACCATTTGGCAGAGGACCATCTGTTGGGACCGGACAGACACACAGACACTTGTCCATTAATTGAGGTGGATTACTGTACATCTACAGACTATTTTGTGACATACAACTGTTTACTTATACATCGTCTACTTTATATTGTACACTGTATACGGACTGTCTTTGTATACTGGACATTGTATACTGACTTCATGCACAGTTTGCACTTTTTACAACTGTGGAACTGCCTATAAGCAAGAACTCCATTTTACTATACTGTACTAGTACATGTACTGCTTATATATGGCAATAAAATCAAGTTCAAATGTGCCACTTTGAGAACACACCCATTAATCTAAAATTTGATCAATAACTAAAATTTAAGATTCTGTTTAACATCTTTTATTAATATGGCAGTTCATACATGGTATTCATGCAGATACATGAGATTAATAAACCATCCATCCATCCATTATCCAACACGCTATATCCTAACTACAGGGTCACGGGGGTCTGCTGGAGCCAATCCCAGCCAACACAGGGTGCAAGGCAGGAAACAAACCCTGGGCAGGGCGCCAGCCCACCGCAGCAACTGGCAACCAATTAATTTTAAAGCTAATAAGCTTGATCTTCTAGGTTTGCCCAGACCTTAGGCTCCTACACATTCACAGGTCTAGCCCTCTTTTTTCTCCCACTCTGTGTATCACAGGCGACATCCTAACCTGGTTACTAAGTGCTGAAATGTCAAGTCCAGTTAAAAGAGAGACCATGCCCTGCTCTCACCAGGGCTCTTTTATGCTTTTCATTCAACTACTTGCTTAATTTGCCATAACTACTTTACGGTTTGCCTGCCTGTGCATCTCTTCTAAGCCAAGGCTTGTTGTCATGAAAACACACACACACACATACAGCGAGCGGGCTGTGTATGGATTCTTGTGAATGGCCGATTAGAAGTGGCTGCTTACAGTAAGTCGTGAAAAGGCAGCCGTTTCGCAAAGAGTACAGACAGAGGCACGTGGTGCTGCATTAGCTGCCGCGACTCAGAATGTTTCGTTAAGTACATTTCTGTCTGTATGTCGGAAATGAGCTGCTTCAGTAATAACTGCCGTATTCAGAGAGAAATAAGGTAGTCGATTTAAGTGGGGGCATGAAGAAGAGACAGAATGTAATTGCGCAAATTTAAAGAAATGAACACCAAATCTCCAGGAGATGACAGGAAAAAAAAACACAACAACATTTAAAATGTGGTAAAATAATTAGTCCAGAGTTTAAAGCTCGGCTTGAATCCACAGCTGACAGACTGTGGAGGTGTTGCGGAGGCCACCTGGCCTAGGTCTGGGAGATGCTGCATTTTGACTCCCCCCCCCCCCCCAATTTAATATGGGCTTTTGTGTTCTTCAAAAAGTTTATTCAATTACAATTTTATATTTCATCTCCTTCACTAAATGTCCTTACTTTACCTACAGTAAGATTCTCCAGCTCACTTAATCTATTTCACGGTCACATGAAGCTAGACTCTATCCCAGCAACACTGGGTTGCAGTGTAGGAGCCATGCCTGGATGGAGAGTCGGTCCTCTCACACATATGGCCAACTGCCAGTTATTCAAATATGAAGGTCTTTGGGACATGAGAGAAAAACGAAGACCCGCACATTAGATCTAGTGGGCCAGCTTGGGTGAATGTGGGGCACCATGTCCAAGTGTCTTCTGGAATACTGCCTTGCTCACCAGTGCCTAATGCTACGTAGACTGACTCCATTTTTCCACACCCCAAAACTGATGGATGAATGCTTGAATGACTGAATGAAGCAAGCTTAATAAGAATTAATCATTTTAATCTGTTGATGTGTGAAAGCTCCCATGTTGTGTGGCTCTTCTAAAATCCTGAGCACCTGGGACTCCATTTTGCACAAAACATCATCAACCTAAGCTACCATGACAGTGTTTAAAAGAACCTTAGGAAATCTGATATATGAGAGGTGACCATTCAGTCCATCAAGCTTTTTTGTTTGGCTAATAGCAAAGCTGTCCCGATATCTCCTCCAGAATACTTCTTAAAGGTTATCAAGATTTCTGCTTCAAATACATAACTCTGAAGTTTGCTCCAGATTTCCACAATTATTTGAGTAAAGAAGTGCTTCCTGGCTTTAGTCTTAAATGCACTTCTCTTTAATTCCCACTGGTGTCCTCACATACATGATTCAAAAGTTAGTCAAAAGAATTTGGCTGGATCCACTTTACCAATGCCTTCGAGGAAACTGGTGTCCACAGCAATAATTCTGTTCCTGGATAATCAATAAATGTCATGGCAATGTGACCTTGTCAAAGAAGTCCCCAGTGATGCTGATTCCATATACTGAGCAGGGAGCAAGTAAGGAATGAAATCTGACAGGTAGTTGAAGGCATCTTCAAAGATTAGGAAGGGGTGGTAAAACTAAATCCAGGTTGTATCTAAAAAAAAAAAAAAGCAGCAAGTATGGAGCTTGCACACTCCTGCTGTGTCTATGTAACGTCTCTCTGGTCTCTTCCTGTGCGGATTTAGCCTGAGAAGTCTAAATAAACCAGTATGAGTAACTAGTGTGGCCTAAGGAGGATAGGCATATCATGCTAGGAAGATTTCTGACTTGGATACAAACCTTCAAGGATAGCTTGATGCCTCTGATCTATAGAGTACAGGTCTTAAACAACAGGGCCTACAGCATATCTCTCCTTCTTCTCAAGCCAATATTTTTCTACAAATATCCATGTTAGCTTTTGTTATTGCCATTATGTAGCCCCTTGACCACCACTACCTCGTCTGTCCCATATTTTTCAATTATTGAAACTTCACTGTCACCTAATCAGTTACTCTACTTGACCAATTTCCAATTTTGTACTTGGTAACTTAGGTAAGCCATTTTTAATATCCCTTATTTTTACATACATTTATAAATTATACAAATACGTATATATGTTACACAGTCAAACCTTGAGAACTGCACCATAGCATACTGTAAAGCACTACTCTATCAACCAGATGATCGACAGAACTTTATTTGTTCCCGGGGGAAATTTGGCTTTTTACAGAAGCTCAATAAATAATCATACACCATAATAACTAAAAAGATAGAAAACATCTGACTTGGTACTGTAATTACAGTTGGTTAGTTATTATGCAAGTATATTGCTCCTGCTAGTAGCCCCTGTTTTTGACACACTCCTGGCTAAATATTTGTTTGGCTGAAAGTTTTCAGAGAGAGGATGTGCAGCGTTGTTCACACTTAAGCAAATCATACGCAAGGCAGTAAGGTGTACTGTAGTGGATAAGACCTGGACTTCAAACCACAAATCTTATGGTTCAATTCCCACAGATAACTCTTTTATAAATCTCTACTTGGAATGATTTTTAGATTTTGGGGCAGCATGAGGGTAGTGTTCATCACTTCTGCTTCTACATATTGAACATTTTAGATTAGAATTTCTGTCTGTGTGGAGATTGCAGGTTCTCCCCATGTTTGTTTCTGTCTGTTAACTTTCCCAAAGAAATGTAAGGCAGCTTGACTGGCGACTCCAAATTGTCTCTTTGTCGCCCTGTGAATGTGAATGGATCTCACAATTGACTGCCTGCATGCCTCTGAAGCAGATTATGTAAGTTTGACAAAGCGATGTTAGATCACATAATTGTGCTTCTACTTGACTATGCAGAGATACCGGAGTTATGATAATAGCAAATCGCGCTTTGCTTTAGGAGCCGGCCCCCTCTTGGTATCATGCCACTTACTAAAATTGGCAGGGTTCACGCTCTCCCTGAAAAATGATTTATTGTGTATCAAGTGAAATGCTAGCCCAAAACACCATTAAAACAGGAAACGGTGAACAAACCACTCATACACTGGGCTTACAGCTCGTAATAACCAAAAATACAAAACTGTATATTTTAAAACAACAATTCAGGTTTTCCATCAGGTAAAATTGTGTTTGCTATAAAATACAATGCGTTTCTGTATTTTACATTCTTGCTTACCATAGTGCTGGAAAATGGTGATGTGTTGCTTGCTTGTCAGACAGGCAAGTAAGAATTTCTGTGGATTCGGAACATGTGACTATTACTGTTACTGTAAACCCCCGTGTGACCCTCAACCTGTGCCTACTCCAACTGCAAAAAGGAAATCTGTAAACAGTTGAACTTATCCGGATCTTGTAAGCGGCCTTGGATAAACACTTCGGCCAGACCCAATAAAGCAGCAAGCACTCTCGGACATCCATCCTTTAGTTCTTCACCTCTCAGTCCCTATCCTATCAGGCTTTATTTTCTAATAAGCCGCATATGCTCCTCACTTTACTGACCCTCACCTTCCCTTCACTCTCTACTCCCCGTCTCTCACTCATCCCTTTGGTCACAGTTGCTGACCCTCCCTGCCTCCCTCTACCTCACAAACTGACAGCTCTGTGGGCAGACAGCACTAGACACGCATCTTCTGGCCAATGAATCGCACAGACGAAACTTCAATGGTTGCCAGGGCAACTGCAGGCCTGGCCAGCAACAAGCCCACATCACCCATTGGCTAGGAGCCCAGCAGAACTCTGGGAGAGGATGACAGAATGAGAGTAGTGATGCCACCAACAGGAAGTGCTGACAGATTCCCATAGCAAGTACTGACCGCAGCCCTGCGGGAGCTAAAAGGAAGCCCCCTGTGTCACAGTGGGTTAGACTCCCAGGTGTTCTCACTCTCCGGTAACTGAACCTTTAATGTAATGTATTTTTATATTTCTCTTACACAAGCCAGCACCACTCACAAATAAAACTGTCAACTGGTATTTGCATAATATTAAACTCTGCATCTATAGTTTAGTGGCTGTACAGATCCTTCCCGTTTGTATTCTAACACGTTATTAAATGAATTTGAAATGAGCTTCAGATACAAGAGTTTAGTTGTGCGTGTGCCCTCAAAGATGAAGGTTAGCCTCATCCTGTTTGTCTTGTGCACTGGCGTCACTCCTACTCTTAACTCTCACCTGCTATCACAATTCCTAGAAGTGGTCTAAATTGCTGCACGTCAAAAGCATACACCCCGGAGGTCTGGTTAGAGATGGGATACACTTGTTCTTCAAGTAGACAGAAAACTGAACTTACTCAGCTCTTGGGGACAAGCCTTGACATGCTCTAACCACTATGTCTATCTCAGAAGGCCGGAAAAACCTCAGTGAGAAAAGGCAGCACATATGCTTTTTTAATTTTTTTTTTTTTTTTTTTAAATTATTTTCATTACTGAATGCCACAAAAAGCCAAATAATCACTGCTTTCCACACCATGGGCCAAGTGATGAAAAAGAACAACGAATTTACATACACTAGTGAAACCACAATGAGTATTTTTTTTTACATTATGCTCACCAAGTGATTGGGGGTGTGCAAAGGCTACAATGTTACATCTCTGCATGCAAGGCACATATAGGATATTCATGTCATTAGGAAATATAATTATACCACAATAAAAAAGCAACTACTGCCTTTATATGAAAGCAAGGATATTTAAAAGCTAACACATACTGTATAGTTATGAATATGTTTCTGTGAAAAGTATAAATTCACATGGATTTTCTCAAGCATATGTGTATGTATTATGAAAGAGAGCCAGACCAGACCGAAGTGTTTGCACCTCATCTCTGAGGTTGGCAAAAATACTTCCCGCACAGAATGACAAAGACCCGTCTGGAATGTTTTGGAGATCACTTCCTAGATGAGACGACAAAGTTCATTGTGGCAAGTTGCAAAAACACAATCCCTGGACACGATTACAAACTAATAATAAAAGAGTATCAGAGGACAATGGGGACTGCAACTCAGACCTCCAGCCAATTAGGTTGGTTGCTCCTTTATTAATATGAAGCCTGCCATGGGGGCACAGCCATCTTAGGCCAGCAGTGGGCATGTTTGGTGCCTGGCCAAGTCACTCATAAGCAGTCTGCACTGACCTGGAAATACTTCTAGACACAAGACAAGAAGTGGTCCTGGGTCTGGTCTTAAAAGGACCCCTTCCTCACTTGCCAGACAAGCTTGGGGTCTGGAGATGCAGCAAAAGGGGCAGTGAAGGGAAGGACAGAGTAGTGGACTTGGGCTGAGTGTGGAATGATTGTGTTTTAGTTGGTCCTACTAGTCAACAACAACATTTATTTATATAGCACATTTTCATAAAAACAAATGTAGCTCAAAGTGCTTGCATAGCTTTTGACTTCATTGCATTGACTCCTTTTTATTCACTCTTTGTTTTTACAACATGTCATAGTCAAAGCACTTCTGTGTATGTGCAACAGCACCCTAACGCATTTACAATATTTAGGGCTACAACAGTGAGTAAACTCAATAAGATAAGAAAAAAAAGGCTTAAAGATCTTGGGGTGCTACTTTCACACACCTCTCCCCTTGATAGGATCACCATTTACACAACAAATTACGACGTACACCTAAATGTGATAAACTATCTGATGTGACCAGCTCATCATTAGTTCCCTCATAAAAGGAATACATTTAGGATGAGGTGTTTAAAAAAATGAAAAATGTGAAATTCACTTCAGCTTCACGGATTATCTCAGGAACATATCATTGTATATGCTTTTTTTTATTTTTTGGACTATGTTTTGTTCTTTAAATAAAATTACATGCAGCAAATTAAAATAAAAAAAAATAATTCCAAAAATAAAGTTCAGTTTTGCTTTTGGATTGCTTTTCACATCTTAAGAGTCCACTTCATTTTATTATTGCCGCAGATGACTGCAGGTTAGAGCTATACCATGTCCCAGGATGTTTTGTATTTCAAAAAAAAGTAATACATTTTTAATGTGTTTGATTTAATTTTTAATTTAAAAAAAGGTAAACTTTCTTGCCAAAAAAAGTTAATCTTTTAATCCACTTCAGATTTGTGGGGGCCACAGGCCATCCCTGCACCATCAACTGAAAAGCTGGGCACTCGTTAATCACAGAACACATTCACAGAAGCTCCCATACTCACTCATGCACGCCCATTTTAGGGTCAACAATTCACCTTACCTGCAGATCTTCACAAAAAATTGAGGTAAAACTGAGTACCCTGAGAAGTCATGCAGATATGGGAAGAATGTGCAAAATCCATCCAGACAGGGATTGGGCACTCTAAACTGTGTATCCTGTATTGTGAAGAAAATACAAGCGACCACACCACTTAGACCATACACTACCTCAGAAAATAGACTAAATATCTATAAATGTGCTTTATGCTGCAACTTTTTATACCACCTCAGATAAATCAATAATGTCTCAAATTGCATAATACCACTACTTTACATAACTTGCAGCTGTGACATTTCACCATTTATTTTTGTGCTGATATTTAGGAGCATTAAGCTGAAATAAAATTATCACAATAAGTCAAGGATTCTCCATATAATCCAGTTATACAATTAATAAATGTGCAAGTAAATAATAATGAGACATCATCACTACTACTATTCCTACTACTACTACCTGATAGTTGACACAGATCAAAATCATGCCTGGGTCAATGCACAAGTCTCCCAGAGATATCCAGATCAGTAAAATGAGTGAAGAGCTCTTTTGACTAGGGTGACATCAATAAGACTATTGACTCACAGCATGATGGTGCATTCAAGGTTAACATCAGAGGACACGCTCACACAGGAGCAGTTTAGGCTCTACGGGTTTTTTTTTTTTTTCTTTGGGGATGTGGGAGGGAAGCTGGAGCACCCGGAGGAAAACCCATGTAAACACTGGGGAGAACATTGAAACTTCAAGACGATAGAGTCTGGGCTGGGATTTGAACACAGGACCCTGGACCTGTGAGGCCAACATGAATGTTATATTTTGAACTCAATGTTATCCAAAGCAAAATAGAAATCACCCTGAGATATACTGTACATTTACATAGAATATACCCATAGACAGGTAAATGACTCACTCAGAATCATACAGTGGATCAGGGAGGAGGAATGAAATGTCGGCCTCTTGGTATATATAGTCCATTTGGCTGTGCTACCTATCCAGAGCAACTTGCAAATCACAGATGCCCAATTCAGTTCTTCCTTTACAATATCCAGACTGTTAAAAAGCTGGCAGGTGAAGTGACACACTTAAGATCACAGTGTGTACTGACTGAAGAAAGAACAGTCACCCTCACTGCTTAATCTTCAAAAATGTGATCTGTTATTCAATTAATTACTATAGGAAGTTACTGAGAACATTCAGTAAAAAGAAAATAAGGTGAGAGAAATCATCACACCTGTGCTGTGAATGGCTTTTCAAACAAACATTTTAGAACAGCCACTTACTGCTGTCTAACAAGACCTTACCAAACGCTTTGTTTGCTGTTAAGAGTTACAAAGCACAACACTTAAGAAAACGGGCTATCTATAGTACATCTTTTGGTTACGCACATCTGCAGAGCAGGTCTTAAAGATGGTGTTTGCATTAGCAAGGCTTAAAAAGTACCAATGACAATACTTAAGAGTAGGAGCAAGCTAGAAGACCTGTTTGTGTTATATGGTAGTAAAAGACTGCAACAACTATTTAATGCTTCTGTGTCCTAAATGGTTACCGTGAAAATTTTGTACCTGCTTAGAGAAAGAGGCAGTTTGTCACCATTCTACACACTGTGTATAACTCTCTGCTGGATTAATGACCATTTTCTGGATTTACCTAGGTTGGTCAGATAAACCCCAAATCTTGGCAGTAGTGCAGCAGAATATTTTTACGATCATATGCCCTTCCTGATGCTAAACTTTAGTTGCCTTTTATGACACCCTAGAGAACAGGTTACCTTATTCTATACCCCAGGTCACAGAGGAGAATATGATAAGTTGATTATGTGGTTGTCCTATATGCAAACCCACAGTGCTGAACCACCAAAATGTACAGATTCTACATTTATACAGGAAAAGACCAGAGGCTATGCTTCATTCCACATTCTCCCCCAGGGCAGAAATTAATTTTAGTGACCACATCTACACTTTGTTAAGGAAGTGTACCTAGGAAGCATTTTTTAGACTTGGCACACGTAATTAAAAATTGTTTTCCACAGTGGGTTTAGTCATTGAAATTTTGGATGGGGCCACATTTTTCCCCACCAGGGAATTTATCAGTGATCACACTTGCACTTCACTCCATCACAGGCAATAACAGACAGTAACATCCATCCACTTTCTTAATCTGCTTATCCAGGGTGGGGTCACTGAGCAGCTGGCATAAATGTGTAAGTACTGGGGCAAGGCAGGAACAATACCTTGACAGGGTGCCAGTCTCTTGCAGCGTTACTAGTGGCATGTAATATTATTTCATGATTTGATAGTTAGGATATAGCGGGTTTGATAATGGATGGATGGATTTGATCTCAATGGCTGAAGAAAAAAAAATTCAGCAAAAGTTGTAAAACTCAGTACAGGAGCTTAAAGTATGTTGACTCTATAAAAAGGTACATCTTAACAAACAATGTGATATGAGTGGACACTCCTTGACCCAAAAAAATGGCATTCATATTTAAGCAAAAGTAGCCTTCCCCCTCACACATAATGCTATTTGAACAACAAGCTGTAATTCAGGCTCAGTTTTCACATGTACATTTTAAACAGTATTTCCAAATAAAAACTACCTGGTAATACATTCAGCATTAACAGGAGGTCTAATAATAAAAGTTGATGCATTAGGGTTAAACTCGCATTATTTTTGCATTTTGAGGTCCTGAAAAAGTTACTACACTTACCAAAATTCCTGTTGTTTAAAAAAACAAAAAGTATATTTGTAATAAACGTAATAGGTTTATTATCCATTTCTGAATTTTCAAGTTACATAGGATAAAAGCAGCACAACAACACATGCCTGATTAATCCAATCCTGGGTCACTTGGGGACCAAAACCAGTCATGGCAGCCTGGGTGCCAGTCCTTCACAGATCCCACTTATGCACACACCAACACTTGTACCACTCTAGAGTTGCCATTCAACCTACCCTTTACATTTTGGAGACCTGAGAGGAAAACCAACAAAGATAAAGGGAAAATGTACAAACTCCACAAGGTCAATGGCTGAATTCTTCATTATTTATTGAGTTCTTGTTTATTATGGCACCTGAGAATGGCAACATGTGCTATGTTGGTCAGACACAGAAGCTACTTATTGCTACAATGTCAAAAAATAAATGCAAATGTTAGAATGCTGTTTGCCAGAATTATGCTTCAAGTATCCACACTTTAACAGTAACTTGTGTATGTTACAGGCAAGTTAGGCTGTTAAGAGGTGTTGATGAGCAATTATGCAAAAAAAGATATCCAAAATACTACTGTTTTTCTTACACTATGTAAAACATGTAATGATTTCCATACCAAAAAATCATACGCACTTTTATGTGCCACTTGGTACCCTACAAAGATATTTTAACCTCCTATAAAACCAGATGATCGACAACAAATAAAGGTTCATTGGTGGGATAAACATCAAAAATGACTGAGCAGGAAGCTAAATATTTCAGCACCATTATTATGGATTGCACATAAAATGCCTTTGGAACATGCGGCATAGTTTTTAATGCTGTTCATTAGTATAATCAAATAACTGTGTGTGTCTATGAGCACTAGCTCCTCCTGGCACACACTGTACCATACTCCAAACACATCACCATTCATGCATGTCATAATACTTACCAGTGTAGTTCTGCCCATGTCTCCTGGCAATTGGAATTCTTGGAAGGACAAGATTCTGCATGGCTGCTCTCTGTGTTGCCTGCCCAAAAGGATCAGCCAATGTCTGCGAGGACAAGTCTGTCCGTGCCACTTGGCACTGCCCTGTCTGGGATTGGTTCTGCCTGTGATGCCAGTTGGCCAGGCGGGTGGCCTCTAGCCTGCAGTTCGGCCAGATTCCCTCTGCAGGGTTTCTAGGAATGGTCTCTTGCTGGTATGTACTGTCCAGGCTCACACTTCCTCTGCTGCTGCAGTTTACTGGGTTGTTGGGAAGTCGTCTGGCCACTCTACTGTCCCTCCTGCTCCCTCTGCTTTTGCCAGAGTTGTCCTTCAGAGCTCGGGCCATGAGAGGCACTCTTTCCTATAAAGAATCACAGCAGACAATTGGTTAGTCTCACACAGATACAGAAAATCAAATGTAAAAGCATGGCTACCAGTATGGAGTCCTTTCTTAAAGTGAGTGAACAATTTAAATAATAAAAAAATAAAAAAAAAACATTTATTCAACCTTGGATACTTGCTTCAAAGTGGTTGTTTGTTTTCTTGACAAGTTAGTAAAGCAGTGAAAGGTTAAGATGAAACAATCCAAACCAGGGAAATGAACAATATCCATTCTTTTGTTTTCCGAGTCCACCTTTGCATTAGAAGGTGGCTGGCCCCTCATATTAGTCACATATCTGGCGATTCGGAAAGAAAACAAATGATCATCCCACTTCCTGAGTATACTTTTTACAGCGTCGGGTTGTGAAAAACAACAAGTGGAGGGTATGAACCAAGCCGGAACAGATGGCTTGTCCACCACAAGAGTCACTTCTGTTCCTACTTGCAGTGGAACAGCTAATACTTACATTCATATAGTGCTTTTCTAGTCAATAGGGTGACATTTCAACCATCTCAAACGTGCAGCAAACACCTGGGTGATTCAATGGGTGTCTTTTTTGCACCAGTATGCCCACCACATATTAGATGGTAGAAGAGGTGAAAGGTTAGCCAATGGTTAGCCAGTCAGAGATGGGAGATGATTAAGGGTCCAGAACGTACAAGGTCAGGACATCAGGATATACCCAACACTTTTCATAGGATGCCCAGTTTTTAACAACAACAGACAGTCAGAACCTAAATTTTACATCTCATCTGAAGGATGGCATCATTTTTAAGCACAGTGTCCCGGTCACTACACTGGGACATTAGGGTCTACACACAGAGGCGTTTTCAGCACCCGGGGACAACTGTAGATTTCGCGCCCCCTACTGTTTGCCAAAATGCAATGGGGAAGGGAAAGAACAATTTTTAAAATGTATTTAAAATAGTATTTTAAGAAAAAAATTTCACATAAGTCTCCGAAAATGATAACGCCGCCTCATGTTCTTTAAAATCTAAATCCGTCATTAGTTTTTGTAAGAAAAAAATCGTTTTCCGCATTTAAAAATAATTTTAAAGTATATAGCAAATTATAAAGCAAAATAATTATATTTATAAAAACTGCATTACTTACAATTTATTCATAAGAAAATATGATGGGGAAACGTCTAGACTTTTGCAGCCATCTACTAGAATACTTCACCACAGCCCAATCAATTTTCTATCAAACACATAAACACAAATCACTTGTCACACAGAAATGGCGTTTGCAACAACTTAGACAATGATATACTAATGCCAAATGTTAGTCGCGCGACCTGTTTAATAACGTCAAAAATGTTTCTGGGTGGGAGTCAAGCATGTTAGAGTAGTGGAGGGGACAAATTACTGTCTGTTGGGTATATAGAACTAATACGTGCTTTGAAATCAGAAAGTGACAAAAAAACATAGGAAAAAGATATCCTCATACTGATGGAGTGATGGACTGTTTTTTTATTTACTTTTTAGTGCATTTAAGAATGGAAAACATTTCATTCTAAAATTTCGTAACATCAATTTGGCGCCCCCTGGATGCTGCGTCCGGGGACAGATGTCCAACCCCCCCGGCTACGCCACTGCCTACACACAGACCATAGCGCAAGTGCCCTCTGCAGGTCTCCCCATCCCCTCTTCCAGAGCACCACCAATCCACCCAACAGTCAACAGTCATTTCTTTGGACTATAATGGGTAAATGGGTCAACCTTCTTGCAGACTTAAAAATCACCACTGAAATATGGGAGGCAGAATACGAAAATGCTTTATTAGCTTATATTTTTTTGCCATCGAAGGTGGATAAAAATGGCCAGATAAAAAATTGCTTATAAAAAGCCATCAACCACACACATGTATTAAGACGGTCATATTAAATACGCATATCTTCATCGATGTTCCTTGGACATTACTTCTGCTACCTCTTATGACCCGACGACACCATTAGCTCTGTAGTAAGCGCGTTTCATGATTTCTCAGAGAGCGCCGCAAACAGTGTCGACAGCTGTCGGTAGATGGCAGTAGTGCGTGCCCGCATGTGCGTGTGTTTATAAACAAAATCTCAGCTGTTTTTGCATTACATCAGGGCTGCACGCTAAGCCCACGGGACTGAAAGGACCGCTCAGAGTCATTTTGGACACAGAGATGCGCACAAGCAACGTGGCAAAAATCTCTCAGCGACACCTGAGCAGCGTCGAGAGCGGCATAACACGCACTGCTAAATGCATCTCACAAGCTCAAGAACAAAACATCCCACAATCAATTTGAACCCAACCCCCTTCTTCGCGCTATCACACACACAGCAAATTAGAATATCGGTAACATTAGAATAGAAAAAAGACCAAACGCGCTGTAAACTGACTCAATAGACCAAGTTATTTGTTTTGATCCTCGCACACTGACGCACGTTGTACAAATACACAAGCCCTTTCAAGGCAGCTCGTCGGCTCGCCATTGAGGTATCAAAGGAGTGCAGTATTGCATATTCAATAAGTGCCCAGAGTAAAGATAAAATGGAAAAAAACAGAGAAAAAAAATCATAGAAGAAATAATCATAAATAAGAAAGAGACGCTGACTTGCACCCCCTTCCCCAGTACCTTACAGTGGTGTTTTTTCCATGTTGCAATCAGACAATTAGTAGCCTTACGTACACAGTTGAATGGAAAGTGTTACGTATTTGCATTTACGTAAAGCTAAGACAGCTGATAAAAAGAAGAAAATAAGAAATGTATTCTTTCAGCAAGATTGGAAGATGCTATTTATAAACGACAAATAGGCGCGATGTTGTCCAGACCAAACCCAGAGTCTCCAGCCAATCAGCGGCGCCGACAGATCGCTTAACTTGACAACAGTCTCCTGGAGTGATCTTTGACACAGTTTCTTATTAACACACATACGAGCGTGTAACTGTGAATATGACCCATCTTATGTACAAAAGGTCCGTACCAAGGACAAAAGGTTCAGAGGCATGTTACAAATATCCGGCACGTTAAGTCCAGTTCTACCATTCCTTCTCCTACTGCTGCTGCGTTGCTTAGGGTTAAAGAGTCTGCGCCTATCCCGGCAGTAACGACGCTGGCAGAACTTACAGTCAACTGGGTGCTGGTCCGGCGCAGAAAACTACAAGCATGCAGTTGCGATCACAGCGATTCGAAAAATGTGTCGAGTGGTCAGGCGTGTTATAACTGAACGCTAAGATCATTTACAATAATCAGCTGTTAGACGGATTGGTCAGGTGCGCCCTGACTTTCCGTTAATGCTCGAATCCTGCTTTGATCACGTTGCTCCCGGGTTGGGCTATAGCTACCCGCGACTGTCTACCTAAAAAAAATCGATTTCAGAAAATTGAAAGAGATGGGTGGATGCAACGGGATTAGGACCGACTTTCTGTCATAAACTCCAGTTTGTATCTAGACTATGTGTAAAACCATTCGAATTCAAACGTCATTATGTCTTGCGGTTTACATCTACTGCTTAGCACTACCATTTACAGCCAAGCTTATTGGCGAGGTATTGCGGATTAGATCTCTTGACAACAGTGCGTGCCAAAACAAACCCATGCGCCCGCTCTTGACAGCGTTTATTATGACGGTAGTGGTTTGGCCAGACAAGCACGCTACTAGTAACCCAGCTTATGGACCCGCTGTTTTGCTTTGGTCAATACGGAGAACAGAAGCCCATTTTCGGCAACTGTAGAACTCGATAAAGGACACCAGCTCACTTAAATGACTCTGCGTGTGTGAATTTTTTGAGACGCGAGTTCGAGTAACCAGTTGGCACCACGTCATCGAACTGAATACATATCGTTAAAAAAAATCAAAAAGTCTAATCGAGTAAACAAAGAGGGTTACAAACACTTCCCCAAAACGTTAGTCTTTTTAGTTTGTATGTCACTGATGTTTTAAAAGACCAGCACCAGCCATAACTCTGAAAAACACTTTTTTGAGAATACGGTGCCCTACACACAAAAAAAAACAAGCAAAATGGCTTTATTAGTTGAGAACTGACTGCGATGCGCTAAATTCAGGATGAGCGCTAGATGGGACGTCAGACAAATACGAGGTACAGCCATCAATTTCGTGTCACCAATTCGTTATGAGAAGAGACATTAACGTGGAAGAACATGCAACATCCACACTAACGTGACACCGCAGTGACAATACACGCAAACAACAAACAATATTCACAAGTGCGACAAAAAGACGATACACTTACATGCTGAATTGTGTGACACAGAGAGGAGCTGATTTCCTTTAGTTTCTGCCTCTTCGGTTATCACAACGAAAATCCTCTGCCCGTTTCCTGGTTAAAATTACACAGACAATTTAATTCCACCGCACACTTCACTGCACGCACCTCCGAATGTACAAACTTCACTTCCTCCAATTGCTGAAGACACGCTATCGGAGTGTTACGCTTCTGTTTATTTAGAAGAAAGGAAACAAAAGTTCCCACAGTGGCCAGAGTCGCTAGCTGTTTTTTTTTTTTTTTTTTTTCTTTGGGCTGCGCAGCACACACGCGTCTCGCCTGTCGGCGCCCTCGATTCGTTTTGTTTTGTTGCGATCTGCTGCTTTCACTACTGCCGGGGTCGGAGCTTGCTGTGGCCACGCCCTCCGAGGGCTTAACAAGCCCCGACATGTAGGAGATGCTTTGCTTTTTTTTTTTTTTTTTTTTTTTTTTGGGAAGCGGAGGCAGTGGACATCCTCTTTTTAACGGAATGGACCTTCAACACACGACACGCCCACCAGTCTCACCTCTGAATGGGACAAACTCCTGCCCTCTACTCAGCTCTCATCCTAAAAAGAAGCTGCGTACAAATGTAACGGAAAATATTTAATAGATCATCGCGAATTCCTGATTTGTTTACAAGACTGATTCTAGAAAGTTTATCATTCGAATGTCGTATTGCTGGCATTGACTGCATATAAGTTTATTCCAAGCCGTCAAATTACAGACCAATGGCTTCCATCTATCATGAATAATTTAATGGATATGATGGCACAGTGATTAGCATGCAGGTGATGCTTCCTGAGGAGCTGGGGTCCAAATATCAGCCCAAACAGCATTTTTCGCATTCTTGGGGTGCATCACCATTTTCTCTCAACCTTCCTTAATTTGCACACTACAAGTCAAAAGGTTGAACATATCCAGAAATGTTCATGTTTTTGTTAGAAACGGATACCTTTTTAAATCAAGATACAACTAAATTGAATTAAAATACAGCCAAGGCATTTTTAGTGTCGCTAAGCGCTATTAATGCTTGATGAAATGACTGACTTTTAAATACATTATTCACATATTATGGCAAAGTCCAATTTTTAACAGCCATGACTTTAATGTCCAAATCAACAGAGTGTAATTGCTGACTGGAGTACCTTTAAGGTCAGTCACGTAACAGCCCAAGATCATGACATGCTCACATCGTCTGCAGTCAAGGAACACATATTGCATGCTGGGTTACACTATGGATGAGATTAGGGTTGTGTGAGGGTAATCAGACTCAAAGCGTGTTTTGTGACTGACGTTGTGGGCATTACCTGACCTATCGTAGGTATTGCACGCTGCAGTTAGACCCAGCTCGTCCAAATGGTCAACTCCCTTACCTTATCCTTAATTTGTCTCAACACAATTGAGAACAATAACAGATGTCAGTGGTGGTGCAAATGCAATTACAAAGGTTTCTCTAATAACCAATCAGCATTTAAACAAGACTAATTAAGGATAAGCTAAGGGGCATGACTGTTAAGACAATGAAGGAAAAAATAAATCAGTAATTTCAAACAGTAATAGCCATTACAAATACTATTAATGGCTTGGCTAATATTTTTTAAATCAATTAAATAATACCTTGACAAAAAGGTATCAATTTCTTTTGCACCGTATATTTCTGGCAACCGTAAAAGTGTAAGGAAATGTAGGGTTGAAAAAAAAAAAGGGATGCATTATAAAGATCAAAACTGCTAAATCATTCATACTAGCATACTAGATAGTGACTTTCAGAATAGGTTAATGGTTTAGACAGGGGAGATCCTATTTAAATTAAAAGTGAGTATTACGAAGAAGGAACAAGAGCTTTTATTTATAGCAGAGTGAAGTGCTGCTGGACTTTTTCATTTATGTAAAGGATAAAGATACTCAATACATGTAGGTTAAAATATTCAGATTACAATAAATAACTGAAATTAAATGTCTAGTTTTACATACAATATGATTATGGGCTTTAAAGACTACGACAGGAGGAAAAGACATGATGGAATGTTTTCACCTTAAATAAATTACGAGAAGAAATGATAAAAGTGTTCATATATACAAAGGTAATAAATGAGGCTGATGCTGTCATGCCAGCTAGCTGTGTTTCAGCTTTTAGTGTCCCATGTTACTTGGTAACGGCTTTGTACAGCTCGCTAGCTCATTGTTCACCTAATAATCATTTGTAGCAACACACAATATTTAAGATTAAACTCTGTACTAACCTCATTCATGAGTCTCCCTGTGTTCTGAAAAATGTAATTGCTTCCTATGACTACATTTGTGCACTTCGTTTTGGTTACCCTTCTTGATCAATTTGTGTATTAGATATAAACATGGTGAGAACATTTCTATGGTCTGCAGTTGCCTACCTGTCCAACATGGACCACGTCTGAAATTGTACTTGAGGTTCACTAAAAATTATTAATTCATTCTTTGAACGCACTGTTTCTAATTGAGATGCGTGAGGGACTTCATGCCATTCCATCACATCCCCAGATGGCTCGATTGTTGGGCATAACCACACTCATTCATACTGATCGATTTAGAGTAACCTGTCTTTGAGGTTTTAGAAAAGATTAAAGAGTGAAAGCCAAGGCAAATACATTGAGAACAGAGACAGTTCCTAGGTCGAGATTCAAAATGTGAGAGGGATAAGACAAGATTACAGGAATCAAGATGGAGGACTGTATTCCTTGGTGCAAACAGAATTGTCTACAATTGAATATTAGTAAAGCCAAGGAACTTCCAATTTCTACTTGGGGAGTGGATGTGGAGATCATGCACTGCTACAAGTACTTGGGGGTCCACATCAATTACAGGCTGGACTGGTATAGTAAACCAAAGGGAACCTTATCAGAAAAGGCAGATACAAACTAAGTTTTCTTAAAAGACTGCACTCCTTTAAAGTTGATAGTGACATTGTTTACAAGTTGTAAAACAAATCTCTATGCTGTGGTGTGCTGGGCCAGCGATATCACTTTAAGAGAGGCCTACTGAATCAAAAAACTAATTAAAAGGGCAGGATCAGTTATTGGATGCCCTCATGACATCCTGGAGGTAGTAGCAAAACAGAGAATTAAAGCAAAACTGAGTGTCATTATGAACAATGCTGCACATCATCTCTCTGTCACATAATACCATTTAGTAGTTTCAGCCAATGAATAATTCACCAGAAGTGTGAGAAGAAACGCTACTGGGTCTGCTTTAGTCCAATCGAAATACATCTTTATAAAGTGCCTCACTGTGACTACCACTGCTGTTTTTATATTTTTAGCCAAGTTAGAAGTTTCTCTTTCTTTTTAATTATCCTGGTGTGTATTTGAGAGGCCTTTGTTGTTTATTAAAATGATATTCATTTATTGAGCTTCAGGTAAAAGCTAAACTTGGCTCTGGGGACAAATAAAGTGCCACCCCTGTATAAACAAAATCATTGAGTCAGCATTGCCACCAGTTTGTTAGCAATCATCTTCACATAACGTACCAAACATGAAGATATTCTGTCTTCTTATTAGACTGCACAGCACAAAGGTATACAGTGCTATAGAATGTCCAGGAGGGAGTGGGCAGTCAGTTGGTCTAGGTCTTCAAAACCATGGCTTTGTGTGACTTTGGATTATAACTGATCGTAAACCCCTCAGGGTTATATTTTCTCCAGGGATGCTTCTGGCTAGTTTTTGTTTTTCTTTCCTCTGTTGTCAAATGGTCAGATCGTAAAGATAATATTAATAGACATATATATTTAGGATTCATTTACATTGATCAATTCAAAACTACTTTCTTTTACAGTGTGGTAAACTTGAGCCCCGGGTTAACAACGACAACCACCAGTACTGTTAGCCAACAGGGTGCTGAAGGAAATTGGGCTACTGTTAGCCAAAGAAGAAGAAAGAAAGATATGGAAGAAGATGATCCGCAGTGGCAACCCCTAACAGGAGCAGCCGAAAGAAGAAGAAGAAGATTATGTAATTTGTTCTTTACCTGAAAACCTATAGCACCACTTGCCTGTACTCAGTAAAGTACACTATACAAAAAAATACCGAATAAAATAAAGTGGTGTAAGATTTACAAGAATGGACAATGAGGACACAAACGGAGAATGGTGAAAAGTAAATGTTATACACGAGTGCCAAAGCCATTTAATACAATTCAGGGTTTTGGGCAGAGTCAATCATGATAGCATTGGGCACAAGAAAAGAGCAGGCCATGTCTGAGGCACTAGTCCATCACAATGTCACACAAATACTTTTTTTTTCCTCCTTACACAGATAACTAATTAATCATGTAATACTGGTTTCTTCAAATCTTAAGTTGACACTATTTTAGACATGGTGTCTATTTAATGGCGCTACCGCCTCACAGATTCTGCATCTTGGGACTTGAATTCTGAAACCAGCTATTGTCTGTCTGTGTGAAGTTTGAACATTCTCCCCATATCATTAAGAGTTTTTCTCTAGATGGTCTGATTTTCTTCCCACATCCCCAGAGACATGTTGAATGGGTTAACTGCCTGAGTGGGTGGGAGTGAGAGTAGGCCCACCAATAGACTGGTGGCCAGTCCAGGGGTTGTAATCTTCTTGGCTGCTAGGATAGGCTCCAGCCCTCATGACCCAGAACTGGTCAAGCAGGTATAAGAATTTTATGTCATTTTGAAAATGATTGTTGAATATGAGCAGTGCTACGGTGGATGGTGTTTTCTTGGCAAAATGTTTCCTTATTATTTTTACTCATCATTGCAGCTGGTGTCATCTAAAGCATTGGGCGATGGGATAAAATATGATCTCCACTCTGAGCATACATTTTGTTTCTTTTGTAATAAAAATGTTCAATTGTGCTATAAAATAAGCAACTGAATGATGGAACATCCAATGTGGCATAAGATTCAGGACTGTAAAGTGCAAGTTTGTCACTTCAGTTCCTGCCATACAGTTGTTTCTGTTGTAGTAACATCCAGCTCTATATGTCCATGTACTGCAAAATGCCAATTCAGGAAATTGATAGATGAAAAAATTGCAATATGTATGTGTGATTCACAGGTTATTTCTTATTTAAATATTAATATAATGTGCATTTTATAATAGGCAGTTTTCAAAACAAAAAGCAAACACCACAAGATGATGACATTAGCATTCCAATATTACAATGTTAAAAAGAAAACATAGATAATAAGCACCGAATACCATTATATAAGTGTACTTTTCATATAATGTCAGTTTCAACATACACACAAACAAGCTGTCGCATCCCTGTGTTTTATCTGTAAATTTCTTATATATATACTTGTAAAATATCTCATAGAGCTTATGGAAAAATCATTCAAAATTAAACTCATCATGTTTTATAACGGGCATAGTTAATATCACAAATCAGGTCCACCTTATCCAATTCAGGGTTACAGGTGTCTGGGGCCTATTTTGGCATCATTATGAATACAGCCCCGGACAGGGGCACCAGCCCATCACAGGCCTCAAACACATGCACACCCCCTACATTGTGATGATTTAGAATTGCCAGCCATTTGAGTCTGCATGTCCTCAGGTATGCAGGAGCAAAATCACGAATACCCAGAAGAAAACCCACACAGACACAGAAGGAACATGCAAACTTCACTTGGACCACAACCAGCAGTGATTTTCAAACCCAGGATGCTGGATCTGTGAGACTGTTTAAATGTAAAACTTAGAAAAAATGTTTTATTAATGAACACATACACTAATAATAAATTAAGTGCAAATTAGATCTTTATACCTTAATAATAAATTAGCTGTATATTAGATCTTGTATAACTAACAAAACATAATACATCTTTAAACAATTTCAATTGCAAATCTCCCAGACATTTTTCAAATACAATGTTCCCTTTTCATTATCACACTAAACCAGTACTGCGTATGTCACAAGAACCAATCTTGGATTGGCCACCATCAAAATTTGCTTTACTTGCCCCTTTGGCAAGGGAATATCATTAAAAAGGGATGGAGGCCTTAGGGCTTGTCCTCTTCTCCTTGCAGGATCCTTGGAAACTCAGTGGGCTTGATATGCTCATTAAGGGAAACTAGAAGCCTGCAAAATTTAGCATAGCCTTGGATGATACCAGATGGGTGAAGGGTATGTGGGAACCTTTCGGTTATTCCTAATGAGGAAAAATAAAAGATAACATCCCATTAAAGATGGCTGCTGTTCTGCACAGCTATCAGCAGTGTGTCTGTCTGTAGTCAGAATGTTAACCTCATCGAGAGGTTTACTTACCTCAGCAGCGACATTAATGTCTCACGTGACTTTTCCTATTAAGTCAGTAGATGTATTTGGAGAGCACGGGGGATCATGAGGTCACTGGAAAGGAGTGTGTCGTGCTCCCGATATCTTTGCAAAAGCACAAAGGTCCACATCCTGGTGCTTCCTGTTTTGCTATATGGTTACAAGACATAGATGCTATCCAGTGACCTGAGATGAAGACTGGACTCCTTCGGTATGGTGTCTCTTCAGAGGATCCTTGAGTACAGCTGGATTGACTTTTTGATGAATGAGTGGTTGCTCACAGAGTCTTGAATGAGGCACATTACCTGCATTGTGAGGGAGTGTCAGTTATGGCACTAGGACCATGTGGAACGATTCCCTGATGGTGATCCAGCTCACAGCATCCTCATAGTTGAGGACCCCAGTGGCTGAACCAGGCCACAGGGATATTCACTGGACAGGCCAGTGGGACCGAGCTCGACAAGTTGCAGGACCAGCTAATAGTTTGTTGAATAAAGAAGCCAGGATGTCTAGCTTCTACATGACTATTTAAGAATCAGTTTTTATAGCTTATTTATGCTCTCTGAAAAGTAGTCTTTTCTGTCTAAAGAAGTGGTGCCGATCTTAAGTCACAGAGCACTGCAGTGGCTAAAGCTTTTCATTCCAGCCACTTTCTTCATTAGTAACCAATTATTGCTGATAATGGAACAGACTTCTTTTCCTTTCATTTTAGTTGACTTTTTTTGTGATTTAGAACCCATAGTTATATGTTAAGAGATGTCCAGGTAACTCGATCCCATTTGCATGTGTGTCCATCAGAAAATACCCGTTTCAATAAAAATAACACAATGGTCAGAGAAATATCAATCTGCTCTAAGGCAAAAAACATTTTGTTAATGCTCTCAGAGACAATTCAATATTTATGGAAATGTCTGGTGTGGCTAAATAACACATCACTAAGTAGCTATAGAATTAAATTACATATTCATTAACAGGTAAGAACTGGCTTCTAATTAAGAAATCAGTGGGAGCATAAATGTGATTATCCAGGAACTGGGTTTGAGATCCCAAGTTAGCAGGTCATCTATGGTCTCACTTTACATCTTATTATTTTTTGGTGGCTGGTTAAGAAAAAAAACGAAACAATTAAAATTAATGCATGAAAAGTCTGCATCATTAGCAGCAAAAAGTAGCTGGAATAACACCCTAAAGGCAAATGAACCCTACAGAGTGGAGTTTGGCACCACTGGTGTAAAATCTGTTACTAGTCCAAAAACAACCACATTTCCATACATCTAAAGGGCTAGCATAGACCAAAGCTCTCAAACATTAGGGGAAAGAATAATTTAGCCTGGCTTTTAATGCTTATTTAACTTCTTAAAACTAATAACTGTGAAGGCACTGTATCAACAATAGTCCCCAGAACAGCAGGAATATGGAAGTTTCTTGTCTGGTGCTTAGAACTGCTTCTGCAGCGGGTCACATGTTCACAGAAAAGGTCCAATTGGCTGGATGGCTTGATAATTTCCAATAAGACAGAACTCAGCTGTTAACTCATGAAGACAAACAAACAGCACAAGTGTATGATAGCTGCTTTCTTTAGTCATGTTATTCAAACATTATTTGCATCATTTGCCCCAAGTGTGATACAAATCCATACACACCCCTCTTTCACACTGTAATCATATATTCTGGTACTGTAATCTTGTTGCCTATCTATTTCTAGATGCTCTCATTTTAAAATGTCATGTTCTGCAGCACATATAGTACCTTATGTTTAAATGTTAGCTAAAGCCAAGTGTAAATATGAAAATATAGCAAAAATTAAATATTTTTGCATAACTCAAAAAAGCATAAATCACAGTGGTATACTAATTATTGGTTTAATCTATTTTTTATTATGGTTTCCCCAAGTATCCCCAAGTGGTCACAACATCATATACTACAAACAAGCCTCCTCACTCACACCCCCAACACTGTCAAACAAGGCAGATGAATAATTGCTCATCAGCCTAACATGCATGCCTTGGAATTTGGGAGCAGAAAAAATGTCCAAACTCCTCACAGACAGCGCATGAGTAAACTTTTCTACCCCTGTGTAATTATACTGAGTACTGGTTCTTCAAATTGAAGTACATGACTGAACGAAGGAGACCAAGAGGAAGTCTTAACTATGGTCAACAATTAGCTTTTAAAAGAGCCCTAGATAAATTTACTGTATAGAGAGTCTAGAAAACATTATTAAAGGACCTAAATGCAGCTTGAAGACCAGTGAAGACCACCTTTAAAAGGTGGAAGGTGTAGCGACAACCAATACTGAATTTGGTTATCATTGCAAAATAGATGACCAAGCAAGCAACACCCATTGCTGCAATGCAAATATTTGCAGGAATTTATGTATAAAAAATATATAAATAAAAATACAGTAGCCATTTGCTTTACACAGTAAAACAACCTTTGTGGGAAGGTGTTAAAAAGAAAACCACAGAGAGTATCATTGGATGCCTAATTAAATCAAGACAAGCTACTGTATGCTACAATATTGTGGCTTGATTGCATCATTTTTGTGGATCATGATACACAATGAATAGAGAAAAAGAGATGTAGTGATATACAATTTCACAGACATCCAAATGTTATCTTATTTAAAAATTTCCAGCCACAGGGAATCAACAAAGTCTCTATAAATACAATCCCCAGCACCCTTCATCCTTATTGTGTATCTAAATCATTTTCTGAATGCAGGTGGAGGAAATCAAAGCAGAAAATTCAAAAGGTATACAATGCCACCGTAATTCTGCGCTGACTTACCATATTTAGAAAATGAGCTCTGCTTCTAAAAACATAGGAAACTGAAGAGTATCAGCTCTGGAAAAAGAAAAACACACAGAGGTCCATGTCTTTGCCATACCTGGACCACAACACATACACAATGCATACATTCCATGTAAGCTGAATGTGTATGTGGATACACATGGTACATCTTCACCAGTTAATGTACAGTAAATATCACAGACATTGAATCAGATTTCAACACCATTTCCAGTGTGGGCATAAAGACCTGGTAGTGTAAGCACGACTCTTGAGAAACTGAATGAAAGAACCAGAAAGATCATTGAATTAAACTTTTTGTCCTCTACAAACAGGTTCAACCTTTGAAGAAAATTTATTTCAACATGGGGTGGACCACAAACTCACAGCTGTCAGCGCTCCTCTTTTAACAAGACTAAATGTGAATTTTTTTTTTAAAGCTAAACTAGAAAGCTGCTTTTCTGTCTTGCCCTTTCTAATTCAACTATTTTTGGATGCCCATTGTGGATGACTAGGTGGGGATTAAACCACAATTTAATTGCTTTTTAAATTATTTTAAATTGATGTTTTGAAAATTTTCAAAATGTACTTTTATTTGGGAGTTGTGTGTTATAATAAAACAGTTTAGTAGGCATTGAACTGAGGCTACTAGACCAAGCCAAAAAAAAAGGGAATTTGAGATGGTGTGTAAACAGGGCCAGCGCCTTAAATAATGTCACCAGAAATAAGTCACATTTTTGCCACTTGTCCACCCCACCCCCAATACATATCCTTACTAAGCATGAGTCGATATGCTTAACTCATATGCAATGTTTATTGTGATACAGAATACAGTACATCCTTGAAACAACAGGCAAATAAAAATAAACTACATTATTTCTGGAAAAAATGAAGGATTATCTTAAAAACAATTTAACACACAAAATGGGCATTAAAAACTAATACAAATGTATATATTCTTCAGCACTTCAATTCTTAAATTGAATGCAAAACAAAATTCATCTGTTTCATTTATCCTGCATCCTTCTCTAAATACCTTGGCAGTTTTTAAACTCCATCCTACCTGCTTAAATGCACCTGCCCTTTCCAACTAAACATGCATTATACAAACTGAAGAGACATTTAACAGATTGCACCTGCAACTGACATCTTAATAACATTCCAGAAATTAATAAAATTTGATAAGATGACAATCAATATACTGTAAATACAGCACAATATATAAAAAAATCTGGAAAATAAATACCAGTATCAGTTACTGATATGTAGCTTTGAGATACACACATGCTGTGTGTAGTCTGATGCAAGTAGTGTGGTAAAGCAGTGCTAATTGTAGTTCTGAGATATCTAAAACATAAATTAGGTTCTTGATATATATGCAACTCTTATGGTTCATACTTAACTTTCTTTTTTATATTATTATTTTATAATGTAAAAAAAAGCCTTGTATGAAAATGCTCCCTTCACTTAAGTGCTACCTGAGGCAATTGCAACATCTCACGTGCCTGCCCTGTGTGTAGACTTTCGACAGATCCAGCCTAATGAACACCTGAATCAATAAGATGATCATTACAACCAAACAGGAATGGATTCATATAATAACACTTATTTAAAACATGGTGAAAAAGTAAACAGAAATGGGTAAATGCAATTAAATTTATGTAATAAAACATTTATAATAAGATAATAGTGAGAGTCACAGAAAATGGAAAGTCTTTAGAAAAGTCTTTAGAAAATGACTTTTAGAAAAGACATTTAGGTAAAAATCAACCCACTGCTCACTAATGATCCACACTCAGTTACAGCTGGAAACACCAAAACTGAACATATACAACCTTTATTATGGATGGATGGATGAATGCACCAACACAGGAAGTTCAAGTCAAGAGAGGATATGTTTAAGCTATGTAATTCACTGGTGAGGTCACATCTCAAGTACTTCATGTGGTTTTGGTCTCCGCATTCCAAAAAAATTAGCAGCACTATACAAACTCCAGAGAAGAGTGGTCAGGCTGATTCCATGACAGAGATGCACAATCTATGAATAAATATTGAAGGAACTGAATATTTTCAGTTTAAGCAAACAGAGATTAAGAAATCACAAGACTGAAATAAATCTGATTGAATGAAATCATTACAGTGGAAGTCATCTTTTACTTTAAAATAGCCTTTTCAACAAGAGGAACAAGTGGAAGCTGATTATGGGAAAATAAAGTATTCAAAGCTTTTCTTCACACAGGGAATCAACTGACATTTGCAATAACAACAACAACAACAACATTTATTTATATAGCACATATTCATACAAACAGTAGCTCAAAGTGCTTTACATAATAAAGAATAGAAAAATAAACACAATATGAAAACAAAATAAATCAGCATTAATTAACATCGAATAAGAGTAAGGTCCAATGGCCAGGGGGGACAGAAAAAACAAAATAAAAACTCCAGACGGCTGGAGAAAAAAAAAATAAAATCTGTAGGGATTCCAGACCATGAGACCGCCCAGTCCCCACTGGGCATTCTACCTAACATAAATGAAACAGTCCTCTTTGGATTTAGGGTTCTCACGGAAATAATGTTCTTAGTGATAGTATTTCGAGGACCATCAAAACGTGACTACATATTTTGCTAGAGTGAAGTAAATAGGGATCTGCCTGACATGTTTCATTCAATGGCCCGTTCTTGTCAAAACTTCTCTTATGTTAGGACAAAGCACTTTAAAAAGTAGAAAAGAATATATATACTTTTTTGCAGCAGAAGATAATTTAGGATAATTTGCAGATAAATATAGTGCCACTGTTTGAAAATGTGTCAGAAATGAAATTTATAAATACATACGTACACACACACACCCCTAGTTTAAATATCAATATACTGTGTGTGTATATTCACACAGACACACACATATACAGTATATACATACACACATACATACATACGCATATATATATATATATATATATATATATATATATATACACACACACACACACACACACACACACATATATATATACACACATAAATATACACATATGTGTGTGTATATATGTGTATATACACACACACACACACACATATATATATATATACCTGTATATACATATACAGTATATGTATACACATACCCACACACACAGTATATACACATTGTCCTCCACTATTACTGCCACCCCTTGTAAAAATTTGTAAGAAGGGTTAGAAAAAAAAAATTCACTGTTTGCTGAAGAAATGTCGTCTTGTACTGAAAAAATGAGAAACATCTGACTTTTAATTGAAACAAGTTCATTCAAAGAAAAACTAAGCCCTCATCAAGAAATAACATATTTTAACAAAAACACATGTGCCACAGTTGGCACCTCTGAATTTAATCCTTTGTACAATGTCCCTTTGCCAATATAATCGTATGGAGTCTTCTCTTGTAACCTTGGCACCTGAGACCATTCTTCTTTACATAATCACTCCAGATCATCCAGGGCCCTAGGCCCTCTCCTGTGTACTCTCCTCTTCAGCTCACTCCACAGGTTTTCTATAGGGTTCAGGTCAGGAGACTGAGATGGCCATGGCAGAGCTTTGATTTTGTGGTCATTGCAGGGTTGATTTGTGTGTTTCGGATCATTATGCTGGTGGAAGATCCAATGACTAACCAGTTTTAGTTTTCTGATTTAAAATCTCCAGATATTTCATGGAATCCATGATGCCATGTACCCTAACAATGTTTCCAGGGCCTTTGTAGGAAAAACAGCCACAGGACATCACAGAACCTCCACTATATTTCACAGTTGGGACAAGGATCTTTTCATTATAGCCATCCTTCTTTTTACAACAAACCTACTTTGCATGTTTATTGCCAAAAAGTTCAATTTTTGTATCATCAGACCATAAAACATGGTTCCAGTCAAAGCTGTAGCAACGTTTTACAAACTCTAGGTGCTTATGTTTGTGGATAACTGACAGAAAAGGCTTCTTTCTGAAATACCTTCCAAATAGTCTGTTGGCATGGAGATGCTGTCTGATGGTGGTTCTAGAGACTTGATAACCCCAGGATTTTACTTTTTCTTGCAATTCCCCAACAGTGATCATTGGAGATATTATTGCCTCTCTTACCATCCTACTTGCTGTACGGGGGGGTAAAATAAACTTGGATCCTCTTTCGGGCAAGTATGCCACAGTTTCAGTTGATGATCCCCTTTTTATTATTGCCCTAACTGTAGAAGTGGGCATTTTCAGACGAGTAGCTATTTTTTATAACCATTCCCTGAGTAATGAAGGGCAACACACTTCTCCCTCATTTGGATATAGTGTTCTCTTTTCTTTGCCATGATGACGGTTGGCTAAGGAAATTTGGTTCTGTGTCTTGTCACATTGGTATCCCATTTAATCAGGAAGTCATTGATTTCAGCTGGGAAGTTCCTATATACTCCAATCAACTTAACAATGTCCAATTTAAATGGGAAACATGCTTCAGTTACATTGTTTCTCATTAATTTTACAAGGATGCCTACAATTGTGGCACGTGTTTTTGTTAAAAATATTTATTACTTGACGAGGGCTTTGTTTTTCTTTGAATTAACTTGTTTCAATTAAAAGTCAGATGTTTCTCATTTTTTCAGTGCAAGATGACGGTTCTTCAGCAAACAGTGATTTATTCTACCTCTTTTTACAAATTTTTAAAAGGGTTGCCAATAATAGTGAAAGGACCTGTTTATATTCAGAACTAAGAATGTAATACTGTACTCCAATCTTCATCCTGTCAACTAAGTAAACCAGCTGCCATTGCAAAATGTCAAAGGCTTCACCCCAAGTGCTGACACCCAAGGTTCGATCCCTGCAAGGGGAAGCAAAAGTGTAAACTGACGAGCCCCATATTTATATTGTTTGGCAGATACTGTATCACATTAATATATATTAGTATAGTGTACTGTATATCTACAGTGTGAATCAGCAATGGACTGGCAGTTTGGTCATTTACATTTCACACCTTAGCCAACAGGCAAGTGATTCCTATTTATGATCATTTGGCAGATTGGCTTTCCCTCAGAGGTTTGTATATTTTTTTTTTATTTTAAATTTGGCAAGTTGGAATATTATCTAATCTGGGCTGCTGCTTGCCTAAAAATAGTGTTATACAATTTGCCAACTATTTTTTTAAAATCAGATTAAGGGTATTTCCATGTACCAAAATTTCAGATTCAAGCTTGTTTGGATGTATAGGAATATTATAAACTTTTACCATTCATTTGTTTTTATCCCTCTTTACTATATTTTAGAACTGTGCAAGCTGGGCAAACGGTGCTACAAGGAATAATTTTGGTGTACAAGAGGCTATGAGATATCAGTCTTGTGCTCCTTCTACTAATAAAACACATTTTGCAAAAAAATGTTTGCAGAAGGGTGGCACAGTGGTAGTGCTGCTGCCTCACAACAAGAAGGCCAGGGTTCATGTTCTGGGCCCTCCCTGCATGGAGTTTGCATGTTCTCCCCATGCTGACATGTGATTCCACAGGGTGAGTGCAGTTTCCTCTCACAGTTTAAAGACATGCAGATTAGGTGGATGGACTATACTAAACTGGCTCATGTATGTGTGCGAGTGTGTGTCCTGCAATGAACTGGCGCCTGTCCAGGGACTGTTCCTGCCTTGGTCCCTATGCTTCCTGGTGCGAGTTCCAGCATCCCCACATTCCTTGCTCAGGATGATGTGGGTTTGGAAGATTGATGGATATTTGGAGATCCTACTGGCAATTCATTTGTATGGAAAAATACTCTATTAAAACTTTTTGCTTTTCAGGTTTGCAATTTAAAAAAAATGCATACATGCTACTTTTGTTTTAAAGATTAGACCAAATTGGCATAAGCTTCCTTTTATGCCACCTGAAGCTAGACATAAACATACAGTTAAAGACGGAATGCTACACTTTATCACTGATAACATTTTGTTTTTGTTTTCACATTTGGATTGGTGCCATGTAGAAGCCATTTTAAACCACAAGAACAGGCACAGAGGTTTTAAAACGTTTCAACCTAAATCCACAATTTGCCATGGTAAATTAATGTATACCATGACAGTGAAAAAGCTCTGACTTTAAAAATAACAAGCTAAGTTCCTTTACTTCCAAATACTGTGACTACATACTGCCATAGCTGGCTAGTATACACTTGCTTCCAAAAGGATATTTGCTTATCATTGAAACTGTACTACTGACTTATAAAGCTATATGCCTAAACACACCCAAATACTTAGCTGTATTGGCTCATTACATTTCACACAACCTGTTAACTTATTATTTCAAAACAATGTTACACAACTCTCAGTAAAAAATCATTCAGCTTTATGGTTTCTGCTCTCTCTGTAACTTTGTTCCATTGTTGTTTCTTGAGGTTCCAGTTCACTTGATGCTAAGATAAAGACTGAAGATCCATTAGTTCTCTGTTGTTTTTTAACTGTTGATTCTTTATTTCAGCATGCACTCCTGTTTATTTAAATATTACAGTAATGACAGTTCAGTAAATCACACTACCCTGAACTTCTACCTGTGAAATCTCTCACTTTAATTTATCCTCTATTACCGTATATATGTTTGCTTCAGTTTTGCAAACCTCGGTGTAGTTTTACATGTTGGATAAACTCGGTCTGTAAGTTTATTTTTGATTGACTTGTAGTAAAAAATTATCACATGTAGTTACTAGACTCTCTTGCCAGCTGTTCATTCTGTGTTTTAATTTTACTTTTGAGTGTGTGTGTGGCATGGTGGACCAGTTGTTAGTACTGGATCCAGTATCCTAAGTTTGAATTCCACATTTAAAACATTTGCATGTTCTCTCCCATGTCTGTGTGGGGTTTCCTCCAATATCCACAAAGTTCTGCCAATTAAATTAAATGGCAACTCTAAGTAAATCTTAGTGTGACTTTTGGTGTGTGCATTTATTTCAAATCTTCTTCTATTGGCAGTAACACATTATGGAACAAAATTCTCAAAAAAAAACAAAAAAAAAAAAAAAAACACTACACTGCTCACTACTTATCTTACTTAGAGAGAAGAAACCTAACCTAACCTCCCCTTCTAAGCAGTGGAAAAAGAATATCTGATTTAACATAAATTAGAACAAAATACAACTTACCCTGTAAATAAAACAAAGCAAACTAACGATGATGTGGATTCACAGACCACTTTAATCAGGAAGGAAGAGTATTTGTAACTTTACGTACACCTGGCCACAGGCAAAAATGCAAGGAAAGTATTTCGAAGCATATGTAAGTTGAGGTGAATTTACTTTTTATTTTTTTACTTTTTAATCACATTGTTTTTAATAATCACATTACAACGAACAAGACACAGATCTGGATACAATCAGTACTACATCCCATACATTTATGTTTAATGCCCATCCACTACCCTGTACATGTATGAAGTACTGAGGCCTAAAGAAGGCTAATCCTGGCCAAGCTTGGACTAATTAAGTTGATCTCTTGTCATGAAAATTGTGATGATCAACTTTAAGTCGTGTGAGTCTGCACATTGTGATAATGTTAAAGCAGGGTTGCCTTACAGGTTTGAGAAAGCAAATCTTCTTTCATATACTAATCAGCATTATAGATAATTTCCTCTGTTTCATATCTACACATATTTCTCTTATGTTTTTAAATCAAATTACATCCAAGTCATAAGGCTAATGTTATCTAAACATATGTAAATACTGTAAGTGACAATTCATAATGTCCTGTCCAACATATCAAAATCATATTTTCATAACACAACATTCTCAAACACGATTTCTCCAATGCAGGATTGTAGACCCTGGGCATGGCACCAGTCCAGTTTCTTTTTAATGGGAGTGAGAAAAATGGGAAAAAAAACATTGCCAATATCATCTGTCACTAGTAAATAAAAGTTCCAAGTAGAAGGGTGCAAATCTGCAGACCTGTAACAATGGACTGCTCTGTCAACACTGCTGTGATTAGCCCTATTGAAATGCAAACCCTGTCTTCTTCACTAAGAGGATGCAGTCTGCCACAGAGAACTATTAACATTATTACATGCAGTAATTGGCCTCCAGCGACCAGAGTGTACAGCCCTGTGTTCAGCTACTTCAATGGGGAAATCCCCGATTAGTCACTTGCCCGGGCGAAGATCCCTGTATCAGGCAACAGAAATGGGGAAGCATTTTGTTCACTTCAGTGCTCATTCAGCCCAAAAAGAAAAATATTTATGGCAAGACATTTTAAAATATTTATTTTTTAAAGACTTATTAATTAATAAGAGCACACTTCACGTTAATTGCCTTTACATATTTTTTAAGCTCCGGGTGCTAGCACAGGTGCAATGCAGAAGCCAACTCTAGGCATAAAGCTATTGTATCTCAAGTCACATTTTCTCACACTGTGTCAGTTAGTGGTTGCCAATGAACTAAAAATACACATTTTGAACATGATAACACCGTCATCCTGGGAACCTGATTGACTACAATAAAAATGCAGGCAATGTTATTGCTTCTGCGTCACTAAATACTGTGGTATTTAGTAACACATTCAAATTCCATCACTACTAATTTCCCACCTGGACACTACAATATGCATATGCATTATCAACTACCACCTTTCAAGTACATGCGTCACATACAAAACAAAGAAACGGGTGATTCAAGGTCGCACAAGCACCATCACTTTCCCCACCACATGACAGCTGGCGGGCAGAAGCTTTCAGTCATGGACACAAAATAAGAACCAGCTGGGAACATCATGCCAGTCCATAACATGGCATACCTTAACCCTCAATGGTCCGATACAAGATACAGTATATAATCATTTGATTATACAAACAATGCTTTCTTTGCAACAAATAAAATTATATAATATATACAGCAGAGCTAGAAAGCATTCAGACTCCATTTTGCTATGATGCAGTCTTGTGCTTAGATCATTTAAATGCCCTGTTTTCCTCCATCAGCAATACTTAATACTGCAGAATGATAAAATGAGAAAAGGATTTTAGAAATGTTTGCAAATTATTCAAAAATTAAAACCGGAAATATTCCATTGACGCATGTGTTCAGATTATTTGCTATAACACTTGAAATGTGGCTCAGTATCATCCCATTCTGTTAGTCATTCACCAATGGTCAATTTAATTGATTGGACGTTATTTAGAATGGCACACCTGCTTAAAGAAGGTACAACAATTCAGCAAAAACTAAACCATGAGATCAAAGGAGTTGTCTGCTGAGCTAGAGTCTAGGCTGTGTGGCAAATGCCTTGACACAGCCAAGGGAAAGGCTACAAAAACATTTCTGCAGCATTGAAGGTTTCCAAGAGCACAGTGGCCTCCATAATTTTTAAATGGAAAATGATTGAGCAATCATGGCTTCTGCTAGAGCTGGCTACTTGGCTAAACTGAGTAATTGTGGGAGAATGGCTTTAGTAATAGACCAAGACCCTAATGATTACTATGTGTGACCTCCATAGAACCTCTGTGGAGATGGGAGAATTAAACTCAGAAAAAGAAAACCATCACTGCATCACTCACCTCATATGGGCTTCATGACAGAGAGGCCAGACAGAAACCACTTCATACTAAAAGACACATGGAAGCCCACTTGGAGTTTTCAAGTAAGTAAATTCCTCTCAATGTCAGGAACAAGATTTTTTTAATTAAACCAAGATTAACATTATGTCTTGGAGGAAACCAGGCACCGCTCATCACCTGAGCAATCCAATTCCAACAGTAAAGAATGGTGGCAGGGGCTGGCAGACTTGACAGGGTTGAAGGTAAGGTGAATGGATCAAGTACAGAGATATTCTTTATGAAAATCTCCTCTAGAGTGCTCTGGATATCAGACTAGGCCAAACATTCATCTTATAAACAGAACCATGACCCAAATCACAAAGCAAAGACAACACAGCTCTGGGAATTTCCCTGAGTCACCCAACCAGAGCCCAGAATTTAACCCAATCGAACATCTCTAGAGAGGCCTGAAAATGGCAGTCCACAGGTCGTCTGCATTCTACTTGGTAGAACTTGAAAGGATCTGCAGAGAAGAATGACAGAAAGATCCTTTAATCCAGGTGAGCAAAGCTTGTTGTGTTAGGAGACTCCAGGTCAGAGTTGCTGCCAAAGGTACTTCATTAAAGGGTCCTAATACTTGTGTCAATGGGAGAGTTCAGTTTTTAATTTTTAATACACTTAAAAAAAAAAGTCTAAACTTCTATTTTCACTTTTACTTTGCTATTCCGGTGTATTTAATGTTGCTTGATGTGGAGAAACTAATTAAAACGATTTTACCATAAGGCTGCAACATAGCAAACTGTGAAAAAAGTGAAGGGATCTAAATACTTTCTAAATCCAGTGTGTGTGTATATCACGTGTCACACATACACACACAGCACCCGGATTAAGCGTACTTATTCCTCTATTTATCTTTCAAACATGGGTTATTACTCACTTTCATATTCACCACTGATAATTTTCCTCCGTTACACTACAAAATATACATGCGCTCAGATACTATAAACAGTCAGTGTGCATGCGTGAACGTCTCTCCCCGCCTCATTTAATATGTTCTGTTTTACTATGCTGTACAGATCCTGTTACTGGAATCTGTGCAATACATTAAAACTATTTGTATTCGCTCGCATTATTTGAAAAAAACGTTTTAGATATTGGCAGATAAATGTGAATTTGCTCTACATAAAACTGGCAAAATGCAACTGTGTACTTCCATGTAAACGGTTCATGGATCTCGGGCAGTCCTCGAGTTTTACAGCCAGTCTTCTATCGCAATTCTTTGGAACTAATAACCGATATATGTGCATATTTGCTGTGTCTTTCCATAAAAGACAATAGAGTAATACCACAGCGCTTGCGTCTGTATTAGCATACTTCGGCAATAAAAGTAGAGAAATCCACACTCAAATAAATATAAACATATTACAACATCGATTAACCTAAATAGTTTGATAGAGAAAAACTTCAGAACTCTTTACATAATGCTGCCATACGGTTTGGTCTTATTTTTAGATTTATAAATGATATCAAGTTCATGCGATCAGTTGACTGATTTCTGTTTTAATAGCGTGCGTTGCCTACTGCCCACAAAGACTTTTTAGAGGGTTTATATCCCCGTCATGAATATTTAAAGCAACTGCGTTTACTTCTCCGAAATGAGGAATGTTAACGTTTATAAAAGCGTGTTTGAAAATCTACTATTAAACAAAAATCGGTGCACATCATACACTTGACTCAAGATATATCATAATGTAAAATAATCGATGCACAGCATACTTTATCTTAGAGGATCGCGGAACATTCAAAACTTACTCAAAATGAGAACGTAATTCATTCAGTACTCAAAGCATTTAGATTTGACAGACTAACGAACATGTGGATATTCTTGCGCTGTAAGTGTTGCGCAGACATCCATGATGAGATACAAGGAAGCTATACAATTCCAATATTTTTTTCTTTCTTTCTTTCTGCCCGGAAACAAGGTTGGTGCGCCGGCGCAGCGGGGTAGTAATTGGTTGCTGAGTCGGGAGGCTCTCCACCTCAACCGCTTGGGCGATGATGACACAGCGGAGTAAAGAGCCGCAGCGCAGGGGGTGGTGGCCCTGTCACAGAACATCATCATCAACCTACATAGCCTTGTTGCTGGGCTCTGTGTTGAGAGTCCGGCAAGCAAAAAGTGCCTGCCAGGACAGTGCCATGGCATGATAGTCTGCACAGCAGCACCGAGTTACAAGCGAATTACAGCATTCGCCCATCTTCACCCCTCCTCATTTTTTTGTCCAATTACAATAACTCAATAGGAACATAAAGTGTGAAGAGTTGCGGTACTCGAAACATCAGCCCCCTCAATACACGCACGCTATCTCCACCCCATTCCTTTGCTAAATGTAGCCTATAACGATTTTTTTTTGCTTACAAAACAGCATTAAGAAGATCTCGCTAGAAACGGTGTTTTAAATAGCCAATTGCATATATTACATGCTGAAACAAATATCCAATAAAATAATTTGCGTTTTTATTTGCAGATATTCCTTTTGTGCAACAAATCCAAATAACTTTCTCCAGTGCTTGCGGGCATAAAACACAAAATATTTCAAAAATGATGCATGCCTTTGTAACCTGGATTCAAGGAACATGGTGATTTACAGTACCTGGTATACAAACGCCATTAATTGCACTCAAAAACACGAGTTTATTGCAGGTACAACACATGTAAATTGGGGCCGGAAGAAGACTGCAACTGAACTTGCAGGAATTGGGCTCTAAGATGCTCAGATGGCAGGTACACTGGCAATGGTAGCATTGTCAGTGACAACTGTGCACCTCTAAAAGGGGGGCCTTATATGCCCCAATATTATATGGCAGCCTCAGAGAAAATGACTCCTGGAGTACCAATGCAAATCCAAAATATTGTGCGATATGATATACAGCTCAAGCCCCCTGTCAGGTGGCAGCAGAGAGTCATCTGACTATCTAACATTCATCTCTCTGTCAACCACTATAACAGGCAAAGTAGAAGTCCTAAGATTTGACTGCACCTTCAGTAGTAGACTTGGGATCAGGATTGCAGAAACACTTGGTACTGCTAGGGAGAGTCTTGACAAGATGATACCAGGATACTGTGAGCCCTTTCCTGATGTAGGAGGAAACAGCTGGGCTCTACTGTGAAACAATTCCCTGTAGAGACTTAAAATGCCTTTCTCGCCATATGCCAGGTGATGGGAAGTCTGGTGGTTCCAAGAGTATACTTATGTAGGGAAGAAAGAACTGAGAAAAAGACACAGGGGTCAAAGTAGTAAGCAAAAAGAGATAGGGCAGTATGGATAAATAAGTTATGCATCCCACCACATAGACATGATTGAGTCTGTATAGGCCCATAATGGCCTAGATGTTACTACTTTTGTTTTTTATCTCCATGGTGCTATGACCTCCTGCTTATGACTTGTATTTATAATAAATTTGCTTTTAAAGTTATTTTGGCTTCCTTGGTTTTCCTTTTAAATCCAGGATTTTCATGGAAGCACCCCCAGGCGACACACACATTTTCTCAGTTCAGGGTTGTAAGGTCATTCAAGAGTAGAATGTACCTTGGATGTTAAAAGTGAGGTGGATATTGTTGATAGTTATACATATCCGAGGACAACCACAGACTCAAAACTGAAGTTTAGAGAAAATGCTAAAGCCATCTGCAAAAAGGGATGTCACCACCTCTATTGTTTAAGAAAGCTGACCTTTTTCTGTGCAAGTCCTACCACTATGTCAGTCTTTATTAAATCTTGTATTGAGTCTGTCTTTACTTATATTGTTCTGGCCTGGTCTGGAAATGTTAATGTCAGCAACACAAACAGAATAAATCAAATTACGAAATAGAGCAAAAAAACAAAAATACCAAAGGTCTCAACAGTCCAGTTTGACAGACCATTTTAATAAGCAAGTAGTGAGGAAAGCATGTGTACTCTGTCAAATAGGATGCATCCACTACTTTTTCAATATTCCTGTTGTCATCAGGACAAAGGTTTTAAGAAAAAAAAAACGTTTCAATGTTCTTTCATCTCCACTGTTGTTAATGTTTTAAATAAATTCAGTTTAATAAACATCCAAAGTCTTACATGTATGAACAGCTATCTTTTGGCAAGTCTAAATGTTGATTTAAGATGTATGATATGTTTGATGTAATTTTTCCCCGTAAGTGTTGTTAGTTTATGTTTGATGGATCGGCCCTTTATTATGTGTTTTTAATATTCTGACGTGGTCTCTGTAAAAAACACAAATTGAAAAGGTGATGCAATTGACAAGTGAATGTTCTCCGTGCATGGCTATGTGGAGAAGAGGGGCGGTTCCGCGTTGTTTATCATAATGGTGGACCGACAAGGTGACATCACCAGGTCATTGTGGCCCTGGTTCTCACGTTAGGTTCTCTCCTGGGAAAGTTAACATTGGTAGAAAATGTCGCCTGGGGATTCGAGAAATACTGTAGCTGCTAAGAAACCCATCCGTGGAAGGTTGATTTATAACAGCGGATCCAAAAATGATAAAGCTAATACTACAAACGTATTGTATTTTGGTAATAAACTGAAACTAGCTTCACTGTGTTTTCCTCCCCTTTAAACATGACCATTGACGTTCATTATCTAATTTTATTGAACCACAGCTCTCCACTTTCAAACTTGACTACTATTCGTCCCGGCGTTTAATCCTTAGTAACTCTTTTTTATAAATCCACAAACAATTAGAGCTGTTTTATATAAAAGTTGCACAAAATGGTTACCTTAAGGTTAAGAATAATAACCAAAAGTGAAAGAAAATAATCTCAAAAAATAAAAGCTGCATGACAGTCAAGGTATGGTTACATGAAATCTTCTGTTTAAAAGTGGCGAAATAGTAATTGTCATAAAACAAGGATAGCGATAACAAGTGCACACGGAACTCGTGGTCCTATAGGTTCGAAAATCAAGCAGGAGGCTCGGTGGTGCACGAGCCGTGGGCTCTTAACAGTGCTTTTCAGATTATCGGTTAAATTTGTAGCGGCTGCAACCACTTACATGTAGTACTTTGACAACAGCATATAAAATTGAACTTATAAACATGTGCACAAGTGAAAAGATTGTAGGAGAGGATAAAAACAGTGAACGGGAAGCAAAAAACAGAACTACCAGGTCGCCTTGGATTAAGGCGTCAGCCAAAAAAGTAAATGTAAATTTAAACTTAAGTTCTGACACCAGTACAAACGCGTACATACATGGCAATAATCGACAAATATAGGCAGTAAAAAATAAAAGCATGCACACATATAAAGATACAATCCCATTCACGCGTAAAAACACAACTCTTAACAGAAATAAAACCAATGATACAAGCCCTCACACTGAAACCAAAAGGAAGCGACTGTGTTACACAAGCGCGCACACTGAAACAGAAAGCACGTGCACGTCGACAAACGCAGACACGCGATGATCTCACCTGCCTCTGTCTTCACCCCACATCGGTATAACGAATGCGTGCCAAGAGGGCTTTGTTTACAGATTCATACAATAGACTTTAAGTCATCTGGAACGGGCTGCGGAAAACCAGTAGGATTACACAAAGCTTTTCTTTTAAGATTTTATGGTGTTAAGTAAACACGAAAAAATGTATAACTACTTACCGGTTGAAGATAGTGACGCGTGTTATGTAGCATAATATTTCATGACGAAAACCAAAAAAAAAAAGAAAAAAACAACTTTTCCATTCGTAACAGATACGTATGTTACAATATGTCTGTAAAACATATTCTTATTTTCTCCAACTGCCTATAAAGTATTATTTTTGTCAATAAAAGCTGTCCATAGTCCAGAAGAGTCACTCTGGATCTGAGCTTTTGTTACACCGAATTTATACATTAATAACCAATTACTTCTGTTAATGGAATATACTTCTTTTCAAATACTTTTAAAATTTCAGAACACTTTGTCTTCTTTACATGTAGTGGTACAGTGAGCATACCATGGCCAGCTAACTCAGTATCTCCAACTCACAGTGGACCACCATTTTCTTTTCAAATACTTTTAAAATTTCAGAACACTTTGTCTTCTTTACATGTAGTGGTACAGTGAGCATACCATGGCCAGCTAACTCAGTATCTCCAACTCACAGTGGACCACCATTTTCTCTAAAACTAGTTTCTTAATTACAGGGTACAACTTACTGTTTGTTTAACAAATGATTCCGTTCTGAGTTGTCTGTGCTCTAACTCTGCCACACCAGACATTTTCAAACCAGTTAATTATCTTTTACTGACAGCACCACTAAAATGTTTTGTGGACCTAAGATGATGGATAATTCTCAGGCCTTGGCTTTTTTCTTTTGAAAATTTTGCTGAAACAGATGTTATATGATGGAAACATAGGTGCAGATAGGATCAAGTTTATCTGTTGACTCACTTTATACCTTTATGTGGCTGATAGTTTAAAAAAAACTGTAGGGTTCTGCATCTTAAAAATCAGATCACAATTAAAACTAAAGGAGAAGAAATGTGTTCCATTAGTAGCGCTAATTGGTTACTAAATAAGAATGTGTGTGGAACAAAATCAAACAGCCACTGTGGGCCACTAGGATACGACTCTGACACCCTGCCTTAGCTATAACCTTTAAAAAAATAAACAATTAAAAAAAAAAAAAAAAAAAAAAAAAATATATATATATATATATATATATATATATACACACACACACACACACACACACACACACACATATATATATATACTGTAAGCTAATTTGTTGGAAAATGAAAAAAGATCTAATGCTGGGTCAGTTACATAGATGATCAACTACTCTGGGGTCTGAATTCAAAGGTTGGAAAAACAGATGGATCAAAATGGCAGTGATATACAGATAAGGAAAATGGAAGAGATGCAAGTACAGCCAAACAAAAGTATTACTAAAAAAAACAATATGATCAGGTTCTCCAGAAGCTCTATGGAGCATACCATGCTAAAATAATGAGTATTCAGCTTTCTTTTAAAAGCTAAAAATGATAAGACATCTCTAATATCGATAAATAAGTAATTTCAGAGTTATGGTCACCCCACAGAAAAAGATTCGCTCCTAAAGTTAGTTAGTTAGTTGGTTGGTTGGTTGGTAGGTAGGTAGATACTTTATTAATCCCCAAGGGGAAATTCACATACTCCAGCAGCAGCATACTGATAAAGACAATATTAATTAAAGAGCAATAAAAGCACAGTGCAAGTTAAAAAATGCAAGGTGAAGAGTGCAAGGCAGGTATAAGAGTCTATAATCTTGTGTAGTGTTAACGTTTACCCCCCCAGGTGGAATTGAAGAGTCGCATAGTGTGGGGGAGGAACGATCTCTTCAGTCTGTCAGTGGAGCAGGACAGTGACAGCAATCTGTTGCCGAAGCTGCTCCTCTGTCTGGTGATGATACTGTTCAGTGGATGCATTGGATTTGTGATCTCAGTGTACACCCTTGAGTACTGGCATTAGTATATTGAGGTGAGGGGGGTAGAACATATATCACTTTATATTAAAAGGAGGATAACTGGCTTTAAATATAACTGCAAGCCATAGTAGGAGATTTCATAAGGTGGAGTTACACTGTAATACTTCTTAGTTCTAGTTATGATCCTTGATTTTTTTGTGTCCAAATATTTATTGAAGTTCAAAAAAAATAATGAGAAATAGAAATAATGACACCAACAAGTTTCTAAAAAAAATAAACAGCAAAAGAAAACAATTCTAAATGTTTGGTTTTTAATTACCTGAGAGTAGTAATCAAGTTAAAAAGCCATACAACACATTGTGGTCAACTCTGCTTTATATAAATGAATAAACTAGTTTTTATTAAAACTGTATTTTAAGAAAGAGCTTTCAATTTGCAGTATTTCTAAATTGACGAAAGCACATCTTGGATAATGTAGGAATATGATAAGTAAATACTTGATCAATCTCAAAGAAATCAGCTACATACAGTGGTGTGAAAAACTATTTGCCCCCTTCCTGATTTCTTTGGATCTTGGCATGATGTCTAGCTTTTGAGGTGCTTTTGGTCTACTTCTCTGTGTCAGGCAGCTCCTATTTAAGTGATTTCTTGATTGAAACAGGTGTGGCAGTAATCAGGCCTGGGGGTGGCTACGGAAATTGAACTCAGGTGTGATACACCACAGTTAGGTTATTTTTTAACAAGGGGGCAATTACTTTTTCACACAGGGCCATGTAGGTTTGGATTTTTTTTCTCCCTAAATAATAAAAACCATCATTTAAAAACTGCATTTTGTGTTTACTTGTGTTATATTTGACTAATGGTTACATGTGTTTGATGATCAGAAACATTTTGTGTGACAAACATGCAAAAGAATAAGAAATCAGGAAGGGGGCAAATAGTTTTTCACACCACTGTATAGCTATATTCAAGTTAATACTGTTCACATTAAGTGCTGAATTTCCCTATTTAATTTTTTTCCTTGCATTTTAAAATGTATATTTCTGTCTTCCACAGTTTCACCTTATTCAACCAGATAATGTTAGAAGAGCAATCACCTAAGTTTTGATAAATACTCCTGGATTATTATTTAAATATTCTAAAAAAAGGAAGTACAGCAACCTCAAGAATTTAGTGTCACTGGTGCAAATCCCAAATAAAGAAGTCACTATCTACATGGTTATTTCTATACTTTTCCTCACATATCCATAAGATGTACATGTTAGTTTAATTTGCAATCCTTCATTGGCTCCATTCAAGTATGAGTGTTTGTGCGAGTGGGCCTTGCGGTGGACCTGCATCCTATCCAGGGTTGGCTCCTGCTTTGTGCCCAATGCTGTAGAGATGTAAATTTCCCTGCAAATTCAAATTGGACTTATTAATTTTAAGAATGTTTTTTGTGAGAAAATATTATAATATAACCTATAACATGAATTGGGGTAACTTTGACTGTAACTACAGGGAAATGTAATGATTGTGTTTAGGATAACCCTGGACTAGAAGGTTATTTTCTCTAAAATGCTAGAATGAAACAGCACATTTAAAATCAATCTATAATTCTTAATTAAAGTGGATCTAGAGCTATTTTAATAGCAGTCTAACAATAGTGGACTATGAAGGACTCAATGGCAATGTCAATTAATAAAATGTAACAATCATAGCCATAACATGAGCGGTTTATCAATAAAGTGACTTTTTCAACAATATTAGGGACTGATAGTGGGTTTCATTTTAGAAACATGTTCATTAATTTACATGTACTAACACAAACTCTGCCATTTTGATTGTGCTATCATTTACCCTTGGTTTAATTTATTTTTGCTTACAAATTGCACACTTTTAATGTTAATTTATTTGATGGTACATATTGTTACTGTATTGTATGTAGTCTTGTATGCAAGACATGCTGCTACTAGTTGCATTATTGACTGGTAACATAATAATGGCTGAATACAGAGTACATTCTTGCTATGTAGAACTATGTTGATGTAGTTCTATAGCACACAATATTTATAATGAATACTTTAAAAAATCCCTTCCACCCAGAGACATGCAAATATCATTTGTGTTTATACATTATAGTAGCCATGTTTACTCAAAGTGATAATATCATAATATAGAACCATGGAGAGACTAATGCAGTAGAATCAGGCACAAGACAGGAACCAGTGTATCATTGGGGGCCACTCATGCAAACACCAACACTCATATGGGTGGGAAAAAACATAAAACTGATTGAGAAAACAATTGTGCAGGCTCTTAAAAACCCATGTAGTTTATTTTAAATGCATTTCTAAAATGATGGTAAAATATGAAGACACGTTTAACACACTGTGACTGATCAGCAAAGGGTGAGAATAGTGACATAGTGTAAAAGCTTTCATCAGTACAGAGATAACCAGCAAATAAAAATAACCAATATTTTATATTACATATTGTATAAAATGAATACTGATTAAAACATACATACTGTACATACATACATACATACATACATACATACATACATACATACACACACTCACACACACCTTCTCTCCAAAGTGAAATGACTTAACCAGCAACATGGAAGAATAGCTTAGTTTTGTCGTTCTTAAATGACACCCGTTGACAAAGGCTTTCGAGACATCGGAATACAAAGGCAGCTGATGCAGGGGAAAATGATCTAGAGGTGAAGTAATTGAAACGTGACTCATTACATACTTAAGACAAGCATAGTTTGTGAGTTACTGGGTTGATGGCCTTGGGGACATACCTATTCAGTTTTAATGGTACGTAAACAAAAGTGTATTTTGTTGACTAAAAAAATCATCAAGAAAGAGGCCAACAAAAACACTTCATATTAAAAGTCATATATAAATGTGTGAAAGGTAGATAGATCAAATGAGATGTTTAATATTAATGCATTTATAAATTAATGTATGTTTTGTTATTTTAGAACAATTTTAGGAGTGTAGGTATTCTCAGTTATGACAGGTCAGTACTGCTCACAATGATTCCAGGGGAACCATTTACAGATACTTTAAAAAGCTCAAAAAACACACCGGGATTATAAAGTTTTTTGTGGAGTTCTTTGTCTCAAAAGATTAACTTTTTACACTTAGGTTTGACACGCCCGGCAAAACGTAAGTTCAGTAAACAATGGGAAGATAACAGCTAGAGTTTCCACTATTACATCAGTGTTTATTTTTACACTATTTACCATACAAGAGTTCTTACATAGAGAGTACACGTATGCACTAACGAAGTTACCAAAGCCCAGTGACTCTTACAACACACACATACATACATACATACATATATATATATATATATATATATATATACACAAACCTAACTTTAACTTTGTGAGGATTTTAACATTTATTAATACTTGCAATTCACAAATAAAACATGACTGTAGTCATTCACGTCTTAACTAAAGGTATGATATCAAATATTCATATGTCTAAAATAACTTTTTGAAAATAAAAGTAGTACTAGGGTGTTGTACCGTGTTAGCCATTATGAATGTAGAGGAAAGCCAAGCAAAATGACACCTTTTATTGGCTAACTAAAAAGATTACAATATGCAAGCTTTCGAGGCAACTCCGGCTTGAAAATAAAAGAAAAAGCTGCCAGGATTTCAGTTTTTTTTTTTAAAAATGAAATGACTGGTTCCAAAATTAAAACAAATAAATTACTCTAAATACAATAAAAGGATAATATACTGAAACTTTTTTAGAAGCAATATGAGATACATTTGGGTCTGTATCACCCCTACTTGTCAACTGACCAGCATATCACTGGACTTCTGCCCTTTGCCTGGAGAATGGTAAGACCACCATATGAATGATCAACTCAGTTTTTTTGTTTTTGTTTTGTTAAGGCCACATGGGTTATCCAGCCAGAAAGGCCTAGTCAGCAAACACCACACCCCAGGCAAGACTCCCAGTACAGGTCTTTGAATCACGTCTAGCATTGAACCTGTCTAGCACTTTGTTTTTTACTGTTCTTTATCTGGACTTACCCTCTGAACTAATTTGCCATTCAAAACACAGCAGAAGTACACTTGCTTGGGGATGCCTGGGAATTCCCCAGAAGTACTTGGAGATTGTTGTTAGGGACAGTGTGGCCTGGTCTGTAAAATCTGCCCTATCGCAACTACAGCACTCACCAGAACAACACAATGTGGGGAAAAGTAAAGTGTAAAGCAATCCTCATTAGTTTGAACATGAAGCTAGTGAGAAAGGCACAAATACACTCAAACTGTGTCTTTGAGAGCATAAGCACTTTCTTTTGGTTAAACATATATTAAATGGCAGATTAAAAGTTAACCACTAAAGTAAAAACAAAACAAACAAACAAAAAAGCTAGCATTCACATACATTCTACAATACACCTTTTCATTAACCACAGTTAAGATTTTGTAACATTTATGTTTATTCATTAATACAGTGCAGCAAATCAAAATAATTTCTGTATTTCTACACTTGGAAACAATGTTAAGTTAATTATCTCCACTGGTTCATATAGTGAGTCAAAGGCAAGGCCTGAGCCAGCCACTTTACAACCTACCATGATATGCCTTAAACATTAGGTAAAACCACCTAAATTTGACTCATTACTGATGAAAATACTCTTTATTTTAAATAGTAGCCTGCATTCATGCATAAACAGTATCTTAATTGTATAATGTTAAATATATTTTACTAAGTGACACTGCTTTATAGTATTGAGGCCCAAGCAAGGTGTAGGAATTTGATGGATGTCGCAGAATAATTGGTGTGAAGCAAACATACAACTATATGTTTCACTGTCTAAAATCTTAGGCACTATGCCACACTTACAAAGTTAACACTAAAGTTTAAGGATAAAGGTTTATGTATTTACTTGATACTCAAGCTGGGAATGTGTTACAAGTGTGTAAAAGAGGTGGGTTAGGAGACTCATTTAGAGTTATGCAGTACAGCCTTATTATTACTATGGCATTTTTAAATGAAAATGACATGAACCATAGCATATAGGTTACAAAATTTGAAAAAAAAAATCTTTTATGCACAGAATCAATTTTCACTACTGACTAACAACCTTGAGCAAGTAACTAAACCTGTAACAGCTAAAACTGTAAAAATATCAACACAACTCTATACTGAAATTGTGATTTGTAAATCACTTTGGACAGAAATGTCAGCAAAATAAATATAAATAAATATATAGAATTCTGACTGGTTGAAGGTTCAAAAATTGGTTGCTGTTAGTTTTCAAGCTTTCTCCATAGACTCATCTTGTGCAATATCGCCATCTAGAGGAATCTAGAAATATTGCATACTGTAGATGCACTTAACTTGAACATAGTCAAAATATAAGAGCATTATTAATACAGACAAGTTGTTAACAGAACTGTCTAAACAATGAAATAGTATATGTAATCATAACATGAACATCAACTTTGATAAGAACTCATTAGAATGAGAACAAAGCACATTATTTATTAAATTGAAACTGAATAAGCAAAATACTAAAATCCACTGAAATGTGAACTATGGTTCCTAAAAACCATTACCAACATGGCTGTGTTTCGGTTTCAGAACACAGGACATCAGGCAAAAGCATAGTTTTTCAGATCTTTATGCCTGCAATCCTGGAAAATATAAATGTGCACCACAGACCATTAAACAAAGAATAGGTGTCTTCAGGTGAGTGTGGTGAGGGGAGACATTTACCTCACCAAACAAATGGGCATTAAGCACAATAAGAGCCAGCAGACAGTGGTTCTCCCAGTGCAGTTCTACATTAATTTATTGACCATCCTATGGTACAGATCTTATTACATGCCACTTTCATGCATATGTGCATAAATAACCAAATTCCCCTCCCGTCATGTCCTGAGCAGCAGTGCTTATACATAACGCATTAACTAATATGAGGTATAAAGCAATAATGAAATGCTTTCCTTGGCATGTGAATTAAAAATGTAAAATCCTAATATATCTAACAACCTGAAAGTTGTGAAGACCATTTGTTAGAGCGACCACTGGGTTCTTGGTCTCCTCCCTATCCAAGGCCCTTCTTGCACAGTTACTCAGTCTGGCCAGAAAGTCAACACTAATAACAGTCCTAGTGGTTCCAAACTTCTTCCATTTAATAATAATTGAGACCACTGTCTTCTTGGGAACACACACAGCTTTAGAAATGGTTTGCTAACTTGTCCAGATCTATGCATCAACACAATGTGTTCACGGTGGTCTACAGAGTGATCCTTAGACTTCATGGCTTGTTTTTTGTCCAGACCTACAGTGTAAATGGTAGGACCTTACATACACATGTGTGTGTCTTTCTAAACAATGTCCAATCAATTCAGTTTTCACAGGTGGACTCCAGTCAAGTTCTAGACACATCGCAAGGATAATGAAACCAAACATGATGCATCTAACCACAGTTTTGAGTGCCAACCCAAAGGGTCTGAATACTTATATGAGTGATTTCAGTTTTTGATTTGTAATAAATTTGCAAATCTTTATGGAAACATGTTTTGACTAGTGAGGAAAACAAAGATTCTCAGGGCCTCCTTCTTCTCCCAATAAAATTAATCCTGTCTGAAAAGGCCTTAAAACCCTTGATTTACTTTTGTACTGAAACTAGGCTTCGCTTTTAGCAAACTGAAAAACAAAATGGCACTTTTCCCCATTATAACATGAGGTAACTACAGAGGAAAAGAGGAGATACCAGGAAAGAAAATTAAAGGGTAGGTTGTTCTAGCCTTCCAGAATCTCAAGGTCCTTTTATTCCTCAATACTATTACTTTCTGCTCCTAGAATTTTCAAATCAAATAACTTAGTTACCATGAGCCCATAGTCCAAGAGGCACAACTCTAACCTAGGTCTCTTGTTTATCATAATTTTACCGCTTTGGCATTTGAAAAACTGTGTTATACATTTTTTAATTCAAACTCAACAGCATTTTAGTTTTTCATATTGGTACTAAATAAGTGGAGAAATAAAAACATTGATGCCAAGACTCTGGTCCTGGAAAACTGAAGGTTTTTATTATAACAAAATCTACTAATGACAATACATGTCTTCATTTCCACAGTTTTCTTAATGTGGTGCCCTTACTTGGTATTATTTATTGGTACACTAGAGTATGGTTGCAGAATAAATCCACAATATTAATATTTACTGCTGTTTATGTTTATCATCTGGTTTATTAAATACTGGTGCATTTAAAACAGTTATTCTATAAAATAAGTAATAATCATATCTGCAGCATTAGAGATTTGTACTTGAATAAGTTATTCGGAATGAAGTTTCCCTTTATATTAACAACCAAACATGACGTCACAATAAAGTTCTATGAACACTTAATTTTGAACTACATGAATACAAAACAAAAATCGGTGGGTTACTTGGAAATCACTTTTTAAAAAGCCAATTCCTATATTCAAAACACAATTCTACAACATGAGGGATGATCATTACCATATTTAATTTACTATCTTTCATTTCCAGGAGAAATTCAGCAATGCAGAGTAACAAACTTTGTAATCACTAGATTTTATTACTGAGGACATAATTTTACGTTTTCGTCATATCAATAAAATTAACTATTATTATGGATATTATTTAGTAGGGCACATTACCTGTTGGCGATGAAAGATAATTGGTGTTCATTTTAAAAAAAAAAACTTAACACGTCTTACTAATGGTTTGATTAACTCTTATAAAAATATAATTTAAACAGGTAATAAATTGAACCTTGTTACTTCATATTTAAAGAATACCATGTACATACCGAAAAACCGGAAGGATTTTGCGCGTGCGCAAGCAACCTGCGCCGAACGGGCGCGTGAGAAACGCGCCTGCGCACTAGGAGTGATTTGAGTTATGATTGACAAGAATGGTACCCCGGATGTTCTTGTTATTTGTAATGACGAAGGTCGCTTACGCCCCCGGAAAAGGCTGACCGGATAGAAAAGGAAATCATTTGAGAAGCTGATTAGTAGGGTCCTTGTTTTCAGAACGCTGTCCTCTGCAAAGTGAAACTTTTTATGTTTTGATTCTGTCGTTGGATAAGGAGGTATGTTTAAGTTTGTATACTGGGGACGTGGCTTGAAGACAGGAGATATGCCTTGTATGTACCAGTCGCTGCATTGCAGGTGACGCTGTTGCTTGGCACTGTGACAGAGGTTCAGTGTAAATGGGCACCTAGTGCAAGCGATCGCCACACTTGTCATTTAGAATATTTTAACCGCACCCTGACAGCAGTTTATATCGTAATTATATTAGGCTGGTATAGAACTTTAAAGTCAGCGGTGAAAGTTGCTTTGACGTGACCAGAATGAACAGCGTATTCGTCTTATTTACAATAAAGATTAACGCGCGATTTCTTACGGACTTTGTATATAGTTGAGAATGTCATAAAAGTTCAAATAACCAACAAAATAATTTACGACAATATAGATATAATTTTGTGTAGTTTAATACTTTAATTTTAGTGCCATTTGTAGTAAAACTTGCTGTACATTTTGCAAATGGAAGGCATTATTGCTTTGAGTGTACGTTGTAGTGTTAGCTGGAACTTTTTTTTAAGTCAGTGAGTTACAACTTATAACGTTTACCATAAATTGTGACATATTCAAAAGTATACCTTTCAGAAAGTCATAGCAGTCCGTTTTCCGCATGGAGTTATGAGATGGAGTTCTGAGCCAAAATATGTCGCTGGCAAAGCGTTAAACTAGCATTTAATTGATTTGTACTGTCATTCTGTAATTATACTAGTGGTTCTCAACCTTTTTGGCTTTGGACCCAATTTTATATTTTTTTTTGTTCAGTGATGACTTATAACAGTAATCTTAATATAGAGTAGCCTGCATTAACAAAAACTAGCACATGTTAACAATTAACGGTAAATACATGTTCATTATTTTAAATACAGTGACATAGAAGGTGAAATGCACAAGTACTAATCCAAAAATAACCTGACACACAAGGATGTTAATACTGAATAAAATTTAGTGTCCATTTGTCTTTTTAATAAGTAACCTGGGGTGGTCTGATCAGGGGTAAGTGTAGAGAGGAATATGTTTTAGTCTGCAGGCGACTGACTAGTTACATGCTTCATTAAATACAGTGGCTTGCAAAAGTATTCGGCCCCCTTGAACTTTTCCACATTTCGTCACATTACAGCCACAAACATGAATCAATTTTATTGGAATTCCACGTGAAAGACCAATACAAAGTGGTGTACATGTGAGAAGTGGAACGAAAATCATACATGATTCCAAACATTTTTTACAAATAAATAACTGAAAAGTGGGGTGTGCGTAATTATTCAGCCCCCTGAGTCAATACTTTGTAGAATCACCTTTTGCTGCAATTACAGCTGCCAGTCTTTTAGGGTATGTCTCTACCAGCTTTGCACATCTAGAGACTGAAATCCTTGCCCATTCTTCTTTGCAGAACAGCTCCAGCTCAGTCAGATTAGATGGACAGCGTTTGTGAACAGCAGTTTTCAGATCTTGCCACAGATTCTCGATTGGATTTAGATCTGGACTTTGTCTGGGCCATTCTAACACATGGATATGTTTTGTTTTAAACCATTCCATTGTTGCCCTGGCTTTATGTTTAGGGTCGTTGTCCTGTTGGAAGGTGAACATCCGCCCCAGTCTCAAGTCTTTTGCAGACTCCAAGAGGTTTTCTTCCAAGATTGCCCTGTATTTGGCTCCATCCATCTTCCCATCAACTCTGACCAGCTTCCCTGTCCCTGCTGAAGAGAAGCACCCCCAGAGCATGATGCTGCCACCACCATATTTGACAGTGGGGATGGTGTGTTCAGAGTGATGTGCAGTGTTAGTTTTCCGCCACACATAGCGTTTTGCATTTTGGCCAAAAAGTTCCATTTTGGTCTCATCTGACCAGAGCACCTTCTTCCACATGTTTGCTGTGTCCCCCACATGGCTTGTGGCAAACTGCAAACGGGACTTCTTATGGTTTTCTGTTAACAATGGCTTTCTTCTTGCCACTCTTCCATAAAGGCCAACTTTGTGCAGTGTACGACTAATAGTTGTCCTATGGACAGATTCCCCCACCTGAGTTGTAGATCTCTGCAGCTCGTCCAGAGTCACCATGGGCCTCTCGGCTGCATTTCTGATCAGCGCTCTCCTTGTTCGGCCTGTGAGTTTAGGTGGACGGCCTTGTCTTGGTAGGTTTACAGTTGTGCCATACTCCTTCCATTTCTGAATGATCGCTTGAACAGTGCTCCGTGGGATGTTCAAGGCTTTGGAAATCTTTTTGTAGCCTAAGCTTGCTTTAAATTTCTCAATAACTTTATCCCTGACCTGTCTGGTGGGTTCTTTGGACTTCATGGTGTTGTTGCTCCCAATATTCTCTTAGACAACCTCTGAGGCCGTCACAGAGCAGCTGTATTTGTACTGACATTAGATTACACACAGGTGCACTCTATTTAGTCATTAGCACTCATCAGGCAATGTCTATGGGCAACTGACTGCACTCAGACCAAAGGGGGCTGAATAATTACGCACACCCCACTTTGTGGTTATTTATTTGTAAAAAATGTTTGGAATCATGTATGATTTTCGTTCCACTTCTCAAGTGTACACCACTTTGTATTGGTCTTTCACGTGGAATTCCAATGAAATTGATTCATGTTTGTGGCTGTAATGTGACAAAATGTGGAAAAGTTCAAGGGGGCCGAATACTTTTGCAAGCCACTGTAAACCAACAAACATTGCAAGTTCCTCAAATGCCCCATAGTATCACCTACTCCAAACTCTTCCAGTTCTCTATCAGCCGCACAAGATTCATTCCAAAAACATGAACTAAACAGTAGTGTTAAAAGAACATACAACCCAGATTTTCTGAAATAATAAATTTACTGTGAAGCGTTATCTGTGGTGTGGTAGTGACAAATGAAAGTATGAAGCTTGCCAAACTATAATGACATTTGTAAATAAAGCATTCTACTTGCATAAATTGTTCAACTCTTTGAAATGTAGAGAAGAGCCAAGCAAAATGACACCTTTTATTGGCTAACTAAAAAGATTACAATATGCAAGCTTTCGAGGCAACTCAGGCCCCTTCTTCAGGCACTTGCCTGAAGAAGGGGCCTGAGTTGCCTCGAGCCTGAAGAAGGGGCCTGAGTTGCCTCGAAAGCTTGCATATTGTAATCTTTTTAGTTAGCCAATAAAAGGTGTCATTTTGCTTGGCTCTTCTCTACATTCGTAATGGCTAACACGGTACAACACCCTAGTACTACAAACTCTTTGAAATGTAAATATTGAGGCTTGACGAAAAATATTCTAGAGCGTTTGTACAACAAGCTAGCAGTCACTCAGGAGATTGTCTTGTTGCATGATGAACTGACAAAAGAAAGGGCACACAATTGCAGAACAGTTTGTCTTGCCCTGTACAACAGATAAGTGCACAGAACGCCATCTGCTTGTGACTGGACTTCAGTTGTTTCAAGTCCTCTTAATGCAGGAGCAAAATGACCCTTTGACTGAGTGCAGAACTGAAATATGCATTCAGCAGTCAACTAAAACTTTAAAGCAATGGCCGATTTATTTTATTTATTTATTTTTTTAAAACTTAAGCTGATGACCTAGAGTGTCCATCAGCCTACAGGTTCAGAAATACTGACATAAACACTTGTAGAAGAACGAACGAAATGTAGTACATGTAGGGCTTTGGTGCACAATTTACTAAAAATGGGGGGTTTGTTTGTGGCGAAGAGATATAGAGACAAAAGCGCAAACGCCAAAGAGCAAAGAGTCCATGATAGATTACTGTTTTCCAGTCAATATACAAATGTAATAGCCTGTGTAGAACATGTTATTTTGGAGTCTGATCATGTTGCACACAGGCTTTGATGCTGTCTTGTAGAATGTAGTGAGAAGAGAGTGAAAAGGATAAAAGGGGTCATACATGATGGAACTTGCTCTCCTGACACACGGCTTACTGAGGATGCTGTGAATGGCTACAGAAGTGCCGTTGATGTCCTAGTCTGCCTTCACCAAATGCTGCGGAGCTTTCCAATCACAGTGCAGTTAGCCCACTAGATGGTAATGCAGTACTGTATATCTGGATACTCTCAACAGCACATCTATAGAAATTGATGAGAATATGAAGGGTGTGAAAGTTCATCCTTTTTTTTTATCTCTTCAACAATTAATTATGAATTCTGAATGTGTATTTGATGATCTTCTCAATTGTCATTATGCATTTTTCTGTATTTGTCATTCTTGCATTCTGTGTTCTATACCCCATAATTGCATCTCAGCAGATGTCGCTGCTAATTCCTTCCATTCTGCCATGACACTTGGTTTTGCTATAACTCTGCTTGCATAAAAAACACATGGTCATAGGTCGCTTTGCCAAGGCTGCTGCTACCTATTGTTTGAATTTCAAGAGCGTATCCGGTCATATGCTTTCAAGTAAGACTTAGATCAAAGTTCTAGACCCAGTGGTTCGTGAGTTACAGCATGAGAGACAGAAACTCCTTAGCATTTTATATATGCAGATAGATAGATATATTTATAAAGAAATATATAAGTATGTGTGTGTGTATCTCAGAATTCTAGACAAATAAATTAACCAAAAGTCAACAACTAATTAACTAAATGAGATGCAAGATGGAAGTGGTGGCATGAATGTCTAGGCAGTGAACAAAGTAAATGAAAGCGCGTGGAGCCTGATGGAAGGAGCAGCAAGTGGACACAAACAAGAGTAGTGTTATAGGGCATCTATGGGAGGAAACTGCAGGTGTCATGAGCCCTCCATGACACCTGCCCTATCAACCACTGTCATATGCTAACTAAAATCCTGGAATGTAACTACATCTTTAACTGAGGTTTTACAAGTACATTGATTGCTTTGGTGTATTATACTTAAACTAGGACAGTTCTTGCAGTCATAAATTTAAATTTTGAAGTGGTTGGCTCTGGCAGTGTATCTTTACCCGCAACTTGATTCATTATGTTGGTTAGTGAATGTGACACTACTGTTGAAAGAGCAGCACTTGTAAAAGGAGATACTGAAGTTTGAAAAAAGTTGGATTTTTTTTACATTTTGCCATTACAGTGAGTAAGTATATAGTGCATTCAGAAAGTAGTCAGACCCCTTTACTCTTCATACATTTCTTTATGTTGCAGCCTTATGCTTAAATCATTTAACACAATTTTGCCCTCATCAAGCAACATTCAAAACCCCAGAATGGCAAAGCCAAAACAGGATATTAGAAATGTTTGCAAATTTATTAAAAACAAAAAAAACTGAAATATCACATTGACAGAAGTATTCAGACCCTTTGTGACCTTGATATTTGGCTCAGATGCATCCTATTCTGTTGATCATTTTTGAGTTTCTGCACCATGTATGGAGTCCACCTGTGCTCAATTCAATGAGTGAACATGATTATAAAAGGCACGCATCTGTCTATAGAAGGTCTTAAAATTGAAAGTGTGTATCCAGGCCATGAGGTGGAAGGAATTACCTGCAGTCGAGGCATGGAAGATTCCTAAGAGCATAGAGATAGAGATAGTTTCCCAGCTAAACTGTGCAAACTGTACTGAAGTGCTTTGGTAAGGGAGGTGACCAAGAAGCTGATTGTCAATCTGGAGGAGTCACCGAGAACCTGAGTCGAAATGCGAGAAACTTCCAGAAGGACAACTATCACAGCAACACTGCACTGATCTGGGCTTTATGAAGAGTGGACAGGTGGAGGCCTCTCCTCAGTAAAAGACTCATCAAAGGTCACTGTGAGTATGAAAACAGGCACCTAACAGTCTCAAAGGTTTGAGAAACAAAATTCTCTTGTGTGATTGAACTGTTTGGCCAACATTCTAAGTGTTTTTGTTTGGCCAACATTCTAAGTGTTTTTGTTTGGCCAACATTCTAAGTGTCTTTGTTTGAAGAAAACCAGGCACCACTCATCACCCACACAAAAATCGATCTGTTGGGTTGTTTTTAGCAGTTGTGGCTGGGAGACTAATCCGGGTCAAGGGAAAAGTGAACAGAGAAAAGTACAAGGATATCCTTACTGAAAACCTGCTCCAGAGCTCTTTGGCTGCTGGGCTGTGCCAAAGGTTCCTCTTCTAACAAGACAATGGCCCAAAGCATGAACCTAACTGAGCATCTCTGGAGAAACCTGAAAACAGCAATTGATTGTCCCATTCCAACCTGACAGAGCTGAAGTGAAGAATGGTTGAAAATACGCAAATCAAGGTTGTGCCTTGACATCTTGTCATGTCAACGAAGAAGGACTCCAGGATGGAAATTTTTGCAAAAGGTGTTTGAACGAAGTACTGAGCAAAGAGTCAGAATACTTGTGTTAATGGGATATTTCAGATTAGATTTTTTTTTTCTTTGAAATTTAGTTAAAATGAAAAAGTCCTATTTTCACTTTGCCATTCTAGATTGAGTTTTTCTTGATAAGGGGAAAAACTAATTTAAATAATTTTAGCATAAAGCTGCAACATAAAAGTAAGAAAACTGAAGGGGTTAAAACTTTATTGATGTACTGCATATCTGATTGCAGAAGCAGTTGCACCTTGCTCTCATTGTTGCTCAGATAGCCCATGAAAGTTGCTGTTTATTATTAAAATAAACAGATATTGTCAGTTTCTAAAGGTAGACTATTTCTGTAGCTCTCAGTACATAGCATTGTTTGCCACCTCACCAGGGGCCTCGTGCATAACGCTGTGCATAGAATTCACACTATAACATGGTGTGCGGAAAAAAATGGAAATGTGCTTACGCACTAAAAAATCCAGATGCATAAATCTGTGTGAACGCTAACTTCCATGTTCTTCCGCTCCATAAATCCCAGTCAACGTGAAAAGTAACACATGTGCACGCGCCTGCTATCCCACCCCAAATCCTCCCAGAATTATGCCTCTTTGATTATGCAAATCAATATAAATAGCCCTTAAGCTCAGCCTTCAGTGAAAAGACAATGGCAAAAGCATGAGGGAAAAATAGAAGAATTTCAGCGAATACCAAGTAGAGGCAAGGAAAAACGTACTATTTGTTGGTTTAAACAGTGGTATAAACAACAAAAGGAAGTTGATCGAGTGACATAACGTGTCGGAGAAACTTGAAAGCTCAAGTTCACAAAGTCGCACAGTGCCCGAAATAAAAAAGAAGTTGTCAGATATCAAAGTCGCTGTGAAAAGGCGAGTCGCAGCTCAACGTCTGAGTGTCATGTGAAAGCTTATTAGGGTACTGAGAAAAAAAAAGTCACACAGTGGGGAAAAAGCACAAAATATCAACTATAATCTCTAAATTTCCACTTTAATCATGCAGTTTATTTTGTCATTAAAGTAGAACATCATAAACTTCATCTTAAAATCATCTAATTTACTAGTTTCTCAAATCCCATCGTAATTAAAGTAGCACGTTAAATGCTTTGTTTTGTATTTGATCTTCTATGTGTTCTATGTGTGTGAATCACTACGTGCTTCCGGGCTTTCTCTTCCTCTGACAGGACACAGAATCCATTACATTCATAATATTACAGCTCTCTGAATAATTAAAATACTGAGATGTATATGTGATATCATTTTCATGATGGTAGGAGTTAAAGCATGTAAACATGGGAACACGGTGACACTGTGATTGTTCATGTCTCACGCAAGATGCTTGCTGCGCTATGCACGACCTCTGATGAAATACTTTATTATAGCAGTACTGTCTCTTTCACACATACTAACCCCAAATTCCTGTCCTTACTTTTCAGCTCTGTAATAGACGTTAAGCCACCTGTAAGCTTAGATCACCGATTCTTCAAAACTTTTAAGGAACATTGAAATATCTTCGTAGTACATGTTTAATTATTCTATCCATCTATCCTTCCAGTGTCGCACCAGCAAGAATACAGCGCGAGGCAGGAATAATCCATGAATGGAACGCCAGCGCCTCGCTAGCACTGCAGCACCGGGTCCTCACATGTTTAATTATTAACAATACAGATTATTTAAATGAAGTTAAAGTTTTATCTGTATAATATAATAAATATATTTTGCTCCATTTCATCTTAAACATTATATCATCATCATATGTAAATATAGGCTTTATAAAGTGGCTCAGGTTGTGTAATATCATGACTGTATCGTAAGTTTACAGTGAGGTAATTGTACTTATAATTACAAAGCATTCTACAAGGAGCACTTGATGGACTGATCGAGTGCATTTATAGTTCTTGGGATGAAACTGTTTCTAAACTGTGAGGTCCGTACAGGAAAGGCTCTGAAGCATTTGCAGTGTCAGAGCAGTTCAATAGACAGCATGGCTGAGGCAGCGTGTGCTTGATGCTGTATACCGATAATTCTCTTTCTTGTCAGCTGCTGTACAGCTGTGATTCCCCACTCAAATACAGTGATATAAATACTCCGAGTGGTGCAGTGAGAGTAATATGGAAAAAGATGATCCTAACAGGAGCAGCTGAAAGGAGAAGGTGCAGTGAGAGTAACAATGCTAAAGCAGCTATTGTATTTAGAATAGTTTGACCAATCTGTGGACCATTATATTGTTACAGGTTAATTACAATCAGATGCATTAAACTAATAAACAATATGCAGTTAATTTCAGTGTATTTATAAAGCCGCGTCAGGGATGTGGATCTAAAAAAGAAACCACACTGGAACAGTAGCACTGCTTTGACACTGGGTGCCACCAGTCTGCAAAACCGAGCGCAGAACTTGTACGCCAGGGAATGAGCTACCGTGGAAATGTGTGTGGCTTTACACCAAGTTTAGGTTTTATACATCGCGATTTGAACGTGGAAACATTCTTACGCAACATTTTTGTGTGTACACACTGTTTATACATGAGGCACCAGGTCTTGATCCTGCTTTGCATCGTGTATTCTTTTTGAAGTTTGCAAATATTTATGATAGGTTGTTGCAAATAAAACAAGCTAGTAATGGATGTTAACTTAAAAAAAGAGAGACCTCCTCACTTCCTAACAAATAAGAATAACAGCCTTTAAAAATACATAAAGTCAATTCTGGAGTAAATTCTCAGAACTTTCTAAACTTTTTGAATGTGTGCTTCCTCCCAAGATCTAATTAAGGACTTAAAAAGAAAGATAAGTGTGTCTTGCAAAGCAGGGAAGACTATAAATAAAACATCTAACCTTTTCCAACTTGGAATTTCCACTCTTGATTAAGAAATGGAATTGTGAAGTCAGTGAAGAAATTGAATCTGAAAAGAGGATGGATAACTGTTTTGTCAAAATATATAAAAACTTGTGTCAAAATTGAAGAAAAAGTTTAAATGTTTTGGAAAGGCAATCATAGTCCAAAGTCACTTTAGACACTTTTAATCTGAATATTTTTATGGGGATCTCAAATGCAGGACAGGACTATGACATTCATATCTGGAGTTTGAATATACAGGGTGAGTCAAAATTATGTTAACAATAATGGATTATTTTTATCTCGACCACACCTTTCCAGGTAGATGGATAGGTCATGGTGGACCATTGCCATGGCCTCCACACTCCCCTGATTTGACACCCTGTGATTTCTGGTTATGGGGTATGGTGAAGGAGCATGTATATAGCAGGAAAGTTTGTGATATAAATGACCTGAAGGACAGAATACTGATTGTGCTGTCATCTATTCCTCGCGAAATGTGTTTCTGGGCTTTAAATGGTACAGTTGCTCATTGGTTTTTGTGTGGTTTACAGGTTGAGACATTCCTGTTAATCAGGCATGTCAAACACGTGGCCCACAACAGAAATCTGTGCGGCCCGCATGACAGATCCTAGTTAGCACTAAACTTGTACAAAATGATTACTATCGTTTGTGATTGAATCATTCTGCATCTTCGGCGTTACTTATTGACTTTTCTTACTTCTGCCTTCTGACAAAAGCACGTTTTCCCATGGCATTACGGTACTGGAAACGTCATCTGCTAGTATAGTTGCAGCCACGAAGTCGCAACTGAAGTGCCCACTACCGGGCTGCGAGAGAACTGCCAGCAATGGAGACTCACTCAGTGAAGGGCTACAGCAAAGAGGCTGCCCCCTTCACTGAGGACACTTTTCAGAACACTAGGTGGGCGGGGCTTTGCAGCGGCGCAGAAAGAGGAGAGAGACTGCGGTGAGAGAGTATTGTAATATTAATATTAATAACAAAGTATTTTTATGTTTCTGACAGTTTCCCCATATGACACGAATCCACAGAAATCTCTTTACTACGAAGTACATTCAGCAGCAGATACTTTCATTACAACGAAGTGACCTTGAAATGCTTGATTGAATCATCCACAGAGCAGTTACTTCTGTGGTCGCAGCTCAGTTGTGCACATTTGCACAACGATCCCCAAACAGAAACATTATAAAAAATGTTTTCTTCGAACTTTCCTCGTACTGTTTTTTTGCTGTTTTTGTTTTGTGTGTTTTTAAGTGATACCTTTTCCTTATTGCTTATCAACATTTGAAAAACATCCATTAGAATTTAACACATTATCACCCTTCTATAGAAATGGCATACTTGTTATATGCAAAAAAGAAGAAAAATCTCGGGTTGCAAACGTATGCGAACTGCTGCATTTGAAGACACCGAAAAAGCCGTTTATGTGGGTGCAGTGATGCTTGTTCAAGAAACATTCATATTAATGCAGCACTCATTCAAGAATATATGAGGTTTTTAAACTCTCTTGGGACCTGAACAAACAATCTCACACGTGGCAATAGCGCTTCGGGACGCACTTCAGCGTGTCGTTCCCCTTGGGTGTGGGGGGGGGGTGGGTCCCAGATCCCAAAAGAGTTCAGAAACCTCACAATATGAAGAAGAAGAAAAGGATAATTTAGCTTCTGATTGAGAACGGTGCTGACCACAACATGCTTCCGCACTAAGATAATGTTCACGTTGAATTCCTCCCACCTAATTGCACGGCAGTGTTTCAGCCATTGAATTTGGGTATCATTCACACCCTGAAAATGTACCATCGCAAGGAAATGCTGAGAAAAATTCTCGTCAGCATAACTTTTAGACAGGAGAAGATTAAAATAATGTGAAAGAAGCTATTGAAGCTGCTTCTATTTCCAACATCCTATCTTTGTGATGCACGTTTTCTGCAGTGACAGCAACCAAAACGAGATTACGGAGTATACTGAACATAAGCGACACGCAAAGTGTATTGCTTGTCTTCCATCCTCCTCAGATGGGATCATCTGGTTGCAGGAAAACAAGCTCAGTGCTCTCACTGATTCTACATTATGGTAAGCTGTATAATTTCTATTACTAAATTATAACTTAATAATAATAGAAATATAATGTAAATTGTGTATAAAACTGCCCTACGAACCCGCCCACGATCACCCCATAAACTCCAACCTCCAACAACCCACCGGTCCCTGGAAAAATTTGCTTCTAGTAAAGCGGTCCTTGGTGTCAAACAGGTTGCGGACCACTGGGCTACACTACTGGCTGGGCTGCTGAGACTGGCCACTGGGCAGAACTGATGATCACGAGTAGTAATAGCTTGCATATTTTCATGTTTTTTTGGTCTAGTTTTATGTTATTTTGTGCTAGTATTGTAACGAACAGTTAGTGCAGACTACAGCTGAAGATCTGAAGTGGACGCGAGAGGTTGGTGAGTTGTTTATTAACAGATTTGTGTGATTTTGAGTTTGTATAATTAGTGTAGGTCGGGGGGGCTTTTTGCATATCGGCTTATTTTAATATAAACTTTGAAGTAAACTTAGTAAAGTAAATTAGATTTTTGTAGAATTTGTTTTCCAACTTGTATTACTGAGCAATGAATTCAGTGAGTGTTTTCATGATTTCAGTTCACACGAACAGGACTTTGTGCTGTTTACGTCACCATACTCTTAAAATGTTGAGAATGCGCCTGAGAATATCTAAGTTGAATTGATTGAACTGCAGTTAGATTCTATTCTGATGGCAAAATACAGCGAAGTTCGTGTGCCAGGCTTGTATGCTTACCTGCCACCCTCGTATGTGCAGATCCTTAAGTTGGCATCGAGAGTACTGTCTATGTTCGGAAGCACTTACCTTTGTGAGCAATTGTTTTCATTAATGAAAGCTACCAAAACCCCACATCGCTCAAGACTTACTGTCGAGAACCTTTCATCCCTCATAAGTTTCAGCTACACAAGATTTCAAGCCTTATATTGACAAACTGGTTACTAACGAGAGATGCCAAGTGTCGGGACAAAAGAAATAAATCTCACACTGTAAGACTCCTATATAAGCAATGAATATAATATAATAATATAAGGACCTAGCTAAGAGGCCAAGACTCTAATTGTATGCTGTTGTACGGAGATTGTATGGAAATAAATTGCTTTTCTTTAAACTTTAAGTGTTACATTTTTTAAAGTTTTCAGTATTGGAAAGAAAGCTACAGTAACTTTGTATAATCCTTCTATATAAAAGCGGTCGGGATTGTCCTTCCGTCCCGTGAGTGCTACGCAGGCGCGGAGTTTCACACACACCCCGTCCATTTTGCAATGCACGATGGGATTTGTAGTTTCGTTTTTCCAGGTAAAAGATGATTTTCTACTCCAGACTGTGCGAGTAGCACGGAGTTTCACACACGCCCCGTCCATTTTGCAATGCATGATTGGATTTGTAGTTTAGTTTTTCTAGGTAAAAGATGATTTTCTACTCCAGACTGTGCGATGTCTTCTTCTTCTTTCTTACTATATAAAAGCGGTCGGGATTGTCCTTCCGTCCCGTGAGTGGAAAGCGTAGCGGTATTCCGCTTATCACAGACTTACTACTTGCAGCTTGCGGTACAAAGCAACATGATGTGAGCAGAGTTCTATTGCTCCCATCGTTCCCTTGCTTTTGTGCACGATGCGCTGGAAAAATAGACAAAATTATGTCTCTGGAAATAATTAATGTTGATGGAGTACAAATGCCTCACCGCGTAGTAAATATCAGGGGGGGTTCAAAAGTGTGACCTCAATATAGAAAAAAAGTTTAAATTTCATCACAAAAATAACAGAAACTACGAGTATTAAAGTAATACCGCTCAAATGCAATATAACCAAATTAATGAGTTTGTATAAAATATCAAATTGATCTACATATTGAATTGCCTTAAGAAGTGGTCAACTTCAAAGTCGGTCGCCTTAAAAGGCGGGTCAGCCTAGTAGTATAATAGTATTTGTTACAGTGCAGCCCGCTGACGCACGTATGGCAGTCGAAACGGCCTACCAATGGTAGTGAGTTTGACATACCTGCTGTAAATAATCTTGCACGTATGAAGTATGTTTTGTGAATAAATTGTTTCCGCCTTTCAAATGTTAACATTATTTTGACTCACCTTGTATTGTAATGCTGTATGTATTACAGTTTGAATATTGGAAATTGAAGTGATCATTTTAAATGTTTCTACTCGGTTCTAATTGCTTTACTTCCTGACCTGAAATGCAGTATTATGGATTTTTTTTCTTCGCAGCCTATTGTATCCTTATATTTGAACATTAGAAATATTTAGACAAGAACAGTTTGTTCAGCCCAACAAAGCTTGTCAGTATTATCCACTTAATTCCTCCATTAGAACATTAGAAAGATTTCAACAAGAACAGGCCATTTAATGAGAACAAGGCTGTTTTTGTTTTTCCTTAGAGTAGTATTGTTGTCAGTGAAATAGACAGCCTTCCGTTGATTGAGAGAGAGAGTACCCTTTTACTTTTCAGATGTAGGCAACTATGCAGTGCCTCACTTTCAACTGGAAGAACTGACCAGGATGTGTCTGTTAAATCCCTAAATGCCTGCTAAGAGTAGTGGTTGAAGGCTGATCTGTACTTCATGCATGGGCAAATTTCATATTCTGTATACACAAATACTCTTTTCATCTGTTGTACAGAATGGGACTGTGACAATATTATGTAGGAAAAAATGGGAATTCATAAATGATTAACCACATTATACACAGTAGTTTCTCTGAATAATGCCAAAAAATATACCATATGATTTCATTCGTGTGACACTGATCTTTATGCATTTCTCAAGCTGAATATTTTACTGCACTGAATATCATAGTCACTGCCGAGTGTTTAATCATTCTCATGATGAAACAAATACTTAATGGGAAAGAGGCTTTATAAATGAAATGTATTATTATTAAAATTAAATTACAAAAAAATCAATGATCTGCATTTAAATGAATATCAGAAAAGATAAACAATGTAGAGCAATATTATTTTAGAGCACTAGGAGCTTAGTGCTTTGGTTCAATCTATATCTTGAGTAAACCTATCCATCCAAAAAAAACACAGCTGGTTGTTAATGAAAGGTCAAGACTGTTTTTAGATGTAGGAAATCCGAAGAAGAATAGGAAGCTTGAACAGTCCAAATACTTGTGACATGCATGCTATAGAAATTACACTATTTAACATTTGTCCAAGGTTCGTTTACAGTTTTAATAAATATTGAGGAAGTGGCACATTAATCATTTATTTGTTAGTGTTGTGTGTCCACATGCTGTAACTTACCATATATACTTGTGGGACTTGCTTTTACCATGTAATTTCTGGTATTTTATAATGTCGGTCGTATAAGTCGAATGTGGAAAACTGACGCTATTTGTACAAGGGATTATGATATGCTAACACCTACCTGAGAGAGTAGCCTTGGACCACACTGCCTTTTTTTTTTTTTTTTTTTTTTTTTTCTCTACTTGGGTGTGGCAATGCGCTTTATCAGTGCATGCTGCTAACCTTCCTCTCTCTCTGTTGTGCTTACGTAACCACACGGTATTACCCAAACTATTCCGAAGCAACGTTTGCACTGATTTGTGTTTTTTGTATCTCACACCCACATACACCATTATCGTAAGAGCATCCCTTATCTGCAATGGAGCGTTAGATCAGAAGAAAATCAGAAGCTGGTTTTAAATTAAATGTCGTTAAAGTAGCAAAAGAAATTGGTAACTGCGCTGCTGTAACAAAAAAATGATGCATCTGAGAAATTGATGCAAGATTGGAGGAGGCAAGAAGAAGTTAAAAAAAAAAAAAAATACATAAATGTCGCATTTTTGAACAGGAGTATAAGTCAGGGTCTGATTTTATGATCGATTTTTCAAGTGTCAAGGCCCGACTTCTTATATGTGAGTATATATGGTATAGTACATCAAGGTCACAGATTTTTTTTATTTTGAATATATTGAAATCATATATTTTTGCAACATGAAATATTTAATCTCAGTTGTTTATTAAAGTGATACTCTAAGAGGATTTTGGAGCCTAAAGAGTTTTAGAAGCAAGAAGAGTAAAACTCTTAGGAGACTGCTGGAAATATTTGAAAACTGAATTCTGCTGAGGAAGGTGTTCATTTGTGCTGATAGGGTCTCACAAATGTGTTAAATTCTTTTCACTAAAAATCCATTAAAAGCTGCAATTTGAGTATGTTTGTTATGAGTTAGAGAGAGAGAGGGAGATATTACAAGGTATTGATGTGATAACAAAGAAACATCATTTCTTAAAGTGTTTTGGTAGGATATTATAATGACCTTTGTACCATTAATTAGTGGAACTTAAGAGTGTCCAGTTGGGAGTTGAAATTCACAAAAATGAAGTAATGAATGATGCAAGAGACAATATAATCAATGTATTTTTCTGCAAAATTTCAGATATGTGCCATTGTTCTTGTTGGAATTATTGTTTTAAAATGGTGGATTAAGGTTTAAGGTTTCTTTATTTAGTCATGTTTACACAAGAAAACATGAAATTTGCCTTTTCAGTTGCATCTAATAACAGACAATGAAATAAAACAGACAAATAGAAACAAGAAAGGTTAAGGTAAGGCAGTTAGATAATACATATTTACACACAAAAAAAAAAAAGGTTACAGGATATATATCAAAACCTTAATCATTAATCAGTAGAGTAGATGTGACAAAGTTGATGGGGATCAGCAGTTTCCTTGCCACTGTTTCCCATATGCCATGGTATTGGCACACATGAAGGTATATTTGGGAAACACTTCTCTCCTATAACAGTTGTGTTTTTGTTCTCGTACACCAAAATTTTACACTTGTCTCTGGTTGAGTGTGGTTTAATACAAAGTACAGTGTACAAAGACTTGCTCAATATCTCACAAATTGAAACAGAAATACGCTTTACATTTGATAAGTTGTGCTGAAAAGCGCACAGTTCTTGATCCTTCCACTGATGTTGATTCACATGGCAGTGGGGCTCCTAAAGAGAGCGCAGAGAGGACTACTGAGTTTTGAGCAGGCGCTACACTGTATTTATGGCACATGGCTTCACTGGTACTTTGAGTAAGGAGCGTAATCAAGTCTTAGAATGTGACTTCTATGTCCAGCTGGCAAAGTTTTTCAGAGTCTTGAATTTTATATTGATCGTCACCGCCTGTGGAGCACTGCCAGAAGGATTATTATAAGCACTGATTTAACCATTCCCAACTGCAAGAGGCAACAACTTATCTGGACATGAGACAAGTGATAATGACAGGTTCTGGGAACCATCAAAGACTGAGGTCAATATGATTCTTTTCAAATGTTTTCTCCCATTAATAAAAAAATACATCTCTGACACCTAAAACTTAAAAGACCGAATAGACCTGCCCGTTAGAGTTCCACCAGCAAAATCTTAAAGGATTGAATTGCATTGTTTAAATATTAAAGTACTTTTATTTTAAAGGTGGTGTTGTTTTTACAGAGAATCAATTGGCATAACAGTGCCTATTTCATAATGATAAAGAAGAATGGTTTAACATCTCCTCCAAAACTGTCAGAGAAGGAAATTAATGCAGCTATTTGTGTTGTTGCATCCTTGGTGATTGCTGACCCAGGAGGCTGTGATTTGAGTGTAGTTGAAGGCCTTCATTAAAACCTGGTGAACTGTGATGCAAGCTGGGTTAACCATGTTTTTTTTTTTTTTCTTTCTCTACATGTAACTCGGCTGTGAATTTTTCCCCCTCAATACCTTTTTTTACAAGTTTGTTGTAGTTTGGATCTTCTTCAAAACTTTTAATATAATCAGATTGAGATTGTTTTTCTACCATGTTAAGAGCTACTGTTTCCATTACTTTCACCATTTACCTAGTAGTGCACTGATGCTGATGTTGCTAGATTTTCAAAAACAGAAATATGTGAATGTGGAAGAATAATTTCTTGTTTAATAAGACACAGCTGATGAAACATTTAGATTAGAATTAAGGCTCATGACAGTATGGAATCCATCTTTTCCTCCTTAATATATTTTCTCACCTGTTTATTTTTACTAAAACCCTCCAAAACTCTTCTTTGCAGCTCTGGGTGGGTCTTTTAACTTTGTGTACTTTTCTCCATGTTCCGCATGTGAGGCTCTATCATGATTCAGATTGTACCTGAAATTCTTTTCTTTCTTGCATTTTAGAATGTATTACCTGTGTTTTATTTGATTCTCAGTTCTCTTACTCCAAATTGTCTCTGCCTACACTGTATTTATCACCCATTATGGATAGTCTTCAGTGAAGGATTTAGGAATGTGCAACAGTGGCTCCCATCCAAACCAAAAAAAAAAAAAATTAGGAAAGTTAAAGGATGCACACTTTGCAAAATGTGCATTATGTATACAGATGGGCACCTTTTATATTCCTGAGGGACACTGAGGGGTGCTCGACACCCCCAAACAACTGATTGTCCTAAGTCTAATAGTACAGTATGCCTGCTGTTGACACCGATAGGTACTGTCGATCCCCACCCAAAACAGGCTTTGATCGTCACTAGTCTCCTTTATATCTTCAGTTAATTTTTGGTTTTAAACGTTATTTCTAGGACTTAATTCCCTCTTGACCATATATCTGAAATATCATTTGGTGTCATTTATTTTGTTGATTTAAATGACTTTCTGTTTTGGTTTGTAAAGTACCCTCTGATGGATTACTCTTAAAAAATTTGAAATATTAAATTTGATTTGTTGTGGAAATTTGACAGGTGAAATATTGAATGGGAAGGTGGATGTGAGATCAATCCAAGGTGAAAGATACCTCTTTACAGGTAAGCAAACTTCTCATTTAATTTTTTGACAAACCTTGTATTGTTTGCAGATATGTCAGACCATTCCTCATGGGGATATTGTGTGTTTAATTGGGTTTGACCAGACCCTTTTAGAGAAGCAGTTCAATTGACATGTTTTTGAAAACTCTATTGTTTCACAAATGCCTGAAAGGAGGCTCATCATGTCACATTACAAATGTCCAGCCTACACTAGCAGATTCCTTTTTTTCTTTTTCGGGTAAACATTTTTTTTATAAATGAAACATGAACTCATGAAAAAGTGAACTATTCTTCATTTTGATGAGGTTTTTTTATTCTAAACATACAGGCTTCACAATTTTAAACAGAATATACTGTCTTCCAGAATTAAGCTTTCAGACTTTTGTGAAAAGTAAATAGAATGGAATTTACAGCTGATATTTTCATCAAGATTGCTCATTCTAAAAAGGTTGTAAGGCTCCCCTGTCCTGAAAAAAATACTTCTTCCTAAAATATTTTTCTTTTTTTTTTTTTTTTTGTCAACTTACTACCCAACTCAAACTCTACCATGAGAGTAATATATAGGAAAAAGAAACAACACAAAAAGTTCTAACAGTGGGTGTAGAATGATCTTAATATATCATTTTAATCTTGCTTGGTATTTTAGATCCAAAGGGAGCACATAAGGTTGTGCTTCTCTGCCTTGGAAGAGTTTCAGAAAACAGCCATGGTAAGTGACTGTATGAGGGATCTTTTATTGATTTCTGTATTTATGACAGATCAACTTAATTGATTGAAATTTATTACAGCTTGACTATCTTAAACTGCCTCAGGCATTTGAGCTTGCAACCCCACTTAATTTCATTTTCACTTCAGTCCACAGCACTTGACCTGAAAACAAAGGAAGAAAAAAATGCTGAATTAGACAAACGCATTGAAGCCCTCCGCAAGAAAAATGAAGCTCTGGTTAAGAGGTACCAGGTAAGAGACGTGGAATGAATTTTCAGGGATGGCCATTCTTTGCTTTTAAAAATTGTGGGGAAGTCGGTGGATAAATTTTATTATTACACTAGGCAAAGTACGTTGTGTTGCCCTGGTACAGGGAGATTCACTTGAAAGAGGCCTTGAATATTCTGTTGTAACTCCCATTAGGATGAAGCAATCTGAACCAAAAAAATACTTTTTTACCTTGACGTATGTGTAATCGATTGCATTACATGCGATGCTGGAAGTGGTTTCTGTTTTCTGCCAGACACATTTCGGCATTCTGCTCCATGTTCCTGAATGTATCGGCCAGTGTCTCAGTGGGGCGGAAATAGCAACAGTTTCATGTTGGATGTTTTCCTTAAGATCTTTCACAGTGCGAGCCGTCTTCCAAAAGACTTTTTTTCCTTTGAGCAGACCCCAAAAGAAGAATTCTGGTGGTGTCAGATCCAGCGACCGTGGTGGCCAAAGCCACTTTGAAATTACCCTGTTGCCAAAGAAGGAATCAATTTCAGCCATGCTCCTTGCTGATGTGTGACACGTTGCTCCATCTTGCCAGAAGTAACCTTCTGTTAACTCCCAATCTTTCAGCTGATACTGACATCACTTAAACGAATTGGTGACCCAATAGGTGTGCACCGTGAAGACGCGCCACTCAATACTGTACACCACCATCCTGATGAGAAGTCGAGTAAATAAGTGAAGGGGTATGGGTAATATGCACTCAAAAGTTGCAAACGGAGATTACACGTCATGACGCAGAGGCATCCTGGTTTTTTCGAAGCTCCATGTACTGATAATTACACACATAGGGTGACACGATGGTGGAGCGGTAGCGCTGCTGTCTCACAGGGAGCCACGTCGCTGGTATTCCTTGCCTGGAGTTTGCATGTTTTCCTGCTGGTGTTCCACAGTGTGTTCCAGTTTCCTTCCAAAGATGTGCAGATTTGGTGACACTAAAATGACGCTAGTGTATGTGAGTGCTTGTATTCACCTTGCGATGAGCTGATACCCCGTCCAGGGATTGTTTCTGCCTCGTGCCCAATGGTTGCTGGAATGGACACATCCCTGGATTGATGGATTTAATCATTAAACATCCTTTTCAGAGCTATTGCAGTAAAGTGTCATCGGAATTTAATGGGTGTTCCAGGCAATTCACAACGCAGCAAAGCCGAACCTGTTCTCACCGTGATGATGATTGCACTGCCACCTGGTGGATTCTTCCAGATTTATGTAAAGTACGTGCGCAAGTATAAACAGTAAAACACTTGCGTAGTAGGAGCGTCCGGTGGAGCATGCGCCACGTCGCGTGAAGTATAAACCTGGCCTAAGGCATCTTGCTAATATTTAGCAGCCATCTTACACACTGAAAAATTTGGGCTTTAAGATCTTCATTTATGAAGCAAGATTTCACCTCGCCCTGTTTCATGTTAGAGAGGTAGAGTTACAAGACAGATGTATAACACACACACCCTTGAATACATAGAAACACTCCCACACTTGATTGCATACTAGCTTTGAGGAAAGGTAGTTACCTCTGTTGATTGAATGCCAGTTGTAATTACTAAGGGCTAGTTAGTGTCTGCCTGTTTGAACCCTTATGTGTTTGAGAATGCATATTAGAGATTTGTATGATTACAATTAGTGGCATGTACCAAAACTCTAATTCAGGTTTGCTTTTGGTTACTGCCATCTCTTGGTTATAAAAGGGGTATATAAATATCTCACCTGATAAATGAGTTCTGTGTGCTTAATAAATTACATCCATTAGGAGTTTTGAACACTGGCCTCTCAATATTGGATAATTATGCAGGCTCTGGAAAGCCTTTACTTCTGAATAGTAAGCAGGTACTCATAGGATTATGTTACTTCACCTCAGTGTTGCACTTTTATTTTAACGTTTTATGTTTTTATTCTTTGTTTCTAACCTATTGTTGATTTTATTGTTGCAAAGCACTTTGGTCAACTTTTAAAGCTATGCAATATAATGAGACTTTTCTATTAATTTTCATTTGTAGCCTTCATTTGCATAATCTCAGTGAGTTGGAGAAAGTCGACAGTGTGCACTTGTTAAATCAGTCACATAATGTTACATGACTAGCGGCTCACTCCAACTAATACGCAGCTCATTCTGATAAAATTAAACGGCAGGCTTGTGTGAGTTGAAAACCAATGAATGCTCATCCAGAATTACATTGTTGTTATTAATTTAGCGCAGCTATGATGAATATGGAGCATGGGGACTTTGGACCTCACAAATGCAAGAGAAGTTTGTCTGTCTGACGTCTCTTGTGTTATGTACCATGGCAGAGGTGGGGTGTCGGGGTGGTCGGAGAATGGTATACAAGGGGTGGCTGGGGATTGAGGGTTGAGATTGCACCTAGATTCACTGTAATTTTTAACCCTTCATACAGCATAGGCTCCGTCAGGCAGCATGCTGTTGACTGTCACAAAAAAATGTGAGCAAGACTGTGCTGGAGAGTCAACATGCTATTGGTAAATTTGACATAGCTGGCAATTTTCAGTCATTTAAATTGACATGGTATAGCTTTGAGATCAGCAACTGTGATTGGTAAATCTGACACGTCTAGGAGTCTCATAACGTCACATTTGCTTTAGTTGTTTTAAAATTGCTGTATAAATAAGGTTAACTTGACAAGTTCTTCCATCTCATGTTTTAAAGAAGGCTTTACTTTTGAATTTTTTGCCTAAGATTTTAAATAAAAACAATGTCTGCTTGATTCTGTAATTTGAAAAAGACCTTATTGTTGGTATTTTGAATGTGCATTCCAGGAAATTGAGGAAGACAAGAAACGAGCAGAGCAAGAGGGCATTGCGGTAACGACCCCTAGGAAACCTCGAGAGGCGCTTGGTAAGAGGTACCAGGTGAGGATTATAGCCTAAGACTGGCAAGCCTAATGTTTTTTTTGTGCGTGCCTTTTTTTTTTTTTTTTTTTTTTTTAAGCATTTTATTTGAACACAAGTAATAAGTAATTTTATTCTTTAAAAATATGTTTAGGAGAGTGATGATAAACGAGGAGATCAAGATAACACTGGCATCGCATCACCAAAGTCTCATTTACAAGATTCTGATGTGCAAGAGAAGAGGAATTTTGAGAAAGAAAACTTCACCATCTCTGTGGAAATTTCTAAATCTTCAAGGGTAAGGCTGATTTGTTATCCTAGATTCAGGCCATAGCAATATTATAAATGTACATCTCCATCTCCCAAAAACACTTGCATCTTGTAGCAACTATTGCATAGACACACATGCTTTATCTGATGTACAGTTCCACTGTGCTGTATATCCAATTTTGTTGTCAGTACTTACCATTTGCAAGGATTTAGTGGTCTCTGACTAATGGTTAGTTGCTCGCTCATTTGACATTAGAAAAATTAGAATTTGTTGGTGCATTAAGTAAACAATGTGTATTGGTGGCAAACTGTAACTGCTTCACTAAGTCCCATTATATTGGCAGGTTGGGAAGTGATGGATCACTACTCCAAATAGGTTGCTTCATCACATCTGCAGAATGAAATTACAGATAACTTATTGGATCAGTTTTTAATAACCGTAGATGCCACTGAGTTAATCTCAATTTGCTGTCATTACTAAAATCATTCCACAAATTTTGTAGCCTAATGGCATGTACTGTTATCCTTCAAAAAAAGAAAATTGTGTAGATAAATACAATCGATGCCATAAAGGGACATAACTAATAAGTAAAAAATATTCACATTTCTTGTGCCACACACTATTCTTATCAACGGTGTAACCATCTACCAACCTGTGTAAGAGCAGGGGTTTGGAGAACAGCTTGGATGGGAGGGGATTTGGGGGGATGGGGGTTCCCCTTAATTGTTTAACAAGATGTGAGAGTGTCTTTGTAAAATGAAGATTCCTGGCTCACAACTAGTGGGCAGCATTCCACCGAGTTTATTCCTGAACTGAGGAGATGGGACACATCATGTGACTTGAAAACAACCCTCACATATTGACCCATAGCAAGGTAGACTTTTGGATTATCAGAGTTTACTTATTTCTGTTTCCCAAATCAACGTAAATTTGCAGGAACCAAAATTCATCAGATAATGCAATATTTTACAATTTTTCAAGCATATGCCTTTCACTCTTGTTTTTTATTTTCAAAAGTGAGACATGTTTGTGTTATTTCTTGGATATCCCATTAATTCCTAGGTATTAATGATGTGTTCTTTTATGCTTTTTGGTACCACTGTTGTACTATTTAGTTGACATAAAAGTAAGTGTCCTTGTTGACCTCACCAAACAAACTTCCAACAGTAACCCAAGGTTTTTCCTTTTTCCCATCCAAATACTGGCTGGGCCCAAACATGCTTAGCTTCAGGTAGTATGTCTGCTGGCTTTTACTTGCTATTAACAATTGCTTTGTGAACCGAGAATCATAATTACCTGAATTTGTTTTGCGTTCTGACCTAACTGTAACATACCTTTGCCAGTGTTATGGAATTAAGACCAAGCAGAGTTGCCTTTCTTGACACATTAATAGTGTTATCTCTGATACAGAATATCAGGCTGTGTTTGATGTCACTTGAAGTTTAGCATTGGTGATTCTTCCTCTTTGTGCAATCAAAAGTAATTTTGTTATTTGCCTACCTCTATGAATAAGATTTCCTCCACATATGGTACTGTCACTGATTGAGCAGTCGGTTACCTAGAAAAGGCAGGTGATACTTCTAAAATGGCCACTTGATGTGAATTGCCAAAACATAAATTAATCAATCCTCTGGTTTATTCAGTTGTGCTTTAGGCAATGCTGCACTTAACAGTGAAAAGTTAAGTTTTTACTTATCTGAAATACTGATAAATACTGCATTCTTTTTCTAGCTGTTAATATTGTTTTGTTGTTGATTTTTAAAGTTTTTTTTTTTCCAAATCCTTTTAAAATTAGTTTAACAACTCTGACCATTGCAAGTCAAACATTTGTATCTGTATATATTTTTTATCTGTATAGGAGAAACGTGTCATCAGTGATCGCAAATCGAGCAGTCAAAATACACCAAGGAACAGGGTGGAACCAGGTGATTTCTCCTCTGAAACCTTTACCATTGAGCAGAGCCCATCCAGAAGAGGGAGTTCTGGACGAGGGATTCGGAACAGAGGAGGCCGTGGTGCAAGGCAGGAAGCATGCCGAGAAAGAGGGGAAACTCCTCACGATGTAGGAGAAACATTTGAAGGGAGGTCACCTAGAGGTGGCCGAGGCCGCCGGGGAATGCCAGAAAGTGGTGGAATTCATCCTGGACAAGACAGGAAGGCAAAAGTAAGTCTCCATACATTGATTTGAGATGACAATTCTTTTTTGTTTTTGTTTTTTTGGGGTTTGTCTATACTACAGTATATCACAAGTGTTTTATTTGCCATCATTTCTTTTTGTTACAGTTTTAACAATAGTAGCAAGAGTATACAATATACTATGTGAAGAACGCTGTTTCATATTTGACAAGAAGACCAACAACTGTATTTCAATAAATAGTAACATTTTGAATAGCAATGTTTATACCACAGAATAAAATGATTAATTTATTCATGGTATTGTGCTACTTTATAAGCTTTATCTGTGTTTACTCTTACAGCCTTATTTCACTGACTGCTCCATCGATGTTCTTGCTTCATCTATGGCAAGCTAGATTCCTGCTGTTAGGCTATATGTTTCATAGCCCATTCAGCTAGAACTTGTTAATGTTGCTCAGGGAATATTTAATGAGAATTTAATTATGTACATCATTTTCTTGTTATTCAAAGGTGGTACTTTAGTATTAATATTCAAGGATTATTTCACAGATTTAAGGATTAAGGTGAATTTTACAGAGTTCTAGAAGAATAAATCAAGGCTAACCTTTTTAAATACTTCACACAACTGCAAGAGGTTTAAGTTTGATATAGTACTGCCATTTAGGTTCAAAATTAGTCTGTCTTTTCTGATCTGATTGAGTCGTACAGCAAAAACTCTTTATAAAGCAATAAGTGGAATTCCATTGAAGCAGTGATTGATTTGGATTGTATGTTGATAAAATCTATTAACAGTGAAAGAATTTTGAAGACATTTGCAGCTTGTGAAAGTAAATGTTTTTGGTGTAGGAGGGTGGCTATCTTGGAAGAACAGATGTGAAGGAGCATTATGGTCACTGAAAAAGAGACTACCAAAGTCTTAACAGTTCCCAGCAAAGTGAGGCTTTAGAGTAGCAAATCAGCAATTATATATAAAAAAAACCTCTGTAAAGTGGGTTTATACAGGTTAAGTAAGACATGAGTACTGGTACATTTTCAGTAGAATTTGATTTCATGGATTTGAACTTGGCAGTATTGTGTGTAATCTATATTAGTTCCTCCTAATGTGATCCATTAGAGGAAAGGTCTTGTAAAGTACAATGAATGGGCACAAAGCTGAACTCGGAAGATACATGTATTATTTGCTCATTTTATTACATATAAAGATATTCACATTTTGGAACTGTGATAGTTCATGTTCTGTCCCAGCTATATAATTTAAATTTCTTTCTCTGCAGGAGTGGGAGGAAAAGAGGCGGCAAAACATTGAAAAAATGAATGAGGAAATGGAGAAGATTGCAGAATATGAGAGGGGGCAGCGAGTAAGAAATTTTATTACTCTTATTTTTTGTATTTCTTAAAAGTTTTATATGTATACTAAAGGAATTTTGGGGCTGTTTAATTTCTACAGCCAGGACCACATAAAGACAATTATAGGTCCTGCCGTGAGAGTTTTTGGGAACTTTCCTCAACACTCACATGAAGTTTTTTACGTTAAACTCAAACCTCTGTTCAAAATCTAAATGTTGTTAGACTTGTTTAATCCATAATTATGTTACTAGGTTATTTTTGCTGTCATAATTGGTCACTTTCTACAGTATCACAAAGCACAAATGACTTTATGGTTAAAAATGTGTATACGGTATACCTACTAAACAGTAGTATAGCACTTAGAAACAGTCTCTTGCAGTTTTTATTTTCCTGTTTTACATACTCATAATCAAGAAGTCTTAACTGCCAAAATCTGTACTTCCAGCTGTTTTATTTATTTTGGAGCTAGATAGCAGGGTTAACTGTATTTTCAATTGGAACAGTTCATAAATCCTCACAAATCCAATATTTAGATGTAAAAGTCTATCCGTTATAACAGTCAAAAACTTCATCTACAATGTTTGTGTTAGGCATCTTACTTTGTCAACCAAAAATCTGTTGTCCTAAGAAATCATAACAAAACGTAATTTCTTTACGTAGCGCAGCTGAATTAATGTGAGTCTGTTTGAAGATTGGCACACATTTCAAAATTGAAATTGTCATTCCACCAAAAAAAATTCTTTACCACAGATGACTAAGTAATCCCTCTTTCCTTGTTAAGTAGGTAGTGAGACCTAATTTTATAATTTGGAGAAAGTGACATAAAATTAACCCCTTTTTTTTTTTTTGTGAGATTCATTTTTAAGGTTATATTTATCAAAACTCAACTTATTTTTTCTATTTCAAATTAGAGCTGAGTAATATTAAATTTTTCATTTGTTTACTAAGTAAGAAGAATCAATATGCAAAAGCCAATCGCAGTGTTCAGCATTTTTATTTGACTTTTCCGCAACTACTACTTCATGTTAAATCAGATCCACAAAGTCTCCTTTTCTAAGCATGACCACCTTCACTCTATTTGTGTTGCATGGCATTGATGAGTGTGAGGGGGGAAAATGGAGAGGGGATCAGAGGTGGAAGGGTTTAAGACAAGTACAGTTAGTTCTGCTGTTTGCAAAATGTGTGGTTTTACCCAGGAGAATAGTTGAAGCAAAAAAACATCTAAAGATAAATGCATATGAAGGAGGCCATCCAGGCACATGTGGTGCCTGCAGTGTGCCCTCTACCTGCCTAGCAAAATAAGCAAAGTTCCATAAAATGTCTGCTCATACACTATGGTGTTTAACAGCAAACAAGCAGCAGGTGGAATGAGTAAACAACTGTAGAGACTTAGAACATTATAAAACACGTTTGTTTAACAGGTGAATCAAGCTTCCTAATTACAACAATGGACATTTAACTTACAACGCATTCTTTTTGTATTAAGATTTATACATACTGTATGTTGTCTTGGTGATTTTTGAATCTGTTAAGATTATTAGAGGAAGTTAAACATACAACCGTATTACTTTGTGAGCAGAGGTTAAGTAATTGGATAATAAAATATTATAACTATCTGGTGGGGGCTGAAAGGCAAAAGAATGGATTTAACACTTTATGTAAAGCTGTTGGCAGTTAGTCCTGAAAGGCACCATTGGTTTTTTCAGTGGTTGGACCCACTACTACCTTTCTTAGCCACTCTTCCACACCGTACAAGTCTTCTGCAGCGCCATGTGCTCCAAGCTGCTTTGGCCTTTTTGTCTGGGCATACACGTCATTGGCCACCCCTCACTCCACATGCCAAGGGTCCAAGGCAACCCTGAACCAAGGACAGGGTTCACATCTAAAGCTCGGCAGCAGCCATGTTTCCGGTTTGTTAGACTTTAGCAACAAAGAAATACAGCTGAAGTGCTTTTTGTACGTGTTGTAGGTAGGCATACTATGCTGGTAAAAGTTTATAAAATAAATATTTGCATGCATCATACTGGCTATTATAGACAAGAAAAAACACACATATGCAAAGACATAAATTGAAACCACTACAAAATATGTAAATCATAAAAGAATCTATGTATAATATACATATGCACATGTATTGTGATATTAAATTGGCAAGGTAATGAATCAAGGGTTTTTTTTTTCCTTATACAAAACCATCACGGACAGTGCAATTGAGCAGTGCTTACTGAGTGACTGGCAGACACAGATGTTGGCAAGGCAGGCACAATTTTGAACAAAAATGTTTTTTTGAGGTATAACTATTCATGAAATTGTTGCATTTTACACAAAAATACAGCTTTCATTTGCTAGCATTATCATTTCAGTTTAAGTTCGTATTGAGTATATTTTTAAAAATGGCATTGAACATTTTTTTCACTGAATGACAGAAAAGAAGTAACATTAACATAACTTGTTAACATTAATTAGTTCCAACAAATGGAAATTCATCTTTATGACATTTTAAAGTGGGAATCGAAAAAGTAGAAGTTGAATTTCATTGAATTCTGCTATTTTTAAGCCAGTTGATTCACCCATTTACTGAACTGCTTTGTCATTTTCAGATCCGATGAGATTACATCCTATGTCAGTTATGGACAAAGCATCAACCAGCCCATCCAGTACATTCTAGGAGAGAATATACTTGCATACACATAGCTGATTTTTGAGCTGCCAGTTAAACCAAGTGTGCATGTCTTTGGGATATGCTAGAAGTTCAGAGTATGTAGAGAAAACCCATTTGACTTAGAGAGATAATTCAAATTCTAGAAAGACAGTGACTGGGTCAAGAAACAACCCTAGGTCCCAAGAATTGGTTATCCCCAACTGATACTCTTATCAGTAAATGCTAATGTTGCTTTATAAATGACACCAATATGGGCCAGAGTGGGGAAAAAGATACAAGAATAAACTTTACATGTTCCTAGTGCTTACAGACTTTAGTTTCATATCCTTTCTATCTCTAAGACCTTGTTAACCTCCTTGGCATTAACCTTAAGAATGACTCAGGGTTGGAATTCTATGACTGGGGTGATGTTTAATGATCCACTTTACAGTGGTAAACCCAAATATCTCTTGAGAGTATTCTGCTGCCATCCAGTGGATAAATTAACATCATGCTGCAATAAAATCATATTTCTATGTGTTTTGCCTTTCTAAAATAACTCTATGTTCGTGTGTGAGGTGAAGCCTTCAACAAGAACATAATAACATGTAAGCGAGAAGCTGAAAGCCAGTTTTAGAACAAACTAAAATTGAACATTAGTTGAATCAAGTGATAGTAATGTCAATTTCAGTTGGTCATCAGACATTGACACGGATAGTGAACCTGATGCATACTGCACTGTGAGACTGAATCACCATGATACGCCTGGTGAGTTTGTTTGCCACAAGTTTCACTGTGGTGCAAGTGGGTGTATCTAGTAGAAGGACAATAAAGACGTTAGTCTCCTAAGCACTGTTCACAATGCAGAAACTGTCATTCGTGTGAGTGGAAATGTGGAAGTCACTAAGATATGTGTTGTGGTAACCTCCAATAACAATGGGCGTGATGATTGTGCGGATCAGGCATGGACCGTCTACACTCATGTTCAAGCAGCAAGAAGAGTGTGCAAAGAAGCACGCATTTACTGTCCTGATTGCAACATCGAGCTGTGTGTTAGTAACTGTCTCACAACATGACACACAAATGACATAAACTAAATCTGAGTCTGTACAACAGCACTAGACATGCATGCCTTTCCTGACGTGTTTATTTTGACATATTGGTATTTACATGTTTCTGTTACAGGTAATAACCATTATTTATTATTTTGAAAAAATCAACATTTTTAACTTGCTTTTCTGGGGGTAGACATAACACTAAGGTTACCATAGAAATATTAGAAACATTTTGATGAGAACTGGCCATTCAGTCCAACAAAGTGCACCAATCCTAACCACTTAATTCCTCCAAAAATTTTAAGAATGGCATATCATCATCAACAGAGTGATAAATGTTTTTCTTTTACACCATTGTAGGGTGATGGAACTGGTGAAAAAAACCCCATAAGAAATTTTTTGGATGACCCACGTCGTTCTGGTCCCATTCTTGAACTGGATCGCAAAGAAGGAAGCAGACGGCATTTTCGAAACTGGGGTGGTCTAGACTTTGAAAAGGTCAAGACTGGAACTGAGAGGGAAAAGGAATGGACGGTACTACATTCTTTCACTTTAGTTATGTAGTAGATGAGGCTGGCCAAGGCATTGGAACTAAATAACTAGACTGATAAGCAGAGAAACAAAATGGATATTGTGTGGAAATTTTTTTATTTTATTTTTGTGTGTTTGTTTGTTTTTTGTTTTTTTGTTTTACTCTTACTTTGCATATTGTGTATCCTGCCACATCTAACACATGGCATTAGTTCTTTCTAATCATAGTCTGAAAGCATTTCAGCCATGACTTACTTACTATGAGTGTAGCTCTTTACCCAAGCATATTTGAGTAAAATGAAATGAAACAAAGTATATAAGCTTTTAGTATAGACTTCCAGCATTTAAGGGTATTTGGTACATAACAAAAACAGGTGAGTTGTACAGGAATTTCAGCTTACTTGTTGTATGTATTCACCAAATTTTAATGAACTAATAGTAACTGAACAAATGTATGTTATCTTAAATAAAATTATTATATTTTAGTGGACTACCCTATATAAAAGTGGGAATATCTACGGAAGAAGAAGCACCACTGTCTGTATGTGCTATATCTAATACATACTTGAACAAAGCTAAATTGCTACTGTAATTTTTTTTTTCCAAATTCTATAGTCAAATATATACCACACATCTGAATTGTCTTGATTATCACATTTTGTGTACAAATACTCTTCTACTAATTAGCTGTAAAAGCAAACCACATATATCTGTGAATATCAAGTCATCTATAACTAGCTATGCTCACTGTCTAAGACAGCTTGAAATCTAAGTAATCAACATAGACCTCCATGTTAATGTTTATAACATCTGTTAGAATCTATTTTGTAATGCATGTAGTAATAAAATTGCTTTGCATTTGTCATTCCAACAGATGGCACATCACAAACATTTGTAGTAATAAAATGCATTACTACAAATGTTTGTGATGTGCCAACTCATGGAATGACAAATGCAATGCACCTGGCCTGTGTTAAGGAATGCCTAAAGGAAATGTTAATGTTTCTGCTGTGCCTTCTGTTGGAAGGACTGAGACACAGCAACCAAGGACCAATAGACATTTATCCTTTTATCAAGGTGGATAACAAAGTATTGTAATTTTTTTTACAACATTCATAGTGTAAAGCATTTAAGTTAAGGTTTTCCCTTTTTTTTTTTTTTTTTTTTTGGTTTTGTGTGCCTCCATTTTTAAATGTTTGTAGTCATAGTAAGGTGATTAAAACATAATGGTTATTTTCACAAATCTACTGCAGAATATGGTGGTCTTGCACACTAAAAAATTCATTATAAAATGGATTATAAAATCCATAAAATATATGATTATAAAATCAGGGTTTTTGCATGTATTCATTTGTTGTTTTTGACTGTTATGTTTTAGTCTGTTTCCTTTTGTCTGCAATATTGGGTCAATTTCCACAATTATATTTTTAACCTTAGAACCGACGCCCTGTTCCTAAAGTATCTTCTGACATGACCATGTCCATGACTGGCAGGGAAAGGGCAGAGTATGTGCGATGGAAAAAAGAACGAGAACAGATTGATCAGGAAAGGCTGGCTCGTCATCGAAATGCAACGGGGCAGTGGCGACGTGAATGGGATGCACAGAAATCGGATGGCATGTGAGTACTTCTGGTTTCTGGTCATTAATGCAACTTCTATGTTTCTGAGTAGACTCTTGATTAATGGTAGTAAACAACCAAGAAAGAAATTAAACAGTGGTGTGGTATAACGAGTCTGCGGCCCAGAAGAAGCGGCTATTTTAATAAATAAATAAATATGGCTGGCCTATGTGTGAGTGCTCTTGCAGCTGTGGGTGGTTGGTGGAGTAATTGTGGTGACACATACCTTCCCAATTGAGATGCTGTGCCTATGCAGGCATATAAGAAAGAGCTGGCACAAGAAAAGGGTGGAGAATCGGTAATGAAACAAAAAAAAAATAAAGGAAGGAGGGTAAAAGATGGACAGAGAAGGCAGGAGTAAGAATTAGCTGGTAAAAGTGAACGATAGAGAGAGAAGGCAAACAGCCGGGAGGAAGTCCCTTCGGGGAGCATGTGGCCAATGCTCAGGGGATGATGACTAGTTCAGCTGAGCAATCTGGAAGCTATAAAGACTCGCATGCGCTGCTCAGTTGGAGCGACTCACCAGAGATAGGCAGAGCGGCTGCAGGGGAATGAGAAGCTCAGTGAGGCGTCCTGCAGGTAGTGCCATGGTCTGCAGGGATGGAAGCCTGGCAGCGGGAGTCCGAGCCTTTGTGTGGTGCCAGAATTGTCTACAGGGTCCTAAGCCTAGGATAAGAGCAGAAGGTTGCCTGAACTGCTGGTTAGGCGCCTCATTGGCTATAAGGACCTGCTTAGGGTCAAGGAGATGTCAGTTTTTAAAGGATTTTTTAAGGACAGATTCCTGCCATGTTTTTAATCTTGTTGTAAAGGATTATTTATTTGACTGATTTTAACCTGCACCTTTAATTTTATGTATTTATGTATTGAAAAGTTAGCACTGCACAGTTTTTGGACACTTTGTTTTTTACTTGAGTTGTGCACTTTTAAGCACCATCCCCTTTCTTTGTGTGGCTGACCTGCACCATCACAAGTGGTCAATACGCTTTTAGGCAAGAGCTGCATTTTATTCCATGTTTGAATATATTACTTTGTTTATTTTACAGCTTTGTTGTTTTTTTTTTTTTTTTTCTTTGATCTGATGCTATCTGTTCAAAAACCACAGGTTCAAAGGAGAGGCTGGAGAATCAGTGGGACAAGGGCAAGGACAAGGACAAGACCAAGACAATTGGAGAGGTGAACTTTTTTGTTTTTATTTTTCAGGAGATTGTAGGTTCTGTTGCTGAAAATACCAGTAGAAATAGTTGGGAGGTTTAATCTCTTCTTTATCATGAAATTTATAACATGAATACTTAATGTCAGACCTGGCAGGCTACAGAAACAATTGGTTTTCATTATAATTGGTGTGGAGTACTTTGCATTAGTAGAGAACTTCCCTTCTGTCCTTGTATCAAAAATACCTATTTAAATATAGGTTTAAATACTCACATATGCATGTAGTTTAGGCGTTGTTTAAAATAAACTCCTTCAACCTTTTACTGTTATCCCCAGTCAAACTCAAATGATTCTTCCCCCTTAGGCAGGGGTTATACTTCACGCGACGCATGCTGCAGAGGACACTCCTGCTATGCAAGCATTGTATTGTTTATACTTGCACGCATACTTTATGTAAATCTGGAGGAATCCACCAGGTGGCAGTGCGAGATATTATCACGGTGAGAACAGGTTCAGCCTCACTGTGTTGTGAATTGCCTGGAACACCCATTAAATTCCGATGACATCTTACCGCAATATCTCTGAAAAGGATGTTTAATGATTAAATCCATCAGTCCAGGGATTTGTCCATTTCAGCTAGCACTGGGCATGAGGCAGAAACAATCCCTGGCATCAGCTTATCCAATGTGAATACAAGAAACACACGTACACGCTGGTGTAATTTTAGTGTAACCAAATCTGCATATCTTTGGAAGGAAACCGCAGAACGCTGTGAAAACCCAGCAGAAAAACATGTACACTCCAGGCAGGGAATATCAGCGACGTGACTCCCTGCGAGACAGCAGTGCTACCGCTCCACCACCGTGTCACCCCATGTGTGTAATTATTAACAGTATTCATTATTTAAACGAAATTACCGATTTATCTGTAAAATGTAACATACATACTTCAATGCATTTCATCATGAAAGTGATGTCAAGTATAAAACTAAGGATTATAAATGTGCAGAGAGTTGGAATATCATACATTTAATGTTCTCAGTTTGGCGATCTATTGCTGTTTGCTGCAGTTGTCAGTACCGGTGGAAGCCCTAGAAAAAAAAAGGCACAGAAGACGGTATGTGAGACTTTTAAAAATTATCGTGTCATTACGATTGAGAATATGTGACGCTTGAATATAAAAGCACCACGAATGCATCTGTATGTTGGCATTTTGCTTCACCACTTCAAACCATTCATCAAACATCGAAGCGTGCACACCGATATCGTAGGTTCCGCAAAGCAGCTTTCTGTCACATGTAGATAGTAAACAGAGACTCTGACGTCACATTCCATCTTTTAGCACACTGCGCCCCCCGGCTTATTGCTGGTGCTGCAACTCGCGCACGCATCACATTCATTTCTGAGTACCTGCTCAAAGGACGCATCAAATGAACGCTGGAAACGTGTGGCAGCCATGATGCAGGCGTGTACGCATTCTGAGCGTGAAGTATAAACGAGCCCTTACTGAGCACACCCTGGTGGGTGCCCTGCTTACCATTTCTGAATTGTGAAATACTTTAACAAAGCCTTCTTGACACTTCTTTGTGGCCAGGGTTTTATTTCATCATTAGCATGCCATTAACTTTCAGTCAAATGCAGTGACCCTCTTGACATTGTTGTAAGAAATGTGCTGCCTCCCCAACCCTCAGTTTTCACAAAAAGGTTTCCGCTAAGATGGGCACCAACCACATTTTGGCCACTAATTCTAGTCTTCTTGAACAGGAAATGTCAGCCAGCTGCTCCCAGGGCAACCTCCTACATACTTAAATATACTTACTCCTACATACTTCTATGGTTGATTTATTTTCACAGAATAAATTCCAAAATCAGTTGTTGCAGTGTATTTGACTTTACAGTATATTATTTAACTATCTTGAACTGAAGAGGATAGAATATGTATTTGTGTATGTTTGGCATCACTCTTATTGGTTTCACTTAACTGTATCCAGATAAATCTTGTGTGACATGAGTCATAGCTTTGTTTCTTCTTTTTGTAGATGATGGTAGACCTCGTCACAAAGCGCCCACGTTTGGAGACTTTATGCCTCAGAGCAAAATGAGAGAACCAGTTAAAGGACGACCCCAAAGGAAGGGAAGGGGACCAGCAAATAACTACAGGTAGGGCTCTTGGATTTCATTTTTTATTTATTTGGGCAATTTAAATTTGTAGTTAAGCTTTCTAAAATTCTCTTGAGTCTATTTTTTGGTTTCAGAATAGTTTGTTTTTTCATAGATTTGTAAATAGAAATTAGCACAGTGGGTAGCAGTTAGGCTCAGCAGTCAAGGCTGTTGCGTCAGACTGCTAGAAAATCTGATTTTAACTTCAACCCAAGCTGCCATCTGCACATTCTCTCCAATTTCCCTTTCCACATCTTAGAGCCATGCCAGGTGGATTAACTGGTGGTTCTACTATCTGGGTATATTCACGACTGTAACCTAAGATGGACCAATGCCTTTTTATAAGTTTATAAAGTTTTATAAATTTAAGTTTGATTCTTTTATCAAAGGTTTGTGTCCCTGAACAGTAAGGTTTGATTAAATGAGTGAAGGAAAAGACATAAGACTTTGGGCTGTCATCACATCGTAACACATTTGTTTGATACAGATTTTGTCCCCATGTGTAAACTGATATTTTCATTTCAACAGTATGCATGACAACCGATGGGTTGAGAATGAGGAGGACAAGATGTCGGAAGAATTAAAAACTGAAGACTCTGCCTGCAAGAAGGTAAAGTGTTTTATGTGTGCAATGGTGTGTATTTATTGAAGTCTGAATGGATTGTCAGCTACCATTGGTGTCCTAGGAGAATAATACAACATCCATAACACATTGCACATTTTAACACAATTTTCTCTGACAGTGCAGTAATCAGTATGAAAATAATAAATAAATATCTTGCAAGTTCAGTGTGATTTAATCTGACTTTGGATTTCAGTGAAGTTGCTCAAATTAACTTTCTGCCAGCTTGTCCAATTACTTATGGAATTATAGGTTAAGTACATTTTTTTCTCTTTATAAAGATAAATGTAACAGGTGTGATTTCTACATTTCCTGCCATTAGCTAGATTCTCTGCAGTTTAAAAAAAGTGCTATAAAATAATAATAGAACATAAAAACACCAGCACTGAGGTAACATTTTGTAGGTGAAAAGATGTTATTAAAAATCAATACACACATCTTTTATCTACTTGGCAATAATGTACCCAAAATAACATACATGACAATGTGCGAATGATTTTAGTCAATTGATTTTTTTTTTGCCCCAAATCTACAATAATACTGTGGAGCATTAAAATAAGATACATCTCTTATGTAATTAAATTGTATAGCATTTTAGGGAAATTTTGAAGTGTCATCCTGAACGTGTTTTTTTTTTGTATGCAACAGAGTATGATGCCACCTGAAAGTGCTCCTGAAATAGAAAGCCATGAAGATGATGAAGATCAGTGGGAGGATGAAGAAGATGAAGTAGTAGTGGTAGGAGAAGGAGATGAAGAGGAGGAAGAGGAGGCAGAGCAGCAGGAAAAGTCCTCAACATCTGTTCCCATATCCTCTGCAGAAACAAAACAAAAAGTTGCACCAGTTTCTGTCCCAATGAACACAAAGGTGAAAGAAAGACCAAGGCCTGCAAGAAAAAGGAAGAGTAATCCTAAACTGCAGATATCAAATGTTCAAAGGTCTCCGGCATGCCAGACATCTTCAGAAACAAAGCCACCACTGAGCCCATTTTCTCCTCAGGAATGTCCCCAGGGTATGAGCTGGGGAGACCAGATGGATCTGCAGTCTCCACGCAGTAGTTTGGGTGATAGCCCTCTCAGGTTGGATAGCACTGGGGATGGCCTTAGCCCTGGCAAACCTCAAAGGGAGACTGAGGAAGTTGTTTCTATAGAAGGAAAGTTAGATCAAACGGACATTTCAAAATGCCACAAGCTTAATGAGGCAAGTGAAACTGTGTCTGTTTGCCCTGAAGAGGAGTTTATAGAGGCAGCTGAATCTTTTGTAACTAAACAAATGGATAAAGTTGATATTCCAAATGTGGAAAATGATGCACACAATGAATCTCCAAAGGAAGAGGAGGGTGTTGATAAGCAGTTAGATAATAAAGAGACTGTAAATAATGAAGTACTTGGCACTCATAACAATGAGGACGAGAACAGCAATAATACTTTTAAGGATGAAATGAATGAGTCTCCTGATGCTCTGCAGAACACTGAAACAGGTACTTTTCATTTGTAAATAGTGCGAATTTAGCTCCTACTATGCAACACATCATTCTTATGCAGTAGTTACACATACTGGCACATGTTCCCCCTTCTAGCTTTTCTCCTTTTTATCCAGAATGTCCAATTCTTTGTTATAAAGAGAGAATTTTTATCCCTTGTGTTTTATACACACTATTATTTCCTGATCATCAGACTTTTTGAAAATTTAGTGAAAAGCTTGATTTTTTTCAGAGGAGCTTGCAGCACTCCCTGTCCCTTGCTTATAGCAGTGACAATAGTATAGTCAACTTATTTTTTCAGGCTGCACATTAATGCATATGTTTTATGTTTTAATGTATTTTTATAATCCTGTATGTGAGATGTTACAGTAGACAGTAACACTTTAGTTTATTTACTGCAAAAATGCATATTTATCCATCCATCCATTATCCAACCCGCTATATCCTTACTACGGGGTCACAGGGGTCTGCTGGAGCCAATCTCGGCCAACACAGGGCGCAAGGCAGGAAACAAACCCCGGACAGGGCGCCAGCCCACTGCAGAACGCATATTTATTAATTTACTATTATGTAATAAGACCTTGGGGTCTTCATAACACAAAGCATCAGTAAAGTGTTTATTCATCTCTACAATGTGTCATACTAATAAAACTTCACTTTGGAGTGGTCTGAGGTGGCTTAAATGAGACATATTTCTCTTGATATTGCATATTTATTATACAACCAGTGAATCCTTCATATTAACAAGTAATTTGACCAGCATTTTAATATGCAGCCCTGCACAGAGATGAATAACTGATCTACTGATGTTTCTTAAATGTTATGAAGACCCACAGAAGCCATTGTTAAGGTCTTGCTACGTAAGTGTACTTTTGAGTAATAGATGCATTTTTGCAATACCTAAACTAAAGTGTTAGCCAGTTGACAGATTACACTAATCAGTGTTGTATATAATAGGTTATGTATATCTATAAAAGAGGCGGTGACATGTTCAGTCATTTGCACACCGCAAGGTCACTGGTGGATTGCGCTGGCAGAAAAGCCCCAACGTTTCTTCACATGGATCATCAGTTTTGTCTTTATTCTCTCCTCCACTAATACCTCTAGTGCTTCAAGAGTGTATCCCATAAGCGAGCCTGTGTCCTATGGGGATTTTTGATTAAGTGGCCTCTTTTGAAGTGAAGTTATTGGCCCAAAACACCAAAGTATAGAAAATCTCACTGCCCATCACAAAATTACTATATAGAACATCTTAGTTGTGACTTTAAAGGAGCACAGTCTCCCAAGGACAAAGAGTCTGCTCTGCCCTTTCTCATACAGTTCCTCTGCTTGCCACTCCCAGAATTGCGACTGGGTGTAGAGACTGTTTGGTGCATCTTAAGGCAATAACCTGTTCCTTGGTTTTGCTGATGTTGAATTGCACACAATTTTCAAAGTTCTCCACTTGACTAAGATACTCTGTCTCATCCACCCCTTGCCTATACAGTTGATAGGTGCAGAATCATTTGAAAATTTCTGCAAGTGATATGACCTGGTGTTGTATTTATAGTCTCAGCTATGTTCCATGTGATGCTCTAGTGTTACTTGCGTCCACATCAGAGACCTAGTCCTTCAGCCTCGGAAATTGAGGTCCGCCCCACAGATAGGCCATTATCCAGGATGTCATAGGCCCATTCACTTGCCTATCTCTGAGCTTATCCTTTTAACAGTGATTTCTCTATGTTGTTGAAGGTAGTGGAGGAATCAAAAAAACATAATCATCACAGTTTTGCCATCTTTATAAGCCTCAATAGCTGCATCATCCATTCCAAGCTTTGTCCAAGTGATTCAAGTGAACTTTCACAAGAGGGCTCTTACAGTCCATAATCACTAATACACTACCAAATTTTTTGGTTTGTTTTTTTGTTACCCCATGTAGTTTGTAGTGGTTGCAGAGGAAAAAAAAGTCTCGTTTTCATGCAGAACCAGAGAAGATAGTTTAATATAATAGAACGTAGAGGTGACCAGTTCTGTCCAGTGGCAAATGATATGAAAAACACCCATGGAAAAGAAAAGTGATTCTCGCGTATCTTATGTCACATATGCCACATGTTCATCATGCATTAGTATGCTGAAAACATGCAAAATGGAGATGGGACAAATGGTCAATGAGGGGAAGAGGCAGATCATCAATTCAAAGGTGGAATATTATGGGAATATGTCTTTTCTGTTTTCCAGAAGTATTAACAGAATTTTAGCAAAAAATGCATGGAATTTGCACATTTTGAGCATACAAATGGATGACAAATATGGATAACCATCATGTGGATTTTGCAACCCTTTAGAATTTTTTTTCTTTTTTCCATGGGGTTTTTCACATTGTTTGCCATTTTCCTCTTTTTAAAGTTCCCACAGTGCCACTGTGCTTTACAGGAAGAAAGAGACACAATGTGAAATATGTGCTTCTCTGTTTTCTCTTTGATCATGTTACCTTTTGTGCACAGAGAATTCACAATTTCCATTTATGTCAAGTATAGATCAGCCTTCAAGTGTGCCTAATAGTAGGAGTGTAGCAACAGGAGACCCACACACTGGCTTGCTCTTTCAATTGAAAGGTGGTCTCTGCTGACCTTCCTGCTCACAATGAGGAGTGTTGTTTAATATTTTCAAATTCAAGTTTTTTTTTTTTTTATAGAAAGTTATTTTGGGGTTGCACACTGGTTGGTGGGTGGCACGGTGGTGCAGTGGGTAGTGCTGCTGCCTCGCAGTTAGGAGACCAGGCTTTGCTTCCCGGGTCCACCCTGCGTGGAGTTTGCATGTTCTCCCCGTGTCTGTGTGGGTTACCTCCGAGTGCTCCGGTTTTCTCCCACAGTCCAAAGACATGCAGGTTAGGTGCATTGGCGATTCTAAAATGTCCCTAGTGTGTGCTTCTGTGTGCGTGCGCGCGTGCCCTGCAGTGGGCTGGCACCCTACCCGGGGTTTGTTTCCTACCTTGCGTCCTGTGTTGGCTGGGATTGACTCTAGCAGACCCCCATGACCCTGTAGTTGGGATATAGTGGGTTGGATAATGGGTGGATGGATGGACACTGGTTGGCAATAGCCTGGTGTCTTTTTGTGTCCTTTTTTTGAATTCCAATATGGTCACTGCCCTCATACCTCCCACCATATCAGCATGAGTTATTCTCTTGTTGGGTCTCTCGTCCTCTACTGAAGATGAGTGTGTTATTTTAGTTGGCAACTCCAAATTGGTTGTGCCTGTGTTTAAAATTTTTATACCTTAAACATTATTAAGGTAATATTTAGTAATAAGATAGTAATTGGAGACTGTCTAATCTAAATAAGTAATGGGTCTAGTCCAACATTTAAGGATTATGATTAAATGAAATTTGTAAGTTAATTTTCTAGGTCTTGGGGGCATAATAAAGCATGCTTTTTTCATGTAATGAGACTCTAACAGTTTATATACAGGATTTCACCAGGGAGAATGTTTTAGAAGGAATTATAAGATTAAATATTTAGATGAGAACAGATATGGCATGTCATAACTTATTCAGTTTCAAGTCGGTCATGTGCACATAGTTCCTAGTTATATGGTGCAATGAAATTCATACCCACTTATCCAGAGCAGGGTCATTGGGGAAGCTGGAGTCTATTCCAACAAGCATTGGGTGCAAGCAGGAAAAATCCCTGCATGGTGCACCACAGTCCATTGTAATTGATGCCCAGTGAATACCCTGAAATGGTACAAAGGTAAGCAATACATTCCCAGGGATTAAAAAACAGAGTTTGGAATATCTAAAACTAAAAAGTAATTTTTAGAGTTACACAGAAATGCCTTTATCAGAGAACAAGTAATGGGTTAACAGTTTACAGCTTTTCTGTAGCAGTGGAAGTTAATTAAGCCTTAAAAGCCAACGCAAACAATCCCTACATGTGTCCCAACTTTGCTGATTACCCTCTTGTTTGTTTTTAGCCTCTGGCAGTTTACCACTTACCTTTGTACCATTTCAGGCGATTCATTAGACATCAGCTGCTTAAATATCATTAACTATTGCGGAGTGAAACAGACCCTAAATCTACATGTGCAATTGCCACTGGTAGCTGTGTGCCATTCGCAAGATGGAAAGAAGAAGAAAGGCAGCTTTGCAGGATCCTTGGTGTTGAGTAATGCTCTTTGTTTAGTGTTGAATGAATATTACTGCCTTGGGATTTGAACATCCAAAATGTGCTGATTTCAACAAAATTACATAGCGGCATGCTGTGTATACTCAGAGACCTCTGTGTGGAAAAAGTTCTACCAGGGTTATTAATATTCGAATATTAGTAAAAGAATCGCATACTTCACCCTAATCCCTGGAGCTCCCTATGTTTAACCTCCGTACAAGCCAGCTTTGCAAATGCTGAAAACGTAAATAAATTAAATACACTTTTTTTAATCTGTAATCTGTCTAATTTGATTGGAAAAAAATAAATACGTAAAACTTTGATCTTTCAGATTTTTGGTTGAGTTTAATTGCTTTATCGATTATTAATCTATGATTGTAAATGTATTAGTTATTACACCTTTTCATTTGTGGCAAGCAACTTTTGTTACCTGTCCTGCTGCACTAGTTGAACAAACTAGGCCCTAACCTAATGTTACTCGATTATGTTTACCTTATTTGTAAGTCGCTTTGAATAAAAGCATCTGCCAAGCAAATAAATATAAGTGTAAGCTATGAAGTACAGATATGCAAAAGAACACCAGTTAGAAAAAACAAGGCCTGCCAGTATTTTTTCCAGTAGTCCTCTACAACTGCAGTGCATAACACAAATACAGACAGTACAGCAAAACCCAATACCCTGTATGCTTACCCTTAACATCATAGCTTTAAGAAGCAGACATGATTTTTACCTATGTTCTTGAAATTTATAGTTGCTGTGTTCTGCAAAAAATTATTTTAAATAGAGTTTCTGCCTGTGTTACAACTAGGCACCTTTTATTGTGATATTTAAAAGCGCAACATTATGTGATTAAATCCAGCTAATTAGCCATAATTTGTATATTTTACTTTCTTGTTACAATCGGCTATCCCTGGGTACATAACATGTATGAAACTGTTGTTCTTTTGTATCTATGTATTTTTTTTTTTTTACATTTACAACACATGCATGTTAAGTGACTTGCAATGGGCCAGAGAGAATAAAACACAGCAACTAAACCTTTAACTTTGTGGTTTATAGTCTTGTGATGCAACCACAGCTTCAGTTATCATCTCAGACTATAAAAGTTATAGGTAATAAACTTATTGAAACAACTACTGATGGCTACAATGAAATGTAAAACTGAGCTGAAATAACTACTAATTTGTGAACACAGGCTTGTCGGTATACTTTTAGGGGAAATCATTTGAAGAATACGTGGAGCATTGCATATCTCAATTTTTTTGGGAGGCTAATCACTGATCTCATATTATTGTCTCTTTAAAAAAAAAAAAAAAAAAATTTATTCTAAGAAACCTTATGTTCTATATTAAAGTGTTAACTTTGTATTATAAACTACAGACCACAGGTGTAACCTGTTCATTTTTTTATTAACAAAATGAAAGTCTGTAGGCTTATTGTTCAGTGACCATAAAAATAATAAAATCAAATTCCCTTAAAATACTTGGTTTATAACTAATAAAATATGTATGGCATTAAACAAAACAGAATGCTTCTCATAATTACAAGCTGTCATATTGTTTAATTTCTTCTGTAATTTACTTATCTAAAACACAGCTTAAATTAAAACAAACAGTTTTCCACCATTTGTCTCACAAAAAATATATATTCTCACACATTGATTCAGTTAATTGATATTGGCAGTTAAGTGCTGCTGAAATGAAAATATACATGAACTTGTAGATTTTATTCATAATTGCACTATAGCTTTTCAGCTGTAAAAAATGTGTATTTACTATATTTACACAGGTTTGTTTTTTCCCCAGTGTATCTATCAACAGAGTCAAATCTTTTATACTGTATGACATACACAAGCAAATCAACAAAGTGCAAACCCATAAAGCCTCAAATGCATGAAAAGTTCATAAAATATCTCTATTATAAAAAAAATCTTGGAAGGCAGACGAGACGTGATCTTCTCGGAAGACAATTTGATGTCCCACAAGAGACATTTTAACATCACGCGAGACAAGGCAGTGAGACAGAAGGACAGCTGCTGTACAGGCTTTTAAATGATTAATGCGCAGCGCGATGAGCAGAACACGCATCTCGGCAGCAGCAGCACAAAGCCAGTAGCTGATCCATCCATTTCTCCTTAGCGTGAGTTCAGCTCTCTCACCCCCTTCACAACGCGAGCGGGAGAGACAAACTGGCAGGAGCATAGCTAGCGCATCTCCAGGGGTGTTGAGCGAAGCGATCGAGACCTTATCATCTCGGAGAGACACTTGCATGACACGCGAGACTAAACATTACAACCTTAGGAAGCAAAACCCGTGACACGGTGACTTTTGCATGTCACACCCTACAAATAATGTAAAACAAGTTCACGAACATCTAACCTAACAGTTGTTGGAATGCTTTTGGCAGACACACTTCATGTGTGCCCAGCTCTTAAAACAACAAGCAGAATACGCACCAAGCCAGCAGATGATCCAAGCACATCTCCTTAGCGTGCTTTCAACCCCCCTTACCATAGTTGTGTCAAACCACGCTCTTCACACAGCTAGTGGCAGAGATGCGAACTGGCAAAAGGACAGCTGCTGTACAGGCTTTTAAATGATCGTCGCAAAGCACAACAAGCAGAACATGCAGCTCGCCAGCAGCAGCAAGACATCAGCTGAACCGAACACATCACTTTAGTGTGCGTTTAGTCCCTCCCCCCTTCACAATGCAAGCAGCTTTATACGTCCCTTGAGAAATGGATTTAATCACGCCCGGGCCAGTAAATAAAGAACAAATATTGTTTTTACAAAAGTTTTAAAGTAAAAGTGAAAATAATGCATATGTAACAATTCCCATGAAAATAACAATCTCTTTACATTGTATATCCAGTAAACCCAGGGGTGGGCAAGTGAAGCGAGCAGAGGGCGGAACCCCCAGTTTATCAAAAACATACAAAGCTAACATGCTTAAAAGGTTTACAAGTAAAATAGACACATTTTGATGTTAAGGTAACAAGCCTGTTGTTTACTAAGCTGCAATTTCAAATTCTTCTCTATCTCTTCTTTTTTCTAATTAAAAATGTGAGCTGCTGTACTTGGGTGGGCTGGCACCCTGCCCGGGGTTTGTTTCCTGCCTTGTGCCCTGTGTTGGCTGGCATTGGCTCCAGCAGACCCCCGTGACCCTGTGTTAGGATGTAGTGGGTTGAATAATGACTGACTGATTGCTGTACTTAACACAAGCTCGCTCAATGTCCAAACTCCAACAAGCAGTGCATGTTTTAATTAAAGGACAAAATAAAGTCTGAATTTGATAAAGTAGCTTTTTTGGCATTTCTTTAAGTGCACAAGACGACTCCTCCAATTCCTCTTTTTTAATGTTAATATTTCAGTCACCTCTCCCTAGTAAAGTCTGCCATGCTGTCTTCTGTTTACAGGAAGTTTACAGCAAAAAAAAAAAAAGATGCTAAAAACATTTTTTTTTTTTTTTGTGCTTGGCCAATTCATGTCTTTTGTAGTTAAAACCGGACGATTTTAGATTGGCAGGTGATCAATCGAGGCATCACTAGAAGCAAAACAAAATATCCAGCCCTTGTGTTTCTTTCTGTTGATGTTATTGCAGTTAAGATGTGGAGAAACTGATATGCTCTGGCAATTTGCATGCTGTAGACGTGGAATGTTTTATGTGCTTGGTAAATTAACCTTGGCAAAATGATTTACTTAATGAAACTTAAATTTGTTCAGGCATTTTGATTTGATCGAGCTGGTTTATATAACCCTAGTCAATTCCAATGAGGTTTATAACTGTGAAGGCATTTTGAGGTGCTGCATGCCTAGGGGTTCTCTTTTAAAATTATGATTCTTACAATGCCCCGGGGTTTGTAAGAATCCTTTATTGAGTGTTTGTTAAGACTTGCTGCTCTGCTAAAAATGTTAGTAGTTTTAACATTGAGTGTTGACTTTGATGAAAGAAAAGACATGTATGAAAGTGTAAGCTTGATGGATGTCATGGAGTATCAACTATATGAAAATGTACAGAAATACGAGGTATGATCAAAAAATACAGTGAATGTATTTTATAAGAAACGTTTATTGTAGTAAAAGATTTACAACTACTAGTCACCCTCAAAATACTCTCCTCCACTTCGAATGCACTTATCCCAATGCTCCTGCCACTTTGAGAAGTATTTCTGGAAGTTTTCTTTCGAGAGTGTCTTTAGTTGGGCTGTCGTGGCTGTCTGGATGTTCTCAATCGATTGAAATCGTTTGCCTTTCATGGTCATTTTCAATTTAGGGAACAGCCGCACAGTGCCAGATCCTGTGAATAAGGTGGATGCGCGGGCACAGTGTAATGTTTTTATTCAACAGAAATTGTCATACTAGAAGGGATGTGTGACAAGGAGCATTGTCATGATGAAGGATGAAACCGTTTCAACACTTTCTTCAGTTATTGATGTTAAAGGACGTCCTGATCTTTTCTCGTCATCAACAGAGTCAGATTCATTACGAAATCGATCAAACCACTTGTAAACAGTCTTAAGTGTCGGTGCAGTGTCACCATAAACCGATTTCAATATCTAATGGGTTTCCTTAGCTTTTTGCAGTTTGAAACAAAATTTCATATTAATGCATTGCTCGATATCCATTATTAACGGCAAACTTGAAAAACACACTTGAACTTAACAGTGGCTCACAATTGACTGACAGTATCAAAAATTTGAAACTGGTCACAAACTCTGCTCTAGGATGGTCCTGTCAGAACCTGCATTGAATTGTTTTGCGTTGCTCTTGGATGGTGCTCTGCATCAACATTCACCGTACTATTTGATCACACCTCGTAGATAATGTAAACAGTTAAAAACATTGAATTCTCCAAGGCTGTTACAATTGTCCATCCATCCATCCATCCTCTTCCGCTTATCCAAGATTGGGTCACGGGGTCAGCAGCTTGAGCAGAGATGCCCAGACTTCTCTCTCCCCGGCCACTTCTTCCAGCTCTTCCAGGAGAATCCCAAGGCGTTCCCAGGCCAGCCGGGAGACATAGTCCCTCCAGCGTGTCCTGGGTCTTCCCCGGGGCCTTCTTCTGGTTGGACATGCCCGGAACACCTCACCAGGGAGGCGTCCAGGAGGCATCCTGATCAGATGCCCAAGCCACCTCATCTAACTCCTCTCGATGCAGAGGAGCAGCGGCTCTACTCTGAGCCCCTCCCGGATGACTGAGCTTCTCACTTTATTTTTAAGGGAAAGCCCAGACACCCTGCGGAGGAAACTCATTTCAGCCGCTTGTATTTGCGATCTCGTTCTTTCGGTCACTACCCATAGCTCATGACCATAGGTGAGGGTAGGAACGTAGATCGACTGGTAAATTGAGAGCCCTGCCTTACGGCTCAGCTCCTTTTTCACCACGACAGACCTATGCAGAGCCCGCATCACTGCGGATGCCGCACCGATCCGCCTGTCGATCTCACGCTCTATTCTTCCCTCACTTGTGAACAAGACCCCGAGATACTTGAACTCCTCCACTTGGGGCAGGATCTCTCGCTAAGAAGCCTGTGTGCTCAAATTAGAAGCGGTTTCAGCTGAAAATTATGTTAATAATTGTAGTTGTTTCACTAAGTTTATTTTATAATTTTGTATCAAGTTAATCAGTGGTTGGAGGCACAGTGGCGAAGTGGTAGCACTAATGCCTCACAGTAAGGAGACCTGGGTTCACTTCCCAGGTCCTGCCTGCGTGGAGTTTGCATGTTCTCCCTGTGTCTGTGTGGGTTTCCTCCCACAGTCCAAAGACATGCAGGTTAGGTGTATTGGCGATCCTAAATTGTCCCTGGTGTGTACTCGGTGTGGGTATCCTGCGTCCTGTGTGTCCTGCGGTGGGCTGGTGCCCTGCCTTGTGCTGGCTGGGATTGGCTCCAGCAGACCCCCGTGAACCTATGTTAGGATATAGCGGGTTGGACAATGACTGACTAATCAGTGGTTTCTTGTCACTTGCCTGTTAAAATATTGCAGTAGGTATATTTTGACATGTTTTGAAATAGACAATAAAAGTTACCATAATTCAAGTTAAAGTCTTTCAAAAAAATTGTCTTGACAATGTAGTGACAGCAGCTACAATTTGGTAATGTATGTTTACTGTGCCCACAGTGACTATAGTAGTGATGTGTTGGTCAGTCTTGGCCATCATCAGCCACTTGGGGACCCCCCAGTTTAGTAGAACTGATGTATTGTCAATGTTTTCTTCTCATTTTGCAGATGAGCTCCAAGTGACCACAGAACCTACATCAGACTGCATCTCCACCTCTCTGGCCAGTCAGCCTTCTTCAGGTGTGGTTCAGATTACCAGCTTTCACACTGTGACTTTCCGTAAGAACTCTCTAGAACTGGCTGAACTTTGAATATTTGGCTGCTTTTATCCCTGCATATCCCTTTCCTTGAACTGCCCTGAATTCATTTCCTACCTTCCTGATTTGTGACGTTAAAGCTGCATTCATAGCGTGAATCCTTATCGCCCTGCATTACTTCTTCCTGCTGCTTGTTTGTGTGTAACCCACCTGTCTGTTTGTCAATTTGGATGAGTAACAAATTTTAAGTTAACTTCACAGTTTCTAGCATGTTGGATTCAAATTCACTTTCTTGGGAGTAAGCAATGTCACTTTGTGGATAAACATGGCTGGACTCTCCAGTGCCTGGCTTAAGACATCGACACCTCCTTGACTGATCTTTGTCTCTCAGCTCAGCTGCGCATGACTTAACCCCCTCACCCCCACCCCCACCTTCAGACATCACCTTTTTAATGTTTTTAAACTTTTTCTTGCTGCCTTGTTTGTTCTCAAACAACTGATATCTTCTCCTTTGGGGTTACTTTAAGGCTTTTATTTGCAGATTTCCTTTCCATTCCCCATTGCCATAGGGGCTTTGGCTGTCTTTTATTCTCATAAAGCTAATTCACTTCCTCTCTAACTGCACTTTTGGTTGTCTGCCAGTAGATAAATTGCAGGCATTATAAGCATAATGGATCTTGTTTAGATCAGAATTTACCAGTGAAATGTAAGTAGTGTAGAGCACAGACTTGAGTGTTTTTAATTATTTGAATGTTGTGGCTTGTTTCACCATTTAAGCTTCAAGTAAGTCAGAATTCTGAGGTTAGTGGTAGCCAATGAATCCATATGTATACGTCTACACTTTTGATTACTGAGAGTCCACCTTGTAAAATCTTAAACTTGATTTAAGGTATACCTATTCTTCTTCACTCTGAATAATAAGCACCACTGAGCAGACATCAGAGGCAGGTAGACCTTTCACTGTACCTGCCCACATCCACCCTGCTAAGTGATGAATTTTTAGTAACCCCTGTTCTCTGTCGGCAGGTTGAGGTGAGAGTGCTGGGAAGGAGACGCTCATTACCTGTGATCCTAATTTCTTGTGTAATTGTAAAGCAGAAGATGACATACTGCTCTTTAAAGAGTGCAGGTGACTGATGTCTGACAAGTACAGCTCCCTGGAAGAAGGGATTTTCTGGTCGGGTTGAGTGTTTTTCAGTGTTTTAGTTTATTTTGTTTTTCTTCTAATTATTAAGAAAATGAAAGAGAATAACATTTGTAAAGAAACCAATATGCCCTTTCTTACATCTTTAAAAGTGAGTGGTTTGCTTGGTCATATGTGATCTATATCTCTATTTTTTGTTTTGGTACATTTTATTTTTCAATTTGATTTTTTTTTATTTTTTCTGTACCTGGGGGGGGGGGGGGGGGGGGAAATAAGTAAGGGTGTAATTTGTTCAGTATTAATACTGCAAACCAAAGCACAGTTTCTTTTTCTGCACATAGAAAAGAGTTTTCTTGTTTCCTATTGGAGGAAAATAAAAAGTAACAATTTTATTGTTTATTTTTTTGTGTTAAGCTTGCATTATGTTTTCTTTGTTTTTGCTTCATATCCGAATATTTTATGATCTGAAGGTAGGTTATCAGTTGTTTGTCCCTCTTTCCATGTTCCATGATAATGCAGATTACCAGATTTTAGTACAGCTGTTCCAGTATTCTCACATTTTGGGGAATTGCTGGGTGAAGAGTCTTGCTTCGATCCAGGGCTGGGAATTGACCTGGCGTCTGTGTGGCTTAAAGGCCTGCCACTTTAGCCTCTAGGCAAGTGAAACCTGTTTTGTGCTCACTAAAGGCTGCACAAACCAGTGTGTTTCTTCGTGCTGGTCCCAAGCCCAGATAAATGGGGAGGTTTACGTCAGGAAGGGCATCCGGTATAAAATTTTCCAAATCAATATGCGGACAACAATACAAATTTCGAGCCCCGGGTTAACAATGACCACCACCAGTACTGTTAGCCAACAGGGTGCTGGTGGAAATTGGACTACTGTAGGCCGAAGAAGGAGAAAAAGAGGGAGGAGACGTGTCCAGAGGCAGGAGGAGAGGAGGAAAGTAAAGAGAGTGGAACTGAGGGTAGGAACTTTGAATGTTGGCAGTATGACTGGTAAGGGGAGAGAGTTAGCAGATATGATGGAGAGAAGGAAGGTTGATATATTGTGCGTGCAAGAGACTAAATGGAAGGGGAGTAAGGCCAGGTGGATTGAAGGTGGATTCAAATTGTTCTATCATGGTGTGGATGGGAGGAGAAATGGAGTAGGGATTATTCTGAAGGAACAGTATGTCATGAGTGTTTTGAAGGTGAAAAGCGTGTCAGGCAGAGTAATGATTATGAAGCTGGAAATTGGAGGTGTGGTGATGAATGTTGTTAGTGCATGTGCACCGCAAGCTGGGTGTGCAACGGGTGAGAAAGAAGATTTTTGGAGTGAGTTGGATGAAGTGATGAACAGTGTACCCAAGGGACAGAAAGTGGTGATTGGAGCGGATGTCAGTGGGCATGTTGGTGAAGGGAACAGTGGAGACAAGGAGGTGATGGGTAGGTATGATGTCAAGGAGAGGAATGAAGAAGGTCAGAGGATAGTGGATTTTGCCAAAAGGATGGGCATGGCTGTGGTGAATACGTATTTTAAGAAGAGGGAGGAACATAGGGTTACATACAAGAGTGGTGGAAGATGCACACAGTTAGATTACATCCTATGCAGAAGAGTTGATCTGAAGGAGATTGAAGACGGCAAAGTGGTGGCAGGGGAAAGTGTAGTTAAGCAGCATAGGATGGTGGTCTGTATGATGTTGGAGATCAAAAAGAGGAAGAGAGTGAGGGCAGAGCCAAGGATCAAATGGTGGAAGTTGAAAAAGGAAGACTGCAAGGTTGAGTTTAGGAAGGAGGTGAGACAGGCACTGGGTGGCAGTGAAGAGTTACCAGACAGCTGGGAAACTACAGCAGATGTAGTAAGGGTGACAACAAGAAGGGTGCTTGGCATGACATCTGGAAAGAGGAAGGAGGAAAAGGAAACCTGGTGGTGGAATGAGGAAATACAGGAGAGTATACAGAGGAAGAGGATGGCAAAGAAGAAGTGGGATTGTCAGTGAGATGCAGAAAGTAGACAAGAGTACAAGGAGATAAGGCACAAGGTGAAGAGAGACATGGTGAAGGCTAAGGAAAAGGCGTATGATGAGTTGTATGAAAGGTTGGACACTAAGGAGGGAGAAAAGGACCTGTACCGATTGGCTAGATAGAAGGACCGAGCTGGGGAAGATGTGCAGCAGGTTAGGGTGATAAAGGATAAAGATGGAAATGTATTCACAAGCGTGTTGAGCAGATGGAAAGGGTACTTTGAGAGGCTGATGAATGAAGAGAAAGAGAGAGAAGAGGTTGGATGATGTGGAGATAGTGAATCAGGAAGTGCAACAGATTAGCAAGGAGGAAGTAAGGACAGCTATGAAGAGGATGAAAACTGGAAAGGCCAATGGTCCAGATGACATACCTATGGAAGCATGGAGTTGTTTAGGAGAGATGGCAGTGGAGTTTTTAAACAGATTGTTTAATGGAATCATGGAAAGTGAGAGGATGCCTGAGGAGTGGAGAAGACAGGAGTCCCCGTGGACTTTGTGATCTGTAGCGAGCAGGTTGAGGAGACCCTGAAGAGGTGGAGATATGCTGTAGAGCAGGGGTGTCAAACTCCGGGTCTGGAGGGCCACAGTGGCTGCAGGTTTTCATTCTGACCCTTTTTCAAATCACTGACCAGTTTGCACTGCTAATTAACTTCCCTTCATTTTACTAGCCCTGATTTTAAGGATTCAGTCCCCATTTATTCCTGTCTTTATTAAATGGCAGCCAAAATGAAATGAGCTAACAGATGACCAGCTAAACCAATTTCACTCCAACCAATCTTTTAATGAGAAGCTGATTCTTGCTGTTAATTAAATCCGTTATTTAATTCCATCACCGTCAATTTTTTGGTGACCTTAGAGAATAACCTTACCGAGACCTTCACCTTTCTTTATTTTTAGATGATGTGTGATGGCTTGTTTTGCGTCTCATTACTGTTTGGCTGCTAATTAAGGAAAAAGAAACAATTAAGGGGCCTGAGTGAAGTTAATTAGCAGCAAAAACTGGTCACTAATGAAGAAGACGGTTCGAAAGAAAACCTGCAACCACTGTGGCCCTCCAGGACTGGAGTTCGACACCTGTGCTCTAGAGAGAAGAGGAATGAAGGTCAGTAGGAACAAGACAGAATACATGTGTGCAAATGAGAGGGAGGTCAGTGGAATGGTGAGGATGCAGGGAGTAGAGTTGGCGAAGGTGGATGAGTTTAAATACTTGGGTTCAACAGTACAGAGTAATGGGGATTGTGGAAGAGAACTGAAAAAGAGCGTGCAGGCAGGGTGGAATGGGTGGAGAAGAGTGTCAGGAGTAATTTGTGACAGATGGATATCAGCAAGAGTGAAAGGGAAGGTCTACAGGACAGTAGTGAGACCAGCTATGTTATATGGGTTGGAGATGGTGGCACCGACCAGAAAGCAGGAGACACAGCTGGAGGTGGCAGAGTTAAAGATGCTAAGGTTTGCATTGGGTGTGACGAAGATGGACAGGATTAGAAATGAGGGTCAGCTCAATTTGGACGGTTGGGAGACAAAGTCAAAGAGCCGAGATTGCGTTGGTTTGGACATGTGCAGAGGAGAGATGCTGAGTATATTGGGAGAGGGATGCTAAGGATAGAGCTGCCAGGGAAGAGAAAAAGAGGAAGGCCTAAGCGAAGGTTTATGGATGTGGTGAGAGAGGACATGTTGGTGATGAGTGTAACAGAACAAGATGCAGGAGACAGAAAGATATGGAAGAAGATGATCCACTGTGGCAACCCCTAACGGGAGCAGCCAAAAGGAAAAGAAGAAGAAGAAAGGCCCATGCCACATTAGACAACTTTTCTAGCATTTTTTTCAGTTGTAGTCTTAGTTTCGATAATCTTAGCAAGTTTTAAGCAGTCATGTAGTCGGACATACCCAGTGACTCACTCCAACTAGTCCGTGACTCTCCCAGACAAAATGGAGCAGGCTTGGTTTTGTCTTTACTTGTAGACGTGGGCTCTGTGTGCACGAGAGTTGACAACCAATGAATATTCCTGAAATGCAGTGCATATAATGTATTGAGGAATACAGAGGGCAGGTGTTTTTGGACCTTGCATACAGAAGAGAAACTTATCTGTCTGATGTCTCCTGTTTTACTTATCATAATAGAATGAAAGAAAAAAATAAAAAACTAAAAGCATCTGACCTTACCGTAGCAGTAGGGCCGAGCCAAAAATGGACATGGGGCAGATTACCTTTGAATCACTTTTAAGACATTACTAAATACCACTGCATGTGCCAAGCTGCAGCAATCTGAGACAACAAAACGAATGCATCCTGAGCTAAAAACACCCTCACGCCACAAAAATCACTGTCCTGCACATGGAAACGATTTCAGATGATGCAAGTTTTACAATGTGACATGTAAATACTGATGGAAGTAAATCATTAAAGAATAGACTGTGGCCATAAAGGAATATAAATTGTTAGGTAATGTGTGGTATCCAAATGATCCTCAAATGATATTTAGGAGCCTAATGTGTGCCAAAGAAATCATTTCCCACAGTGTTGCATTATTGCTGCTAGCCTGAGTGTTGATACAAGGCAGTGTGGATCCATGGATTCATGCTGCTTCTAAGAAAAGTTTTAACCTATTATGTGACATTTTCTTGGTGATCATATGCCTCCTGTAGCCATATCTTCTTGGCAGACAGCAGTGGAGCCTGCTGTAGTCTTCTACTGCTGTGGGCAAAGTGTCAGGGTTGAGGCCATTCATGAATTGAATTGAGAATGCATGGCAAAGTCCAGTCCAGGAATTAGAATTGCATGTACCTGTAGGGAATTTGAATTGGAATGTCAGGAAACAGAGCTGAATTCAAATATATTCCACTTTCTAAGATACTTTGACTTGCTTTGCTAAGTAGTTTACAGTACATTACATATTATGAATCCCCTAAATCACAAAAATAAAAGAAATACAGGTGTAATGTATGCATCTCAAAAAATTAGAATATCATTGAAAAGTTAATTTATTTCAGCAATGTAATTCAAAAAATGAAATTCATATAGATTCATTACACACAGAGTGATATATTTCAAGTGTTTATTTCTTTATAATTGTGCTGATTATGGCTTATAGCTAATGAAAACCCAAAATTCAGTATCTCAGAAAATTAGAATATTGTGACAAAGTTCAATATGGTAGACTCCTGGTGTCCCACTCCACTCAGCTAATTAACCCAAAACACCTGCAAAGGAGTCCTGAGCCTTTAAATGGTCTCTCAGTATGGTTCAGTAGGCCACACAATCATGGGGAGACTACTGACTTGACAGTTGTCCAGAAGACACTCATTGACACCCACCACAAGGAGGGGAAGTCACAGAAGGTGATTGCTAAAGAAGTTGGCTGTTCACAGAGTGCTGTATCCAAGAATATTGATGGAGAGTTGAGTGGGAGGAAAAACTGTGACAGCAGAAAAAGGTGCCCAAGCAACAGGGATAACTGCAGCCTTGAGAGGATTGTGAAGCACAGCCCATTCAAGAATTTGGGGGAGATTCACAAGGAGTGGACTGTGGCTGGAGTCCGTGCTTTAACAGCCACCACACACAGACGTATCCGGGACATGGGCTACAACTGTCACAACATTCCTTGTGTCAAGCCTCTCTGGAACCAGAGATGACGTCAGAAGTGTCTTACCTGGGCTACGGAGAAAACAGACTGGACTGCTGCTCAGTGGTCCAAACACCCCTTTTGCTGTTCATTTGGAAATCAAGGTCCCAGAGTCTGGAGGAAGAGTGGAGAGGCACGAATCCAAGTTGCTTGAGGTCCAGCGTGAAGTTTCCACAGTCAGTGATAATTTGGGGAGCCATGTCACCTGCTGTGTTTCCTCAAGTCCAAAGTCAGCACAGCCGTCTACCAGGTAATGTTGCAGCACTTCATGCTTCACAGGCTTTATGCAGATGCTGATTTCATTTTCCAGCAGGGCTTGGCACATGCCCACACTGCCAAAAGTACCAATACCTGGTTTAATGAACATGGTACCACTGTGCTTGATTTGCCGAGAAACTCGCCTGACCTAAAACCCATAGAGAATCTATCAAGAGGAAGATGAGACACCAGACCCAACAATGCAGACCAGCTGAAGGCTGCAATCAAAGCATCCTGGGCTTCCATAACACCTCTGCAGTGCCACAGGCTTATCGCCTCCATGCCAGGCTGCACTGATGCAGTAACTTGTGCAACAGGAGCCCCGACCGAGTATTAAGTCCGTACATGGACATACTTTTCAATAAGGCAACATTTCTGTATTAAAAATAATCTTTTTTTATTGGTCTTGTATAATATTCTAATTTTCTGAGATTGAGTTTTCATTACCTGTAGCCTATAATCAGCAAAATGAAAAATAAACGCTTAAAAAATATCACTCTGTTTGTAAAGAATCTATATACAGTATGTATGAGTTTCACTTTTTGAATTGAATTACTGAAATAAGTTAACTTTTCAATGATATTCCAATTTACTGAGATGCACCTGTATGCCTAATTTCACAAATCACTTACAGATAAAAAGTAAAATCTGAAATTTGATTGTCTCATTTGTATGTGTCACACTTCACAATAATGTCCCCACAAACATTTTCTTAAATTAAAACAGTGTAATGCAAGGTGAAGGTTCAGAACCTGTGAGTATAAATGAAAGTCAGTTAGGGCCCATGTTGATGGTGTGAGATTGGGGAGATTCTGGTTGACTTTGGATTGTTTTTCATGTTTGATCTTGGACTGTATGGAGGATCTGATTTGTGTTTGAACTTTGGATTGTAATATTAGCATATAGAGTTGGAGTCTCTGTTAAACTGGAAATAGCTGAGAAATCTGACATTTCTGGAAAGACCTTTGTGAAGGATCATTTTGGTGGACCAACTCCTACAAGTTCAGGTAACCACAAAGCAGTCTGTAAGCATCGTGGTAGCCCTGTTCGTGGATCCAGCCGAACTACATCAAACTGTAAATGGCATCTGAAGGCGAGTACTTATACTGGTTGTGGATCAAGCACTTCAAAAATATCAACATGTAAACAGCACTTCTACATAAGAACCATACATAATGCTAATAAATGTGGAGGTTTGGTTATTTACCAGTTTACAACAAAAATTGGTTCCATATATGTTGTTCCATGTATAAAATTGTGCATGGGACAAGAAGACTAAACAGAGTCAATTCTTAATAACAATAAACATGCCTGGCACTTGTGTTCCACTTCCTCATCTTTGTCATGCAACAATGCACTGTCCCAGCAATTTGCCTTTCCAGTTGCTATTATTTAATGTCCGGGGTCTTCACCATACTATAGCAACAGTAAAACCAAGTAAAATGGTCACAGCCATACATTCCTCGATTGGGAAACGTCGGGCTCAGTTTGAAAATACGGAGTGGTTTCAGCGGCCTGCAACCCCAAGATTTAAACTTGATTGGTGCTTGGGTGGAGAAAGACAAAACATCGACAACATTCTAATAAAGAAGGCCCTTTCACTGTCTTCACCAAAAGTAGCAACTACCAAGGATTGCTCTTCACCACCAAAAAAGAGAACAAAACCTTCTTGTATTTATGGACACCCAAGTCCCATCCACATCTACAGAGTTAGCAGCACGGTAGAAGGTGTACCCAACTTACCAAAGTCCCCCGTGCCATACTGAGGAGTCTGAGCCCCTCCTGTACTGGAAGGACAACCAGAAGCAGTTCCCCTATTTGGCTCATATTGCACGTCAGTATCTAGTTATTCTGCGTCATCTGCTCCTGTTGAACGTGTCTGCAGTAGAGATTAGGCATGAGAGATGTAATCTTGCCAAATTTCAGGAAATGATGAATATTCAATGCAATAAAAAGTGAATGAAATACATGAATGAACATGACTCCTTATTTTGTGGTTTGAGACACGTTGTACTCTTTATCTCATTGAACTGCTAATCATATCCTGGTCTTGACAGTTTATTCAGTGTCATTCATCATTTTTTCAGTTGTTAATGTATAGTTCCCAGTTTTACAGTCGACCTCCGAAATTCACAGGGGTGATGTTCCAAGAGCACCCGCGAATTGTGAAAAACCTCAAATTTTGGATGTGGTGAAAAAATGCCTATTTCTTTTATAGTTTAAACCCTAAATATGCCCCCAAAACACTTTAATTTCATTTCAAATTCTTGCTTAATACATCTATTATATAAAAAAATTTGGGTCGAGATGTGATCATCTCAGAGCGACACTTTGAAGTCCTGCAAGACTTCTTGCACGTCACGCCCTACTTGCCAACAATTTCTTGGAAACACTTTAATGTCCCACGAGAAAAGGAAGTGAGACAAAAGGACAGCTGCTGTACAGGCTTTTAAATGATAGTCACGCAGCGCATCATGCAGGTCTCGGCTCTTTCTCTGTCTTTTGCAGACCTCAAGTCCGCAATCTTGGTGTTATCTTTGACAGTAACTTCTCTTGAGAAACAAGTTAATTCTGTAGTCAAGAGCTGCTTTTTCCAGCTTCGACTATTAGGTAAGATCAAGCCTTTTGTTATCTTTGAGGGATCTTGAGAAAGCTACTCATGCTTTTATCTTTTCTCGCCTTGATGACTGCAACTCGCTGTATTCTGGGATTAGCAAATCCCTGATACGCATGTTATAGTTGGTCCAGAATGCTGCTGCTCGCTTCCTGGTTGGGACAAGAAAGTCTGATTCTGTTTCTCCAGTATTAGCTTCTTTACACTGGCTGCCCGTCAGTTTTTGAATTGGTTTTAAAATCTTGTGGCTAGTTTTTAAATCTTTACATGGGCTTGCTCCTGCCTATTTATCCGAATTGTGTGTTTTACACCAGCCATCCAGAGTGGTTAGATCTTCTGGTCAGTTGTCTCTTGTTGTCCCACGTACAAAGTGTAAAACTAAGGGGGACAGACAGGGCTTTTGCAGCTGCTGCTCCTCGCCTGTGGAACTCTTTACCTCATCACATAAAGGAGTCGTCTACAATTGAACTGTTCAAAACGAGATTAAAGACTCATTTCTATTCACTTGCATTCCGTGACCTTCAGTAATACTGATGGTTTCCTCATTGTGATTATATAACATTATTTCGATTTATTATTTATTTTATGTTCATAGATTATATTTCTATTTATGTTATTTGTATGTTTTCTTTTTATTCTATTATTGTAAAGCACGTTGGCCACAGCATTCCTATGTTGTTTTAAATGTGCTATATAAATAAATTGACATTGACGGACTGGCGCCCTGCTAAGGTGGTGTTCCTGCTTTGTGCCTAACGATCCCTGAGATAACCCCACCTTCACCATGACACTATCCTGGATAAGCAGGCTAGAAAAATGAGTGGGTGGGTTTATAGGAAGCCAAGTACCGTATATACTCGCTGATAGTTCTCCTGCAGATAAGTCGGGACTTGATTTTAGCATATGATTTCCAGTATTTTATAATGACGGTCGTGTAAGTCGAATGCTGACCATACGGTAATACCCAAACTATTCCGAAAGCGACGTTTGCACTGTTTTGTGCTTTTTGTATCTCACACCCTCATACACCTTTATCGTAAGAGCATCCTTTATACATGATGGAGCGTTCGATCAGAGGAAAACTGGAAGCTGGTTTTAAATTAAATGTCATTGAAGTAGCAAAAGAAATTGGTAACTGCGCTGCTGCAACAAAATTCGATGTGTCTGAGAAACTGATGCGAGATTGGAGGAGGCAAGAAGATGTAAAAAAGTGCCGCATTTTTGAACGGGCATACAAGTCGGGGTCTGATTTTATGATCGATTTTTCAGGTTTCAAGACTCGACTTATACACAAGTATACACGGTATGTTATCGTAAAATCGCATCCTATTCAGAGGCATCGAAATGAAATTCAAAATATGGCAGAGTATGAAACTAATTGCCCTGCAGTAGCTGGACGCCTCATCCAAGGCTGGTTTCTGCCATCTTCCTCCCGTTACCCATGTTGCCTCTGAAATGCTGAAATCCTGAAGTGGTCTTATTGGGTCGAGAGGATTTGGTGTATGAAAGTAAAAATTAAAAGAGTGTCAGACATTTGCTAATACCATACAATGTCAAACTCTTTCATTTCATACACACAATGTAGTGCTGTAGATTCACAGGAGATATGGGATCATCTGCCTGGATCGGAATAATTTTATTTATTTATTTTTAATATAATTTGCCTATGACTAAATGGATGTGCTCGGAAGCTAACAAATATTTAATTCACGGTGGTTTCCTAACTTACTTATATGTTGCTGCTGCGGAGACATTTTCTTATGGCATTGCATTAAATTAAGCAAATGAAGAAAGTAAGCTCTAAAAGGCTATTTTGAAACATGTTAGCTAATTACGTTGCCATTTGCAGTCATAAAAATCACTCTTCATAAAATCCATCCATGGTTTATTCTCAGCTTAGCTTTTCCTTTACGGTACTGATGAGCAAAATGATTCACACAAACCTGAAATTCAGCAAAACTCAGTGTTTCACAGATTTTGAAATTTGTGCCAATGACTCAAGAAGAAAGGCGTTTAGTCCTGATTTTAAGTGTGTCTTCCTGTCATTTAATATTTAAATATAGATAAAATTGTAGAGGGAAAAAAAAAGAAGTTTACCAGACTCGTGTCCTGTCTTGTGCACACATTTTCTTGGGCCAGCAGACTTGTGTTTGTTCTGACAGTACGCTTCCCACCTTGCTGTCTTAAGATGCCTCAGAGACAGAAAAGCTTGAAGCTCCATGGCTTTTGGAGAGCGCACTTCCTCAACTTCTTTCACAGGCATAAAGGAACAGGAAAGGTCAGTTGCTAGGTCAGTGGAACAGCATTTCTTCACTTAAGAAATATAGCAAAAATTAGACCTCTTATAACATTGCAAGATGCTGAGAAATTAGTTCACGCTTTTTGTTTTCAGTCGGCTAGATTACTGCAACGCACTCCTCTCAGGACGACACAAAAAAGACATCAAACGATTGCAACGAGTGCAGAATGCAGCTGCCAGAATCTTAACTAGGAAAACAAAATCCGAGCACATCTCTCTAGTTCTGATGTCACTACATTGGTTACCTGTGTCATTTAGAATTGACTTTAAAATAATGCTTATGGTTTACAAAGCCTTAAATAATCTGCTCCATCTTATATATCGGAGTGTCTGACATCTTATATTCCAAATCGTAACCTTAGATCTTCTAATGAGTGTCTGCTTATTATTCCAAGAGCTAAACTTAAAAGAAGTGGTGAGGCGGCCTTCTGCTGTTATGCACCTAAAATCGGGAATAGTTTACCAATAGAAATTCACCAGGCTAATACTGTGGAACACTTTAAAAAAACTGCTAAAAAAATCATTATTTTAACATGGCTTTCTCATACCTTCATTTTAGCTTAATCCTGATTCTCTGTATATTCAAATAATTATCATTATCATTCATGGTGGCTCCACAATCCATATTAACCCCTACTTTCTCAGCTGTTCTTTTTCCGGTTTTCTGTGGTGGCGATCTGCACCACCACCACCTGATCAAAGCACCGTGATGTCAGTACATTGATGGATTAAAGGCCAGAAGTCCACATGACTGTCATCATCAAGTTCTTCCGTGTGAAGCCTGTAAACCATGAGGACTGACTGAGATCATTTATGTTAAGTAGAATGCCTAGAGGGGGCTGGGTGGTCTCGTGGCCTCGGAACCCCTGCAAATTTTATTTGTTTTTTTTTTCTCCAGCCATCTGGAGGTTTTTTTTTTGTTTTGTTTTTGTTCTGTATTCCCTGGCCTCCCTGCATGGACTTTGCATGTTCTCCCTGTGTCTGCGTGGGTTTCCTCCCACAGTCCAAAGACATGCAGGTTAGGTGCACTGATGATTCTAAATTGTCCCTAGTGTGTAGGTGTGTGTGTGTGTGTGTCCTGCGGTGGGCTGGCGCCCTGCCCAGGATTTGTTCCTGCCTTGCGCCCTGTGTTGACTGGGATTGGCTCTGGCAGACTCCCGTGACCCTGCGTTAGGATATAGTGGGTTGGAAAATGATTGACTGACCAAGTTAACAGTATAAAAATGATTATATTGGTCTGTATGTTTTATTACAGTGCTTTACCATTTTACAGTTGTTTACCTTTGCTATATAACAGTTTTACACTGTAAAATGAACAGCCTTTTTTTTTTTTGCAGAAGACTTGCATTCCTCAAGTTCAGTTCTGTGTTCAAAAATGGGCAAAATTTGGTGCACTGCATTAATCCCCAAAGGGAAACTGTCTTTTTGTATAAACTTTGGAGGTCAGGGCACAAGGTCAGCCATAGTACAGCACCCCTGGAGTATTTTTCAGATTAAGGACCCTTCAACAAGACCCTTAACCTGAAAATGAAACAGCTTTCCCAAGAAACATGTCAGTCATTTTTTTGTTTTGTTATTTTTGCTGAATAGAGGTTATTCTATGTGACAGATTACCAAGAAACTGAAGATTTCATCCAACTGTGTCTGTTACTGCTTTGAGAGAAGAGGGTAAATTGAATGTAGCCACGACAGAACAAAAAGGTGAAGGCCCAGATGTACAACTCCATAATATGACAAGGACACGAGTTTGTGTAGTTTGAAAAACAAACGCCTTAGAGTTCCTCAGTTAGCATCAATCCTTAAATACACAACGTGTCCTCTACAACAGTGAAAAGACAACTATGGCGCACTGAATGAATGGCTGATGAAAATGAGGCTTTTTATCCATATGTAAATAATAAATTAAAAATCACTCATTACAAACAGTAATGTTAGAAACATTAGTAACGGCTTGGTTGTATTTTTAAATCAATGTAATGGTATCTTGATAAAAACAATCAAAACATGAACATTTCCGGGTGTGTCCAAACTTTTCACTGCTCCTGTACGTGCCGTAGTGCAGGTGGACCTACGCTGGACGGGTGTTCCGTTCGAGTTCGGCTGCTCCCGTTTAAAACCTCATCTGCTCCACAAACTTCGTGAAATTCAGACACCGTACTGGTTACACGTCCCAAAGCCTCCCTCCTGTAGTGCGCTGTGGTTTGTAAGCTCTCTTGCTGTAAACCCCTCCTAAATACGGGATCGATTCGAGCCGCGTGTGCTTGTGGGATAGCCAGGTTATAAGGCACTGTCGTCTGAAATTTGTCATACAGTCTAACCCAGGACGCATAATAAATGAACCGTTTGATTATTAAGGAATATCCTTCTACAGTCCCGTATTTACAGACAGCTTCTTTTCCCTAGCAGCCTAAACGCAGCACTTCATGAGAAAAAAAAAGGTGAGTTTACAGGCGCTAGGACGCCTCTGGCTCTAAATTGTCGAGAGGGGATACCATTTTTAATTACTGACTCTGGCAGCGGGACTCGATTACGTGGGCACGGAATGACCTTTAATCGCCTCTGTTATTTTAAATTGGACGATTAAATGGATTTGTGTTCTATCTGAGGAAAGACGGAGCAAATCGCAATCACAGAGTGGATATTCTTATGAAAGACGCGCTTTTTGTGTAAAGGTGGAAAAAGTCTAATTCCGTCTGCTCACCAGCACATTCTGCAATAACACGAGCGTACGCAATGAAAGCCAGCCAGTGGGATTTGGAGAAGAACGGCAAAGTAACGGGGGGCCCTACCTATTCCGGGGATCAAAGATCCAACGTAACCGTCCGTGCAAACAGCAAATGGGTGCGAATCGCCACTGTTTTAGCCTATTTTCTTTGCGTTTCTTTGGCGGCTGTCATTCTGGTTCTTTATTATGGACTCTTCTGGAACCCTGTTCATAAGAACCTGGAAACCCGGGAGAAAAATATCAGCACCCTGGAGAGCGGACCTTCTACAATCCATTTAGTGGGAGCAGGACATTATACGGACAATAAAAATGAAAGTAACAATAATGTTTCGGGTCTTCTGTTGGACAAGGCTCATATAGTTGCATACAAGTTAGCCCGAATTCAAAAGAGGGCAAAGAGAAGGTCGATTTTGCCCCCAGCGTCACCTTTTCAATGGATTCCAGAAGGCTCCGGAGAGCTGGCTGACTACACTCCGACCGTCGCGTCGCCACATTTACGAAGAAGCGCAGCAGACATTCCGGTCGCTGTCCCCGTCGAGTACGGAGCCGCGAAGCAAAGTGAAGTCAAACAGAGCGATCACATGCAAGGCAATGACCGCTACAGCAGTGCCGGGCGTCGGTTGGATGAATTCGAAACACCCAACAGCCCCGGAGACGTTCAAGTCAAGATTTTTGATAAAGATCGCGTATTTTTTCCATGAAGATGCAATGGGAAACAAAATATTTATCAGTCATCAACCCCGTCTGGTCGGCGGATAACTTACACATGCAAGAAATTGAGCTGTGATGAACAATTATTGAACGTTAACTTGAGAAGCATAAATTTAAAAAAAGGGAAAGAACCGCGGCGAAAAAAACAGGGTAACAGTTGATTAAAACCTTTATTTATTTATAAAACACTTTACATAGGGTTTCAAATGAAACTTTACACGTGGTGCGGTTTGTTGTATTGCTGTCTCACAATTTAAAAATTTTGCTTTGAAGTTGTGGTATCTTGTGTAGATCTTGTATGTTTTCTTTGTGTGCGTGTGTTGGGATTGAAGTTTTATCCCATGAACTGTTATATCGACGGGCTGCTGTACAAGCCGTTGTTTGCCGGCTTTACCTAGTGATGGCCTGGCATCCCACCCACAGCTGGATCGGCTTTGGACCCCGAAACTCTCTAAATACAAAACATGTTTAGAAAACGGATAACCGGGCTAAATGAACCAATAGTGTTTCTTGTCTATTTCCCTCCGTGTTCAAATGGGCTTGCTCTGAACAAAACGTTTTCGAATGAAAGTGAGAATGGATACGATGGCTGAAGGAGTGTTTCTAGACATGCAGCACTTCAGCTCTCCGTGGCATTGTAATTAACACACTTCAGAAAAAATGTGAACAGGACTCGATGATCAGGAAAAAAAGAATGAACAATTTTAATTAACTGTACAAGCTGGGTGGTGCAGTGGTAGCGCGGTTGCTCCTCAAAAAGGAGGCTATAGGGTTCACCTCTGGGGTCCTCTCTGCATGTTGTCTCCATGGATTGACGATAATTAGTTTGCCCTGATGTCTGTCTGTGTTTCCGCCCTGTGTCTGACTGGTGCCCTGCCCAGGCGTTGTTCCTGTCTGGCTCCCTATTGCTGTAGCCTCCAGCTTCTTTGTCATCCTGCTCGGAATAAAGCGCGTTCACAAGATGGATAGGTAATTTAGTGTTGTCGGGATTTGAATCACTGGATGTAACATTCATTGGGTTTTCTACTTTAATTAGTGACATTACCACACTACCAATGCTGCAGTATCTCCACTTTCCAGCTTGAAAGGGGATAGAGGAGATCTGAGTATGGATGTTGTGCCTTTTGAATGGAGTTTTCATATTATCCCATGCCCACCTGGATTTCCATCTGTTTCCAACTAGGATGGGCTGGTGCCCTGTCCGGGAGTAATCAAGGGTAGGCTCGAGCTGCCCACACGACCCTACCCTGAATGAGCGGGTAAGGAAAATATATGGATGGACACTGAAAGAACATGTAAACTCAAAGCAAAACCTGGGCGATCCAAGTGATGTAAGGCAGTTAACACTGACCGCTGTGCCACCAAGATTAAAAATGACTAATGCATGATGGTTTTCATAAAACTACTTACTGTTCTTTAACATCTTCTGTTTGTAATTTCTCTCTGGCATAAGTGAAATTTCAGTTGTTGGCTTTGGTTTAATTTGCATTGCGATCTTTTTTATTTAAATCATTTTTATTATTTATTTACAGTGTTGTGAAAAAGTATGTCATCTTCCTGATTTCATATATTTTTGCAAACTCTTGACATTGAATGTTCTTAGTTTTATGAACCAAAATCTAATGTTCTATAAGGACACTTGAGTAAGCAAATAACAAATTTCATTTTTACTGATGTGACTAACTGAATAAACAAACAGGCACATTTTGATATCCATCCATCCATTATTCAACCCGCTATATTCTAACTACAGGGTCACGGGGGTCTGCTGGAGCCAATCCTAGCCAACAGAGTGCGCAAGGCAGGAAATAAACCCCGGGCAGGGTGTCAGCCCACCGCAGGGCACACACACACACACACACACACACCAAGCACACACTAGGGAAATTTTTTAGAATCGCCAATGCACCTAACCTGCATGTCTTTGGACTGTGGGAGGAAACCGGAGTACCCGGAGGAAACCCACGCAGACACGGGGAGAACATGCAAACTCCACGCAGGGTGGACTCCTAACTGCGAGGCAGCAGCGCTACCCACTGCGCCACCGGGCCGCCCACATTTTGACATTTAAAACTTTTTTTTACATATACGTTTTAATCCCCGATGTCTAATAATAAAGAAAATCAGGAAGGGGGCAAATACATTTTCACGGCAACGTATAAAAAGGGCAGAAGAAAAATGGGTAGTCTTTTCACTTTAGTGTGTCCTATTAACATCAAGAGTTTATGTATGAGCACAGCTTGCAAAACAAACGAATGGAAATCGGAAGAACAAAATCTCTGCGTTAATCAACGCTTGTCTTTTCTCTCCATGTTCAAACGGGTTTGCTCTGAGAAAAACATTTGCAAATCAAAGTTTTCGCTGTCAGAATGGATGGATTAATTAATACAGCCATTGCCTGCTCTTAGCTATCCCGATGTGCATTTATGTGCAGCCCTAAGTTGTTTCAGGACTGTCGACTGTGGCTGTCCTAATCGGCTCCGGCCTCCTGAGTGCGCGCACTTAGAAGTGAATGGATGTGGAAGCGTGAATATCATAAGCAAAACTGAGACTTATTCCACAGTATTTCTATTATTATTTTTTTTTTCTTCATTGCAAAATGTTAAAGACAGGGTTCAAGTTACAGGCAGGAATTGGATATGCACCCAATATGTTTACCCGATGCATCCAGTTCAGAACGAAGAAACCTGTTCTGGACGGCTGGCCATGGCAGAAACTACACTCTTAAAAATCAAGATACAAATAGTGCCAACAGGGCGATGCCAGAGGTGCCATTTTGGTTCCCGAAAGCACCACCCAAATGAAGGTTTCAGAAAGAACTTTTAATTATTTAGAGCTCTAACTGGCTCAGATGTATATTGTGAAATACCAGTGTTCATGATTTTAAACGGACTGTTGCTGCAGACAATAACACAGGCGAAGTTCTTGATCTGTCCGTATCCGTATTTATTATACATTAAAGATTTTTATTTTGTGTACATACTTGAAAACTTTTCAGAGCTCAAAGAACCATTTTCATATATACAGAATCCCTCTCAGAATAAAATGGTTCTTTGTCAAGCAAAAGTTCCACGAGAAACCACACAAACCAGTAAAGTGTTATTTTAGATTGTAATTTTATTTGTAAGAGTGTAGGGTTGGGCAATATGACCCCAAATCAATACCACGATAATTTAACACACTTAAATCGATGATGATAAATTAATAATTTTTAACAACACTGGTTTAAAAATTCCACTTCTTTTTTTAACATTGTTTAGTTGTCATGGCTCCCTTGTCACATTATTAAATTATATGCTAAAATATGTTTTAAAATTGTTAAACCTGCGCGCACTTCACTTCAATCTCTTACAAATATATTTTTTATATATTCTTCTTTCACAGTCTTGGAGTTTAGTAACTAAGTATTTCACTACATATTGCACTATGTATAATTGCATATGATGTGATTTGATCATTTTTAAGACATGGAAATTTAAAGAGAATTACGCTCATTTAAACATTTATGGAACATTCTAACATACATACTTAGTATGAACTTGCAGGTTTTGCTGTAGTATGCTGTTCATCTAAGATGTTCTTTCGATTGCTTACATTTTAACATACTGCGCAATGCAATGAAATGAAAGTGAAATGTTGACTGTTAAACGGACTTTAAATATTTATAAAATGAAAAATAAATACGTGTTATTAAAATTGTATGCATTAAAAAATATGCTAGAAATAATGTACATATATAAATATTACGTTTTTTATTTATTTTTACAGTAGAAAGCAACGGACCGCGTCCTTCGTTATGAAGTAAGTACTCACATTAGCTGTGTCATTCCATCTGCGTGGATCTTTTGCCTATGGACTGGCATTAGCTTGGGAAAGTTTGTGTTCAAGACTGCTGCTTTGAGAAATCACTTTGGCCACGAGTGCTCCTTTCAGCTTCTCTCTCTTTCTTTTGACACTGGTCGAACTGCACACCATAGATTACGATTAAACAAATTGCTCGTGCTACATGTAATCGCCGCAACGGATTTTTAACAGAGTTAACATTTGACTTTTGTTTGTTTGGTATCTTGTTAACTGCAGCCAAAATACGACCATACCTATGTTCGACACTCCATCTTACTATAGAACAAGTCATTGTCATTTGTATCTGATTCATCCCTGCTTGGCTGCGATTCCGCGTTAGCATTCAACCCTTCTTCTGCAAGGCGCGCTGCTTCTGTTTTGAATGAAGAGCGCGGGCAGAACGAGGGAGAATCACGTGACTGGTTCTCCCAGTTGACTCTGGGTATTATAGTTTTTAATGGTGCCAGCCATGCAGCATACTGTAGGATAAAAAGCTTTTAGCGAAAATACAAACATAAGCAAAACTGATTCGGTGAGGACTTTATTGTCGGTATGTGTCAGTTTTCAGTATATAGCCCAGCCTTAACAGCAAATGCAGTCGTCAAGTTGGTATTCAGCTGACATGACCAAAATGTGCAAACGCCAAGAAGTCGGCGTCCAGGACACGAATCCAGGATCCTGGGGTTGTGACGTGTGAGTTAACCGCTGAGACAACAGTTGTTGGGCCCAGAATAAAATTATTTTAATTCTTCTCAATAACTTACTGCCAGAATCGACTATCTCAAGAAGGTATGAGGGTTGTGGCTCCCAGCTAGCCAACTGTAAATTCGGGGTATGTAAAATGAAGATTGAACGATTTCAAGTGGCATCAATGGTGCAGACTCCTTAATAAAATAATACTGAACGTGGAGCAGTGATTAGTGCTGCAGCTTAATTTCTCCCAGAGCTGTGTTTGAGTACCTCGAACCGTAAGTCACCATTTTAATAGTGTTCACACCCCTTCGTGTCGTAAGTTTTTCTGTGGGCACTCTGATTAACAGATGTGCATATTATTTTATTTGGAGAGGATATCAGAGTTGACGATTACACACTTGCCATTCTCGTTGCCTGAGGGTGTGAAATTACATGACTAAGAATTGTGGTGGATAACAATGCAGCTGCACCGCATTCATTGTAATTCTGAGTGAGCGCTTATTGGTTGTCCGCTCCCGCGTTCACACAGAGCCCGCCCCCTATGATTTAAGAACAAATCAAACCTGTTTGATTTAAACAGGGCGAGCAGCGTGTGCCACAACTCACCAATATCATGTAATTGAAGTCTGTGACTGGAGACCTCTGGGAAAAAATCATGTAGTGTAACGGAGAATTAAACTGACCTGAAATGAACAGTAGTGCACCCCAAACTGGACTAAGTGACGGATGGGTGAGTGGATGGGTTTGCCATTTTTTTCATAATTTATGACATAATTTACATCTTGGTGTGTCTAGAAGGAAAAAAAAATAGATTCAGAAAATGAATGGATAATTTTGTAGTATCATCTATCATAATAGTTCATTCATCCCTTCATTTTCTTCAAACTGTAGTCAGGGTCACAGAGATCCATAACCTGGGATGTTCTTGCACATTTGTTAACGTATATAAAATTTTAATTTTGCATTTATTTCCTAAATTAAATAGTTCTGTAAAATGTTCTTATTTTCTAGCAAAATCTGTAGATTCTAAAAATCTGAGTTGACAACTTTTCAGTTCTGTACATGGGTACCTGTATTTTTAAACTAATTAAAATGTTCAAACCCTGATGATAAATCATAACTGTATCATTGTTTGATTAATTTCTTTGAAAAAAAAAAGACTATACGCTATTTAAAAATGTTAGATCTGAATATACAATGGGAGGTCTGAAACTTAATAGTACCCCTTACAAGACAGGCATGGGCATCATAGTGGACTCGTCACTGTCAACTTCCAGGCAGTTTACAGAAGCCTTTAAGAAGGCTGACAGAATCTTATTTATATAGCATGTTGTGTAGACCAGGGGTTTCCAGCTCCAGTCCTGGAGGATCACCGTGGCTGCAGGTTTTCATTCTAACCCTTTTCTTAATGTGCAACCTGTTTTGGCTGCTAATTAACTTCTTTTGAATTAATTTTAATTGACTTGTTCTTGAAGACTCAGACCCCTTAATTGTATCTTTTTCTTTAATTAGCAGCCAAACAATAGTGAGATAGAAAATGAGCCAAAAAAAAAAAAAAAACTGAGGCCCATCATACAATATCTGAAAATAAAGAAAAATGAAGGACTCAGGAATGTCGATCTGCTCAAGTCCCCAAAACATTTTAACAGGGCTCTTAGAAAGAGAAAATTAACAATTTTGAGGGCAGCAACAAGCCATGGAATTAAACAACAACAAGACTCGGCTCCTAATTGAGCAACTGGTTGAAGTGAAACTGGTTGGAGTTTGAGGCCCTGACTTAGTTTATCTTCTGTTGGTTCACTCACTCCACATTTCATTTCTGTTTGGGTGCCATTTAAGGAAAGAAATGAAGCAATTCAGAGGAACAATGAAGAAATTCAGGGGAACAAATCTTAAAAAAAAAGCAATTAAATTAAAATGAATTCAAAATTAGCAGCACAAACAGGGCACTCATTTAAAAAAGAGCGAGAATGAACACTTGCAGCCACACTGGTCCTCCAGGACCGGACTTGGCAACCCCTGGTGTAGGCTACACTCGTAGGAAGTTCTGCTTAAGCTTTATAACGTACTGATGAAGCCTCATCTGGAGTACTGTGTGCAGTTTTGGTCTCCGGGCTACAAAAAAGGACATAGCAGTGCCAGAGAACGTCCACAGAAGAGCAATTAGACTGATACTGGGTCTGCAGGGAATGAGTTACTAGGAAAGATTCAAAGAGTTCATCTTTTTCAGTTTCAGCAAATGAAGATTAAGAGATGATATGAGTGAAGTTTTTAAAATTATGAAGGTAATTAGTCCAGTGGATTGAGGCTGTAACTTTAAATAATTGAGTCCAACAAGAACACAGAAACACATTTGAAAATTTGTTAAGGGTAAATTTTGTTCAAACACTAGGTCATTTTTCTTCACGCAAAGAACTATAGACACATGGAAGAAGTTACCAAAAATGTGTTAGACAGTAGGACTATAGGGTTATTCAAAATTCAACATGATGTTATTATGGAGAAATTATTTAGCTAGGATTGGTGAGCTTTGTTGGGCTGAATGGCCTGCTCTTGTCAAAATTTTTATAATATTCAATGAGAGGCAGCAGTTCACTCCACAAATGGTCTTCTTACAGCACCTTGCCTGCGGAAGGGGCCTTAGATGCCTCAAAAGCTTGCATTTGTAATCTATTTAGTTAGCCCATAAAAGGTGTTATTTCACCTTACTTTCTCCTGTATCAATCTATGGCTAACATGGTACAACACTCTACTGCTATAGTACCATCAAAGACACAATAGGGACAAAATAACCAGAAGAACCCAAGAAGCAGCTGGTATACTTAAACAAAAATCAGTATAGAATGGTCTATACAGTACTTGCATGTAAACTACATTATGGGTATGCTGCAGGAAATCACTCAATAGTAGATTTTTCAACACAATTAAACTGATTGCAGTACTGCACAATAATATGCAATAAAGTACATTAACTTTTATAATACTTATTATGTACACAAATAAACTTAGAGTAAAGTGAATGTGAAATTGAATCAAGTGAACAGCTTCAATAATATTAATTTGAAACTAAACACATTGGGTCAATTATGGCGAGTGTACTGGCACAAAAATGGCTGCTGTTGCATCATCCGGGTGGATGCTACACAATTAGTGGTGGTTGAAGTGGCTCCCCACTCACTATGAAAAGTGGTTTGAGTAGTGAGAAAATAATAATAATTATTATTATTATAATTAACAAGCTGCATAGATAGACTGGTCCAGGTGAAGCTTAATGCCTCTGTGCACGTGGACCTTTACAGATCTGTTGTGTGTGTTCATTTCTTTCTCTTCATTTTCCAGCCTGTGTTCTGGGAGAGCAAACAAGCTGTCAGCTATCTTTACTTATAAATTACTCTTTCTGTGTGTGTGTTTACCTGTATATTTAAATAAATTACGTATCTCAAAAGCTACTTATGAAAAAGTTCTGCAAATCAATAGGTCTGGTCTGATGACTAAACAAAGCAGATGGCAAAAATCACAGTTAAAACAAACAGTTGTCGTTGGACATACAGCAGGTCAAACTGTTTTTAAAGGATATGGGGAGTAAGTACTGGACCAAAAAAATGATAGGCCTGGAGCCTTTAATAAAACAAACATGATGCAAGGTGTTTGAAGAAGACAGGTCAAGTTATCATTGTACATAAGTTTTGGCCTTCAGGGCACATATCATGGAAACTGCTTGTTCTATAATGTACTGTCTTTGTGCGGATGTATTCACCCAAGAGCTCTACACAAAGCAAAAAAATCAATTATTTTCCAATGAAAATTGTCATTTTAAGACACAAAACTCTGTTTTGATTTTCCACAGACGCACAAACATACACACCCAGGCACAAATACAGAGACCATGCTAAAAACAGCTTTTCTTGACGTTTTGAACATCATCAGAATGTGAACTTAACTCAATAGTAAAGTTTTGATCCCATCACCAAGTGTTCATTTAAATGGAAGTAAAAAGATTGATAAGGCCATTAATACTTTATTGCCACAGATGAATTGCTTTATGGTTCTTTTATCTTTAAGTATACCATCTGCTTCTTGGGTTTATAACTGTGTGGTTGGGCTTCATTGAGAAGGTTTATTATTGACAAAGTAGCCATAACAACAGAAACTAATCAAATCTCAAATAATAATTTTATGCTTAGCTTGTATTAAAGTATCATTCAGCATACAATCCACTTCAGGCACTGCTGGATAACCCCATTGGAATTTGGCAGAATGAATGCCGCAGCAGGGTTAGGACTCTCTACCTGTCTCTCCTTCTCCTTCTCCTGCTCTGTTAGCTGAGGTGCTCTTGATACTCCTGATGTTAACTTCTCCAGCTACTGTTAGAGCGTAAGTAGGTTTGGAGAACAAAAAGTTATTGAGGGATATAATTTAAAGTCCCAGGCTTGAGCAGTCACCAGTGTCTCCACAATCCAGCGCTTGTGGTGTTTCCAAGTGCCAGGCTGTGGTGATGCTTTCACTCAAGAAATCTCTGGAAACATCTTTTTCAGCATTTTTATAGGAAGGGCAAAAGAAATACTGTTCTCAAAAACTGAAAAAGCGCAATACTAAAAAGAAAATTCAGGAATGTATAATTAAAAGGAAAAGCAAGCATTATCATAATTAGATGATTTACAATTAATACTTAATTTATATCTATATAGGGGGACCCAAACACTCCCGAAATTGGTCAATAGATCATGAGTAGGTTCTAGCTATCAACTATGCCACTCAGTATGATATGTCTTGTTAATCAGTCTGCCAAGTGGCATTGTGTTAAGATGATCGACATGCGTACTTCTGGTGTTTATTCTACTATCACGCAGGTCACTCTCTGCAACTTTGTTTTCTTCTTCTTCTTCTTCTTTCGGCTGCTCCCGTTAGGGGTTGCCACAGCGGATCATCTTCTTCCATATCTTTCTATCCTTGTCATCTTGTTCTGTCACACCCATCACCTGCATGTCCTCTCTCACCACATCCATAAACCTTCTCTTAGGCCTTCCTCTTTTCCTCTTCTCTTAAGGTAAATCCTTAACATCCTTCTCCCAATATATCCAGCATCTCTCCTCTACACATGTCCAAACCAACACAATCTCACCTCTCTGAATGTCTCCCAACTGTCCAACTTGAGCTGACCCTCTAATGTCCTCATTTCTAATCCTGTCCATCCTCGTCAGCTCAGCATCTTTAACTCTGCTACCTCCAGCTCTGTCTCCTGCTTTCTGGTCAGTGCCATCGTCTCCAACCCATATAACATAGCTGGTCTCACTACCGTCCTGTAGACCTTCCCTTTCACTCTTGTTGATATCCGTCTGTCACAAATTACTCCTGACACTCTTCTCCACATATTCCACCCTGCCTGCACTCTCTTTTTCACCTCTCTTTCACAATCCCCATTACTCTGTACTGTTGAACCCAAGTATTTAAACTCATCCACCTTCGCCAACTCTACTCCCTGCATCCTCACCATTCCACTGACCTCCCTCTCATTTACACACATGAATTCTGTCTTGTTCCTACTGACCTTCATTCCTCTCCTCTCTAGAGCATATCTCCACCTCTCCAGGGTCTCCTCCACCTGCTCCCTACTATTGCTGCAGATCACAATGTCATCAGCAAACATCATAGTCCACGGAGACTCCTGTCTAATCTCGTCTGTCAGCATGTCCATCACCACTGCAAATAAGAAAGAGTTCAGAGCCGATCCCTGATGTAATCCCACCTCCACCTTGAATGCATCCATCACTCTTACCGCAGACCTCACCACAGTCACACTCCCCTCGTACATATCCTGTACAACTCTTGCGTACTTCTCTGCCACTCCCGACTTCCTCATATAATACCACAGCTCCTCTTGAGGCACCCTGTCATATGTTTTTTCCAGGTCCACAAAGACGCAATGCAACTCCTTCTGGCCTTCTCTAAACTTCTCCATCAACATCCTCAGAGCAAACATTGCATCTGTGGTGCTCTTTCTTGGCATGAAACCATACTGCTGCTCACTAATCATCACCTCACTTCCTAACCTAGCTTCCACTACTCTTTCCCATAACTTCATGCTGTGGCTCATCAATTTTATCCCCCTGTAGTTACTGCAGTCCTACACATTCCCCTTATTCTTAAATATCGGCACCAGTACACTTCTTCTCCACTCCTCAAGCATCCTCTCACTTTCCAAGATTCAGTTAAACAATCTGGTTAAAAACTCCACTGCCATCTCTCCTAAACACCTAAATGCTTCCATAGGTATGTCATCTGGACCAACTGCCTTTCCATTTTTCATCCTCTTCATAGCTGTCCTTACTTCCTCCTTGCTAATCCGTTGCACTTCCTGATTCACTATCTCCACATCATCCATCCTATTCTTTCTCTCGTTCTCTTCATTCATCAGCCTCTCAAAGTACTCTTTCCATCTGCTGAACACACTCTCCTCTCTTGTGAGTACATTTCCATCTTTATCCTTTATCACCCTAACCTGCTGCACATCTTTCCCAGCTCGGTCCCTCTCTCTAGCCAATCGGTACAGGTCCTTTTCTCCCTCCTTGGTGTCCAACCTCTCATACAACTCATCATACGCCTTTTCTTTAGCCTTCGCCACCTCAATCTTCACCTTGCACCTTATTCCTTTTCCTCCTTCCTCTGTACAGATGTCACGGCAAAGTTTTTCATCAAACGTGAAAACAATGATGATCGTATTTTTTGACATTAATGGACTTATTAATAAACTAGTTTCTCCATGAGCAGATTGCTGATCAGCAACATTACACTTAACTGCTGAGACGTCTGTGGAGCAAAAAGTCTGGAGCAGAAGTGCATATAAAACTGCATTTTGTGCCATTAAAGCACACCTGTACACGCTACTGCAGCATGACAGCGCACCTGCACACACCAGTCATCAGTAATAAAGGTTTCGACCTAAAATAATGTGGTTGTAGCTTTGTAACCATCATATTCGCCAGATCTAATTTTTTTGTTCCTGAAATTAAAATTGAGGCTGAAGGGAAGACAATTTACTGACATATTATAAATCCAGGAAAAATCACATGAGGCTTTAGACTCAGTAACAAAAGATGAGTACAAGAAATGTTTCTAGGAGCGGAAGAAGTGCATTGACAAGTGTGTTGCATTTACCTGTACATCTCAGGGAGAGTATATTGACGGTGACTAAAATGGAGTTGCTGTAACTTATATAATAAAGTTTTACTTTAACTATTCCAAGAATTTTTGGGTCCCCCTTCGTATATTCATAATGCTAAAGGTTGTCTGTCTGGATCTTGAACCTTGATCTTGGTTTTAATTGGCAGCTTGACACATAACATGATCCATGAAATTGACATGTGGGCTACCTCAGTGACAAATTTGGGCTTCAGGTCCTTCTGTATGCAAGCAATGATTCAACCACACACCACTGGCAGGAACTGACATAAAAGCCCTGCGGCAGGCTCTGGTGATAGTGAAGCACCTTACACAGGCCGACTGAGCACCAATCATACACTCGGAGCAATACTCAGTCATACACAACCAATGGACTGGAGGTGCAGGCCTCCTCTGCCATTTTATTGGGCTTTGGGTGCTTTGCATACAGAGCAACATAGCTGACAAGAAAACAATGGCCACACAGGCATGCAGCATGTTTGTCAGAAAAAGAGCCAGAGCTACAGTACATCAGATGGCAGTGAAGGACATTGCAGCAAGCTTGGCAAAGGGTCTTGGAGTGCTGTGTTTCATACAAGGCGCATGCACTACTTTCTTGGTCCGAGTGTTACTAGTAAAAGAATAATATATTTAATAAGCAGGTTTTGAATTTGAGTGTCTCTTTTACCAGATTAAGAAGGTTTGGAATTTTTTGATGTCATCTGCCATTTTCCTATACTGTACTCATTGGCCATTTCAGTAAGACAGTGTATCTGCTAATGGCTGTGAGTGACGGTCTGTTTCTGATTTCACTTTCAGTTCCTCTAAGAGTCTCACGTTCCTTATTCATATGGCAAATGCCTCCTTCATTCTCAATACTGTACGTATTACACACCTTATCTGTGCCCTTTAGTTCGGAAAAGCCAGCTAGAATATTTGAACATTTGATTTTTTATAATATATGGTAAAAACACACATACAGGAGAATTTCTTCTGTCTGTACAGGAGTGATATGCATTGTGATGGACAGCCGGGTCCCATGCCCGACCGGACGCCCCTGCTGCATATGTTCCGGGGGAGCCACCATGGACAGCTCAATACCTCCCCTGGGATGCTTGGTGGTAGCCTCCCTGGCTGATGCTGATTTCCCAGTCTCCCGCGTGGCTCCATGGGACATGGAGTCCTCCACAGCTTGGTTGGGAGCTGGGGTGGCTGCTAGGGGGTGCTGCCGAGACTCAAGAACCCGGCTGGACGAGTCATCAGCCCCACCTGGAGGTGCAATTGGGACCAGGTGGTCAAGCACCTGGAACACTTCCGGGTGGGCTATAAAATGGGCCAGCCTCCACCACTAAAGGGCCAGAATCGGGTGGAGGAGGACGAGGTTGCCTGTGAGGAGTGGTGGTGCAAGGTGGGGAGTTTGTTTGTATTTAAAGTGCTTTTGGGACTGTGTTGGGCCTGTGGGACACGGGGAAGCTTGCCCCACGGCTGAAGAGAAAATAAAAGCCTGTGTGATTTTTACACGTGCGTCTGCGTCAGTCTGTGCCGGGTCGGGTGCTATATAGCGCCTTTCTCACAGCATATACATTACTCGTCAAAACTTTTAGAACACCCCAGTTTTCCCAGTTTTTCATCAAATGTAATCAGTAGAAAATGCAATGAATGACCTAAAATGGTGAAAAGGTAAGCAGTAAATTGCCAGAGGTTTGAATATTAAAGTTTAGGTTAGGAAACACTGAAAAAAAGGAAATATCAGAATATTACAAATGGGCCTTCTTCAGGGAACAACTAATTGGTTACAACCTGCAGATGTTCTGAAGCAATAAAAGGAAATGAGGCCTTGCAAGTTGAGGCACACAATTTGCTCAGGTGTCCAGACCTCTGTTGATTACTTAAATACCCTCAGTCTGTCTGTTGGAACAGACTGTGTTAGCACACCCTCTGAAGTACTACTTGGACAAGCAATAATGGCAAGAAAACTGCAACTAACAAATAAAATGAGACAGAGCATTATTAGCATTAGAAGTGTAGGCCTTTCATTTACAAAAATTGAAAAATAAATCCAAGTTTCATTGAGTAGAGTGGTGTCCTACACAATCCAAAGGCAACTGGAAACTGGAAGAAACTCTGATAGAAAGATCTGGCTGACCCAACGTCACAACCCAATCAGAAGACGAGTTTCTGAGGGTCACCAGCTTGTGTGATCACAGGCCCCACATAGCACAACAGCTTCAAGCACAGCTTAACAGTGCAGGTCGAAAAAAGCAAGTGTCAGCGTCTACTGTGAAGAGGAGACTCTGTGCTGCAGGTTTGACAGGGTGAGTGGCAGTAAGAAAGCCATTCCTCAAAGGACAAAACAGGACCTTGAAATACTGGCTGTGGACTACTGCAGGCTGGAAGAAAGTCTTATGGACCGATGAATCAAAATTTCAAATCTTTGGTTCATCACACAGGGTGCTTATATGCGGTGATGTTGGTGAAAAGAGGGTACCTCAGTGTGTGACACCAACTATCAAACGTGGAGGAGGAATTGTGATGGTCTGGAGTTCTTTTGCTGAGGCAGAGTTGGTGACTTGAACAGAGCGACTGGCATTCGGTATCAAAAAAGGTCACCACAGTTTGGCTATTATATCAGCAAAGGTGGCTATGTGATGAATAAAATTTGTACACTTAACAAATCCTTGACTTATTTTTTTTATTTGCCACTGTTTATATGTTCTATGCCTTGACTTCATTAAACATTAAGATATTAAACTGTGTGCATTTCCATGAATAGAGTTTTGTACACTTAATGATTTCTTGACTTTTGGTTATTTGTTCTACAGTGGTGTGAAAAACTATTTGCGCCTTCCTGATTTCTTATTCTTTTGCATGTTTGTCACACAAAATGTTTCTGATCATCAAACACATTTAACCATTAGTCAAATATAACACAAGTAAACACAAAATGCAGTTTTTAAATGATGGTTTTTATTATTTAGCGAGAAAAAAAAATCCAAACCTACATGGCCCTGTGTGAAAAAGTAATTGCCCCCTGAACCTAATAACTGGTTGGGCCACCCTTAGCAGCAATAACTGCAATCAAGCGTTTGTGATAACTTGCAATGAGTCTTTTACAGCGCTCTGGAGGAATTTTGGCCCACTCATCTTTGCAGAATTGTTGTAATTCAGCTTTATTTGAGGGTTTTCTAGCATGAACCGCCTTTTTAAGGTCATGCCATAGCATCTCAATTGGATTCAGGTCAGGACTTTGACTAGGCCACTCCAAAGTCTTCATTTTGTTTTTCTTCAGCCATTCAGAGGTGGATTTGCTGGTGTGTTTTGGGTCATTGTCCTGTTGCAGCACCCAAGATCGCTTCAGCTTGAGTTGGCGAACAGATGGCCGGACATTCTCCTTCAGGATTTTTTGGTAGACAGTAGAATTCATGGTTCCATCTATCACAGCAAGCCTTCCAGGTCCTGAAGCAGCAAAACAACCCCAGCCCATCACACTACCACCACCATATTTTACTGTTGGTATGATGTTCTTTTTCTGAAATGCTGTGTTCCTTTTACGCCAGATGTAACGGGACATTTGCCTTCCAAAAAGTTCAACTTTTGTCTCATCAGTCCACAAGGTATTTTCCCAAAAGTCTTGGCAATCATTGAGATGTTTCTTAGCAAAATTGAGACGAGCCCTAATGTTCTTTTTGCTTAACAGTGGTTTGCGTCTTGGAAATCTGCCATGCAGGCCATTTTTGCCCAGTCTCTTTCTTATGGTGGAGTCGTGAACACTGACCTTAATTGAGGCAAGTGAGGCCTGCAGTTCTTTAGACGTTGTCCTGGGGTCTTTTGTGACCTCTCGGATGAGTCGTCTCTGCGCTCTTGGGGTAATTTTGGTCGGCCGGCCACTGCTGGGAAGGTTCACCACTGTTCCATGTTTTTGCCATTTGTGGATAATGGCTCTCACTGTGGTTCACTGGAGTCCCAAAGCTTTAGAAATGGCTTTATAACCTTTACCAGACTGATAGATCTCAATTACTTCTGTTCTCATTTGTTCCTGAATTTCTTTGGATCTTGGCATGATGTCTAGCTTTTGAGGTGCTTTTGGTCTACTTCTCTGTGTCAGGCAGCTCCTATTTAAGTGATTGCTTGATTGAAACAGGTGTGGCAGTAATCAGGCCTGGGGGTGGCTACGGAAATTGAACTCAGGTGTGATACACCACAGTTAGGTTATTTTTTAACAAGGGGGCAATTACTTTTTCACACAGGGCCATGTAGGTTTGGATTTTTTTTCTCCCTAAATAATAAAAACCATCATTTAAAAACTGCATTTTGTGTTTACTTGTGTTATATTTGACTAATGGTTACATGTGTTTGATGATCAGAAACATTTTGTGTGACAAACATGCAAAAGAATAAGAAATCAGGAAGGGGGCAAATAGTTTTTCACACCACTGTATGCCTTGATGTAATGAAACATTACTGAGGTTTCCTAAAACTTTTGAGCTGTAGTGTATATGTAGTCTGTTCTAACCACTGTACATTTTCAGAAGGAAGTAAACTGTTACAATTACAAGATGTACTCTTGAACATAACACTACATCCTGCACAGGTGCCTCTCCAGATGGGAGCAGATGGGTGTTTTAGACTCAAGCTGAGTGCGCCATCTGCCTTTGTTTTGGTCTCGCTATACAATACAACGCCTTCTATGGTGTACAATATTTATTACTTGAAAGATCTTCATTCTGCTCATTAATTCTTTGTATTCTTCCATTTTAGATAGATAGATAGATAGATACTTTATTAATCCCAAGGGGAAATTCACATACTCCAGCAGCAGCATACTGATAAAAAACAATGTTAAATTAAAGAGTGATAAAAATAAAGGTATAACAGACAATAACTTTGAATAATGTTAACGTTTACCCCCCCCCGGGTAGAATTGAAGAGTCACATAGTGTGGGGGAGGCACGATCTCCTCAGTCTGTCAGTGGAGAAGGACGGTGACAGCAGTCTGTCACTGAAGCTGCTCCTCTGTCTGGAGATGATCCTGTTCAGTGGATGCAGTAGATTCTCCATGATTGACTGGAGCCTGCTCAGCGCCCGTCGCTCTGCCACAGATGTCAGACTGTCCAGCTCCGTGTCTACAATAGAGCCTGCCTTCCTCACCAGCTTGTCCAGACATGAGGTGTCCCTCTTCTTTATGCTGCCTCCCCAGCACACCACCACGTAGAAGAGGGCACTCGCCACAACCGTCGGGTAGAACATCTGCAGCATCTTATTGCAGATGTTGAAGGACGCCAGCCTTCTAAGGAAGTATAGTCGGCTCTGTCCTCTCTTGCACAGAGCATCAGTATTGGCAGTCCAGTCCAATTTATCGTTCATCTGCACTCCCAGGTATTTATAGGTCTGCACCCTCTGCACACAGTCACCTCTGATGATCACGGGGTCCATGAGGGGCCTGGGCCTCCTAAAATCCACCAACAGCTCCTTGGATTTGTGTTAAAAGTTAACAATCAGACTTTTACAGTCCACAATGTGCATTCTTCCTTCAAAGTTTATAAGCATGCCTGCCATTTTCTAACCATTCTGTGTAGTCTAGTGAGTAATGTAACCCTGTGCAACTGCTCCTTCTGTATTATTACTTGTCTTTAAATGGTTACAGGTTAGGATCAAGACGCACTGCTTGTAACAGTAGCCTTTCTTTCTTTTACAGATATCTTTAGGCACTTTCAAAACTCGGCTCTTGTTTTTGATGAATAGGATTTTTGGGCTGAGTGGCATCTTATCATGTTCTGTATTTTCTTTGTGCATTTGCAATCCTTAAAATATTGAAAAAATTGACACTCGCAAAAAAGTACACCATTTTATAAATGTCAAGTTTAAAACATTAAACCAGTTAAATGTTTCAGTAGGCCTCATTACAGGTTAAATCTCCTCAGTGAAGAATATTCATTGGAAACTGATGGAAAAGTTACACAACACTTTAGTGTTGTTTTCTCAAAATATAAATCACATTTCAATAAATAAAGAAAAAGAACATTAGATTTCTTATCACAACTGCCTGATTATTTTAAAAAATGAAAGCTTAGGACTATATATTGTGGAAGTCGGCCCAGACACACACAGGCGGACGCATTTATGTCACCCACAACATGTTTATTATACATTCTAATATGTACAGAAGTCCCCCAAAAGTCCAGGCCTCACAACAATGCCTCTTTCTCTTCAGGCCACCTCCTTGCCTCTCCTCCTGAGCTCCGTCCTTCTCCACTCCCGACTCAAGCCAACGAACAGAGGGAGGCGGCCCCTTTTATAATCGCCCGGATGTGCTTCAGGTGCCTCCCGACAATCTGCCGCCGGCAATCCCCAGTGTGGCCGGAAGTGCCGGCTGCGCACCCAGAAGCACTCCAGGTGTCCCCCAATCCTTCCCCCCCCCCCCAGCACTTCCAGGTGTGGTGGAAGTGCTGAGGTCCAGGGCTGCGAAGGCATTGGGGCGCCCCCTGGCGGTGACCACTGGCTCCTACAGGGTTGAGCCTCAAAGCTCTGCACCCGTGGTCCCCATATCCACCAGGGCGATTGCCCCCACGTGGTCTGAGAGAGGCGTAAGCCCTCCTCCGGGGTCTCCCGGCCGGGTCACCCCCCTCCCAGCCACCTTTGACAATATGTAAATCAAATCATAATGTGTTTGTTTGTTCACTAATTTTCACAAAATTTTGCATCTGCACTGCCATTGGTTCATGTTGGTGAGAGGGATTGATGGGGGGCAACCCGAAAACCAGGCCTGGCATGGGTATTATAATTCCTATCAGGCAGTAGGAGTGCACTGAGGCTGATGGGAGGAAACTGTTATCAATCCACACAAAGACCACAAGTACAGCATTTTCTTCTCAACTAATCTGGATTACCTGTGGTGGGCTGGCGCCCTGCCCGGGATTTGTTTCTGCCTTGCGCCCTGTGTTGGCTGGGATTGGCTCCAGCAGACCCCCATAACCCTGTGTTATGATACAGCGTGTTGGATGATGACTGACTGACTAATCTGGATAACAATTTCATAGTCTCGCTGAGTTACATCTTTTGTCTAAGAGCACATCTTTTTGTTTCATATTGGGTTGTGTAGCCATGTTGAATTTGCAAAAGACAGTTTTTCCCTGTTTATTTTCATCTACACCTTTTTATGAGAAATATATGGGTTCAATAGGGGAGTACAGTGTTGCCAAACTTTTAAGGAGCATAGGTCCTTTATTTCAACCACCCCCCAAAAACAAAACTCCAAAACACCTTCATGGTGGCAAAATTAACACAAAACAAAATTTAGTGTCAATTTCGCAAAACTATGTGAAAAAAAATCTCACCTGTTTTGCTCACCACTAGCTATTATTTTGTGATGTTATCTCTCTATTATAATAAAAAATCCTGGGACGAGATGAGACTTTTTAGCCTGGGACGAGACGTGACTATTTCAGAGAGATACTTTCACGTCCCGCAAGACGAGACTTTGTGCCAAGAATTTTAACCATGCCCGGGGCCGGAAATAAAAGACAAAGAGTAGATGACAAAGTAGAACGTTGTAAAGAATTCAAAAACGTTGGCACGGTACACATGCAGAACAGGTTTGAGATAATGGAAGTACTAAAATTCGAAAGTCTCAAAAAAATGATAGTAAAGATCGCATTAGTTTAAACAAACGGAAATTATTACTCTGTGAAATAACGGAACAGCGAAAAGAGATCGAATATATTGTTCAGATTTAAACTTTAAGTCGGAGACTTGTAGATCGTCTAATTCGTGTTGCCATCTGGGAAAAGCAGTGTTTCTTACCAATCAAGAGGCGTATCTGGGAGAATTAAAATATTTGTTGTTTGGTGAAAGTGAAATCCACATACGTGAGCGGCAGAGATGCAAAGTGGCTGGCCCGTAGTGCAGGCCGGGGGGTTGGCGTGCGAAGCAAGCAGGGGGTGAAGCCCCCTAGTATTGTACATAACAAATGAAGTGAGATTCATGCTGCTGGACAAGGACTCTAGTGGCCTGCTTCAATTTACTCAAACATGCAGATAGGAATTTCATTGCACTGTGTACACATGACATGATAATAATTCTGAAACAAACAAATGAAACCACATTTTTTTATCAAATTAAAACCTTATATTTTTTTGCATAGGCAATACTATCATCCATCCATTATCCAACCCGCTATATCCCAACTACAGGGTCACGGGGGTCTGCTGGAGCCAATCCCAGCCAACAAGGCAGGAAACAAACCCCGGGCAGGGTGCCAGCCCACCGCAGGGCACACACACACACACACCAAGCACACAATAGGGACAATTTAGTATCGCCAATGCACCTAACCTGCATGTCTTTGGACTGTGGGAGGAAACCCAGAGCACCCGGAGGAAACCCACGCAGACACGGGGAGAACATGCAAACTCCACGTAGGGAGGACCCGGGAAGTGAATCCAGATCTCCTTACTGTAAGGCAGCAGCGCTACCACTGTGCCACCGTGCCCCCCCAATACTATCATGCCCCTGTATATCATTACTAACTGAGATAGAGATAAGCTATGACAAAGCAATGTTTCAGTACATGCCAAGCTGCTATTCAGAATATGCTAAAAAGGGAACGACTGAGGACGGCATTAGTAACTTTTACTATTTCTTGATGGTAAATATTCATTGAAGTCCATTTTATGATGAGGCAGTTATGATTTTAGGCTTTGATGCCCATACAGCATTGTAACTTGTAGCAATTTAAATCAATTTTGAATCATCTTTAATACATTATTGCATACTGCCACTGGTGCTGTCTCCTGTAATAATACTGAAATCTGTTGGGATGTCTGTGAACTGCAATTCCTCAGCTACTGTAGAAGCTTTCTGCAGTCGATGGATTGAATTATACAACAAGCCATCCATTTTATTAATGTGGGAGAAAACCACAGTAAACCAGGAGACAAAAAGAAATAGTGTTTTAACCCAGCAAAGAGTTACTGCAATTATGGAATCCAATCAGACACAAAAAGAACAAATTGTCGACTTAGGAAACTGTGAAATTGATAGAGAAGTAGTGTAGATCAGGAGTTCTCAACCTTTACGGTTTTGGGACCCAGTTTTACCTGTTTATGTTCACTGATGACACCCATCAGGAAATTGAAGGGATGGTGGTGGAGCTATGGTTCTTCTTGGTTAAACAAAACAAATGTGACTACAAACAATAAATCTTTTTTTTTGGTGCCCTCTTGATTAAACAAGTGTGATTTGAACCGTTTAATTGGCTTTATTTTTGGTGTCCAACCCAAGGGCAGTGACTCACAACAACAACAACAACGTTTATTTCTAGAGCACATTTTCATGCAAATGATGTAGCTCAAAGGGTTTTACAAGATGAAGAAAGAAAAAGAAAATAAATAAATACAAATTAGGCAATAATAATTAACAAAGAATAAAATAAGGTCTGATGGCCAGGGAGAACAGAAAAAAAACAAACTCTTGAGGGATGGAGAAAAAAACAAAATCTGCAGGGGGTCCAAGGCCATGAGACCACCCAGCCCCCTCTACCTAACATAAATGATCTCAGTCAGTCCTCATTGTATTCCGGCTTCATGTGGAAGATTTAGACAATGATGGTCATGTGGACTTCTAGCTTTCAATCCATCAATGTAGGAACATCACGGTGCTTTGATCAGGTGGTGGAGGCGCAGAAGGTCATCACAGAAACCGGAAAAAGAACAGCAGAGAAAGGGAGGGTTTAGTACGGATTGTGGAACCATGAAAATAAAAAAAAGATAATTAAATGCATGTACAGAATATCAGAGTTACACTAAAATGAAGAATTAAATGCATGTACAGAATATCAGAGTTACACTAAAATGAAGCTATGAGAAAGCCGTGTTAAAGTAATGAGTTTTCAGCCGCTTTTTAAAGTGCTCCACTGTATTAGCTAGGCGAATTTCTGTCATCAGGTATTCCAGATTTTAGGTGCCTAACAGCAGAAGGCCACCTCGCCACTTCTTTTAAGTTTAGCTCTTGGAATTCTAAGCAGACACTCTCTAGAAATTCAGTTTAGAAGGCTTGGGGTCTTTGTAAGTAAAGATCTCTGTGAAGAGTCTGTTTCTTCAATATTATTCACCCATTTCTTCAGGTTTATTGCAATGTGATGATATCTGAATATCTAAACTGAAATGTGCCTCCTCAGTGTCTGTAGTACGACCCCAGGGTCTATCTGTCTCCTCACTTAAGTGGTCTGTCTATCTGTCTTTGCCTGCCCCAAAGTCATTCTACTGTGAGCGTGTATATCGCAAACATATTACCTCTGTAACCAGAGTTGGAAAATAACTATCCAATACAGTATTGTGATTTGTGAGCATGGTTTTTGTTTTTAATAATTACGGTATGTTTAGCACTGTGATCTCCAGAGGGTGTCACCAAACCCCAAACTCCAGGCACAATCACACCAAAACAGTCCCAGTATATTCTTCACAGTACATTCTTATTCCAGTTTTTAAAGTCTACATCACAATCACCAACAAGCACAATGTCTCCTTCTGCTCCTCCAGTTGAATATTGCCCTCTGCCTCCCAACTCTGACTCAATTCTTGAAGCAAGATGGCTTCCCTTAATGCTAAACCTAGAAGTACTTCTGGAGTCACGGCCTCACATAACAGAACCATTTCTGGGCCATACAGAAGCCTCCCAAACAGGAAGGTGTATTCCCAACAGCACCCCCTGGCAGCATCCAAGGACCCCAGTAAGGTTGCCCTTCAAAACTACAAGTCCCAGGCAACTCTGCAGGTGTCCAGACTGGGGTCAAACCAGAGGAGTACTGCCCTCTCTTATACTGGGGGATAAAATGTACAGAATCTCACAGAGAATACATTATTCTTTTACACTGTTTGGGATAGGAATATATCATCATCATCATCCTCTATGTTGGCCTTCTGGTTGGGCGAGAATTCACCCTCCATCCCAGTCACAATGCCAGTTCTTCCACCATGGCACTTACAGCTGTGATGAAAAATAGCACTCCAAAACAGCAAAAAAGAGTTGGAGACCGTCCCTGTATAATGTCCAAAAATGCAAAAAGCTAGGAATATGGTCAAAGTACTTTATAGTCATTTAACAACATACATCAGAAAAATTGAGCTTTTATACAGAGAAAAAAATGGTGGACAGAAGTGAGTTGTGATCCGTATGGACTGTTCCATCAGCCGCCCTGACTGCGACTTGCTCACCTACCAGTGACCGGAACAGTCTGGTTTTATGCCTAAGAAATCTACCATCGACCACATCCTGTCACTGAGGGTTCTCATGGAGCGCTAACGTGAATATCAGCAGAGTTTCTTTGCAGCCTTTGTCGATTTTCGCAAAGCATTCGACTCAGTTGATCGAGCTGCCCTGTGGCACATCCTGAGGGTTCACTGAATCCTCTCGAGGTTGTTGGATATCATGGCCGGTCTGTACACTGGTACTGTGAGTGCTGTGCAGAGTGTAGGCGGGACCTCTGCGTTTTTCCCAGTTGATTCTGGGGTTCGTCAGGGGTGTGTTTTGCTCCTACTCTGTTCAATGCTTGTATGGACTGGGTGTTAGGCAAGGTTGTGGGGTCCAGTGTCTGTAGGGCATCTGTTGGTGAAGAAAGATTCACGGATCTTGACTTTGCTGACGATGCTGCGATCTTCACAGAGTCAATGGAGGCTCTGATCGGGGCGCTCGAGAGACTGAGCGAGGAGTCTGAGTGTCTGGGTTTGCGAGTGTCCTGATAAAAACCAAAGATCCAGGCCTTTAATGACCTCTTGGGCACAGCCATCAGCAGTGTGTCTGTTTGCTGAAGGAGTGTCGACCTTGTCGAGAGGTTTACTTACCTCGCCAGTGACATTCATGTCTCTGGTGATTCCTCCTGTGAAGTCAGTAGACGGATTTGGAGAGCATGGGGGGTCATGAGGTCGCTGGAAAGGGGAGTCTGGCGCTCCCAATATCTATGCAAAAGGACGAAGGTCCAAGTCTTTAGATTCCTGGTGCTTCCTGTCTTGCTATATGGTTGCGAGACATGGACGCTATCCAGTGACCTGAGATGAAGACTGGACTCCTTTGGTACTGGGTCTCTCCGGAAAATCTTTGGGTACCGTTGGTTTGACTTTGTGTCGAATGAGTGGTTGCTCATGGAGTCCCGAATGAGGCGCATTACCTGCATTGTGAGGGAGCATCAATTACGGCACTACGGCCATGTGGCGTATTTCCCCAAGGGTGATCCAGCTTCTAAGATCCTCATTGTTGGGGACCCGAGTGGCTGGACCAGGCTAAGGGGTCACCCACGTAACACCTGGCTGCGGCAGTTAAGAGGGACATTTCCGGAAGGGTGGGACTGGACCATGTGTCTACCTGGGGGGGTTGCCAACTGAGATCCTGAGTTGTTTCGTTGTGTAGTGGGTGCAGCAACACACTGTATCGGTGCATGCTCCCCAACTTGATTTGACTTGAAGTGAGTTAGCAGGAGATGACATCATGGCTGTCAGACAGAAGTGATGTCATCTTTGTAAGCTGGAAGTGATTTGGTGCTGGGACTGAGTTAATCGGGGTAGACCGGGAAGTGATGTCATGGCAAAGGCACCGGAAGTGATGTGGTTCTTGGTAGTCAGAGGAAGAAGTGACGGTTGGACACCATCTTGGGAACATGGAAGTAGGGAAGGTACTTTATATATCTTTTTTTTGTCTGATGAGAGAAAGAGAGAGGCGTTAGTACCGTATATCAACCCCTTGTCTCACGATATTTCACTCACCTCCGGGCTTGTTGACTGCCTCCTAAGGGCTTGTGGGTGACACAGCATACATACATTTTCTGAGTAAAGAAAGCAGACAAATCTTCTCCAGCAGCTGTGAAAATCTAAGTGATGTTCATGAAGGTTAGTGACTGGAGAAGGTGCACTTTTCCAGCGTGGCAGAAGAAGGCAGAGTGGGCTAAAGGAGGCCAATCCATATGAAGGAAAAGTGTGGGTATGAAAGCCTGTCAGAAAACCTGAAAGCCAGAAGATGTGATGTCAACTCTGCATCAAGAAAAATACCTCCATGCTCCACCAACATTGGAAAATGCAACTGTCAAAGACCTAACTAAAGAACTGTAAGACAATTATACATTTCACTTGCCTGTTCTTTGTCTGTATGTGTGTATAAAATTATTATATTACAATTTATAGTAGGAGTAAAAGCTGAATTTTGAAGAAATTTAAATATATCCTTTCATTTGTGCCATACAGTATTTGTCTTGTCTTAATATTTCTGCATTATTACTAGATATATATAGAGGTTCAAAGTATGAGCTGCAAAAAAAAGGGAGCATGTGCCCCCTGCTGGGTAAAGTTCCTTTGTGAATCTGTGCCTCAATGTCCCCCCACTCTCTCTCTCTCTCTCGCTGTTAGAGAGTCTCAAAGCATCCCCTCCACACATACAGTATAGCAGCTCCTTTATGTTTGTCCTGTGTCACTCTGAGAGCCCTCTGTCAATCCCACTCTATGACACCCTTCCTGTAGTCTTGCTGAGTGTATATCTCATGACAACCACAAGTGAATTCAGATTAAAAGTGGGTGGGAACATTTAGACAGCTCGCTTGACTGACACATTTCTAAACCTATCCAGTGCCTCATGAGGGAAGTTCTAACAGTAGAGGTTGTGATTTTTGAACTGCAAAGAGCAGTGGTGCTTTTGTTAAATCCATCTGACAGAGAGTAAATGTATGATTATGATGAACTGTCCCCAAGTCTCCTAAAAATACCCATATTAAAAATACAAATATATGGGGTGTGTGTGTGCTTGCTGTAAGGTTAAAAAAAAAACTTTTGTTGAAATCAAATTATACATTGACATTCAAAGACCTCAATGGACTAGTGGTCTGTTGTTGCAGGTTCTGTGTGGCCACTCTGTTGTTCAGATAGATAGATAGATAGATAGATACTTTATTAATCCCAAGGAGAAATTCACATACTCCAGCAGCAGCATACTGATAAAAAAAAAATATATATTAAATTAAAGAGTGAAAAAATGCAGGTAAAACAGACAATAACTTTGTATAATGTTAACTTTTAACGTTTACACCCCTGGGTGGAATTGAAGAGTCACATAGTGTGAGGGAGGAACGATCTCCTCAGTCTGTCAGTATAGCAGGATGGTGACAGCAGTCTGTCGCTGAAGCTGCTCCTCTGTGGAGATGACACTGTTCAGTGGATGCAGTGGATTCTCCATGATTGACAGGAGCCTGCTCAGAGCCCGTCGCTCTGCCACAGATGTCAAATTGTCCAACTCTGTGCCTACAAAAGAGCCTACCTTATTCACCAGTTTGTCCAGCCGTGAGGCGTCCCTCTTCTTTATGCTGCCTCCCCAGCACACCACCGTGTAGAAGAGGGCGCTCGCCACAACCGTCTGATAGAACATCTGCAGCATCTTATTGCAGAATTTGAAGGACACCAGCCTTCTAAGGAAGTATAGTCGGCTCTGTCATCTCTTGCACATGTACCGCTCTCAGAACCGGCACGATTATAATACATGCTGCCCTATTTGAGAGGCAGCAAAAAGAAAAAGAAAAAAAATAATCCGGGGCGCGAGTGACCGACACTACTTTCCTACTTCACCACTTCAATTATAGAGATACACCAGAGAAAGCAGGATCAAGCAAAAATGATTATTGGATACAATATATAGGATCACTGTAACAACAAAAAACCTTATATACATAATATCGCGCTGCAGCGCTTCCCTTCACCACACAAATCATAACACCAACACTTGAAAACATACATTACTAATAAAGACTTGAACAAATGGAAACACAACAAAAAAAACAATGGATTTATAGTCTTTTAAATCTTATCTGTACGGAGCGTTGAGCTCAGTCTGTAGTGAGGAATGAGAAGCCGACCATATCTAATGTTCCGGGAAACGTTCTGATTAACAGTTCCTTCTGCTGGCCCGTCAAGTCCTCTCCCGTATTCCTTCCTCCCGAAAGAAAAAATAATTTGCTTGGAAATGAACCCGGGTTCACCTGACGATATCCAAGAGGTGTTAATCCTTTCCCTCGTGCCTTTTTCTGTTATGGCCTCCTTCTCTCTCCTAGCTCCTTCTCTTCCCTTTTTTCCCGCCACCTATTTACATTCGGATAGCTCCTCCCCGTACAGTCTGTTGGCCCTCCAAGCCAGGTGCTCCCCTCCCTCTGTATAAAGGGCCGGCCCTAAACATAAAGGCATACCACAAAACCAGGTATGGGAAAAGGTACAAACTTACAGGTACATATCCATATTTCATTTGACCGTTACACACAGAGCATCAGTATTGGCAGTCCAGTCCAATTTATCATCCAGCTGCACTCCCAGGTATTTACATGACTGTACCCTCTGCACACAGTCACCTCTGATAATCATGGAGTCCATGATGGGCCTGGACCTCCTAAAATCCACCACCAGCTCCTTGGTCTTGCTGGTGTTCAGGTGTAAGTGGTTTGAGTCACACCATTTAACAAAGTCCTCGATTAGGTTCCTATACTCCTCCTCCTGCCCACTCTTGATGCAGCCCACGAAGGCGGTGTCGTCAGTGAACTTTTGCATGTGGCAGGACTCCGAGTTGTATTGGAAGTCTGATGTATATAGGCTGAACAGGACTGGAGAAAGCACAGTCCCCTGCGGCACTACTGTGTTGCTGACCACAATGTCAGACCTGCAGTTCCCAAGATGCACATACTGAGGTCTGTCTGTAAGATAGTCCACGATCCATGCCACCAGGTGTGAGTCTACTCCCATCTCAGTCAGCTTGTCCCTAAAGAGCAGAGGTTGGATGGTGTTGAAGGCTCTAGAGAAGTCCAAAAACATAATTCTTACAGCACCACTGCCTCTGTCCAGGTGGGAGAGGGATCGGTGTAGCATATAGATGATGGTTATGATGATAGTGCTGAAGTTGACGTAAGGTTGAAAGAACTAGCAGCTACAATCGTAAAAATATGAATTTCAAAATATGCAATAAAGGTAGACATTGTGTCACGCCCCGTCAAAATAAGGTGAAAAGGACTGCCATCAAGAGAGCTGATAATGAAGAGTCACAGGGGTTGCAGCTTTCAGTACTGAAAACACCTGAATCAGCAAATCTGCATAGTGACACCAGTAGGAGCATCAATGAAGCTGCACCACATCCACCTTCTGGCTGTACATCTAAACAAATAACTGAAGGAATTTCACATTGCTGTCTAATTTAACCAAACAGCAGCCTATTACAGAAGCTCCGTCTGTTACTGTTTTCTAGTACAGAGGTAGGCAAAGTCGTTCCTGGAGGGCCGCAGTGGCTGCAGGTTTTTGTTCCAACCCATTTGCTTAATAAGAAGCACTTATTGCTCAAGTAACATTTCTGCTTCACTTTAGTGGTCTCGCTCATTAAGATTTTGAACCCTTATTGCTTATTTTAGTCTTAAACAGCTGTAGTATTGTTTTTTAATTGCTCCTTATTAGCAATAAGATGCAAATGACAAAAGAAAACAGCATATCTCCATTTAGTTTGTTTCCTTTTACACCTGTGTGTATTTATCACGCACTATTTGGTTAAATTAAATACTTGGAAGGAAAGTGAAGAGAAAAAAGTGAAAGACTGAGAATTACTCATTTGTTTTAGACTTTAAATAATTTGAGTTATATCCTTAGAAAGGAAAAAAATCTAGGATATGAGAATGACCTGACATGGCAGATTTAAAGCGCTAACTTCTCCTTTTAGCTGCTGCCGTTAGGGGTTGCCAAAGCGGATCATCTCCTTCCATATCTTCCTCTCCTCTGCATCTTGTTCTGTTACACCCATCACCTGCATGTCCTCTCTCACCACATCCATAAACCTTCGCTTAGGCCTTCCTCTTTTCCTCTTCCCTGGCAGCTCTATCCTTAGCATCCTTTTCCCAATATACCCAGCATCTCTCCTCTGCACATGTCCAAACCAACACAATCTCGCCTCTCTGACTGTCTCCCAACCATCCAACCTGAGCTGACCCTCTAATGTCCTCATTTCTAATCCTGCCCATCCTCGTCATACCCAATGCAAATCTTAACATCTTTAACTCTGCTACCTCCAGCTCTGCCTCCTGCTTTCTGGTCAGTGCCACCGTCTCCAACACATATAACATAGCTGGTTTCACTACCGTCCTGCAGACCTTCCCTTTCACTCTTGCTGATACCCGTCCGTCACAAATCACTCCTGACACTCTTCACCACCTATTCCACTCTGCCTGCACTCTCTTTTTCACCTCTCTTCCACAATCCCCATTACTCTGTACCGTTGATCCCAAGTATTTAAACTCATTCACCTTTGCCAACTCTACTCCCTGCACCCTCTCATTCACACACATGTATTCTGTCTTGTTCCTACTGACCTTCATTCCTCTCCTCTCATATCTCCACCTCTCCAGGGTCTCCTCAACCTGCTCCCTACTATCGCTACAGATCACAATGTCATCAGCAAACATCATAATCCACGGGGACTCCTGTCTAATCTCGTCTGTCAACCTGTCCATCACCATTGCAAATAAGAAAGGACTCAGAGCCAATCCACCATGAAATTAAATTATTGGCAGGGATTGTTTTCTAATTAGGCAACTGGGTTGGAACAAAAACCTGCAGCCACTGTGGCCCTCCAGGACTGACTTTGCCTTCTCCGTTCTAGTATATCTACTATTTATTTAAAGAGCTTCTGTAAAAAGCCAGATGATCCCCTGAGGACAAATAAAGCAAATTTAATAAAAGTAACATACACTGGATTTTCTCATTACAGTATTCAGCTAAATTTTTGCAAGACTAGGGGGCTTCGCTCACCAACCCCTCCCCCCCCACCAGCGCTATACGCCATTGTGAAGAGGTGGGCTGAGCGCACCTCAAGAAGACACGGTCGCTCCTCCCAAACCCCTCTTAAATGGTGATACAATGGGAAACATAACAGCTGTTTTTTTTTTTTTGCCTCCTCTTTCCTCGATCAGCTGTCGACTTGCTGCTGCCATGCCACTTGATCTGAATTTCATGCGGCACTTCAAACGTTTAAAAGCCTGCACAGCATCTGTCCTTTTGTCTCACTGCCTTGTCTCTCTTGTCCACCATACATCCTCAATCTGCAATCTCTTTTCGCTGTTCCGTTATTTCACAGAGTAATGTTTCCTATTTGTTTGCGCTAATGGGATCTTTACTCTCATTTTTGTGAGTCTTTCAAATTTTCCTACTTCCATTTTCTCTAACCTGCTCTGCATGTGTATCACGGGGACTTGCTTCCAAAGGTTGTAAGTATGACATGACTTGTCCGTGTCCCGGAAAATGAAAGTGTCTCTCTGTTTCTCTTCAAAAGATCACAACGCAAGATTTTTTTTTATAATAGAGAGATAAAACTAGGACTTTATCAAAATATAACGATATAATCTATTAAAGCGCAGTTCATAATTCATGACAATACCACGGCTGTGCGAAATGCGATGTCTTGCAGAAATTAGCAGGGCCTCTTCTAGAAAAGTACCCAAATTGCAAGTATACTCTGAGTCTCGATATGCAGGATGTTATAACTCACGTTGATGTCATGGCAGCCGGTTATCATTAGCGATACATGTTTTTGTGCATTAATATTCTGACATGTTTATGGCTTACAAATAAAATGTGAGTTTTGCTGTTTCGACAGGAAGTGTGAAATTAATGTAGAGGGATCATCATGAAATCTCTTATCCACTTTTAATGCCTTCCGTAGTCTAAACTGAATGTAATGTCTTTTTCTATAGATAGGAGACGCCAACCCAGCGACTAATAGGCTATACCTGTTTTAGGAAGGGATTATACTGGAGACCCTTTTCAGCGATGAATGTGGACTATGGAATGTTTTCAAAGACGTCCATATACGGGAGCTGACCTTGAAGAGGGATTTTAAAAGGGTTCCTCTTAGAAGCATCTCAAATATATATTTTATATATATATATATATATATATATATTTTTTATATATATATATTTTATATATATATATATATTTTATATATATATATTTTATATATATATATATATATATTTTATATATATACTGGAGAATATAACTTGACAATTCCGCTCGAACGGAACAGTTATCTCTCAGGCAGTTATTTTATGTCTGCTGGATTAGTTTGTCAATAGAAAAGAGCATATTTTGAGCAGTTCAATACAATATGTGAATGTCCTTAAAGAAGAACACTAACATAGTAATCAAGTACTTTACAGTTAAAGTGTGAGATCTTTGTTGGCATACAGCTTAGTGCTTGATTATGGGGCTAATGATCAAGGATACACATCGTGTGTAGACTGAATCAAAGTGATGAACTGAAACAGAAATAGCTGTGTAGAGGGAATAAAACTGGGTAAGGCACAGCCATACTGAAAAGGTAAAGCTGTGGTAGATGTGGCAGTTTAACCTGCAGTTCTCACACCATGACAAAATTCACTATTGCAACAAGACAGAAAGTGCTCAGCCTGTATCATCAAGGTTTCTTCCAAGCAGACAAGTGTTTCCAGATGTGCTCTTCTGCAGAAGCACAAGCAAATAGGTAAGTTTGAGGACCAGAAACGCAGAGGTCAGCTACAGAAAACAGGGTGCAGCAGATAAGAAAAACAAGCTGACTTCCTTCAAATTTGGAAGATGTCCAGCCCTGCTATCAGTGACAAGCCACTCTGTCCTTAGTATCCTCATCTACACTCCACAGAAGTCTTATCAGATGTGGTCGTCATGGCAGAGTTAATCATTATGCTAAACGACTTGCCTACACCTGAAACACAAGGTCTGTGGTGCAGAAAAGATGGTGCCTTGGACTGATGAGTCAAAATGTGAAATGTTTGGCTCAGACAGAAGGCAGTTTCTCCATTGAAAGGCAGGAGAATGGTACACGGATGGATTTTTGCAGGCAACAGTGAAGTGTAGTGGTGGTTCCCTGCAGGGCTGGAGGTGCATTTCAGCAAAGGGAGGTAGCGGTTTGATCAAAATTGATGGTCTTTCACTGCTATGAAGAACAGGCAGATTCTTCTCCATCAGGGAGGTGTCTGATTGATCCTAGCTTCGTTCTGCAGCATGACAATCACCTCAAACACATAGTCAAAACCATAAAAACAGGAACAGGGAATCCTGCAACGGATGGTATGGCCTCAAAAGAGCCCTGATCTCGGCTTCATCGAGCAAGTCTGGAATCACAGGTATGACAGATAAAGTCAGTCAGTCATTTTCCAACCCGCTGTATCCTAACACAGGGTCACGGGGGTCTGCTGAAGCCAATCCCAGCCAGCACAGGGTGCAAGGCAGGAACAAACCCCGGGCAGGGTGCCAGCCCACCGCAGGGCACACAAACACACTAGGGACAATTTAAGATTGCCAATACACCTAACCTGCATATCTTTGGACTGTGGGGAGAAACCAGAGCACCCGGAGGACACCCACGCAGACACGGGGAGAACATGCAAACTCCACACAGGGAGGACCCGGGACGTGAACCCAGGTCTCCTTACCGTGAGGCAGCAGCGCTACCTACTGCACCACCTAAGACGGATAAAGTTTGTAGTGAAATTGTGGCAAGCTTTCCAAGAGGCACAGAAGAGCTGACAACGTGAGGACGTTCAGAAACTGCATACAAACAGACCTTAGAGAATGTGGAGTGGTCACACCATGATTTTAAAGTCAAAGTCAATAGTCAAAGTGAACTTTATTGTCATCTCAACCATATACAAGTATACAGATAAGACAAAATTTTGAAGCTCAGGGTCCATAGTGTAACAACATGAAGTGCAAATAAAAAAATTAAAATTATAATTAAAATTAAGATTAAAATTGAAACATAAACAAGACAAGACATTGTGCAAAGACAAGACAAAGAAGTAGCAGCAATATTGACGTGTAGTAAGCAATATGAACATTGATACAATATATGGTATTGTGCGATCTAGATACATAAATATAGTCAATGAATATGTAATATAATAAATAAATAATAGATATAGATAATAGAGCACAGTGTGAGGCAGTACAGAAATGGCAGCATGCCTAAGTGTATGCTAATAGTTGTTTAAGACGTGTAAGCAATGACAGGTCAGAATGTTTCACAGCAGAAGGATATCCTGTGTACCGCACTTCATAGGAAGTTTAACTAATTAATTACAACCATTCATGACTTTACTTGAAGCATTCCTGGTTTATATCTTTTTTTTTTTTTTTTTGCACAATAGTGTGTGACATATGCTCACATCCTGTGTGTCTCATATCATATCGGCTTTGGTCTCTGTCCCCGCATACGTCCACTTCCTCAGTCTGTGTCTGAGTTCCTCTCAGCTTCTGTCTGTGTCAGCCTCAACATCAGGCTGATAATAACCATTTTTAGGATATCTGACCAAGCCAAAATGTACCATGAAGATATTCTTACATAATGTGTGTCACACATACATGTTTTTAGGATGAAGTACAGTAATTATGGGCTAAAAGCAAATTCTGTCATTTAGTTATAATTATGGTGTTTTAGTCACGCAGCCACCGTAAATTGTCTCCTGTAGAGAAACAACATGACTCACCTACAATAATTGCATTCTGTCCCTCAAGTTTTATAACAGACACAGGAGACTTTTAATAAAAATGTTATTCAGTTTAAAAAAACAAGTCATTTAGGGAGGAAAAGGACATATAGTAAAGAACAAACAATACAAAGAAAATCATTTAAATTTGTTAGGTAATGATGCAAAAGGTCATTTAGAGGCATGGATTTCTGTGGATACTTGCCAAAAGTTTTAAAATAATGAAATAAGTGAATAGAAATAGAGAGGATCCCCTCTAGAGATGTAAACAAGTATACTTTGCTCCTTTCCATTTCCAGCACTAGATGGCAGTATCATCCGGACATACCTGTACTTCCATGTTTGAACCAGCCTCGTCCATATTGGCTGCCAGAGCCCGAAACCAAAATCTCACATTAGCACACAGGCGTTGGTACTGCCAAGTGCGGCGTTTTTGTTTAACAAAATTTGGTGAATTTTTAGACAGAAAGTATGTTTATTTACTATTGTTTTGTCTAAAAACTAACCATGAGTTTAATTCTTGAAAGGATGTAACACTAAAATTATATTTTTTTATATACAAATCACAATTTGACCTTATAATTATACTCAATTTCTAAATCATTTAGACTGATGGATGAAAGGTTAGGATTAGGGAAAGTTCTGTGCTTGGGGAAAACGTTTTACCAAGTAGTGTGGTGCAAAGCAGGACTTTAGGGATGTTCCAGTTTCGACTTGATGTTATTTTGGATAATCTAAATGAATTTGGTGGATGAGCTTGTTGGGCTGAATTTTCAGCTCTTGTCACAATTTTTTTAGGGTGAAAAAGCATTCTACCTTGGATTAACATGACTAGACTTTCTCTTTCTCATGCAGTGGTATCATTTTGGTGGGGAGAGCTTCAGGGGATGATCTCAGGTATCCAGCCCCTGACCTTTGACAACTCTCCCCATACCCCTCCCACGTTTCCCCAGCACTTCGTCCCGACTTGCACATGAAACCCCACAGATCTAACCACTTTATAGAACTAGCAGTAAACTCAGAGGTGGTGGAGACCTTCATGCAAAGAGTTGTGGGAATTTGGAACAAGCTACTGAATTAGGAAACCCTGAAAACTTTTAAAAAGCATTTGGACACGATGTTGGGACAGCTTAACTCTTAGCTAATCAAATAAGCTTGATGGACTGAATGGTCTGCTCTGATTTCCCAGACTGCTTACGTTAAAATGCATGCAGGCTGTTGGACTTCTAGGATGCTCTCCTATTCTAAAACTTCATCCCTTACCTCCAGACTCATTTAATAAGAACACTGAGCCTTCTCAACTCCCGGGCTGCCGTTACTGGAGAAGTTCAGGTATTTCAGGATCTTCTTAAAAATAGTCAGAAAAAGGGAACGAACATGAGATGGCCAATTGGACTGGAGTGTGGGAGCTGTTTTGCAGAAGCTGTACTGTTCTTAGGTGGTGAAGTGGGAGCGGAGTCTAAAAACAAAACTCTTGGTTTACCAGTCGATCTACATCCCTGTTCTCACTTATGTTCATGAGCTTTGGGCAATGACCAAAAGAATGAGATTTCCTCTCAGGGTGACTGTATTGACACTCCATGATAGGCTGATGCTCCTCCAAATCAAGAAGAGATCCCAGAGTGGTCAGTTTAGTGGACTGACAGTATAGGACCATCCCGAGCGGATGTCATAATGATAACTAAAACTTACAAACTACATGTTTCTTTCTCATATTAAGTTCATTGTTTCTTAGGTTCCTCTTATTTTATTCTCATCTATCTATATATATAGATAAAAGTCAATGTGTGTAAGTATGTATGTGTGTATGTATGTATGTATGTATGTTCCAGCATCAATTCCGAACGGCTGGAGCGAATTTCATGAAACTTGGTACACGTTTCTCATTGGTCAACTAAAAATACTGTAGGGTGAAATCAACCTTAAGGTGTGATCTTGAGGTCTTGTATGCATGGTATCATCCAGTTGGCACTCGGAACGACCACCAGAGGGCGAACTGGAGGTGACTGCCAGCATTCTTTATGTTTGAGCACCACCGCGCCTCTGTTGCTTTTGATTATCGAGTTGGCCGATTACGAGCATCAACTGGATGATAACATACGTACAAGCACATTAGTGAGTCTTCATTGTTTGCTAACTTTTTTTATTTTTAAAGTTGTAGGGTTTTTTTTAATTATATTTTTCTCAAACAATTAAAAAAAAACATTTTATTTTTCTCCCGGGCAACACTGGGTATTTCAGCTAGTTTCTTTACAAAGTTTTAGAATTTATTCATTAGAATTATTTTTGCATTATTTGACATTTTGCTGCAATGCTATTTTGTACCGTAGTCACCTTGATGCATTCTACCCAATTTGTGTTGGGTAGAATGCCCAGTGAGGGCTGGGTGGTCTTTTGGCCCTGATACCTCTGCATTTTTTGTTTTTTTTTTTCCCTTCAGCCTAACTGGTTTTTTTTTTGTTTGTCTTTTCTGTCCTCCTGGCCATCTGATCTTAACTTTTGCTGTTACTCATTCTTTAATATTATTGCCTAATTTTAATTGTTTTTCTTTTCTTGTAATTTTCTCTTTGATTTCTTGTTTAAGCTATATTGTTGTATGAAAATGTGCTATAGAAATAAAGGTTGATGCTGTTAGGGAGGCACGGTGGCGCAGTGGTAGCGCTGATGCCTCACAGTTAGGAGACCCGGGTTCACTTCCCAGGTCCTCCCTGTGTGGAGTTTGCATGTTCTCCCTGTGTCTGTACTCTGATTTCCTCCCACAGTAAAGACATGCAGGTTAGGTGCATTGGCGATCCTAAATTGTGCTTGGTGTGGGTATGTGTGCCCTGTGGTGGGCTGGCACCCTGCCCGGGATTTGTTCCTGCTTTGCGCCCTGGGATTGGCTCCAGCAGACCCCCGTTAGGACATAGCGGGTTGGATAATGGATGGATGCATTGTTGTTGTTATCCAGCCACTTACCTCTCAGGTGCCCCAAAACACCTAAAAAAATATAGGTGTGTGCCTAAAAGTTACCCCTATGTCTAATTCCAGGACAGAAGATCTTAAATTTCAATGTTTGGAATCAAAAATCACTTCACTTCCAAATGTACAGGGAGAATCAGAAATGCCAGTCTACTAAAATTTTCCCACCTCCATTTTCTGAACCTGATTTTTGGAGCCTTATACACACAGATTGCTATAAATGCTGTCACACACGTGTGATTGGGAGGCAGCTAAAGGGCCAGAATAATTGTAATTTAACACCAGTCCAGGTGGTGGCGAGGTGCAATGACTTTCTTTATCAATCCCTTGCAGACAATCCAAGGGAAATCCTGCACGGTTCTGGTGCCTCTGATGACGCCATTCCTGGTGCCGCTGCCTCTGAGGACGTCACTCTCGGTTCTGGCCCCTCTAATTACATCACTTCCGGTTCTGGCCCCTCTAATGACATCACTTCCAGTTCCAGGCCCTCTAATGGCGTCACTTCCTGTCTCGGCAAATAAAGCCCGTCATCTTTGACCACCTGCCTCAGTTCTGTTTTGGACTCGAACCTGTAAACAGCTCCTAAAACTTACCCATTTGCAGCCAGGGAATACTATACGGGTGGCTGCCCCAAACCTTTCTTGATGTCTTTGGCTCATTCTTGCGACAATGCTCATACATACTGTATATTGGCCCTGGCTTCTTGAAAACTGATGTTTAACAAGCTGAAGCCATTTGTACATCACATGGCTCCATCTGAAGTTTTCCAGCAATAGGTAAGAGTTCTGGTTCTCTGTTTTGCCCACTAGCATAAAGAATAAGATATATTAATTTTGGAAATATTCATATAGAAGTGACATGTGTCCGGTTAAATGACTGTCCATAACATAACATCCATCCATTTCCTAACCTTCTTATGCAGGGCAGGTTTGTGGAGAAGCTGGAGCACATCTCGGCAAGCATGGTCACAAGGCAGGAGCAGTTCCTGGATAGGCCATCTGTTCATTGCAGGGTGAGCACAAGCCCAGTCCACCTAACCTGCATGTCCTTGAACAGTGGGATAAACCCAGAGCACCCCATAGGAAACCCATGCTGACACTGGGAGAACATGCAAACTCCATGCAGGGAACGCACAGAACGTAACCCCCAAGTCTCCTTGTTTGCGCCGCTGTGCCATCTCATACTATAACATCCTCAAACCCACCTAATCCAAATCAGGGTTGCAGGGGGACAGAGCCTATCATGGTAGAACTGAGTGCAAGGTGGGGAACAGCCCTGGAGAAATAACCCATTCATATACACACACCCATTTTGAGTCTCCACATACCCTAAGGTGCTCATCTTGGAGAAATTGAAGGACGACCAACACAGACACATAGGGAACCTGCAAACTCCACATGAACAACAGCTCAGGACAGTGGATCCAGGTGATGGCAGTGCTTCTCACTGTACCACCATGCCACCCCTATTTTTATTATAAACAACAAAAATACTTTCAAATTGAAATGGATTCAAAACATGGAATTTCTACCAAAAATGAGGATAAAAGTGGACTGTTAGGATTAGGAGTAATACAAAAATGAGGAGTAATAAACAGCATTATAGCGTGACAAACAGATTTGAAAATACTTGCAATTTTAACATCTGCATAATTCACAATGAAACTTTTTAAAAATGAGTAAATATTTAACAGACACTGCTTAAAGTCTATTAGGAATATTAATGCAATGTTAAGTTATTGTTAGAACATTAAAACTTTTGAACAATCTAGATGAGAACAGGCCGTTCAGCCCAACAAAGCTTGCTCGTCCCCAACAAAGCTCGCCAGTCTATCTTATCTATATATATAAAATTCTTTTCGCGTTTGAAACGGAAATTATATATAACCACAGAACATATTACCGTGTTTATACATGTACCACGCGCACATTTTTTCCCAAAAATTAGCATTACAAAATCAGGTGCGCGTCATATACAAGGAAATGTAATTCTGTAATGTTTACTTCTTCTGCTTGGGCTCGCTCTCTCTCTCGCTCACTTGCGCACTCGCGCTCTCTCAATCTCACTCGCTTGCTCGCTCACTCGCTCGACAGCACGCTCTGTCTCTCTCTCTCTCTCTCTCTAAACGCTTCCTATACAATAACAACGCGTGTCGTACACGGGGCAAAACTTTTTTTGCGATTTTCATTGTAAAAATTAGGGTGCGCGTCTTACACGAGGGTGCGTGGTACATGAGTAAATACGGTATAATGTACTCGCGCACTCACATTTGAAACAGAAATTACGTATGACCACAACAGTCAGGTTACACAGACAAATGTGAGACTGAAGCAGATTGAGAGAGAAGGCTCGCAGGCTCGCTGATCAACGTATACGACAATCACAATCGAGGGCCTCACAAACACCCGAACAATGTGCTGAACAGAATCTAATTCGACGGATGCAGTATTCACAGGCTACCACTTCACACAGGCGTCAGGGTCTGTATATGGAGGGATTCAATTATAACATTGAAAAAGATTATTGCCTACATCCAAAAGTTACAATAGGGGAAATGGACATCATGTGTGAGTACTGCCAAGCACAGAGGGTTACATTTGAATCACGTGGGATGTGTTATTCAGATGGCAAGGTGAAATTAACACCTTTAAGCCATCCACCTGAACCGTTGTTATCTCTTATTTCTGGCGCAAATCCACATTCAACTCATTTTCTACAGAACATTAGGAAATACAATTCGTATTCTCAGATGACATCGTTTGGCACCACGGCTGCTACCAAGGAGTTTGGCTTTATGCCGACATTTAAAATGCGTGGGTAAATCATAGAATTGGGTCATTAATGCTGTTGCCTCATGAGATCCACAAATTTTTCCCTTCCACTCAGTGAGCGAAGCCACTGGGTAATCTGCTAGTCTTCTAATAAAACTTGAAAGTAAGTTTAGCACTGGGTGCTACAGTGGCAGATTGGGCAGCTTTGTTGCCTCCCACCACTTAGATTCCAGTTCAGCCATTTCCAGCCATCTGTTTGGAGCTGGTATATCTAAGGCCATCTTAACGTATGGGCACAAAGGGCACTGGCCGGGGGCCCCAGCAGCATAGGGGCCCACGATGTTTCTGTTTTGCTATTGTAAAAGGCGCTATATAGGTGCCTGACCCGACACAGACTCGCACCAGAGGCACTTGTAAAAACAAAGAACAGCCCCAAAATACACAAAATAAAGCACACCACACTCCTCTTTTGCACCACCACTCCTCTTCCAAGCTTCGTCCTCCTCCTCCCAACTCTGGCTATTGAGTGGTGGTTGCTGGTCCCTTTTATAGTCCACCCGGAATTGCTCCAGGTGGTTGACTGCCAAGTTCTGGCTGTGGCGAATACACTGCCCATACGGGTTCAGGAGTCCCAGCTGCAGCACCCACTGGTGGCGCCTGCGGGACCCAACAGGGCTGCACCCAACTCCAATTCCCATGGAACCTTGCGGGAAACTGAGGCACCACTCCAACCCAGGGGGGCAGCCATCTAGCGTCCAGGTGGAGGTATTGCACAGTCCATGGTTGCTCCCCCTGAATATACAGTGAAGGGGCGTCCCACACTATCAAAAGAGGGGCCCTAGCTCAATACTTTGCCTGGGGGTCTATGAGGCTGGTAAGATGGCCCTGGGCATAGCTCAAGGTTTCCTTTAGCATTCCACAGCCAGTTGTGAATAAGGGCCTTCCAGATGTGTTGACACTGACAGGTGACTGTAAACTGTCATTAAAAGAGGTTTCAGCAACTCCATTTGCATGATAGTGACAGAAAGGGAGAACTGAAGAAAACTGTCAATATGGCAATGTTAGCTAGCATGGTGGCTTCAGGGGTTTAGATAGATGTACTTTGATTGTCCCCAAGGGGTAATTAGAGCTTTACAGAAGCTTGAGAGAGAGAGAGAAAGAGAAATATATAAATAATAAACCAAACAATAACTCTCCTCCTAAACACAAATATGTGAAGCTTGGAAACTGGAGAACTGCTGAAATCAATAACAGGGCTATAGGTGGCAGCAAGATGGTCAGACCTGTCCAGAGTTTAATTTAAGGTGTTAACATTTGAATAAAGCAGGTTGAGCTTGTTGTATCCAAAAAAAGAACATGCTGTTAGACGTTGGTTAAGAATAGCTCACCGTTCTACTGCTGAGTTTAAGAATAAACATCAGCAGGATGATGTAACCACTCCTAGGCAGTAACGTGGACAAATTCAGTCCGTCCATCCATTATCCAACCCGCTATATCCTAACTACAGGGTCACAGGGGTCTGCTGGAGCCAATCCCAGCCAACACAGGGCGCAAGATAGGAAACAAACCCCGGGCAGGGCACCAGCTCACCGAAGGGCACACACCCACACACCAAGCACACACTAGGGACAATTTAGAATCGCCAATGCACCTAACCTGCATGTCTTTGGACTGTGGGAGGAAACCGGAGCACCAGGAGGAAACCCACGCAGACACGGGGAGAACCCGGGAAGCGAACCCGGGTCTCCGTTTTTCAAAATCTGGCTCACATTTATTGGCTTTCATTTTAATGTGCTCACAACTCCTTCATGAGTCTCCAGACCCTCTGCTGCTTTTACCACTCAGTCTGATCAAATCAGATGAAAACTATTTTGCATTAAATAGCATCTGGAGTACATTTAAGATGGCTCTCTGCAGTACCAGGAACAGTCCGTGACTCACTATATCATGTAAAAGTTTATCCAACTTATATAAAAGCAATCAAACATTCCACATTTATGGAGACAGGCCAGTTCCGAGTCCTTTCCACCTTATTTTTATCCTTGCTGTGTATTCTTTCCATCTTTGGATGAGCTGCTTCTGCAATAAGATGCAACGGTAGTCAGTGGTGATTGCAGAGGTGCCAGCTGAGTAGATCTATAGCATCTTGCCATCTTTTACTGACCCTTTTTTTGGAATTTACACCAATTCCACAAAGAATTGTCAGGATGTAACATGGAGGTTCATCTGATTCCATCTGCTTTATCTTGTGTTTTAAAGACAGTGCAAACTGATCCGTTCTGAATTTGTGTGTGTGTGAGCTTACAAAGAGGGAGCCCCAGGGTCACACCTTGGCACTACAACTGCATGATACCGTAACAGACTGATGCCCTATCTAGGGTGGTCTCCCACCACAAACCTACTGCTGTTATGAGTCTGTTATGGATTTTATTTATTTTAGAACTATTCCTGATATGTGCTTTCTTGAATAACTACTATTTTAATAATATTATGAATTCTTCATTTGTTTACAGTTTTAGCACCACCATGTTATGTGTATTTTTGTTCCTTGTCCAAGTTTCTGGATGCAGTTCTAAAAAAACCTTTTATTGTGTGTACCGAGTAAAGTGTCAGCACTTTGATTTTGCATAGAGGGCTTTGGAAATTAGCTTCAGAACTTTAGTTTTGACCATTTTTGACTCTGGTAACTCTCATCTCCTGATTTTATTATTTTCAAGTCTGCTATTTTCAGGTTAGCAGAGCAGCTGCCATAATAGACCCCAGGAAAGACTGGGTTTGTCAAGTAAATGACTGACTGCCTGGATAGAACATGGAATGCTGTAAGGGAACCTGTCCTGACTGAAAAAAATCACATGAATATAGAAAAGTGTAATATACGGTAACCTATGAGAACATCTTCTTAAACACTTGTACTACTATTAGCTTTATTTACTTATTTGCGTGAGGCCGTGTCACATTTGACGACTTTCCCAGCAATTTTCAGTTGTAGCCTTCATTTCCATAATCTTAGTGAGGCAGTCATTGGCGTGATCCCGTGAAGGCCAGGGGTGGCAAACTCCAGGCCTCGAGTGCCGCAGTGGCTGCAGGTTTTCATTCTTACCATCTTATTAGTTAGTGACCAGTTTTTGCTGCTGGTTACTTCTTTTAATTAATTTGACTCAGGCCCCATAGTTGTTTCTTTTTCTTTAATTAGCAGCCAAACAATAATGAGACACAAAACAAGCCACCACATGACCAGCTCCCCTGTGCCCATCACACAATATTTGAAATTAATGAGAGGTGATGGTCTTAGTAAGGTTGATCTCAAAAACATTTTGACATTGGTGCTCTTAGAAAGAACAGAAAAACAACAGTTTTCGAAATGTGTGCTGTGGCAGAATGAAAGCAGCAACAAGCCATGGAATTAAATAACGGGTTTAATTAACAGCAAGAATCGGCTTTTAATTAAGAAACTGATTGAAGTGAAATTGGTTGGAGTTTGAAGCCTCAGTTTAGCTGGTCATCTGTTAGCTCGTTTCACATGTCATTTCTGCTTGGCTGTCATGTAATGAAGAAAGAAATCAATTCAGAGGGCTGAACTCTTCTAACAGGGCTATTAAAGTGATGGGGAAAAGTTAATTAGCAGTGAAAACTGGTCACTGATTAGGAAAAGGGTTAGAATGAAAACCTGCAGCCACTGCGGCACACCAGGCCTGGAGTCTGCCACCCCTGGTCTAGTCCGACACCCCCAGTGACTCAGTCCAACTTGCTATGATAAAATCAAACCATCTCAACTTTGTCTTTAGCCAAAGGGCCAGGCTATGTGTGCATGAGAGTTGACATCCAAGGAATTCTCGACCTGAAGTACAATACGTATAATGTAGAGATGAGTAATAAAGAACGTAGGTGTTTTGGACCTTACAAACAGAAGAGACGCTCATCTGTCAGATGTATTTTTTACATACCATATCAAATTGGCAAATATTGCGGCTGAACGTGCTATACCTGATAACCCTTCATACAACTGCAGCTTCATCAGACAGCCCATTATTGACCATCAGAAAAAGAGGCTAGCGCGGCTGTGCTTGGAGAGTTGGCAATCAGTCGCTAAATTGGACATGTCCTGCGATTTTCAGTCATGTAATTAAGTGGCATGTTCTGGAGAAGTTCTGGAACTTTGACAAACTCAATGACTAGAAGATGTGTAATGTGACATCGGCTTTGGGTAACAAAGGTCATAAGCATAAAGCAGAAACTGAAATCGTAACACAAGCAATGGTCGATGGATCCAATGGTCGTTAAGAATTTTGAGAGGCCAGAAAATCACAGTCAGGACAGCTGGATCACGAATCTATAATTCCTAAGGAAAGCCATACTTTATTATTTCTTTTAACAAAGAATTGTTACTTCTTAGTTCCAAAAAAGACATTACTGTGACATCTCGCCTTTCATTAATACGGTGGTAGACACATTTTCTATGGATACATTCTCAATAACAATGCAGCAAAACAGAATGCCAAACAAAAAACAGAAATAGTATTAAAAAATATCAAAGTATAAACTACTCCAAAACTCTCAAGCTAGTTCAGCATGACCGAAGGTAAATATCCTTTCCTTTATCGCCATCCATTTTCAGAATCATAACATATTCTCAAAATTGCATAATCCAAGAATCCCAGGCAGTTAGGACAACTCTGGAGAGGCAGGGCCATTTATCCACAAACCTACATGGACCCCGTGTTGTATGAAATACCTAAGAGCCATACTTGAGTAAAAGTAGATACTTTATAGGAATGTGAATTCAGTAAAAGTTACATTTGCCACTGACTCAAGTAGACATTGCAAAGTATCTGCTATTCAGTGTATGTAAGTTTTCAAAGTAAATGTACAAGTAAATGTAGGATCTCTCCCCGTTTTATATATTAACAAAAGTTTATACAAACTAAAACAGTTCAGGCTAACGTGTGATTTTTATTACAGTCCACAAAATGTGAACTGTAATTTGAAGGAGTGACATTCAGCACAAGTGGACATTTTAATGATTGTATGGTAATTCACCGGGCAGGGTGCTAATAAAAGAGCCGTGCAGGACTCCTCTGCTTTAATGAGCTAATCCATTCCTGACAATCCATTCCCAAGTGAATTCATTCACCCTAATTACACTTAATTTAAATTGAAAACTTCAAGATACTTAAACTTTTTTGTATAACCCCGAACTACATAAAAATCGAGAAAATTAGTTTAATAATAACATTAGTCATCAAAACAAACCCTAATAAGGCATTTTCTTCAATAAATAAGTTTTAAAAAGCACTTCACCCAGATTATCTTTTTTAGTTTCAGATTCAAAGAAGTAGTTTTAGGATTTTCCAAACTGTTCACAATCTGTTTTGGACCTGCAAAATGTGGGAAGAATTGGCGACAAGATTAATAAACCGCAGCACTTGAATGTACAAGAACACCTCACTGCAGCCTGCAGGTCAAACCTCACCCGTTCATCTGGCTGTCACAGGAGGTCTGTGTTACACCACTTGAGATTTCCCAAGAATGTTAAGTCCCAAACAGTTCCAAAAATGTCCACTAGTGGAGGAAATCCCATCAAAAAAAAAAAAAAAAAAAAAAAAAAAAAAACCACAGGCTAGTAACACAAAGGGCCATGTAGAATCCTTCTAAAATAAAAGATTTATTATTAACGAAAATGCTCTCTATTAACATGAAGATCTGTGGAGCACAAAAAGGATTTGCCAGCAAAGACCATCCAAAGCAAAGAGTGTCCCAATAAAAAACCAATGGCAAAGTCAAAAAACAGAGCAAAACGGTCAAAGATTTGCTAGCAAAAGACACAAGCAAACTAACTGACTCCCTAGAGCACTCAAATGAACCACCAGGAACTGCGGAAAACCCTCACCGTTATAGTGCCAAGAGCAGTGTCTGGCAGGTGGTCCCACCTCACAAAACACAAGGCACATACAGTAAAGGGTTAGATACACAGACAATTAAAAAAAAAAAGAAGACAGCAAATAATCAACAAAAGTAACATTAGCATAAATTAAAGTGAAGAAAAAGGACATAAAACATGGAATTAAACCCCAGCAAGAGAAAAAACCCTGGCCGAAATATAACAGTCTGCAGCTAGACTCTTCTCTGCAGCTCCGCAGACAACATCTCAATGCCATAGTATCAGCTGCGGAAATAACTGAGACTGGAGATTGCATGTCGCCAACATCTAGCCACACCCTCAAACATCCAGCCCTGCCCAGCTGTGCATCCTTGCTGCAGCTTCAGCCATGGAAATAACTGAGACTGCACATCACCAACATCCAACCCTGCCTAGTTGCCCAGGCGGCGGCGAAGTGTACTTCAATTACTGCGCACATTATCGGGTCTTACTGTTAGCACCAGCTGTGCACATGGGATTGTGCACATTCGTGAATTGTCGTAAACTGAATCTTCCTAAAGTGGAAGAAGAAACCTGTATTTTAGATAACTGAGTGATCAAAGTTTTGTGTGTATTTGCATGGATTACTTGTGTTGTTTATTATTAATATATCTAAGTTAAAATAGCTGCTAGCATTTGAAAATGTAAGTCAAGTAGAGATATTCTCAAAACATTCTCAAGTAGAGAATTGTGGCTGTACAACACAGCATGAACCAATTTAGAATTAGCCTAATATGCAATGTTTCTGGGAGAAAGACCAGAGTCTCAGAATAAAATACACCCAGAAACAAGGATAATGTGCAAATCACTCAGAGAGTCACTGGGTACGATTTAAATCCAGGATGCTTGGTCAGTATGAACCATGTCCCCATTTGCATTTTCAGTTACAGGATCCTGCCAACCCTAGAAGAGAAGCCAGATTTGTTAACTTGGAGTAAATAATCTCAATTGGAGGACTGACTTCATCTTCATTTTGTTTTTTGTTACTGGGCCTTTAGAATCTTGCCAAAGCCTTTTTGTCCAAATCTAGTTATGAAGGTGGCATCATTGAAGAATGAGTACAGCTGTATTTTCCACCGTCTTTGTGGATCTCATAAGTTAATTGTTTTTGTCAGGGGCACAACAAAAGATAAGACAAACCTCCAGCCCTCAGTCATTATCATTCAACTCCAGGGATGTAAATCTCTGCTGCATTTTGACATAGGCCAGAGCACTACTGACGGATGTCTTGGCCTGCCACAGAAGAAGTGACTTTTTTGGTGGGTAGGTGGCAGTTTGGGCACTCTGACTCGAATACATGGTGGCAAGTGTTTCATCCTGCTGCAGTTCACAGTTGCTAAGCTTTTCCGTGAGGTCACACAGGCCATCTTCAAGGTAGCAGCTGTTCTTGAATATAGTCATATTTGGTGTCTGGTCAACCTTCTGTTGGGTTCTATGAAGTCTAATAGGGCCAATCTGAGGTTCTTTTTCCAACAGGTAGTGATACTGCTCTGGCATATGAGAGTAAAGGCAAGGGTCAACGGATGACTTGCTGGGCTTCCTGATATGATTCACCAAGCTCAGATTAGACTGCATTTGGCATGGAGAAGGTGGAAGGCCTTTGATGAAGCCATTCTCCTCTTGAGATGTACAACATGCATCTTCTGAAGGGAATCTTTTAGTCTGGAACTGGCTTTCTTCCGTGGACCTCTGGCCTTGGGTTGCGTTAGGCTGAACAGGTTCAAGGCTGTGTGGCATGGGACAGTCTCTTAATCTTTGATTCTCCATGAAGTTCCGGAAGAGGTCCGGCCATATTTTGTTCATGGGAGAAGGATCCAAATTATTGCATGCTGGATTTGGGATTACAGCACTATTTATCAGCAAGAAGAAGTTCTCAGAAGGAGGCTGAATAGAAAGAACATGTTCCTTCTGGCCTGGGTTCTCTTGATGGGTGGGATTGTCCGCATTCTCATCTCTTGCATAAGGATTTCTTATGACATGCGCTGCCCCCAACTCCTCATCACTGCTGTCCTGCCACCAGTTCAGACATTGCTGCCTCTTATTTGTGTGGAGGAGCTCTGCATCTCTTGTTTTCCTTTTCCACTTTAATCTTTTGCTCACCATATAAGACCTCAGTGTCTGGCCACAATTGCCATGTCTCTGTTGCTGTGCCACTCCAGTCATTTCTTGATCTGGGTCTATCCTCATTCGCTTTAATTCCTTTAAGAGAAATTTAAGCACAAGTTTATGCCCAGTTATTGCACCATACATCCAGGGTGTGTTTCCTTGGCAATCTGGCAACATTGGATCGGCTCCATACTGCACCAGCAACTTTACAGCATCCACATAGCCACATTCACAGGCGTGGCTGAGAGCAGTCCGCCCGAGGGAGTCACACCCATTGACTGGCACACCTTTACCGAGTAGCATCTTCATAAACTGCAGTCTCTCAGAAGGTCGGGGCAGCAGGACAGAAAAGATCAGCAAGGTCTTCCCGGATGGCCCCGTTTTGCCACTCAGACTAGAATCCTCCAGTGCAGCTAAAACGAGCCGCGCCTGCTGGACTTTGCCCTCTGACATTGCCTGCAGAAACGTAGTCGTGTCTGAAGTTTCCACACTGCCCTCAGCTGCTTTGGTAAAGCTGAGCATTGCAGACAAAGCAGGAAGACAAAAGGCACCAAGGCTTGTTGTACACGTAGGCCTTCACAGTTATGTTTTCCACTGTCAAACTGTGGCGTTAAGGCTGCTGTCATTCTCTGTGTCCTTTTGCTTAATCACCCATTGATTTATCAGCAGTAGGAGTGCCAGCGCCTCATTTTCTATGTGTTTGTTTTGCTGCTGTTGTCTTTGCTCGGCTTTGCTTCTTCCTGATACAATAGCCTGTGTTTCTTTCTCTCTCTCACACCCTCTCTCTCTCTCTCTCCCTTTTTAAACTGATGAAAATAGGAGCTAGTTCCATGGAGATGAATGGGAGCCTCTAAGAGGCTGCAGATGTAACCATGGCAATATGTGGTACTGAGCTTTCCATGCCAGGATGCACAATAAATACAGGGATCACAATATAGCAAACACTTTGCTTTTACTGGCTGCTGACTGAGCATGCTGGGTAGGATTCCTCCACAACTGTGGTTTATTTAATGAATATCTGAAACAAGAAGGGATGGCACTGAGGAACAGTTGCTGCTGCTGCTTCAAAGATCAAGAGTCTGCAGTTCAAACACCAGCCTGGTCACTGCCGGAATGGAGTTTGCACATTCACCCTGTGTCTGTGTGAGAATTCACTGTGTACGTCATTCCAAAGAGGTGTGTGTTAAGTTAAATGGTGACTCTGAAGTGGCCATATGCATGTGTGCATACCCTGAGAAAAGCTGGTATGCCACCAAGGGTTGCACCTGATGCAAAACCTAATTCAGTGGGCTTGACAATGGATGCATAGTACAAGAACTGGGATCCCTTAGGAGATCAGTAGAATATCAGCCCAAATGTAATAGATTCAGGGTTTAGTACAGTCACAGAGTGCTTAACCAGAGACAGACTCTATAGCACGTGTAACTGTGCTGTTTGGCAAGCCTTCTTTATTACCTCAGCAGGCCCGCCGCCAGGGGGGGACAAACGGGACTCTGGTCCGGGGCTCTAATGGAAGGGGGCCCCTTCATGCTTGATTTTTTTTATGCTGATGTGCGTGTAGATATATATTCGGACAATTATTCAAGTTACATGTAATAGAAAAGTTAAATCATTTAGCTTACAACAATACAAGTGAGTGTTTTAATAGCCGCACGCTCCATGCAAGTAGATATCATGCTCGTGTCATGTGAAGCACGCTTCTCAAAGACAAAGGAGAGCCGACGCTGACGTCCTTGAGCTTGACGTTGAGTAGTATGTTTGTTGTACAGGGTACGTGGAAATTGGATTGACTTCGCCGCTGTAATTGAATACTTCCGTTTCACACACACAGGCGCTGTTCTGTCTCAGACAACAGCGATATTGTTGTGCACTATCGTGGATGTTGACGTGTATTGTGTAGCAGAAGTCCGTCTCCGTAGTTTGATAATTCATTCGCTTGGGTGTTTATTGTTGCTTTTAAAGCAGTGACGAGTGTGCGTTGGTTTTGTGTGTAATACTAAGGATTCTGGATCACCCGGATTTTTTGAAAACTTTGAAGTTTGATACAGCAAGTTACCATACCGATTGTACACCGTGTAGATAACCCTAACCGTTAGTATATATTAAAATGTTCAGATGTTACTCCTATTCACTGCATTGGTATAATTGTACCGTTACATGTTAGATAATACATAAGCCTATCTCATTAATGTATTGTTACAATTCCGCTACGAGCTTTCGTTAGCACTGGCTTTCCTTCTCACAGTCAAACTTTGATGTGCGAGAAGGCTTAACTCATCAGGTATGGTATTCATAAATGCAGCATTGTCTCAGTCGGATAAACTACATTTCGATCATTTTGTATACGTATTTGCAGGTTTTGGCATGTGTGGACCCGGGGAAAGGCAGAGGGGCCCACACGTACCCAGTTGTCTGGGGCCCAAATATTTCTGGCGGCGGGCCTGACCTCAGACATAAATGGAGACATTTCAGTGAAGGCTTGGGCTCTCATTTGGGGTACGCAAGACTAGTCAGTCAGGTAAAGTTATTAAATAGATGCAAACACTGTACACCATAATGCCAGGAATTTGAGGGTCTCCCACAGTTCTCGACGATTACTGGGAGATGGCCCCGTCTCTTGGGAGACCACCCACAAGACAAAGGCAAAGAAAATACAGTAGATCATTAACAAAAGTAACAATAACATAAATAAATGGCTCAACAATGAACAGAAAGGACATAAAACATACATTTGAACCCCAACCACGTAAAGAGCCCTGGCTGAAATATAACAACAATGAGAGGTTTTTAAACTTGAAAGTACACCTTATGAGAAGGTGGGCTCATCATCACTTACATCAAGATAGAGTACAGAAGAAATCAAGAATGGGAACACAACATTAGGTTATATATCATAATGTCTGAAAGATAGATAACGCACTAGTGAGACCTTAACTGGAGTACTGTGTACAATTTTGGTCTCCAAATTACAAAAAAGACATAGCAGTACTAGAGAAAGGCCAGAGGAGAGGGACTAGGCTGTTTAAGGACTGAGAGCTATGAGCTATGAGGAGAGACTAAAGGAGCTGAACATTTCTACTTTAAGCAAACACAGATTCAGGGGAGACATGTCTGAAATTTTTAAAATTATGAAGGGAACTATTATAGTAGCTGTTACTTTAAATTAAGTTCTTCAACAATAACACAGAGACACGGTTGGAAGCTTGTTAAAGAAAAATTTTGCACAAATGTTGCATTTTTGTTCATACAAAAAACAGAAAAAAAATTAAAAAGTAGTGCGGTGGAGAGTAGGAGGTTAAGGACCTTCAAATCTCGAGTTGATGCTGCTTTTGACGGTCTATGTGAGTAGAATGAATTTGCTTACTATTGGGGTGAACGGCTTGATCTTACCATTGTTCTTGTGTGTTGGTTGCTTCCTGCTTTGCAGAAAGTACTGCTGGGATAGACATTGGCAAACTATTGGCTGGGAAAGTGAGAAAGAAAACTGAAGCATGGATATAATCCGGTACAATAACTTAATGGAATATACAATGTCAATTTATATATATTGTTCTGCGTCCTCAATTTGGGGTTGGATTGTCATTTTTAACTTAAAAAAACAAAAAAAACAAAATGTTCCCTGAATTCATCCTTTTTTTTTGGAGATAAATCACTTTCCCCAACTCTTTCAATTATATTGCATATCTCATCTCTTACTGCATTTGATGACAGTACAATACTCCTTTTCTCCTCCATGATAATGCGGCACCACATCAACTTTTGGGGTTCTGCTGGGGTCTCTGGCTCCCAATGACATTTTAATGGAAAAATATAGGGCCAGAATGTATATCACCAAAGCTGTGTTTATTTATTAGACAAAAGCTTTCAAAAACACAATATTTAAATGAACAAAACACATGCAACTGTTGCTTTAAACTTCACTTCAATCACAATCCACCCGTTTTCTAAATATTATTATGCTAGTTTATGATCACAGGAAGCCACAGCCTATCCTGCTAACACTGGGCACAAGGAGTGAACCAACCCTGAGTGAATTCACTGAAAGGCGCTCACATACCCTCCACTCAGACTGGACTCATTTGGACTCGTCAATTATCATGCATGACTTTAAGAGGAAAGATGAAAAGTATCCCCTACTTTCTCAAACTCTAATTCTGGTGAGTGGGAACTTATCCAGACAAAAACAAAAGAAATTCAAATAATCAAAGCAAATGTTTAAAAATTACATGAGGAGAAATAAAGCTTTTAATACAGCCTTGGTAACTGTATCATAACAAGACTAATAAGTGACTGCATTGTCATCATGGCTTTGTTAAAAAGCTACCAAGTGGTCACTGGTGACAGTATTATTATTATTGTTATTATTTTGATTTATTGAGAAGATGCCTTTATCTAGAGTGACTTATGAAGAACACTAAAACACACACAAAAATGAAGGTGCAAGCATCAAAAGCAACAGAGCACAAGCAACAGAGAATAAGATAAAAATGTGAGTGTAAGAGAGTAGATAGATACAGTGGTGTGAAAAACTATTTGCCCCCTTCCTGATTTCTTATTCTTTTGCATGTTTGTCACACAAAATGTTTCTGATCATCAAACACATTTAACCATTAGTCAAATATAACACAAGTAAACACAAAATGCAGTTTTTAAATGATGGTTTTTATTATTTAGGGAGAAAAAAAATCCAAACCTACATGGCTCTGTGTGAAAAAGTAATTGCCCCCTGAACCTAATAACTGGTTGGGCCACCCTTAGCAGCAATAACTGCAATCAAGCGTTTGTGATAACTTGCAATGAGTCTTTTACAGCGCTCTGGAGGAATTTTGGCCCACTCATCTTTGCAGAATTGTTGTAATTCAGCTTTATTTGAGGGTTTTCTAGCATGAACCGCCTTTTTAAGGTCATGCCATAGCATCTCAATTGGATTCAGGTCCGGACTTTGACTAGGCCACTCCAAAGTCTTCATTTTGTTTTTCTTCAGCCATTCAGAGGTGGATTTGCTGGTGTGTTTTGGGTCATTGTCCTGTTGCAGCACCCAAGATCGCTTCAGCTTGAGTTGACGAACAGATGGCCGGACATTCTCCTTCAGGATTTTTTGGTAGACAGTAGAATTCATGGTTCCATCTATCACAGCAAGCCTTCCAGGTGCTGAAGCAGCAAAACAACCCCAGACCATCACACTACCACCACCACCATATTATACTGTTGGCATGATGTTCTTTTTCTGAAATGCTGTGTTCCTTTTACGCCAGATGTAACGGGACATTTGGCTTCCAAAAAGTTCAACTTTTGTCTCATCAGTCCACAAGGTATTTTCCCAAAAGTCTTGGCAATCATTGAGATGTTTCTTAGCAAAATTGAGACGAGCCCTAATGTTCTTTTTGCTTAACAGTGGTTTGCGTCTTGGAAATCTGCCATGCAGGCCGTTTTTGCCCAGTCTCTTTCTTATGGTGGAGTCGTGAACACTGACCTTATTTGAGGCAAGTGAGGCCTGCAGTTCTTTAGACGTTGTCCTGTGGTCTTTTGTGACCTCTCGGATGAGTCGTCTCTGCGCTCTTGGGGTAATTTTGGTCGGCCGGCCACTCCTGGGAAGGTTCACCACTGTTCCATGTTTTTGCCATTTGTTGATAATGGCTCTCACTGTGGTTCGCTGGAGTCCCAAAGCTTTAGAAATGGCTTTATAACCTTTATCAGACTGATAGATCTCAATTACTTCTGTTCTCATTTGTTCCTGAATTTCTTTGGATCTTGGCATGATGTCTAGCTTTTGAGGTGCTTTTGGTCTACTTCTCTGTGTCAGGCAGCTCCTATTTAAGTGATTTCTTGATTGAAACAGGTGTGGCAGTAATCAGGCCTGGGGGTGGCTATGGAAATTGAACTCAGGTGTGATACACCACAGTTAGGTTATTTTTTAACAAGGGGGCAATTACTTTTTCACACAGGGCCATGTAGGTTTGGATTTTTTTTCTCCCTAAATAATAAAAATCATCATTTAAAAACTGCATTTTGTGTTTACTTGTGTTATATTTGACTAATGGTTAAATGTGTTTGATGATCAGAAACATTTTGTGTGACAAACATGCAAAAGAATAAGAAATCAGGAAGGGGGCAAATAGTTTTTCACACCACTGTAGATAGATAGATAGATACTTTATTAATCTTAAGGGGAAATTCACATAGAATGTAGAACTACTACATAATCATACCTGTAGCTAGACAGACAAAAAACAGCAACTTAAACTATTTGTCAGTGCAACAGTAGATATCCTGTAGGAGGAAAATGAAGCAGATCCAAAATATTTAATAAAAAGGTAGGTTTCCAAAAGACTGAGTAAATTGGGTGTAGTTGGAATAGTTAAAAAGAGATTGTTCCACAACTTTGGAGCAAAAACAGAGACGCACTGTCCAGTATTAGTATGTCTTCAAGAGGTTGGATAGTTAACAGACAAGCAGAAGCAGAATTAAGACTTCTTGGATGTACATAAGGAGACCCCAAAGATTGCCAGTATTGAAGAGAAGAACCATTCAGAGAATTGCAGTTCAACACAAGAGTTTTGAACTGGATCCTTACAGCAACAAAAAGCGAGTGAAGAGACTGAAGCAGAGGAATAGTAGGAGTGAAATGAGGAAGAGGGTGGCACGGTGGCACAGTGGTAGCGCTGCTGCCTCGCAGTTAGGAGACCTGGGTTCGCTTCCCGGGTCCTCCCAGTCTGGATTTTGCATGTTCTCCCCGTGTCTGCGTGGGTTTCCTCCCACAGTCCAAAGACATGCAGGTTAGGTGCACTGGCGATCCTAAATTGTCCCTAGTGTGTGCTTGGTGTGTGGGTGGGTAGGTGTGTATGCCCTGTGGTGGGCTGGTGCCCTGACTGGGGTTTCTTCCTGCCTTAGACCCTGTGTTGGCTGGGACTGGCTCAAGCGGACCCCCCCCATGACCCTGTGTTAGGATATAGCAGGTTGGAAAATGACGGACTGACTGCATTCTGGAGGAGATGGAGAGGTCAGATAGTGGCTGAAGGAGAGAGAACCAGTGCCTGAACAAGGAGTTTGTAGCATAATTAGTTAGGAAGGGTCAAATCCTCTTAAAAGAGCTGCTTGTGAATGGCACGACACCGGGTAGCTGATTGCAGTCTGAATTCCTGGAACAGGCACTGGACTGAAGGAGGCGGATAGCTGATCCTTCTTCACTCAAGACGTGCCTACAATTGAGGATTTGTGGCCAGGCGAGAGAGTATATTTAAGTGGCGAGCTGGGGTCAAGAATTTGCCATTTTGCTGTAATGGCTGTGTGATCTGGAAGTCATCAGTGATAAGGACTATAACAGACATAGAATCTGATCTGTCTTCATTGTGTCAAGGGTTTTCCAATACAGAAGCCTTCATTTTAGAAGTTGAAGTAAGAAATGACAGGACTGAGTCGCTGTTTGATCAATAAAAGCAAGGAGTCCAGAGTAACGCCTAGATTCCTAATTATCTCTAATGGTGAAAGAGTGACATCTTCAAGGACGATGATTAGAGACAAATCTGAGGCAAGTACAAGATACAAGATTTCTGACTTTGTAAGACTTTATAGAATGAGAGCCAAATTTACAGAAAAAAAATTAAGAATGGCGTCAAGAAACCTTCAAAAGAAAAAAAAAAATGAATGCAAACAAAACCAGAACTAGGGTAAGCCTTATTACTGGTTACCAGTGGAAAGTCTGATCCAGTGTGAATTT